>CM068879.1:2692500-3305000 GCA_035149815.1 Branchiostoma lanceolatum | reverse complement strand
CGTGCGATTCCACTGATCATTGGCATTTCCACTGCAAAGTTCAGCACTCAATCACTCAATCAACCGCACATGCTAATAATTCCTCACTAGCACACACAGATCCCTTATTTCGCCTGACATTTGCCTCTAATACTCCGACGTGTCTTATTGAATCGAAGAGAATAACGAAGAAAAATCCGCAATGCGTGAGGATGTGTTGAAAACAATCTGAATGTTCTGGATAAATCATTATTGAAATAATGTGTCTCAACGCGAACCTGATACTCAAACTTACCCAAAGCCGTTCTAAGAACTTCAACAAGGGATTTATACATGTAATCATCCTTACAAATGCGAGATGGTGTCTTCTCTCCGTGATCTATAGAGATAATATTCGCCGCTGCCGACATTAATCAAGGCAGCTTAAAGAAGAACAAAAGAAGAAAAATCAATGTTCATTAAGTCTCGTCAACTTGTCTGTATGGTTTATTGATAAAAGCTTGCGAGGATAAGTGGAGAATCGCTATGATTCACCTCTTCGATCAATGTTTTGAACTTGTGTAAGATAAAACTTTCCCACAGGCTGGTGTGCATGTAGTCGGCACGTGGTACAAGCTTCCTCTCCTTGAGTGCCCGATCTATTTTCTTGTTCAATTCGTTTTTGTACTGAGCATGCATGCAACCAATACATATAGTGGAAAACCTGTCCCAGATAAGAATACGTAACCTGCTTTACACGTGCCACTTCTGCCCCTCTAGCTCTGTTTTTGACGGAGGTGTTCTAATAGAACAGGGGGTTCTATGGGTCTTCTATGCGTTCGATAAGTTACGTCTAGATCAGAAGACTTCTAGGAGTGCGATTTAATCAGGTTAGCGAACATCCGATCATGTTGATCGAGTTTGCAGCCAACAGAGCCAGATTACGGAGTCTTCGCCACACTCTTTGACTCCCTAAAAGCTGGGGAAGCATCACAGCCGGCTTTGACCGTTACTTACTTAATAGCTGATGAGCTATTCGGATCTAGCCTCCACCAGGCCTTTCTACGGATGTACGGATCGTAGAATTCGGGCTTAAGTCTGGTAGAGACTAGTTCGGATCCTCCACGGAACCCTACAACGTGCTTGACAGAGGAGATCATCACGTCTAATCCCCCTGTTCGCGTTTATTACCCATATACTTACATACGGGGAGAATGATGTTCGTAATTATAGCTTCTCTGTGCATCCGCCGTACAATGTAGACATTGATATCATCAGTTAATTTGGAGTTTGTTTAGTCTTTCTTAGGGAGGATTTGTGGTTGTAACTTATGTTTTTTGTATCGTAATTATGTTAAATACTGCAAATTACGTCCCATTGGAAGATGGACAGCATAGGCAGAAAATAATGACACAGAAATTGTCTATCATGTCTTATCATATATTTCTGTGGTGCCATCAAATGAAACAAGAAATCATGGCACGTCCAGGTCAAAAGATACGAAAAACGGAAGTTCTGCTGCAGTACCAAGGTTATACACTAAGGTGCCCAAAATTGACCTTAACCAACACCTACCCACATACCAAATATCATCACAATACATCAAGAGGTTCTAAGTTAAGCTAACTACCAAATGTCCGGAAACACATACACACACACACACACACACACACACACACACACACACACACACACACACACACACACACACGCACACACACACGCACACACACACACACACACACACACAACAACATTTTTCATGGAGATAACTGGCTAGAAGATGACTCATCAAAAATCACGACAAAGTGCACTTAAAGATATAAACGTCTAGTTACATAGTGATCTATCGTGAAATTACGCAACATATCATAATGTAAGATGACATGTCACAACACAACACAACACAATAAAACTGTCATAATATACCACACACACATATCAATGTCTATCGTGTTTCAACGTACAAGAATAACACAAGCTAACACTCTACACGAGTCATTCTGATCTGAAGAACATGGCCATTCGTCGTGTGATAAATGAAGAAAAGAGCAAGAGTGTCCTCACCAAGAAGGAGAGAGCAATAGTCTAAAGTTCACAACGGTGATGTTCAATGTAAATATAATGCCGATATGACGGCAGCATGATTGCAGCTTAGAAGTGTAATCAACCATATTGTCGGAGTCATTAATCAATATGTAGTTTGGACTGCATCGTATTAAGTCTTCGAGGGCAGTGGTATAAAACAGCCTAGATTACGCCCCCATCCCACTAGGACGGAGCTCTCTCGCCGCGCGCTCTCTGCGACCTCAAATTTAACAGAGCGCCCAACTAATTTCACAGATAAAAAAACAAATCTTTTTACGCTTTGTGTGTTTTGTTTTCTTTACAGTCATTCTTTTACATTTTGCATGATATTCCAATTGTAAAGTCACGGGTTATAGAATTCCAATTTAGGTCGCTGCGAGAGCGCAGCGCGATCGCCATCTAGTGGAATGGGGGCCTTATATGAAATGTACAGAATACGCCAAGTAATATCATCTAATGTATGAAACAGTAAAGTCGGTGGAAGCAGTGTTGGAGACGGTATCCAACGTTATAACCAATGTGTGAAAGCCTCGTGTAAAGATGTCTATAGCAGCTGATACAGCATCATCTACCATTGCCAAGACAAAGAGGTAGATTCTAAACTTATGCAAGACAGTACATGAAAGGAAAGTAAGGAAAGTGATCTCGAACCAGTTTAGCTCAAACGAACTCAATGAACAGATGAGCTAATCTTCCACTGGTCGTGACAGAGAAGACAGACGCTATGTACAGTATTTACAGGTTCATTGCACCGGGGAAATTCCCCTAGCTCTTTTCGACAAGCACAATGAACAGTGGACCACGGCTTAATGTCCCGCCCTAAGGCAGCTACACGTTGACGAAGAAAAGAAAACAAAGATTAGCTCGGGAGAAGTCTGTATGACTTGAAAGAGGGACTCTGACAAAGATCGCCAAAATATTCAAGTCCTCTTCTATCCTTTGGTCTAACTATTTGGCCGTTGTGGCACCACAGAGGATCTGGCAACCAGTTTTCTCCACCCTTCTCGGTTTTCTGTTTTTCTTAGTGTTTCACTCAGTGTCATTCCTGTCCATTTTTTTCTGATATCATCCTCCCATCTTTTCCGTTGCCTTCCTCCCTGTCTTCCTCCCTGGACGGTTCCTTGCATTGTAGATATGGCTAGTCCCGATGACCGTGATAAGTGGTCGTACCACTTCATAGTTCTTTCCTTTTCTGTGGTTGGTTAGGAGGTCTTCGTACGGACCGATGTTTTGTGTACATGCACCCCCCTGCTTCACAATAACTGACGATACAGATTCTAAAGTACAAGGCAAGGTTAGCTTCAGTTTCCCAAAGCATGCTTCAAAACATCTCATGTAGAGACCGCCGACTCAAAAAGCGATATCATTCTGGAAAAGGATTTCTACCACACAAAGTCCCAAATCCCGAAAGCTTTCCAATGCCTTTTATTGAGCATCAGCGAAGAAGTTGCCGGCCTCCTCTGGTGGCTATCGCAGGAAAAACGTCGTGGAAGTGCGCCACCCGATCCCGAGATGTCTGGACTGGAGCTCCGTGGAAGTGTTCGGAACGTATTCGTCAACTTGTGCTTCTGCATTGGTATTGTCATGTCAATACACGCGGGATAAAAGACTGCGAGGGAAGAATACAAAGTAGCCAGTTCGACGAAACATGTAAACCTTGGTATCCTGATATACTGTCGCCACGGTGTCTGCGTTACCAACCTATGAACTATCATACACAGTTCAGAGAGAATTCATAGCAACTTCTAGAACAACATTGTGAAGATAACAAAAACCTTGAACTTCTACAAAACAACGGTCGTTGGCTCGTTCAGGCAGTAGCACATAGCGGGTTTCCTTGCTATTTCAGTTTAGTTTAAGTTTAAATCCTCCCACACCATAATTGATGTTTAGGGCCGTGCCCATCCCCGTGTCATAGCCCTGGGCCACACTGTGGTGCAATCACTGCAGCAGGGGGCTAGTCCACTGGCAGTGGAGTGTGTTTAACTTCCATACTGATTCAGAAGTATTATTCTATACTTCCACTTTGTGTTATGTTAACGAATTCTTGCCATACCTTGTACCATGTACAATTGTCGTGCAATAAAGTTCTTCTTCTTCTGTTTCATACTCATAACAGGTTGGAGCGTACACAAAGTTCATCATCCGTTATTCTCTATTGTAAATCATTTCAGTCAAGTCTTCTCCACATAAACAAGTTTTCGACTCGATAAGGTTCTTCACAGTCACAAATGAAATACAACATGAAATGATAAAAAGGACGTATCTGACCATCGAAACCCGAAAAAGTAATAAAACTGGGAGGATCAGAATGGGAAACGTGTTCCTTACGACAGCCGTGGGAAATAAGTGTAGATAAGAACTCCGTTAGGACTCCCATGTACTCTCCATGCAGAGGAGTGGTTCCGGCCGGTTTTTGACGTGTTTTAGGCGTTTTTGACGGGGTTTCTACTGTGTCGGGCTTTCTATTTTGTCCCGTTTTCTTTATGTCGCCAACCAACATATGGGACAAAATAGAAAGCCAGAAAAAACGTGTAAAACCCGTCAAAAACCAGACGGACCCATTCCTCTGCTTGGAGAGTAATTCCCATATGTGCAGTAAAAACAAACAAAAAATTACGATTCCTTATCTGACTTTTCCTAATGATCCAAATTAGATGCGAAGTCTGACTGAATTCCCAGTGTGCTTGGAAAACAAACATTAAGATTTCTTATCTACTAATGATGATGATTATCAAGTGAAAGGATTTGTAACTATCTTTTACATCATCTGTCTCTAACATTAAGATCAAAAGGTCTTCAGATGGAACGAAATGCTGTATACAACAGTTTATCTACATCTACCAATTAGATGATTTCTAGAAGCGGTTGATAAATCTTTAATGACGGAAGTCACTATGGAAATGTAAATTTGAGAATATCATAGGATATTATTGTATAATGAGAACTATGTAGAAAATGAAATACACTTTATAAAGATATACGCAATTCTCTTGTTAATACCATACTGCCTGACCAAAGATATGTACATTTAACAAAGGAGGAAATGTTAGCACATGTTATGTCAGCAGCTAATTACGATGTGATTAAAAAAAACTCTGTGAGTTTGTCTACACATTTTTTAAGCAATAAACTTCATTGTCATTGTCACCTGGGTGAAGTGAGGAGGTATGAGCAAAGGGTTTTTTTCCAGGGGGGAATGCATTAGGGCCTAGGACATGGATTCGAACCTTTAGATTCTAGGTCAACAACCCTAACCTCAAGGCAACCTTGCCAGCATTGGTTAAAGTGGAAGAGTACCTTCACGAGGACACAAAGCACAATATACAGTTACTGGCACTCACCAGTAAAATGATGCTATTTCAAACCAAAGAAATAATTCATAAAGGACGGCAGGCACCAGCTGTTCAGGCACGTTTTATTGAAGTTTTCTTCATAAAACTCTGCTTTTCCTAAGAAGCATCATCTGCAGGGTACATATACACTTAAAATACCACATGGTGCCATGTTTAATGTCCATGTAACGTGCCGGTTTGGACCTGAACGATACCATTTGAGAGAGGGAGGGTCCATAGCAAAACATCTAAAACTTAAGCCGTGAACAACTCATTTACATACATGACATATGAGCATTGAAACATGTTCATTTCTGCTATTATTCTGCTATGATTCTAACGACGTTTCAATGACAGTCTGCCACCTTTATCAGGGCAGTACTGACCGGTTCTATTTCGCACTGCAGCTAGATGTTGCTGCTAACAATGTGGTCCCAACAGATACATGTATTGTTAAGCAACAATAATGAGACACGTCGGCTGTTATCACTTCCTTGGTTGTGAATAAAGAACGTTGTTATTCAGTCATTCACCAGCCCGATTAAACTGAGGTATTTCTGTAGTATCAATGACAAAAATCTTTTCTGTGACTTCCTCAGATTGCAACCTGGTATCGGAGCCCAAAACGAACAGACCAAAGCAAGGACAGAAATCAAGACCGTCTCCTCCGTCCCCACACTTGAGGTACGTCTGTTGTTGGGTTTGACTTCACGGAAGGGAAACATGTTGCTTTTGCTCCGTTTCTTCTTCGAATTCTTCTCCAAACAAATAAGGTCAATGACATGGACAGACGGCTGTCACCATGGTTACTGGAGGTGTAACAGACACCATGTGGTGTTCGATTACGATATGTAGCAAGTGGCAGGACAGAGCTGGAGGGGCTGGTCACCATACACATATATGTATATGAATGGGCTTGAATAAAACTAAGTAGAGCAGTAATTTGTTGGGCTGCGCTGGACCATGTAACTAAAGGTTAACATCATATATTTTCTTGCTAATGTTGCCAGTTTAGACAATTGCTTTCTGTCTTTTTTACGCTACTACGGGGAGATACAACTGATAAGTAAATATACTTGAGGCATATTCACCTCTGCTCGACTTTCGATGGCTGATTTGTTACCAGATTGCACTATGGCATGCAGACTGTGTCTGAGACCACAGTAAGAGCTGCCCAGTCCTACACGACGCCACACCGATTTGATATGTTGGTTCTCGGATTCTAAAAGGCTTTTCTGACTTAGAAGATCAACATAACCAGAGTCTGAGAGGAAATTCTGTGCCTTAGTACACACAGGGACATTCAGGTATTCCTCCAGATCTTTTGTTTGTATAATTTCCTCTTCATAAAACCCTATGTCCGAGAACCAAGTATATACATTGGTGCGACCTTAAGCCCCCCTCTCACTGGACCCGCGGCACGCTGGCGGCGTCGCTGCGGCCGATCGAATTGACAAAGTACTCAACGAATTTCATCGACAAAAAACGAATCTTTTTAAGCTTTGTGTGTTTTGTTGTCTTTTTGGTCATACTTGTTAACTTGTACGTTTTGAATGATATTCCCATTATAACGTCAAGGATAACACAAATCCAGTTTAGGACGCAGCGACGCCGCCAGCGTGCCGCGGGTCCAGTGAGAGGGGGGCTTAAAGAGACAATTATACAAAAATATTGCAACCTGAAAATGCCTCGTGCCGATAAGCAGCTTCGGCAGTAAAGTTCCTATAACAAGTATCCAATGTGCATCAAGCTGACGTGACGGTGAATCATGTGCCTATAACTGTGTCGTAAATGTCTTGCAGAAAACATCCCGCCATAAATGGGCACCTAGCGTACAAGCCTCCGCTGTGCCTCATGTACGAACTGTGTCCACCCGGAAGGCCGGCATGCAGGTATGTAGCAATTTGAAATCTTGAAATCTACAAGCGTGATCCGTGTACAATACTAGTAACTAACGTTCACAATCTGCATGCTTTATTGGAGTTAAGGGAATGTTCATATGTGAAGCATGATTTCACACTGCTGGCCACTGCAGTAGCTTAGTTTTACATCTTGTTAGAACACACGATTGATATCATTCGCACTCGCCAGTAAGTCGTAAAATACACACTTTAAAAGTAACAATACCATGGTAACGGTACCGACCGAGAGATATATCCCGGAGAAACTCGTAAAACAAGAATATTATATATCGCTGACACAGAGCACAAAAATTCCCGCTTGACTGACTATCTAGGTCCAGTCCACGACTCTGTATCTAATAGGGAGCAATCTGCCAATATCTGTGTGAATAATGAGACAAGGCAGAAACCCAGTTGCTTTCCCTGACAATGAGTAGTTATAGTTTTATCTGCAAGTTGTTGTCCGATGGCCAACTGTTAAGCCCCCCTATCACTGGGCCCGCGGCACGCTGGCGGCGTCGCTGCGGCCGATCGAATTGACAAAGCACTCAACGAATTTCATCAACAACCAACGAATCTTTTTAAGCTGTGTGTTTTGTTGTCTTTTTGGTCATACTTGTACGTTTTTAATGATATTCTCATTATAAAGTCAAGGGTAACACAAATCCAGTTTGGGATGCAGCGACGCCGCCAGCGTGCCGCGGGTCCAGTGAGAGGGGGGCTTAACATAAAACAGTATAAAGTATTCCTACAGTACACGATAGCAACGATGACAAATGCAACAAGTAATGAGTGTGTTTTGGGAAGTGAACAGGGTTGTGGTCTTCTTTTCGTCAGCAGACGTTTGGAAATTTTGGTGTCTTCTTAAGTTTTCATCTTTCCTGGTCGTTAGAGGGGCAGTTGGAGACAAAATGTGCCGTTATTTCGTCATCCATCGCCTTTGACATACAGCAGTTACGAATCCCTTCCCCGACAGTACGATGGGTATACTGTAGAATAGAAATGATAATCGGTTACCGAAATTCAAGCCCACGGCGAGGTCATGGACAAAGTCTTGTAGATCCTATCAGGTATACCGCACGACTTGAAAATGAATGTTTTTTAGATATGAATCTATATCTCCTTATTTGGCTCGAAGGTTTGCACCATCTCACGGTTTCCATGACCACGGGCCTCCACCGCCGCTTCTGATTGGTCCAGCGATTCCCAAGCGGCCTCGTCTTGGTCCACCTCTGGCAGTTGCCATGCGGAGAAGCCATACTCGCATCATGCGGCACACGAATATGTCAAGTACGTATCTGTATCTGTATATAACCGCCATTCGGCGTAACACACAAGCTTCTGTATCTATATAGCCGGTATGACCGTCATTCGGTGTAACGCACCAGCTTCGCAGGCACGCGGCGTGGGAGCAGCTGGTTTTATTACACTGAACGGCTTGTCACACCTCACCTAGTCTTTGCACATCTGAATGCAACCGTTCTGAAAAGCTATTGAGTGAAAATGCTCCTACAGTACTTGATGACAACGAGTTTCATTCTCTCACTGGACCCGCGGCACGCTGGCGGCGTCGCTGTGGCCGATCGAAATGACAAAGTACTCAATGAATTCAATCGACAAAAAACGAATCTTTTCAACTTTGTGAGTTTTGTTGTCTTTTTGGCCATATTTGTACGTTTTAAATGATATTCCGATTATCAAGTCAAGGGTAACACAAATCCAGTTTAGGACGCAGCGATGCCGCCAGCGTGCCGTGGGTCCAGTGAGAGGGGGGCTTAACTGCCGAGGTGCCGATACGTCCTGATACCCACATATATCAACAGATGACGGAGATATTCTTATCTGCGGACGATGCAAGCGGCTCTTCTCAAATATCCACCGCCTCCAGCACCATAAACTGGTGGGCTGCAGACCGCACGTCACCTGCGGCTGTAGGAAAAAGGACCTAAAAGTAGACGACTTCGCAGGTAATAAACTTTCACTACGGCTATCAAACGGACATAAGATGCTCGGGAAGTCTATAAAGTAGTGGCCGGGAGAGTCTTCTGGTACATAAACTTGTCAGGGGAAAGCATTGTATGTAGCAAAGGGCAAAACGGCTGGCAACAGGCAGAAGACAAGTGAACGGAGAATCATGACGGCGACTTCATTTTTAACCGAACTGCGGCGATATATGATGATAATTTTCATGAAGTTACACTGCTAGTAGCTGATGATCAAGGAAAGAATCCTTCTTGTCAAACTTGCCACTTTACCAATAATTGAAAACCTTATGTTATTGTTGCAAAGAATCAGTTACCAAGCACGTATCATTGTTTGCACTGATCTATAAGCAGATCGTCCGGTGGCCATGGGGCGAAACAGTATCCAGTAGATCTGCTTAGCGATTACAGGTGAAAGTAGCCATCCTTTTCCTCAGGCGAATACTTCAAACGTGCATCTAAGTTCATCAGAAGGGGTTCAAATGATGAGGGATATGTAACAAGCAGTAAGAACTCGGTAGGCAAATAGTAGTGGACAACCTCAAGCCAACCGTACACACTCACGACATATCTTCAGAAGACGCTGTAGCCGCATAGTTTAGAACTTTATTCAGGCCCACGCCCAGACTAGATTCGGTTTATGTGTGGTTAAGACTCAAATCAAAAGCAGTATGATAAAGTGAATGACAGTATTCCTTCCCTCAGGTGACCAGCCGCCCGCCTCCCTGTCCTGTGCGGAGTGCGGCCAGTCCTGCAGCAGTCCGTGGGACCTCCTGCAGCACGCCTCCCTGCAGCACGACAACACGATATACCTGCAGGAACAGGAGGGGGAGGGGGGCGAGGTCATGTTAGGGGACGCCGACGGATCCGAGGGGAAGGCCTCGTTGGAGATGGAGAGCGACGTCACGTCGTCTGTTTCTGGAGAGAGCATGGACGAACAGACGAACGGTTTTGTTAACGACCTGAAACTGGAGAACGGTCGATGAGTTGTGGACAGGTCGCTACTGGGGGAAGCGATAGGGTGCAGTTTTATTCTCCCGCGATATGGTGAGTTCACCCAATCGTGAGATCTTTTGTTCACTTGAAAGTTCATCTGTGTTGACAGAAGTTATTCTGAATCAAAGTTGAACTGTAACGTTAATTGCCAATACAAAAAAAGTGGACTTACCCGAATTTTCGACTGATCAGCTCCAGTCTTTGTCAAGGAATAAGCAGTTCACTGCTTCTGTGGCGTCTATGCACACAGAACACGTGACTTGATGAGCACTGGATCATAAGTTGCAGACAGTCCATAGCGGTAAGTCCGATTTTTTGTGCTGGCAATAACAATTCAACTTTGAACGGGATCTTCTGCTGTTTGGTGGGCGTCCTGTCGTAGCTAAGTTTGTAGCTTCTTTGCGATAGTTTTCAAAAAGCATATGTAGAAACCTGGTCAACGTTATGTCATATGAATATCTTCTTTGAAGAAAAATAACAACAACTATTGAAATTGATCTTATGGGGGTAATAAGTGTTATTCAAAGTTGCCGACAATGAGTACTGGCGTCATTTTGACCATGCCTCTTTGGGTAGAAGTGATGTAGATAAATGACAGTTACTGTGTTGTGAATTATGATCTTTTTTCCCGTTCATTCGCTTCGCTCAGTGTCGTAACTGGTGATATGATCCCTTCACACCGGAGATGATCTTCGCCTCGCTGCTTTAGCAATGGACCGTCCCAGTCGAACACCATAAGCCACGCCCCCTGTTCTATTTCGAACACCTCCGTCAAAAATAGAACAGGGGGTTCTGTTCTATTTTTGACGGAGGTGTTCGAAATAGAACAGGGGGCGTGGCTTTGGGGTGTTCGATTAGAACGGTTCATTCTTTGTGGGTTATATTGACAGGTGCGCTGGTGAAGTATTGTAGATCGACTCACAGGCCTGATCGTTATCAAAGACGGATATGTGAAATAGTCAACAGGATATGGCAACAGTACATCTTCATTCTATCGTTTGTTGATGAGATTGAATTGGCCGTTTTTATGGTAACTTGGGCCATGTTGATTTCATTATATGGATTCCAACCTCTGTGGATCCCAAAACTGATGCGAGCGTGCGAATAAAAAAACTTTTGTTAAAAAAATTGCCTTCATTATGAAATCTACGTGGTCAGAAAGCTAAACACGGTATGGTATACCGAAATTTAGATTCTCCATTTTTCTTTCAAAAACACTTCTTTTCTGTGGAATCGACTGTCATTCTACGACATTAGTATCCGTTTTCCGAAATTTATACATTTTTCTTGCAATTTACAGCGTGCATTTTCTCAATTTGCAGCTGCGTTTTACAATTTACAGACTTACAAAAATTTTTTTGGAAACGGAGAGAGAGTGAGAGAGAGAGTGAGAGAGAGAGAGAGAGAGAGAGAGAGAGAGAGAGAGAGAGAGAGAGAGAGAGAGAGAGAGAGAGAGAGAGAGAGAGAGAGAGAGAGAGAGAGAGAGAGAGAGAGAGAGAGAGAGAGAGAGAGAGAGGCAGAGAGAGAGTTTAGCCAATGTTTGGAAAGCGATTTGCTTTTTTGGCCAAGTAACTTCCAAACCGAGTCCGTATAGTACATTGTATCATGTGCCCAATGTAACTTAAACATATTTTGGAAGACACAGCTAGTGAAACTCGTCATTGACATGTTGGAGATACTAGCATAAACAATACATACCGTGGTACAAATACGACAAGTACAAGCCTTACAAATCCTGTCTATTTCGAATATTTGAATCCATAGGATGCTCTTCTTGTGAGATGGCCGAGACATAATTAGATAAATAATTATGTAGAAAAACGTGTCACCTGAAATATTGGGAAAACACAAGATCTCATGAGTGAATACACATTTATAATAAACCCTTATCTGCACTGGTATAGTTCTCCTAACAGATTTTGTATAACTATACTATAGTTGATTCATGGTAAAATTTGTTTTTGAATAACGAAATATGTGTACGTTGTTTGTTATCTACGTTTCTATGTCTACTCTACAAAGCTCATATGAAAACCAGGGCCAATAAAATGAGTGTTTCTTATCTTTCTGTGACGGTTTCTTTCTGCGTTCCTTTAGACCCCTGCAGTGGCTACTAGTGGTACATGGGGCAGCAAGTGTCCTTGCTGTTTCAGTAGCAGGATATATATTCCCTTCCCATCTAACGTGCTCGAGGCACCTCCTCGATCACGGGACCCCAATTATATGTCCCTTCCGAAAGACGGGTCCAGGCCCAACCGAGATGTTTAGCCCAGGATGGAACCAGGAGCTCAACAATGAGGCTGTTACGAGTTCAGCCATAGGGACACCCATGTGTTTTCTTCTAAATTCACGTTTCTCAATTTCATGTTTATTTTGAAACGATTCTTTGAGTATCATATTTTGACAAAAAGCTCGATGATAAGAGAGGCTTTTTTAACTAAGCCAAAAGCCACGAGTGAGGTTGTCGGCACTTATTCTATTTAGCCGAACGACTACATGAACATCAAAGACTCGGCCAATTTTTACAATTGAATAATTCAACAAACACATTGAGAGAAGCAGTATGGTGCTCTGGATTCGATCGTCCAATAAACGACACTAATGTTATAAAGTCAAACGGCACGTTATGGTCCATGGGATGATGGTAAGGGTAGAACGCTAATAAAGCTGTTTCCTGTACGACATCGAAATGAAAGTCCTAGAAAACGTATTAGGCTGTGAAACGTTAGCTCGTGCTTTGAGCGTCATGGCTGTGGGTTACGATCGAGAAAAGACATGCGGTATACTCTACCCAGGAGACCATTTCAAAACACATATTGAGCTTTCTCAGTCACCAGTAACCAAGAATATACCCTGCTACAGAAACAGCAAGGACGACACTTGCTGACCTCTGTGCCATTAGGCACTACAAGATGAATAACAACAGTGACGTGCGACAAAAAAACGACTGAAAGCATGCCAGGCAAGGCAAGAATTGAATATGAAATATTTGACATTTGATAGCAAAAGTCATTTCTCTAGTTTTTGAATTGTTATCATACTAGCAGGCATTTTGGTATTCCACGTTTGAACCCCTTAAAACACCGGCGCCTTTCCAAGAACCTGAAATACCTACACAAGTGAATAGAGTTATTTGATATTCTCCAACTGAACTGTTTGTTACAGAGAGACACAACTACAGAATCCCTTATCGGTGATAAACTCAAATTTGTTATGTTTAATGAGGAGGACGTCGGGGAAATAGTAGTTGGTAATTTATTCCGCGATTATTCAGGTTATTAATGGGAATTATTTTCAAGCTGCGGTGGAAAGATTGGTTCTTTTCCGTCAACACGGAATCATTACTTGCCATAATTAGAACAACGACGTCGTGAATTGAAGTGAAGAATTTCTAGCTGGGGACGGAATTAATCATTTCGTTGACCTTGTAGTTCAGGCTGCATCGATTTGAAGCGGTGTAATTATACATGTTAATGCAGCGAGCGCCACACGCCTGCCACAGGACCCAAACCACCGCGCCGAGAGAGGAATTTGCCCCCCAAGTCATCCTGATTTGTACCTTAGAAATTATTGATATCTCCTAGCTGGGTGATAAGCGCCCCCAATGCATAATGAATGATAACAAATCTCCAATTTCTCCACCGAGGATTTGAAATTTACTAGTGGAGGGTCCTGAAAGTGTAAGTAGCGATGGTTATAGAACTTGTAGATAGTAATGTATGAATAGAGAAGGGGTTACAATCGATAAGAGGTCACCAAAGGAGCTGTAAAAGACGTAAAAACTATGGAAATGTAGCGCAGCGGTGATAAGTGATAAAACAAATGCATCCAAAGCCACCCATGATTACGAGATAATTTGACTCAAAAAGAATAAATGTCATTACTTGTATAAATATTTCATAAACATTTGTATCGTTTCGATATACGGTAGCCTTCCAGAGATATTCCTAATCATACATCGAGGTAGGAGCATGTTTATCACCCTGTCCATCTTGCGTGTGGGCGCGGACTACAGTCCTATCGCAGGCTGCACATCTGCAGGTGTCCTGACCCCTTCCTGGTCAAGACCTGCCCTTGCATGGCCGCAGGCTACACGGGCAAATTACGATCTCGGAATAAGGTACCGTAAATGCATTTAAGTTCGCGTGGTTTTTATTTCGCGCTGAGACGAAAATGGAGTGTTCGCGGTGGTTTTAAGTTTGCGGCAGCGCCATAGTCACACACTGCTACAGTATCGGACAAAAATGTTCGCGGTGGTTTTAAGTTCGCGGTAAGACGGTCGCCGCGAAAACCATCGCAAACACGTCTGCATTTACAGTATTCCTCAGTGCGTATCTTCTGAGGCCACCTATGCAGCCCTGGAGGATTAGCGTTGTCAGTCTTGCGTGGTGACAGCGATCCCGCGCGGAGCTCGGTCACCTTCGATGGGAATAAAATGGAGAGTATCTTCAGGCGGTCACATTGCACCCCATTCTACTGGAGGCTGCGACCGCCCTGCAACCGCTCAGCGACCAAAGATTTGACAGATTGCTAAACAGATTTATTTTTAAAAACGAGTCTTTGAACACTTTGTGTGTTTTGTTGTCTTTTCAGCAATACTTTTTTTTTCAACCTTTATTTAACCTTGAAAACCAGTATAAACCAGTATACAATATATACTCATCGGCAGAGGCCGTTTTTCAAGAGTTCAAGGGAGGAGGTCAAGGGTCCTTTTAACATACCATTGTGAAATATAACAAAACAATTTTACAAAGATAACGTTACAATCAGTATTCCGTAATCATATTCAGCATATAAAGATTAGTCGACGATATAACATCATTTCAATATTCGGTGATCGTAGTCTGTCCATAGTTACTCGTCGCAACATATCTTTGAATGTTCTTCTGCACCTTGTATGATATTCAAATTATGAAATCAAAGGTTCAACACTGGTCCTCGTTACACCTGCGCTCTTCTCACTCGTTTCCGTCTTGGTACTTTCAGTTTAAACTTCAATTTGTACACTCGCAACCTAGTTACCAGTCCTGCTTGTACCTGTGGCCATCCTTGTGAAAGTATTTCTCATTACTTCTTGTACTGCCCTAACTACACTCAATACCGTTCCTTACTCTTCAGCAATTTAGAAAATCTGGTAGGTTCAGTCATAAATCTCAATAATCTCTCGGATGATGTTCTAATTCAATTATTGCTTAAAGGCTTACCCTTCCTTTCGAATTCAAACAATGTCAAACTCTTACAGCATGTCCAACTTTTCATTATACAATCCAAAAGATTTGAGTAGTAAACCACCATCCTACCAGTCTTGTAGTACCTGTCCACATATTTATCTGTTTATTGATTTCAATTTTTCTTACATTTAATGATTTCTGTTATGTAGTTTATTTAAGATAATTTGTTGCTCTTATGCTTTGCATGTCCGCACCTGTTTTTTTTTTTCATTTTCAGTATTTGTAATATTTGTTTTGTTCTTCTGTAATGTATCCTGTCGATGACGACATGAAAATAAGCTGTAAGCTTGAGTCTGTCGTCATCATGTCTTGTATGTAAATGTTGCAATAAAAAAAAAATAAAAAAAAATAAAAAAAATTAAAGGTTACGCAAATCTAATATTACTGCACGGTCGCACAGTGGTGGAAAAGGGTCCTTACTGGACACATCCGGCAACGACACAAGGGAGGCAAATATTCCTCACGGTTTTGCCGATACCGTGACCGGACGACTTTCGTGACAATGACTTGAAGGTCAAGGATTTATCGGTTATTTACAGACGTCCCCGAGACCGTGCGAGTACGGTTACCATGTCTCTTAAATGCGAGAATTCATACATCATACATTAATAAATGTCTACCATTCCAAAACAGACCTCCGGGCATGGACTCTAGTTACTACTTTTTCTGCAGTGTAAGAGACGTTTTATGTACTACATATATGCACCAGGCCAGTCCATAAATCCATAGTAAGCCCGTATCTTTCTGCTCGAAGGGAAAACTCTTGAGAGTTATAACGGTAGGTTGATGACGAGGGTATAACATATGAACAGAATGCTCCAAAGACGTGACGCCATAGACAACTCCCGAGATGCACATGTATCTACGTAACGTGGTTTATGATTCTCCCTATGGTACGTAATTTTCCATTATAGACATGTAAACATTTAATCTTGGAGTACGTGCACTTCATGACAACAATTCTCTTGAGAACTCTGTGTAAGTTTCGAGATGCCCTATATTACAGAAATGCATAAGTGATTTATATTTCAGGTGCGGTGTCGTGTTGTGTTGAAATATATTCTTCCTTGATAAAACTAAAACAAGAGCTATCTACCAATCAAAAATCACGATCATAGCATGTCCAGATATCAAATAAAGACGGGTTTTGATATACACGAGATATCAAGACCGGAAGTTCTGATGCAGTACCGTAGAGAGTCGCTACGGGGCTCATTAGCAAACTTGACCTTTGATACGTTGATGAAGGTTAGACGTCCAGGTAATAAGATACGCCAAAATAGTCACTCAAGCAACTGGATAGAATTCTTAAACAGTCAGACGTTTCAGACAGCATCCGCTGTCTTTCGTCAGTGACAAAGGCAAGACCTGGTTCTACCAGACCTTTCCTTAGTCACGGACGAAAGACAGCGGATGCTAAGGAAAGATCTGGTAGAACCAGGTCTTGCCTTAGTTCCTGACGAAAGATAGCGGATGCTGTCTGAAACGTCTGTCTGTTTCAAAATTCTATCCAGTTGCTTGAGTAACTACCTGGTTCTACCAGATCTTTCCTTAGTCACTGACGAAAGACAGCGGATGCTGTCTGAAACGTCTGACTGTTTCAAAATTCTATCCAGTTGCTTGAGTAACTATTTTGGCGAAACTTGACCTTTGTTCTCCTGACCCCTATTCACCTTTAAAATATCGCAAGGATCCATCCACAACTTCTTGAGTTATGCCGTCCACAGACAGAAACACAGGCACATAGAAACGGCACAGAAAACATAAGCTTCTTGGCAAAGGTAAAAACAAACATTCAGCAGTTTGAAACTCGGCTTTGAAAGATGCATGCCAATTGCTATCTTTTAGTACTGTACACGCTTTAGGTATGTCGTGTAAGTTGTAATGTTTATAAGTGGTATCTAACGTGGATTTAAGAAAAGCTTATAAAAGCGTGTCTACTTTTTGTACTTAGTGATTGCCGTGTAAAACAACAATGGTTGGAAAGGTCTTTGGGTGAATAGAAGCAACAGAGTGCATTCATGGCTAGCTATATTACAGTATCACAACATTATGATCATATGTGCTTGGTGCCAATTCACGTTGCTCTTATGGATACAATTGGAGAAATAAAGCTTCAGGAATTATGAAATAAGAACACTTGACGGTAGATGGAGGGGAATGGGAGCTATAGATCGAGTAGAAATACCGGGTGCAAGAAGATATGGCAGTAACCCAAAGCTTCCCTTGCGTAATGTATGGTAGGAGATAGCCAGCAGACGCAGTGAAAGGACGCACGGAGTCATTGCTTTTATTCAAGGCGAACGCGTTGATTTACAACATCGCGATCAGAGCGCACATGTTTCTCTTATCTTTGGTTTCCACCAGGACCACACGTGTCTATTAGCAAAAACTCTGGGCACATCAAAAGTAACTCTGATCCGTTTATGAGGCTTTAGCGAACATCGCGGATTACGACTACGTCACTAAGGCTTAGCGCTAATCCCCGCTAGTAGTGCATCAGCTGTAGGGTCATCCCTCAGCCCTGCTGAAATGGATGCGTGGAAAATCGGAGTTTTACGAGCGCGGGGCGGTTTTCACGTCTCTCTCTGTGCGGGCAAACCCGTCGGACGTTAGCCTGGGTGCCAGACCACCGCGCTCCTGGCGCCAATCCTTCGGCCGGGGAAGTAACTCGCGCCGCCGCCACAGATAGCACACGGCCCACTAATTAGCTCTCACGAAATCAGAGTTCGGCTGCCAAGCGCTCCCGGGTGCCAACTGACTCTATTCCTACTTTCCTACTACTAGGTCTTCCCCGCCCAAAAGGGGTTATCATCGCATCGCGCGAAAGGTCTGGTATCCAGGCTAGTAGGACGTCCGCTGCACGCGATGGAAGAGTGCGATGATGACAGGTGGGGGCCGGGTGATGTGGCGCTGATGGACATGTAACAATTTCACTTTGTTATGGAATGCTCTTGATATGATGTGTTACGTCATAAGCAATTCACACTTCTTAGAACACAAGCACAAGTTTCTCTCGATGCTACAGACCGTTTTGAGTACATATTCAAATGGAACAATCCCCACAATGCGAACATAGGTAAATATCTAAACGCGAAGGTAAACATAGATAGCATCAAACATAATAAGTGAACATACATTTGTAACATATGGTCGTACAAAAATACCCGCAGATACATTTGTTTAAGGATTCTGCCACTGTCTCGTTCAAAGACACATGAAAAATAATAATGTAGCTGCTTTAGTCGTGCTTAAAGGCTAGCAGTTGGAATAATGGTGTCCATACATGGTCATAAAAGTAAATGCAACATCTGTGAATGATCATTCCCGCCATAAAGAGCACTTCTGAGGATTTTACTACAGTTTTTTTTTTATTTCCCCAAACAGAGATTACCCTAGATTGGTTGTCATTAATAAATCAGTAATATGGCTACTTAACATTTAGGATCGTGTGCTAAAATTTAAACGGGCACAAACCGGCATCTTTTAGGAGATAGATCTGCCCTAACAGCCTGGAATCACGATCCAGTAAACGGATGAGCGGCCTAAATTGGAACATGACCTTCCTACCTGGCCGAAAGGATCTACTCTACTCTACTCTACTCTACTCTACTCTACTCTACTCTACTCTACTCTACTCTACTCTACTCTACTCTACTCTACTCTACTCTACTCTACTCTACTCTACTCTACTCTACTCTACTCTACTCTACTCTACTCTAGATCAACTTACGTATACGGTAAGTTGTGTATTGGATTGCAGCGAAGACACAGGTTTGCTAACATGCATTGACCACTGACATGTATAGTGCAGACAGTTTTCTTTGGAACTGTAGGGGTGTTTTTGTTGGATACTTTGAAACTACAGGTCATAAACCAAGAAGGTATTAACGGATTTTCATGACTTTTAAATGCTGATAAATACTCACAAGATAGGTTATACATTAAACTTATCAGGGTTTAATTTGTATATAATCAACGCATATTTCATGGGCGGTAAATATCATCATTAGATAGAGGGCATATGTCACGAGGGAGAGGAACATCAATAGATAACTATGCAAATCAGGACCTAATTCGTATGATTAATGAAAAAATGCTTTGATACCATATTGTTGAATAGTGCGAATTTCATACTTTTGCACCTTAGAAACTAGCGTGCATTCTTATATCACAACAAAGGAACCGCAGAAGACATCTACCATATTCTAGACGACACACCCAGTACAGAGAGCAGTTGCAACGTCGTCTTCGTAAAAAACTTGCATCATTTTTACGTCTCGCCATAATTTATTTCTTTTTCTAAATGCCAAACCACGAGAACATGAATGAGTTTTACGACACAGCCAGGTAGATACGCCATACTAGATAATACCGCGCGGCTCCCAACCCGCTCCCAGAAGAGCTGTTCCATCCATTTTTATTGCCCTGCGGCAGAATTCTTCATTCTGTATTTGCCTCTGCAGGTCATAGACTATGCATGAGAAGTTGTTTTTTTTTATCCTCCGATGGAGAGAGAGAAGGGGGCACAAGTTGCCTAAAGCTATTCTGAAGACAGGCAATTGACTCTCTCAGGAGAGAGTACAACACTGTCTATAAATGAAGCAATGTTCGCGGTGGCTTTATGCCGCGAACTTAAAACCACCGCGATTTTTTTGCCCTCCTACCCCCTTGTCTACAACTGTCTCGAACGCAGACTTCAAACTATTGCTTCTCTACCTTTGCCCGCACCATGATTTCTGTACCGACCAAGTGAAGCATTTCACGATCAATAAAATGCACCCAATACAAAGTAACCACTGGGGAGTGGTTCCGTGGACTTTGACTTCCGGTGCGACTCTTTTGCCACCGAGGCAGAATTCGATCATCTTTAACTGCCTGAAAGATGAAGTTAAGCCCCTGTCACACTTGTGCGTAATTATAAGCCCGCAAGTTGCGTATTAACATGTTTTGGGTTGAGGTTAAGTTTGCAACCGAAGAAGTAATTTCTTTGGTTTCATAACTAGACTGCTCAATGGTGGGTCAAAGTAGAAAACAACTTCCTCCCCGTTGATTTCATGAAACCCAAAGAAATTACTGCGGAGCTCTTGCGCCCTTGAATATACGCACAAGTGTGACAGGGCCCTTAGGGACAGAAGTCGTTGGGGTGGTGGGTGTGTAGGGTATGCTACTCTCCAAGCAGAGGTGGTTGGGGAAGATTGTCACCTTGTTCCGTTTTCCGTCCGCAGGCCCCGCCAAGTCTTCCCACCAACCTCTGCTTGGACAGTAGAGGTTGGTGGGAAACTCAGAGATAGTAAACAGCTAGACTTCATTCCAACATAACAAGGGTTCGGAGATCTCACACCTCCATGAAATATCTAGCGTTTTTGTTATGTCTTGTTTAATTGTATGCCGATAAAGGTTAGACATCCAGGCAAGGTAACTCAAGCAACAGGAAAGATTTTGGAACGGATCTCAACTCTATCCGAGAGACGTCCCTAGCAGAAGTTAGGTACTGATTTCCACCTGAGTCGAGCGAGGAAATAGGTGTGAAGTACCTTTCCCAGGGGCACAACATCGGGGCCTGTCAGGGAGTCGAACGTCAGTACCTCTAAGTTCTGAGTCAACAACGCTAACCACAAGTTGAACCCATCGTCATACAAATACAATACCTCTATTTAGACAAAGTCTACTTCTGATCTCACCAACGATACCCATCATTCATACACATCAACAACACAGTCTTCACTGAAGAAGAACGAGTTCTACACATTAATGATAAGGGTGAGACTGATCGGAGCCCCTTGGCAGTTCTGAACAGTCGTAACGAGATCATCCTCTCACCGAAGACGACAGAAATCCTTTGAGCCCAGGAATTATACCTTCCTGGCGAGATTCAGGCGTCAATGAGTTACCGACTTCATAAGAGGTGAAAGTTGCTGGAAGGGCTAAATAAATTTGACATTGTAAACCCTAATATCTTCTCGTACAAGATTAGAAAATCCGACAAAGATTAAAGAATACTACTAGATCATGAATCACGGTCTATTCCTCATAAGAGCAAAGAAAGTTCCTCTCACGAAGGCCTCCATATATCTTATGTCAACTAGAAGTGTTATGTGATTACGTTTTACAGAAGGTGGTTTGGCTTCAGCAAAATGCCCCCACCCAAAAAAAGGAAAACAAAATTAGAAAGGCAACATTTGCAAGCAGATGCATAAATGTTTACCTTCACATGGTTTAAACTAACAAACTACTGCTCTGTTTATTCTTACTTAAACACATTCACATATATAGTGACCAGCACCCCAGCTCTGTCCTGTCACTTGCTACATCATGTAATCTAACACCACAGGGTATCTGCTACTTTACCAGTAACCATGGTGACAGCCGTCTAGTCCAGGCACTGGCCTTATTTGTTTGGTGAAGACTTAGAGGGCACAGCCGAGAAAAAAAACAGCACGCTTCCTTTCCGTGAAGGTAAACAATAGAAAACCCCGATGGGCTCAGCTGATTTGGGTAGTCCTCTATGACAAAGCACAATGACTGAAGATAGATGTGAGGCTCACGAAGACAAAAGACAAGCTCCGAGGCACACAGGGACTCGTTCCCCTTTATAGTCATTAAGATAAGAAAGTTTTCACACAAGTTTATGAGGCAATTAGAGAGGTTTCTTCCACGAGAGCCTCTTTGAACAGGCTGATAACGGTAAATTTATTCTCCGTAATAAAAGAATACATCGAGTGAGCACCTCTTGGGAAATTACCGCTGGCCTTCCGTAAATTCAACTCGGAATTAATCGTTAAGTTTTACGTTGCAAATTCTTGGTAATTTGATAGGAATAACGGCCGTAGCTTACACTTTGGAGGGCTAAGTCTGAGCAAATACAAAATCTGTGAAGGTCTGCAATCTCTTGAACAATCTTAGCGGATTTTACAACCATATTCATAATCTATATAGATGTCAACGGCAAGCGATTTTACAGCCTCCACAATCTAGCTAAATTTTTTATCGATCATATCTATGCATATGAAAATGATTGGATGCCATGTTTTAAGATGGCCAATTACATGTTATAACGATACCTTCGAAGATAACCATAGATATATTATAGCTGTTAAAACATACTATTCTAACTGCTAAAATTACCTTGTACTATGATAGGATTTTAATTGTTATGTAATGGTAATAATTCAGTTCTTTGCCTGCCCTGTGGGACAATTTATATTTTTGATGAAATAAACCATTTATGGATAAATCTTATGGTTTTGCCACACAAGAATGCGTGTGTCAAACAATAGCACCTTTCTTAACAGTTTATATGTTCCAGAAATCGTTTATTCGATGAAATATAATTACAAAGCACATGGTGATTGATTGCTTCTCAAGTATTGATCCATAATTACCAGACTGTGTGTCTTAAGCTAAGGCCATGTTGATTTTATTATATGGATGACATCCTCTAGGAACCCCAAAACTGGCGCGAGCGTTCGAATAAAAAAGGGATTGGCAAAAAAATGCATTCATAATGAAACCCATGTGGTCAGCAAGGATGAACAAAACTGAACATACAGAGTATGGTATACCAAATAATACATTCTTCAGTTATGTTCTTTGACTTTGGAATTGGCTTTGGCATTCTACGACATTATTATCCGTTTCCCGAAATGTGTTTTTTTGCAATTCACAGCATTTATTTTCTCATCTTAAAGCTGCATTGTATGATTTACAGCATGGCCGAAAACTTTTAATTTTTTAATTTTTGGAAACGGGCGAAAATTGATGCGCGCGCGGATGTCATCCACGTACTAGTAATCAAATCAACATGGTCTAATGTAATGATACACCGGGCGTGACCAACGTAATGCTAGGGTCACATTTCCTAACCGGGGCCCGGTCGGGCTGTTTGCGGAAACGAGAAATCAAAGTGTGTGTCAATAAATTTGCACAAGCTATGCTCTTAAATAATTTTGGGTACGTTTTGTGTTTTTGTTGTCTTTTATATCGTACTTTTCGTTCCCAAAGACTGCTCGGTCGGCCCCCGGATTGGAAATGTGACCCTAGCATAACTCTCGCTGACTTTTATTCCTGTGACAAACGTACAAGAACAACTTCTTGGGTACTCGATTCAAAGGGTGGCACTTTTACGCGCACCAGGAATAATAGTGGTGATTCTGGGGGTCATCGTTTGACACCTTTACCTAACGCCACACAGATCGATTCCATGAAAGGCTTGGCGGGATCTAATGACATGTGTGCCTCGGTCGTGCTGTATATTTTATAAACAATGGCGCTTCCATTGTGGCCAGGAACGGCTACAAATCCACCACTGTCTGAAAAAGCGAGATGAAAATAAAAATTAAGTGACATTTACTAACACTGTTTAGCACATTTGCGTAGTATTTTCATACTTTGAGCATTTCAAAACCGCGCGGCCCTTGTAAATATGTGTTTTTGAATAAAGATTCATTGATACCGTCTTCTAAACAAACACACTATTATGCTCAATTTCGTAATTTTAGTCCATCCGGCCATTCTATGAATCCTACCTGTCCACCAAGGACAGACGGTCACCAAAAGTTACGTCGGCTCCTGTAAATATGTGGTTTTGAATAAAGAACTTTGTTATTAAAGAAGAAGAACTTTATTGCACGACAATTGTACATGGTACAAGGTATGGCAAGGTGTTAACATAACACAAAGTGGAAGTATAGAATAAGACTTAACATCATAATTACTGATACAATACAATAAGGGCTAGCATACGTTTTCGATATTGTGTTATAATCATTGATTTAATCATTAGTTTCAGTATTTTTTCTAATGTGAAAGCAGTCGTTTAGATATTTACCTATGTTCGCATTGTGGGGATTGTTGCATTTAAATATGTACTCAAAATGGCCTGTAGCATCGAGACTCTTAAAACTTGTACTTGTTTTGAGAAGTATGAATAGCTTATAACGTAAAACATCATATCTAGAGCATTCCATGACAAAGTGAAATTCATCTTCAATTTTCATTGAACAAGATGGGCAAAACCTTTGGTCAGGGGCTACATTATGATATCTGCCCGTCTCTATTTTCAACTTATGCCGTCTTCTAAACAGACACACTGTCTTCTCATTTTCGTAGTTTAGACCATCCGTCCATTCTATGAATCGTACTAAATGTATATACGTTACGAGATGGACAAAACGGGAGGGCATTAGCCCCAAACAGCTACGCACGTATTGTACATCTTCCCCGTGACCTGAAGGATGTATGTTATGTGTTAGGTCGCGTGTGAACCATGTTATACACGTGAGCCCATTTTATATCGCATCTATCATTTTAGTTGCTCTTCAGATGCCTTGACACAAAATTGAATAGTCCCATAATCACACCCATAGAGAGAAAGTACATTTAGGCAGTTAAGCTACGGTAACCTGGTTTTAACACAACATACTAAAAGTAGTAGCATATGCATCTCTGGTGTTTATAGTCATGTCACCTTAAACCCATGTTACGTTTCAGGTCAACTTTTAACTGTCCCAGGGCAGCTATCTTCGGCGATGTTAAACGTTTTCAATCTACAAGAACGCCACTAATGTTAATGGAACCGGCCGACTGTAAGCTATAACCACCATTGAAAGCATGGAAAGCTATTTTCGGGGAGCTTTTGCGAGCCCCCTGTGTGCCGTAGATATGCCAATTAAAATCACTGCGCTTTTAAGAAAATTGGGGCGTAGCTCTCAGGGCTCCGCTTGAGCCACAGGAACGCTTCTCATCAACAGAAAACGTACATGTGCGTCAGGATGTTAAATATGAAATGTTGAAAACAAAACAAGACAAAATCCTTCATGTTACAGCAGGTAAGGAATGATAATAATAAACTTTAGCTGCAAACTCATGCCCGACGGCTTATTGCAAGGGAACACACAGATACGCCGACATACAAAAGGTAAATCAAATGTAGTCTATAGATCTAGCTGATGTGTGTACGTACATTACAGTACGCTACGGTCACAATTGGAAAAAGGAGCCCTGCCGGACAGTTTAAGGGGTGTTTTTTTCGGGCGTTACCCCTACATGTGGAACACTCTGTGTCTACCTTGTTTTGGGAGGGGGGGGGGGATCACGACCGGGCCCCTGGAATTCGGAGTTAAAATCAACCCGGGACCCGGTAACAAATAGACGCCGTGAGCTAATCGTGAGAACATCGAGAGGTACCCTGCCGGTGTCCGGCAGTCCACCGGGACAAATTTGTAGCTTCGGGGCCCTGCCGGGGCTACACCCCCAACGGAAACCGCCACAAATGTGACTGTAGCATTCCTGGGGGGAATTGTTCAAAATTGTTGAAAAAACAAAACAACGAATGGTAACGAGGGATTTCCTTATCTTATACCAAAAGGTAGAATTACAGACTGAAGTTGTTATCGGGCTAAAATCAAACGTTCCTCTGAAACAGCTGCAGAGGGATAATTCCACACACGTGCAGGGGATCATAAAACTATACACAATCTAGATTCCATCTCGGTCGGAGTCCATGAAACGAAAGATCGTGAAATTCCTTCTTTCTGTTACGCTGAGAAGCCAAAAGATCCGGAGCGCCCGAAGCAAACGAGAGCTCCCTCTATTACATCACGTTGCTTGGATACCGTGCACACTCCATTGGCAAAAGTCGTAAAGTCAGAACGGTCCATTTTACAAGCCTACACGGTGCATTGCCGCGCCGTGAACTTTAAATTGAAACTTGCTTTTGATTGTGGGGGAATCAAACGGTTGGCCACACCTGGGCGATAATGTCGGATTGGGGTCGGCAGGGTCGCTCAACTGCAGACCGGGGACGCCCGGGCAGACTTCAGGCCCGTACGGATTATTAGGCCCATGATTGTTGCAACTTTCTGTGACGTATTGGCTACTACCACCGAGAGTGTTGTAAGCATTCCAGTGAAAAGTATTGTAACCAAACTGAGACTCGCGAGACTAGGTCATTCCGTGATCAAGATGTACAGTTGACATCGAAAATGTGGAGGTGCGTATCTCGTCACCTTTTCTTAGTCACTGATTGAGGAATATTCTAGTAACTAAGACTACAAAAGTCTAGATCTTCGAAACAGTTGTAGTACATCATGTAGGAGACTGAGATTGAAATAATACCGATATACACAAGCCTTTGATGCAACAAAAGGTACAGGGACTTTTGTTGGATCTGTTGTTATTTCAAACATAAGTTGAAGAGTAACCGGTAAACTGTCTCAACCATAATCTCCAAGCACCGTGGAGATCTGCTTGGAGATTATCTCAGCCAGGCCTCCACTGATGTGCACTGCACGGCTGCCAGTAGCACACTGAAGCCTATAGTTTACACTATCCAGCCTTTATATAGTTTTACTGGGGTCTTAAAGATCACGGAATGTCTTAATTAAGAAGTTTTCACCACCCGCCTGGTATGGCTGTATATGCTGCTCATGGTTAGTCTCCAAGCAGAGGTTGGTGGGGAAGATTGTGACCTTTTCATCCTGTGCCCCGTTTTCTGTCGGCTCTCCCCACCAACAGACAGAAAACGGGGCGCATACACAGGATAAAAAGGTCACAATCTTCCCCACCAACCTCTGCTTGGAGAGTAACTCGTCGTGACGTGCTGCGATTCCCCAGTGCGCTGTTTAACGACTCCGTTGAGTCTGGGAACCGACCTGTATTATCTTCAGTCGTGTCGGCTGCGTCTGACACACGCCAGACCACCCGGCACCCGGCATTATCTCCCCACTCGTCATCAACTGGCACGATTCGTTAAGGAGGCTACCATAGGGGTATTCGGTATAACGTATCTGTTTTTTTGTTTTATTCCAAATAACAGAAAGACGAGGACAAAGTGACGCTGCACTCAAGTTGTACAACTTATTTTGCCAGCGCCACTTAACAAAAACAAATATATAGGCATAAACAAGTGTGTAAATGTAAATGTAAAAATGCAGAAAGACAATAAAACAGGAGTTAAAGTGTGCCAGTATCCCCTACCCCAACCTAAGGAATTTCGTTTCGTTTCAAGGCATCCTCATTTGAAGTGAAGCATGATGCTTTTTCAAGTAGCTACTGTAGCTAAGGAATTATCAACTCAATTTCTTCTCAATTGCATAATTTCTATGTAAGATAGGTGACTTCCATATCTTTTCTTATCTATTGTTATTCACCCTGCAGTGACTAGTGGCATGGCGGCACAAACATGTAGGGCAGCAAGTTTCATTGCTGTTTCAGTATACTAGTAGCAGGGTATGTTTTAACAGGGAGGGGTTGCCCTTCCCCTTTTATGTGCTCGATCAAGGCACCTCCTCGAACACGGGGCACCTCTTTGATACGTTCCTTACGAAAGGCCAACCGAGAAATTCCAAACTCAGGATTTGAAACGGAGTCTCCCAGTTATGCGTTGGTCCCAATTGGAACAAGATTGGCAACATAAAAGGATGTTGCCATGGCGACGGTGGTCTCTGTTAACGTTTTCGTTTTTAACCCACATGCAAATAAGGACCTCGCATAAGCGGCATAAATCATATCAGTCGATCAACTTCTCTACCAATATCACACGTTGTCCGATGTATGAAAATCTTGTTTTCACAAAAGAAAGATATCATACCATTTCCTCATAAATTATGTAAATGAGGCCCTCTATGCTAGATTTGTGTCTAATAGTGGCCACATTTACTTAACTTCCAAATGGTGCAAAATGAAATCCCCATCATTTACCACTATGGATTTATAGTATTTTGTCATTGATTATGCAAATTAAGTATCAATTTGCATAATTGATATCTATCGATATTTATCTCTTTCTCTTTATCTCTATGTCATGTGTTTGAGAGTCCTATAATAGAATGCAGCTGATTTATTAACTGTCCTCATTAATTATGCAAATCAGATATTGATTTGCATAATTGGCATATGATTATGTAAATCATCACTTAAGCTATCTACATACCAAAAATTATGATGATCCGTCATCCCCTTCTTGCGTTATTCTCTTTCAAAGTTTGAGTCAAAATCAGCTCCTGCAGTTCCAAAAAAAGCCGCTAGGTGGTCCAAATCTACAGGACATATTTTCCTAACAAAGAGCTATCCACCACTTAAAAATCATGACTATAGCATGTTCAGAAGACGAGATTTGAAAAGTGAAAGTTCCCCTGCAGTACCATTGAAAGTCGCTAGGGGGCCCAAAATCCAATCATTACAAGGTCTCCCACAGACCTACCCACCTACAAAATATGAAGACAATACATCCAGGCATTCTTGAGTTATGATCCCATGGACTTTCACATTCCTGTACAATTCCTAGAATTCTTGCAATCTGCACACAATATAGTAAACATTTGGCTCGCCCCTGAGGCGTCGCCAAAAAGGGGCCCGCCGGGTAGTTCACGGGCCGTATTTGGCATTTTCGGGCGTGGCCCCTACGTGGCCCTGTCGGACACCCTGCGGTTGCCGGGCTTTTTTTGGGCCCCGGGATCCCGAATCAGTATAACTCAGGCTTAAATTGAACACGGGACCCGGTAACAAATAGATGCCGTGAGCTTATCGTGCGAGCACCAGCAGATACATCCCCTCGTACCCGGGAAACATTTGTGGCTTCGGGGCCCGGCCGGGACTACACCCCCGACGGGCACCGGCGCAATTCGCACCGCGTACCGTAGCATTACCAGCTAATTGGCGAACCGTGATGCTGCTACCAGAGCTACATGGACATTCCCTTCTGGTTATCTAGTCCTAAATACTAAAAGAAAAAAATGTCTGAAGACTCCTATACTAGCCTCTTGAGATAGGAAATGGGCACATGATTATCGTGTCTGTCTCTCTTAATAATAGATACATTTATTACGACGAAATCGAATAAATGGGTCATAAACAATGTGCAGAAATGGTTTCTGGAATATAAGAATTTCATGCCAGCTCGGACAACAGCTGTGAAAATGTAGGGCAAATAAACTTTGTAATTACGTAATGGACGATCTTTCATAATTGTCTGCCTCTTGTGTGAATGTTTGATCAAATGGGTCATCTACTCAGGGAAGCAAAATTAAGATTGATGAAGCTGAAAAAAACATACAGAATCTTCCACTTTCTGAACAAATTCTTTGCTTCAATATGTGTTGAGATATAAACAAACCGTTTTCAATGTTAAGTAGATAAAAAATTTACCAGAACTGTTGCACAGTTGAATGACTGTAAGAGGAGGAATATGCACATCAATAATGAAATCTTTGTCGATTTCCGTTATATGTTCGTTCTTACATGACATCAGGTAATTTAATGTGTCCTGCTTCGACATTTTCTTGTAGAAGTAACCGCCATTAACATTAATCCGCCAGGTTACATAAATCCGAAACTTTGAAATACAGAGGGTTTGAGAGATCTCTAGTGCAGCACCCACCAGGTATGCAGAGTTTAGATATACAGGAGTGCATTAGAAATGAAAGAAATGAACTGTATAAGCTTGTAGAAAACCTATTTCCCTACTTCACACATTTAAGTACTGTACAAAAATTCATATTCCTAATGCGACTAGACAAACCTCCCATTGAAAAACACGTCTGTTCTTTTATATCTACTACAACCGAAAAGCGAGGAGAAGTAGAATTTATCTAGTGATAGTCATATTCTTTTGTATCCGTTAACTGTACTTGTTATTTTGTTTTGTTGTGACCTGTACTTAGCCAAATGTGGCAGAAATGTGCAATAAAGGTCTTCATTCATTATTATACTGGGGGACGTTGGGTTGAATATCTGTTTGGACGTATCTTTTCAGATCTTTTCAGGGTGGCGGAATTATGTACCCTGGCGGAATTATGTTAGTAGATGTTACATACGTGATTCCCTGTTCCCTATACTGGACCAGAGGACACGTGTTTATCATACTTATCGCACACCTCCTGTCCCCGATGGTGGTTCCGTCGTGTTTCCCCGAAGATGGCTTACTGAAACCCATTAAAGGATTACTTGTATCCTTTGTGGGCGTTTTCATGCGCCGGTCACCAGCATTAAGGTTCCCTTCTAAAGCTCTTCTCCATAATTTGACAATCCCCTCGTCCTGACTTCACGAGGATTTTGTCATAGATCCGTCAATCTCGTGATAATGGCGTTCTACAGGAGTAGGCCTGCGACGAGCCCCCGACATGCTTAGGGGTCTTAGGCCGCCTGAAATACTTTACTTTAATTTGTTTTAAAAGTTGTGATTGCAAGTGGGCATGGCTCCAATAAGGGATGTCCCTGTAGCTCAACTAGTAGCAGCCTCACAGTTGAGCTCGATCCTGGTTCGACCAATGAGAGAGTGACTGCATGTTCGTCAAATATTTTCATTTTTATGTTTTAATTTTGCATTTCTAGGTTTTGACGGAGGTAGGCGGGGCTATATGGTATCGGTCTATTTACACTAGGCGCGTGAAACTAAAAGATCACCATGTAGCTTATTTTTGTGCCGCTTTTGAGCACTTTTGATAAGAAATCCGCACGCAAATGTGGTAAACAGTGGCATTAAATGTCAATTTCATAAAGATTACAGCAACTAGAATATTTCTAGTTTTCAAGCCTCATAAAATGTTCTGGGTGCCTTTACTTTACGGAGGTCCGATTCCAGCATCGTCCACAAAGAAAAGTCGGGGAAGTTGAAAGTCCGTTGTTGAGTTTTACTGGAGCATTATGCAAGTTAGCCTACACAGTCAAGGAGAGACTGACTCTAGTCATTTGTATATTTCCAGCTGGCCTATCGAGTTAGTGTCACCCCGTAGTGAGCGAAATGGTTGAAACCAACCCCGTAAAAATTCCCCGGCGTGTGCTAATGAGCTGGGCGGGTGGGCAACACTCCTAGCACCGCAGGGACAGCGGCGAGCTCACGACGGTGTGGGTACCAGGCTAGGAGCGGCGTTGCACCACTTCTTTCAATCCCAAGCGATCCATGACCTAGTCAGAGCTCGTGACGTGAGTTATAAGTTTTTTAAGGCCCCCATTCCACTAGACGGCGATCGCGCTGCGCTTTTGCTGCGACCTAAATAGGATCTGTCTAATCCTTGATTTCATAGTTGGATATCATGCAAAAGGTACGAATATGGCTAAAACGACAACAAAACACACAGAGCGCAAAAAGGTTCGTTTTTTTATCTTGGAAAGTCGTTGAGCGCTCTGTAAAACGTTAGGTCGCAGAGAGCGCGCGACGAGAGCGCCGTCCTAGTGGAACGGAGGTATAAGTAGTAGAAGAGAGTGATCCGTCTTCCGAGTGCTACAACCGCGCGATGAATCACCAAGTCTTCTCCTGTAAAGCCGACCTCCATTAATGTCTAGAAGACTTAAGCCCCGAATGATGGATCTGCCGAAGCTGTCAAATGCCTCCGGCCCAGATGGAACGTTACTTAACCTTGCGCTTCTGTGAAAACTTAACTCTGGAGGCCTGGCGCTTTGCAGAATGAACATGTGAAGAAGGATCGACGCCGTCGCAACTTTTACTTCTTTGATGCTAGCGGCTGAGAGTTGCGGTTTGAGATGAAAGTTGTTAGATGGAATGAATGTAACTTAAATATGCAGGTCTGATATGCTTGCCAGAATGTGTATATGTCCGTGAATAGTTTCATCAGGTTGGTAAGTCACTGGAGTCCTTTGTACACAACCAAGTGTGACTGTTTCTAAATTTCATCCAGTTGCTTGAGTAACTATTTTTGGCGTACACAACCAAGTGTTTTATTCCAAGCGACGTTTCGGTGACCGTCTGTGACCTTCATGTATTGCCATGAAGAAGGTCACAGACGGTCACCGGAACGTCGGTTGGAATAAAAGACTTGGTTGTGTACAAAGACTCTTATCACGAATATATACGTGTATTTGAAGAAGTGTAGAGGTCTGCGCACTCTGCCTCTCACCACATTTGGTTCAAATTCCGTGGAGCCAGCGGCCCGAGTTCGCGCCCGGGCCTGGACATGACTGGAAAAGATGCGCATCGTCCTATCGGATGGGGACGTAAAGACGGCGGCCCCGTGTATGAGGGAGCTTTAGGGCGTCAAACCTCTGCACGTAAAAGAACCCAACACACTTATCGAGAAGAGTAGGGATGACCCGGTGTGCTTGGCCAAAAAACGCGAGCCATGGCGAAGCCGCATTGCACTACCACTAGCTACTTGAAAAAGCATCATGCTTCACCTCAATTGAGGATGCCTGCTTTACCTTACCTTTACGTGTACGCCTTCATATCTCTTCTCTCAAGTTTTATATGCAAGCGGCTCGTTTCGCGGTTGGAGATCAAAGCCGTTAGCTAGAATGAATATAACGTGCTCTTTCGTTTTGATATTCATGGCAGTACCTCGGTACAGACGCTGTACAAGTACCGATTATAACCAGCTCGGTGACCCGTTGTCTGGACAATCGGCTTGAGTGCGGAGATGACAGCACCAACATTCGTAATGTTTTCCTCAGATGCGATTGGACGATGTCCCTGTAGCTCAATTGGTACCGGGTTCGCAGTTGAGCCTCCTGTTTCCAATTAGTTGAATCCGGGAGACCCCGGATCGAATCCGGGAAGGGTATCCTTGTCGGAGCTGCACCGTCTTTCGGAAGAGACGAAAAATGGGGGTCCCGTGTTCGAGGAGGTGCCTCGAGCGCGTTACAACAGCCTCATTACTCACATGGCTACCTACTGGCTGAAATAATACAACCTGGTGAATATATAAAAGAACGAAAGGTTAGAGCTGTTGGGCGTTTGAACGTCACTTAACAGTCGCCATGTTGGCTAGCTAGTTAGGCCTGCGAAGTTGCATGGCTACAATATGTACTTATACCAATATTGTCAATGTTACTGTCATTACATCCACGAAAAATGGACGTATCGTTGTGTGTGTGTGTGCGTGCGTGTGTGCGTGCGTGTGTTTGTGTGGGTGTAAGTTTGTATGTGTGTGTTTGTGCGGCCTTTTTTACGATTCTTTTGTTCCCTAGAATTTATTCTCTTTTATTAGGAAACTAGGAACTACTACTGCCACTATGAAACATGGAATCGTAGGAAAGGCTGCAAAGAACAACAAAATACCCTCTGCGACCGAAACCTCTGCTTTGAGAGTAGATAGCTATAGCTACGTAACACACACTCATAAGTTCTCAATCATTTACGATAAGTATGCACTTCCGTTCGGCTGCGAAAGGAAAATTCTCTTGATAAGATGTTCCAGTCACGAAACCACCATATACTCCAAAGCGGCGACCTTAAGCCACTAATAGGGTATCGGTGTAAAGGGTTTATAGTTTCCGCGGCGTCTGTTCTGCGGTTTTCGGTTGCACGCGATTCCTGCTGTACAAAACAGGTAGAGAATGCATTTCACTTTGTCCTGGGAGGCTCCAGATATGGTGTCTTACGTAATGCCCCTGTCACACTTGTGCGTATATACAAGCCCGCATGAGTTGCATATTACCATGTTTTTGGTCAAGATTGAGTTTTCAGGACAAGAAGTCATTTCCTTGGTTTGATAACTAGGCTGCACAACGGTGGGTCAACGCAGAAAACAACTTCTTCCCCGCAAACTTTCCTTAAACCTAAGAAATGTTAATGCGCAACTCATGCGAACTTGAATAAACGCACAAGTGTGACAGGGTCCTAAGGAAATGATTAACATTTCTTTGCTCAATTGTAGCATCCTCCTACGCAGGTCCAAATCCCTCGGCACAGCATCCGGGAGGCTGTGCCGAGGGATTCAGGTCTGCGTAGGAGCTCTAGGATGAATTTCAGCAGATTCCAAGACACTTGGTAGCATAGGCAGATTTCATTATTCTTTAGATGTGACAATTCTCACAATGCAAAAATAGGGTAGATTGCTTTGTCTGGTGGAGACTACTTATCGTACGCGATGTCGAATTATCCGTCAAAAAGGCACATATTTATTTATCATTCGATATCAGAAGTGTGAAAATCCTTAAGTAGAGGATGACCAAAGCATCATTGGCATGGAAAATCTATAACGGAAATATAACATAGCACACCTGATCTATATGCAACTGCACATACTTATCTCTAGTCTGGTTGTAGAATACCAAAGTTAATTCTAAAGTGAGAGAAGAACAAAAAAGAAGTACCTATATTTCTGTATAACATACTCTGTTTGTTTTTATTGTTAATCGTTCCTCGTAGATTTCCTAACGAAGGCTATTAATTTTTTTTTGCAAAACGTTCTTTTATCCTCACGCTCTCAGTTTTTGGGTCCCCAGAGGATGTCATCCATATAATCAAATCAACATGGCCTAATATGATCTACACACACGGTAATTGGGACTAGACACACGGGCAGAGACACTATGAACATCAAAGACTTTGGAAGCAAAAGCAACTGAACACAAAATGAGCCATGAAGCTTACATTGCGGACAGGCAATTGCCTTTTAGTGGATCTGAATCACACCATCACGCAGCAGTAGTTATTGCTGTGTTTTTAGCCAAACTGAGCCATGGCGAATCCACTTCTATGGTTTTCACCTCCATGAAAAGTGGAGGTATTGTTTGGTGTCTGTCTGTTTCCATATATATGTGGTCAGCATAGCTCAAGAACCTCTGGCTTGGTTGTGAGGATATTTGGTATGACGGTAGGTGTAGGCAAGACGAAGGTTAAGGTCGATTTTGGGCCCCCTGGTTTGACCTTATTTGAGCCTATTTGAGTTGTGAACTTAGCTGAGAGATGGAATGAAGATTTTCCGAAGAAATAAAGGTACTTTCCTGTTTAAGATAACAAGTATGCACCATATTAATCACCGACAGAACCACCTTTCCCTGTCACAACCCTTACACTTAATTGGCAGTGATGAAAAAAGACTCAGTAACGACCTCTTTGTTGGTTTGACCGAGACAAACGACCATGTAGTGCAGGTTGGAGGTTGACCACGTGGTGGCGCTTCAAAAATGATGACTTGCGTTACACTTGCGCCACCTTGCGGCCATTCTCATTAGCACATTCTCTCTGCACAAAGTTATAACTTCATTGTACGCATTTGCATGCACAGAGATTAAAAATTAGTATTAACTTTTGCGTCTCTCAATCCCATTACAAGTCTTAAGAAATACCTTTGTGGAGGAATGTAGTTTTTGTGAATTTGCTGTATGATTCATTAGTGTGAATTTTACCCTAATTCTGTAATATGTATTTTCTGTCCGCAGGACCAACTTCGGGCCCGGGCCAAGCCAAACTTCTTTGAACTTTATCGACAAATCAGCTTGGCAGTCTCTAGTCTCTCAGAAAGGCTGGATTATATTTAGCAGATTCACGGCTCATCTTTTCTAAGCTCCGTTCTGTCGATTGTTTTAATAACATACTAGGAGGTGATAAGCCCTACTGTGTACAGATAGGTATATACATCAAAGAATGTTTGGACATTAGAACAAGCAATGTATAAGTATATGACATGTGATATTTCGATATGTTGCTCTATTCCATATGATTGTGTGTAATCAAACTCAATTGTATGCACTTATTCGTTTGTATGTATGTATGTATGTAATAGACCTTACGAAAGTCGCTGTGCTTTTGTTGTGTCAATAAAGTACTTCTTCTAAAACCTCATCATTGTTAAAATAACAAGACAAACTTACAAAGTTAAAAATGAACGTGACAACATATAGTCTCAAAAGTGGTGGAATATGATGGCCAACCTTCCCATTCTGCCGGTCTCTGGTTACACCATCTTCCCATCACATCCTGTCACTCTACACTATCAAAACAAGCTGCTAGGGGGCCCAAACCTACACCATTTCTTAATTACATCACAAGCTATCTGCCACCAAAAAATCAAGACCATAGCAAGTCCAGGTCAAAAAAGATACAAAAATTGAAGTTCTGCTGCAGTACCAAGGTCACATACCAGGGGGCCCAAAATCAACCTTGATGTTCGGCTTGACAACACCCGCCCACATACCGCCCAAATATCATCGTAATCCATCAAGAGGTTTTGGAGTTATGCTGACTAGAGTAGTCCGGAAACACAAACAGACAGACACACCGAAACGATCACACAGACCGAAAACATTGTCTTCGTTTTTGGTTTAAAAAAAAGGGACGGAACTTTTTCACTTTTGACATCTTTTAATTCTTACAAGGTTATTTACAGAATGATACGCAGAGCAGCTTAGATCAACAGTTTCCAAAGGCTATTCGTGATGATATTGCCAAAGTTACCAATAGGTGCAGTTACAATGGTGAAAAAAAGTAGGAAATTCTTGCAATCCTAGAAACTTTCTAAAAAGCAGAACAAACGACTTTCTAATGCACACTTTTTTCATCACTAAACAATAAATTTCCCTTAATTGAAGGAATACATCATCATATGGAAATTACAATGTCGTATTAACCATTCAATATTACTGTGACCATAATATCTTTTCAAAGTGTTACCAAAGGTTCAACTATAATTCCTGTGAACATTGGGTTCGAATATCTAGCTAATACAATATACTTCTTCCATCTTGATTTGAACGCAATATTCCTCTACAGGGAAAAACCACAATCTAAGACTTAACTGGTATGTCACAGTTCAGGTAAAAAAAGTCCTATAGCCTTTTAGAGGCTGTAGGGGCAGTGAGTTGTTATCAACTGTGTCTAGGGCACAGGACTGGAAGAATGAGCCCTTCCCTCTCCTTCCACTGCCTTTTACCTCCTCAACCAAAGTCAGGTACCCATTTTTACATGGATGAGGCCTTTTCTCAAGGACACAACATCTGGTCCAGTGCAGCTACATGTAGGAATCGAACCATTTACCCCTCGATCCTGTGTCTACTAGCCTAACCACTGGGCCATAGACACCACCTTACATCTACAAAACATTTGGTCAAATGACATGCCATATTGCACAACTAATAATCTACCTAAAGTCAAGCACTAACCTGGAATGCTTTTTCTCACACAAACATGTATGACTGGGAGCCACAAAAGCTACAAAGGCATTACACATCAAGATCATAACATTGACTCAGCAAGAGTTTGTTATTGAGTGATAAAATTACTTTTTGAAGCTTGTAATGTAATAAGACATTATTTCTTTACCAGTCCCTCCAGCAAAAAAAAAGTTCCAAATAGCTTTGTTGGAATGCTACTCAGAAAAAAAGTGTTCCACAGTGACTATCAAAATGATACATCTACATAAGAAACTTTTGTGCACCATGAAGAATGGAACACAGTCATGTCCTGAGGTTCTATACGGAAGCATGGACCTTGCAACTTGGATCACTTCATACACAAATGTACATGTCATACTTAATCCTTTGTTCATCATACAGAAAAACTAACATTCTCTTAAAGTGCCTATGTACAACAACAGGGATGTTTCAAAAGAGAAAAAAACGAAAAATGTTAAGTGATGCAAGTTTTAGTGAAACATGTTCTATTAGTGAACTCTTTCCATTGTTAGCACAAGCAAAGTATTTGTCAAAATGCCTTATACTACAAAACAAGAAAACAAAACAAAATTTAACAGGGTATTAAATTCTTAAAAGACAAGATTCAAAACAAATGATATCAGTAGTTGTTGTGAAAAGAAAGCCTTAAATTAAAATGCAAAAGCATGAATTTATTTAAAGTCAAGCTTTAAGGAGTAGCAAGCATGTGTTATGCTTAGGTCCCAATTGGAAAAAGGGGCCCTCTCGGGAAGTTCACAGGCTATATTTTTGCACTTTCAGGCGTTACCCCTACGTGGCCCTTTAGGACACCCTACGGCTACCGGGCTATTTTTGGGCATGGCCGGGCCCCATGGTGACTTAAACTTAGATTCAACCTGGGACCCTGTAACAAATAGACACTGAGAGTTAATCGTGCGAACACCGAGAGGTACCCCACAGGTCACAGGCAGTCCGCTGGGACAAATTTGTGGCTTTTGTTTTGGGCTACACACATAACAGGACCGGCGCAATTGGGACATAAGCATTCAGCAACCTCTCACTGTCAGGAGCCGATGGGCAAGAGTGGGGAGTTCATCGAGCAGAGGCCGCTTGTGGGGCAGTTCAAGTCAGCCTGGAGACATTAGTTAAAATCCTCCCACACCATTATTGATGTATAGGGCGGTGCCCATCTCCGTTTCATAGCCCTGGGGCCACACTGTGGTGCAATCACTGCAGCAGGGGGCTAGTCCACTGGCAGTGGAGTGTGTTTAATTTCCATACTGTTTCATAAGTATGTACCATTCTTATAAAGTCTTTGGTATGACTCAATGCGCCTCTTGTCCAGAGGTGCCCTACCTGTGGCTTGAACCCCAGTCCTTCTGGTCCAAGTAATTTGAACCATATGAGTAGCAAAGGCGCAGACCACTACACCACAGGGACACCCCAGCTTGGAGACATAGCCCTAGCAATAGATTCCAAATGATAGACATCTCAACAAACTAAGGAAGAAGCTAGAAACATGTAATAGGCTATAGAATGACTTACTAACATATTTTAGAGCAAAAATCAAAAGGGAAGTAGCATTCACAAATTCGTCTTCACCAAAGATGTCTGTATGTACAAAAGTATGTACCCTTATGTTACTGGACCATACAATGAAGAGCACTTTAAGATGGTTGTTTTTCAGTGGATGGGTAATGCGCATTTACAGTATTAGTTCAGATTGGAATACTTCTGTACACAAGAAATCAGCATTGCTACAACTGAAAATCAACAAAACAATAAAAATAAATTTTAGTGTACAATGTATGTTCACTACAGTATATACAGATACCCTAATGGTAAGTATTAGGAACCCATGCCAGTTCCAAATCTTTGTATCCTGGGTGGAAGGGGCCCTCTCTTTGATACATCAAAAGGTTTGCACTGTGGTGTTGTTGGGAGCTTTCTCTGTTTTTTCGGTGCAGAGAATGCACTTTGCGTCCCACTACCCAGAGTCACCACCCTCACCGGCGGTCCGTCTTCTGCCGCGTAGGCCGCCATGTTTTCGTAGACGTGCGGGCCGACCGCTAGGTCGTCGGGACCGTACTCTTTGGTTTCAAACGGAGCAGAGCCGAAAAGGTCGCCCCGTTCTGTGTCGTCCCCGCCGGCTTGGACGTTAGCAATCACCGTATCAAACGGGACGAAACCGAAATTATCCTCGCGTCTCGCTGGTCCCGCCGCTCCGCGCAGGTTGGAGAAATCGTCTTCGAAAGCGAGCTTCGAAGGCGCATCGGATGGGGAGACTTTCGCCGTGAGACGGTTTCCCAGCGGTCGCGATCTCCTGTCGAGCGGATTGAAAGGTTTCGCTCCGAACATGTCGAGACTGCTGTCGCTGCCCTTTCGGCGGTCGCCCGGGCTAGACTTGGCGCTGCTCCCTGTGCTACTGTCGCGACTTCGCCTGCCGCCCGACGATCCACGGCGTGTCTTTGGCGAAACCTTGAGGTGGCTTCTTTTTGACTTGGGGCTGTTCTTCCGAATTCCTCCGGCGGTACTTACTGTGTGCAGGTTGCGCCCACTTCCTGAGGAATCCCGGCGCTGCCGCCGCATCTTGCCAGGCGAGGCGCCGGCACTTTTCTTTCTTGTGAGCTCGTACTTTGCTGTGACGGCCGAGAATGGCTCCGCCCCGAAAACATCCGAAGAAGCGGCGACGCCAACGGGCGACGCCTGTTCGGTCGGCGGCGAACCGGGGGGCGTGAGAATCTTTCTCTCGCCGAACGGCGCGTTTCCGAACACGTCTAGTTGTTCCCGCTGGTGGATAGTCTGAATCCTCGGCTTCTCATTCTCGTTCATGAGGAAGAACGGCGCCTTACTGAAGACGTCAGAACTGTTCGACCCAACGGAGAGGTTCCTCCCTCCCTCGATGTCTACCAGCTGAGCTTCTGCTACAAGGTCGATTTCGTCCTTATCGGATTGAGGGGACGTCGGCGGAGTCAGAGTCCCACTCATGATGGACTCCTCCACTTCCTGTGCGGTTGGCGGGACACGGAAGATGAGCTCGCTAAACTCGTCGTGTTCGTGGTCCCGGTAGCTGCCTGCCTCCCCGCCGAAGTGAGCCCCTTCAATCACGTCTTCCTCGTCTGACGACGTCAAAGATTGCCTCCCACTAGACCCGTCCTCAGAACCTGAAATTCGCAAAAGAAGATAATCTTGCAATCTTGTCAGGAAATAAAAATTTTCATCAAAATGAAAACAACATTCAAACAGAAGAGTCAGCATTCCACTGAGTGCCTTAGCCTTACACCTCCAGAAAAGAACTGTAGTTTCTAAGAAAGGTAAAGGAAATGCCTAGTAAGTATTCATAGGAATTTTACGGAATCTATATGATCCACTGCTATTAAGAAAAATACAAATTTTTAAGAATTCATACGATCTATTACCAAGAAACATTTGAATTCTACAAAATTCATACGATCTACTTCGAACTCTACAGAATTCATACAAGTAGTAAAGATCATATATATTCCTCAAAACTCTGTAAAATTTGCACGTTGGTCAGTAGTGGATCGTATGGATTCTGTTAAATTTGTATATTTCTTAGTAGAGGATATATGAAATCCATAAATTTTGTATGTTCCTTAGTAGAGGATATATGAAATCCATACAAATTGTATGTTTCTCAGTAGAGGATGGTATGAATTCCTTCAAATTTGTATGATTCATACTTAGGCATCCCTGGAAAAGTTTGAAGAAAAAAGAAACTACCTTGTTTTTCATGCAGATGAAGACAAGTGAAAGCACCTGCTCACCTTTGAGGCTTAGACAAAACTCAGTGGAATGCTGGGAAAAGGCCCAGGCTGGCCGTGAACAGTTTCATCAGGGCGGTACAAATGTCACAAAAGTCACTGAATAAAAAGACTATTTTTCACACAACAAAATGTTTTATTCAACCAACGTTTCGATGCCCGTCTGTCACCTTCCTCAGGGCAATTCTAACTTGTTCACTTTGGACTGCAGCCATTCATGTCACTGCTTACAGATGCGGTCTCAAAAGTAAAGTATTCACATGCATACAGCGATAGTTAATGTGGTATATACATATTACTTTACTTTTGGGACTGTATCTGTAAGCAGCAACACCTACAGCTGCGGTGTAAAGTACACCAGTCAGAAATGCCCTGAGGAAGGTGACAAACGGTCACCAAAACATTGGTTGAATGAAAAACACAAAGAGTCTCTTATTCAGGCCTTTGTCATACAAACAAGAACACCTTGCTGCCTTCGAAGCACCAGAAATTTTGTGTAGAAAAAAGTTGACAGGGATATTCTGTGGCTGTCATTGGATACTTGACAGGGTTCAGAAATTCATTTTTGGTTAGCTAAAAATTTGGGTGCACAGAAAGAATTTGCGTGTACAACATGAAATAAAGTACATGAATACCTTAGTGTTGGAAGAAGGTTTAGCATTGTATTATGATTACTACCAACACAGATGAGCTTTCATTATACATGTACATGTAGTATGTAAGCAAACCTTGCCTTCACATTTTCAGACAGATTCTAATCCAAAAATAACCAAAGCATTGATTAGTTTATCTTTTTTTTTCTATTTCGGATATATGGAAGATTTGCACTAACTACAACATCAGTGAGTGGAATAAGGATTTTGTCCAGTCAAGTTTTGGCTTCAGAATACCCCTGTCATCTACATTGTGTACAAGAGCATCGCATTCAAAACCTACAGAATGATTGAAATAATCTGACTGTACATATACAATGTGTGTTCTTTTAAAGTTCTCTTCACACGTATAATGTAAAGGTGTAGCAGAGTGACAAACTATTCTATGAAAAATTGCTTTAGTGTTGTGTTCCAGTAAAAAAACAGCCCAAAAGATGAGTGAATTGCACACTAAAGGACACTATAACCCAGAAGTTTCACCAGTAGGATTATGAAATGAAGATCTACAATTACAACACACCTTACCCTAGCCTCTACCAGGCTCCAGAGGTGACTGGAGAGGGTAGATGTTGGCCAAAATGACAGATAACGTGCCAGAGGAGTTACATTTGCACTAGCTGGCCGGGAGTACAGTTCTGAGGTGGCAAACTGTTTGGTTTATTGGTCAGAAATTACCCGTGCAATGGCTCCACATTTGCACTTGTGGAACTGTCGCAAGGGTCTGGGCAGCTGCCATTCGGCGCCAGCAGGTGACCTCAATACGACCTTCCCCAACACAAGTCAGGTACCCATTCACACCTGGGTGGAGTGAGGAAAGTCGTGTAAAGTGCCTTTCCCAAGGGCACAACATCGGGGCATAGCAGTGGTTTTGAACCCGGGACCTCTCCGTTCTGGGCGAAACACCTTACCGATTGCGCCACAAGATGCAACTGTACTGCCGGCTGGCTAACTCCTCTGGTATGTTATCTGTTTTTTTGGGCCAACTTCTACTCTTTCCAGCCACCTCTGGAGCCTGGCAGAGGCTACCCTTATCCCACGAAGGAAGACTAAAACGGGGCATGGAAGACTCACAGATATATACTTTATGTACAGGTGCACCTGACTAACACTTCATTGTTTGTTGATAAGACCCTGCTTGGCGGTGGTTGAAGGTGCTTTCTGGGTTAAAGTTCCTTAGTGGCAATTCAAACAGATGGTCAAATAATAAATCTATTGAAACAGGTGACACTGCAATTCCAGACTGACTGTCTATAATTCCAGACATTCTTAATTCTTAGATTTGGGAGAAAATTACATTATCTGATACTGATAATGTTATATCATGAATGCTAAATACCAACAACTAAAGGAAATATCTTTTATTCTATTCAATAAAAAGTTTGCCCAAATTCTGTCTGAGATTCCCAGAATTCTCTCTAAGATTACCAGAATGCTCCAGAACTGGCCATGTCCCTTGATATATCTTACTATTACCTAGTATTGATACAACATACTTTTGTTAGATCATACTTGTAGACATTTATTCATTACTTTTCCAGAATTAGACTGACTGTCCGGAACTGTAGAGTCACCTGTTCTGATGAGATTCTGTATCAAGTGATAGTAGAAATGTAGAAATCAAACAGACAAGAAGCAAAGTATATCTATAATGTGGAAAGCTCACAACATAATACAAACATGTACAGGATAGATATTCTGAAGACATAGTATGTACAAATGTATACTGAAATGCAAGTACAGACAGGATAGACAGAGTAAAAAGCTATTGAACTAAAAGCAGAGTATACCTACTGTAAATGCATCTAAGTTTGCGGTGGTTTTTGAAAATTCATTGTAGGGAGAAAATGGAGGGTTCACCATGGTTTTTAGTTCGTGGTTGAAACAAGGTGATAGGCGGGCGCAAGACAAATCAATAATTTTTACAGTGGCTTTAAGTTTACGGTGAAGAGGTACATGTAAAATCTCAAACTTAAATGCATTCACAGTATCTTGATAGTACAGAATATCTACCATCAGAACACAAGAGATAGAAAAACTTTCTCAAAGACATAATTGGTGTCATCAAACCATCTTTTCCATTACGCAATGTAGCAGTTACTCATAGACAAGCAACTGGATAAAATTTGGAATTTCATCTTTTCCATTAAAACTGACAATACAGGACTTTTCTTGTTTAGAACGCTTAAATAGTAGTCATATCAAATAATACCACATCTGGTATATCTTGCAAAGATATTTGAACAACTTTAAGTTGAAAGAATTCTTGATCTATGGTATTATGCTTTTCACGAGCAAGCTGACAATGACATTTGCTGAACAGGACTGTCTCCAACTCCAGGGCTTGAAATTCATTTTTGAAAATAGGTGCACTGGTGCACCCAACCAAAAAAATTGGGTGCCCCACATCAAATAGAGTTGAATATCAGCAAGGCCTAAGTTTGATGCTACTGCCTCTCTTAAAAACTTCAATCCAGATTCCAAATTTCAACCAAGCAATACATCAAATTAAGTACAACAAAATTGCTTTTTCTGATACGGCCGAATGTCAGAAAAAAAAGCTGCAACTGCAAAATAAAAGTTCTCAAAATTGCACAGCATACAGCAAAGCGATCCACTAAAGCGGAAGTACAGCATCATACTACAAAAGTACATGTCTAAGCCAGCCAGGGTACGTGGAGGAAAATTCACACCTCTGCAGCAACACACTGACAAGTCTAGAATGTACAAAAGTAACATTCGACAATACTCTTAGCCTGTGGGCCTTCCTATTTAGCTTTCCACGGCTCCCATACTCTCAGCTACAATTGTACAACTAGTAGCAGAGAGTATGGAGGCTGTGGAAAACTAACTAGAACGGCACACAGGCTACAATACTCAGTGGTGTTCAGGGGTTTTTCTAGAAAAATTGAATAAGAGGGAGCACACTCAGGTGAGGGACCGAATTGTTTGTGTTTATGGAAGAATCCATTGCTGAGTAAAGGCTATATGCTGGATATCAAGCTAAAATTTGAATTTGACAAGGGGTTGCTGGGCTGAAACAAGAGGGCGCAGCGCCCCTCTTTCCTGATTTAGATAAACCCCTGGTGTAAATGAGCATTTTGCATGAAGCTTTTTTATGAAACATCATATGAGAACTTCCCTGGAGATATACTGGCGTCCCTGGCTGGCTTGAAAATCTACAGGAAGAAAATACAGTCGGGAGAGTTGAAACATGAACATGAAAGTATGGAGAACCCCAAACTAAAGAAAAAGGACCCCTAAGAAGATCTTATATATAATTACAAACTAAAGAAAAAGAATCCTTAAGAAGGACTGATAGGATAAATGGATTGTCTTGCATTTGTAGAAAAAATGAAAAAGCCATCAAAAGTTTTTTGTACATATTTGAAATCAACCAGCAGATATTTCCTTTTGCATTGAGTCAGAAAGAAGGAGTTACAGTATATCATTGTCACACAAGAACAAAGACACTGCGGCGTAAACCAAGACAGAGATGAGCCCCAAACCTGTGAGCAGCGGCGCTACGCCCAAAACGTTCTCCCGACCGTCCACACTCCCGCTGCTGGCGTCGCTTCCCTCCGAGTGCGACGAACGATGTCTCCGGTACGCTGCCTTGCTCAGGTTCTGGTAGCCCTCCGCTCCCGCGGCCTCTGTTTCAGCTTCCTCCTGCGAGAGGACGAATGGTCTGGCGCCGAACGGGTCTCGAGAAGCGCCTTGATCGGGCGCAAACGGCGTGCAACCGAACTCATCCGTAGCTGGGTGGATAACCTGCTCAAAGGGGGTAGCTCCAAACATATCTGTAGAAAAGATAATATGCAATGCATTATTAGAAGGCAACTTTTGTTGAAACATTAACAGAAACTTTGAAGGCCACATGATAAAACAAGGCAAAATTCATTCACTTTTTCTTAAACATAAACTGATCATTAATTTTAGACAGGAAAAAATCAAAACCATCTAGGTTCAAGTTAGCAACCAAATACTAGCACATGTATGTGAATGTTACATATGAAAGAAAATGTATGTGAATGTTACATATGAAAGAAAAGAAGTAAGGTAAGTAACCACAAAATTCATCATAAAAATAAGATGTACAAAAAGATACACATGATTGCAACACCCAAAGAGACCCGAATAAGGGACGGTTAACATTTTTGACACACAACTGGTCACGTAGAAATACCTGACCATGAAATATTACATGACGAACAGTGACACTGGTGGTCGATACAGAACACTGGGGACTGGTTCAAGATAGTCAAGCACTTGCACTTCAACCAAGAAAAAAACTGGACAACAAAGTTCAGAGTAGGCCAAGACAGAACTTAAATAATTCATAATAATACCATGGAAATGATGAAAAATATGGAGAACTGCAGAAAGGACACATTGAAAACAATCTTAACACTTGCAAGAGCTAAATTTATAATATAGTATGAAGAAACATCAAGGCATTGATAGAAATAACTTAGATCATGCATGTACAAATTTCTTTGTTCCAACATCTCATTGATTCCAGTGGATAAAATATGGAGAGTAGAAGCTACAGTTACACAGTATCTTCCTATGTTGCATGATTACTAGTAGTATAGAGGAAATTGACAGTTTCTTCATCATTTTTTTGCTGAGCAAAAAATGTTTTTACTCTTTTTCTCAGGGGTCATACGAAAAATACAATTGATGAGTCCATGATTCAACAATAATCTATTGTTCCTACTTCACAATTACTTGACATTTTAACACTGCCTTCTCGTTTCTTGCTTTTGTTCTTAGGACGGACTAGATGATACTGCTTTAAAAAGTACAAAGTACATGTGTATGCCATGCATTGGGTTAACAGGTCTCCACTTCCCCTTCATTTGTGATAAGAATGCACAACGTGACTTGCGATACCCGAGAACCGTGACATACTTGCATGAGAACAAGGGTGTTGCATCCAATCCTCCTAAAACTCTTCCCACCGGTGGAAAGGCAGTATGAGAGGCAACAGAGGGGAAAGCAAGTGTTAAACAAGCATGCTCTTTAGTAACCAACATTTTTGGTCTGTGAAACATCAACCATTGGACCTTGTTTCAGAATTTGTGACTGTGAACTTACCGGGCGACCAGGAAAGGATTGGCTACACTATCATATTACGGAGTTAACCAATCATTTACAGAATGTTAAACAGTTCCAGCATTCTGATTGGCTGAAGCAGCACCTGCTATGATTGGTGAAGTGTTCCTGCTTTGTGATTGGTTGGTTCAACACAATCCATACTTTTCATTGGCCTTACAATATGCTATGAAATCCCAGCGCCTGATTGGCTGAAACAGCCCCTGCTGTGATTGGTGAAGTGCTTCTGATTTGTGATTGGTTGGTTCTATACTGTTGATACTTTTGATAGCTAAAATAACATGATTACAAACGCTGTATTACAGGAAAAAAAAATAAAAAGCTAGATGATGTAAAATGCAACTTAATATTGAATCAGATAAGAAGAGTAATAGAAGGCAAACGCTTAGCAATGGATTGTGAATGGAAAGACAGAAGTTAGGTGAAATGCTTCATGACACAAACATCCAATCAGCCTGTGAACTATATTCAGTACAATATCTACAATTAGCATATCAGTGGTACTGACTCTACCATTAAAACAGCCTAATACATTGAATAGCAAAGATCTTTGTTCACAACTTAAACCAAGGAGTTACAGCCACCACCGTTTTGCTGACTGCCTGTTCCCTTCCTCAGGGCAATACTAACTGGTTTTACTTCTCACTGCAGCTAGGTGTCGCTACTGCAGTACTTCGCACTGCAGCTAGGTGTCGCTGTTGCAGTGTGAAGAATGCGTTCCCAAACGTGACTCAGTCTTCTCGCCAGGCCTTTTCAGCATAGGGGCCCCCGATGCTGTGATCTGGACCCCCGATGCTGTGATCTGGACCCCGATGCTGTGTTTCAATGAGCATAGGGGTGTTTCTTTCCCGGAAAAACATTCATAAATCTTTAAAAAGTTCATATTTGGCTTTAGAATGAGGATGTTGCAGAGGAAAAACCCTAACTTCACAAAATTTCTCCCTCAAAATGCAGGAAATATTGTCTTATTTGGTTATGAACTTTGAATCATGTCTTTGGCACTCCGCGAGTGACTCAGGCCTCGCAAAGTTGGCCTTCTATACCTGACCCCTATGCTGTGAAAAAATCCTGGTGAGAACACTGTGACTTGAGTCTATATCCCCCTTATCACGGTTCATGACTGGAGTGGACATTCACCGAAACGTAATCTGTTATAACTGTTAATTGTGAATAAAGAACTTTTTCATTCAGTCTTTTACCGATCTGACGAAATCATTCACCAGAGTCTAAAAGATTTTGTCCATCCTTAATTCCTATCTTTCTTTTCAATAAAAGAAATGGAAACCCTACGAAGAGTATCACACTTTTGATGATAAACATTTTTACAGTGCTTTAATTTAACGGGGACATGTTTTTGTTCTTCTCCTGTAGTTTACAGCTATGTACATGTACAGTACATTGCAACTCAGATAGAAACATATAGCGACAATAATTGCTCTATAAATAGACCACTAAGACAACTTGGTCAATTTTGTACCACTCGAACTTAAGAAAATGTGTTGTCCTGTTTGTATGAAAAATTACTAAATATCTTTCTCAAAATCTCTTAGAATGAACGACAGGTGAAGAATTCTTGATGGTAAACAAATATTTGTAAGCAGGGGATAGAATTTGCCATACAAGTCCACCAAATACTTGGTAGTTTTCACAACGCTTGTAAGGGAACCAATAAGGTTGTCATTTTTCTAGAAACATTCGTCCAGGAAATGGTATTTTGCAATAGGCAAAATAAACCTCGGATGTCATGGTTTCTATGTTGCGTAGGGTACAAAATTGTCCAAGCAATTTGATCTAAAGCATATGAATATAAAATGTCGACAATCATGTTAATAGATAGATTGCTTCTTGCTGTTAAAGATAAAGCACCATGGGTTTTGACTCTGTCATTGGTTAAGGATGCATTTATTAAACTGTTACATCATATCTCTGTTACCATATTTGGATAGGAATACTGCGTGGACCAATCACAGGCCACTATCTGCAAAGTGATAGGTTCTGTGCTTGTGCAGTCATGTGATTGGTCCATTTAAATGTATCACCTCAGCATGTGATTGGCCAGTCATCAACCAATCACAGAGTCAAATGGTCAAATGGTGCCTTCTTTGCATATGCAAATCATGAAAGACAAGCCTAACACTTGTTAAAAGGACAGCAAAATTACATTCAATTTAGTTTTGAATACCAGTCCTGTTTTTTTACAAAATAATCACTTATTTATAATCACTTATTTCTAAATACATCGTTGCTTACTAAACCTTATGGTACGATAATAGATTGTTAGCACATTGTCAAGTTTATAACCTAATAATCTTCTCTACAGGTACATGATCAACAGGTCCTGCTAACAACCCTTCAGAAATTTCATTACGCTTACATCTCTGAAGTTCCTAAATTTCTCTCTATGGCTATCTACATGTACATGTACTAACGTTACAAGGCCTAGCTACCATACCTGTACACCCACTCACCAAACACATCAACAACCTTTCTACTTTACATGGTTACTGCACACACATCTAAATACAGCATAGGACCAAGCAAATGCAACCAACTTGAAAAAAAAGCAAACTTTTAAAAGCACTTAGTCAGAGGTCTCAGATATTGAAATAACATTTGAATTCTTCCTTGATTTTTGACGACTCAAGTTTTTTTCTTTGTTCATTTCACATATACAGCTTGACTTTTGAATGTGACGTTCTTAGTCACTAATGAGGATGAGTCACATAGTACATGTATGACTGATTGTGCATTTTATATTTCAATAGTTTACATATCACACCTTTGTCCAGGATATCCTCCAGTGTGTATAACTACTCAAACTACATGTACAATTCCCTTACAATTTGTAAGATGAGCAAAACACTGGAAAAATACAACAATATTTGACATATGCTATGAACATGTGCATAACTGTTGGAAGGTGACTGCCAAATGAAAACAGTGAATGAACCAAAAAGCAGTTAAGACTAAAACAATCTTACGGTAACTAAAATTGAGAGTTAGAATTCTGAATCAAAGAGCACCACATACAGTACCAATGCTCACTAAACATGGAAGAGTTAGGAGGACTGGAGACCATCGCAAGAGATTGAGACTCAGATAGCCTGTGTTTTACAGTGCTGTTGTCACAACACTATAAAAAATTTCTCATGCAAAACTTTGTTGTGACAAAAGACATCATTTTTCACCTGTATACTGTCATAAAACAAAACTGATACGCTAGTCCTTGAAAACTGAAGTATTGATAAAATTTGACAATTCTAAAAAAGTGCAAAGCTGATTTAAGTAAAAGTAATGTGGGAAATTAATGTACATTCTTATTCTTTGTGCAAGGAATTTCATGTCCATGTAATTTCTTCCTACCAGCCACGATACAGACTTTCAAACCTTTCAAACACCTGAAGTTGTTCGTCACATGCATATATTTTTGCTTAAGAACAAAGCAAGACAGAAATAACAAGAAAAGAAGACAAGAGAAAGACAGCCATGCATTGAAGCAGAAAGACCATGCAATTGTAAACAGCCATTGAAAAAATATGGGCAAAAAAAATTCTCTACAGGGAGAAATGATACACAGAAATATATGTAGAAATAGAAAAATAAAGAAATAAAAAATCTGAAAAAAAAAACTAATCATGTTAGCCGTGAGAGATTCTAGAATGATGAAAAAGAGGCAGAGAAGATGACAAAGTTGTTATGTCTGTGATCCTTTCATAACTGACAACCATTGCTTGAGTCAGTCATATTCTGTTTTGTCAAAAATGAACATTTACATGTAACTACATTAAATGTAAGCTCGTTTGACTCTGAAGTAGCCAAAGATGGTATGAGAGACTGCATATGTTACAACCATATAGTATATTACTAAGAACCTCATATTGATGCAGTTTCATGTTGTTAACAAGCAACATGGTATTGCATACATTTTCTCCTCTTGGTGTCAACATACATGTCTAAAACATCTTGCTACATAACACATGTACATCAAACCTCTCTGTATCTTGTACAGTGTGTTAAAAGGTTGGACAGAAAAAGCTTGGTAGGTATGGAAGCTACTGTAATGTTCAAAGTTACAATGAAAGTGCATTGCACTTGCATCAGGTGGTACATGTACAAATACAACAGGTCAAAGGACATTTCAAACCTACACTTTAACCCTTATGACTAGGTTGTGACTCTAAACCCTTTGCCGAAAAGGTAAGGCCTAGGAAAAAAAATGTTGTGTTTCCTATTACGGTCCTGAAAAACTTAGGGTCGGTAGGTTGGTAGGGATTTTTTTTTTAGAAATTTAGAAGTTTAGAAATAACTTACACCAATCAAAATATCGTTGCGCTGCACAACTGCGCAAGCAGGTATTTCGCACGCTGTTTTTAATCACTCAAGTTAAATTTAGATGTCAGATCGAGAATTTTATGTCCCTCGCCAGCGCCCGACACCCCAAAAAAAAGGCTAGGGTCGGGGGGGTTGCTAGGGTCGGTCGAGTAACCGGAAACACAATATTTTTTTCCTAGGCCTAAGCATATATTATATGATTTTAAAGGTTTGTATGTATCTAAAGCTACACTCCTTAGGTTGAAGCGAGATCAGAACCTATCACACGTGTAACCTATCAACAGCAGTTTGCAAGAGTAGCTGTCTACAAATATTACAACAGAGGTAAGGAAGAAAGATCTATCATAAACACCATTACAGTTGCACGTGTATAAGGGGGTTCCTCGAGGGTGCATACATGGTCCCCTACTAAAAGTCCTTCAAACATAGAAGTCCAAAAATTTTCCTTGGTTTGTTGGACCTTGTGACTTCTCATTTAAACCTTTGCTTAATAGATAGAACCTAGTTACCTACAATGTAGTGCACAGAAATGAACAGCAGAATTACAGCCAACCTACAGAATGTAGATCATCATATTCATGACAGCATTAGCATGGTAGCTCATCATCATCAGCGGTTAATAGAGTAAACAGCTAGACGCCATTCCAACACAACAAAGAAGTCCCTCCTAATTGTATGCAAGGTGATGTGTTTTAGTGATCAAACATAAGATCATGTCTTTGTCAGCAGGGCTAGCCCTTTGTAATACATGTGTAGCAACAGGCTAGTTGGCCACCCCTGGCTGTGTGTGCTGAACAGGCAAACCAACAATAAATAAACTAAAATTGTGATCATTCAATCCTGATAAGGCCTAGGAAAAAATGTTGTGTTTCTCGTTACTCAACCAACCTTAGCAAAAACATACCGAGCCCTTCGTTTGTGTTAGACTGCTGGCAAAGGACATAAAATTTTCGGTCTTGACATCTGAGCGATGAGATCCAAAACAGACTTCCTTTATTTCACACTCTGTTGATGTAAGAATATTTAGTAAACATTGCACTTCTTTGTTTAGTTTTTTAATATAGAATCTACTTGTGCTTGCACAATGTATATCATTCTGTATAATCACCATATGATGTTGAAAATACCAGTGTCCTAAATGCATTTCAGTTTCACATTGTTAAACTGTATTTGTTGGATCACTTTGGCCAAAAGATAATAAGGCCACACCAATTTAATTTCTTGGTCAACGGATTTTCATTTTCCAAAAAAAAAAAAATTTTGAAGAAAAAAATCATGAAAACAGAAGGCTGGACGTGCCTAAAGAAAAAGATAATTACCGACGCTAATTTTTTCAGGACCGTATTCGGAAACACAACATTGCTTTTCCTGGGCCTGAGGGCTGCATATACAGACAGTTGAAACTTCTGATAGACCTCCTTGTTGTGTTAGAACGCAGTTTATCTGTTTCCTTTGATGACAGCATGTTAATAGTATGAAAGCCGTTGTTCGCGCTGCTCAGATATCGATCAGCTTACCTTCCGCAGGCTGATTGACGGGCGGCTGAGGGGCTTGCCGTTTCTTTTTCTCTCCACTGTCACTGGAGTGTCGTGAACGCCCACCTAGAAACAACAACAAAGGTATCAAAACCGAAAGTAGTGCTGAAGTACCATAGAAAGTTGCTAGGGGGCCCATTATCGAATAATTTCTTCCTTTTGCCAACCCCTACCAACAAATCAAATATCGTTAAGATTCATCCACAACTTCTGGAGTTAAGCTGTTGACAATCACACATGCATACAACATAAGCTTCTTGATGAAGGTATCTGTATCTATATAGCCGGTATAACCGCCATTCGGCGTAACACACCAGCTTCGCAGGCACGCGGCGCAGCAGCAGCTGGTTATATTACGCCGAACGACCTGTCACGTCTAACCTTCGCATATCTATATGCATTGTTTTAAAAGCTGTCTAATGAGGATGCTTCCACGGTACTTGGTTGCAACGAGTTCCACTCTACGATCGTTCTAGGAAAATACGAATTTTTGAACACATCAATCCTAGGTAAAAATCTGTGGAGGAAATGCATGCCCGCAGTGCATGGGTACCCAAAAAAACTGTTCACTAACATTAGTAAAACAATTGCTGGTCAAAAACATTAGATTCAAAATGAGATAGCTGCAAAAATCACAGGCGCTCCTGAATATGAATCGTCTTGATAGTATCTAAGTTCATTGAGTGTTCCTACTCTATCCTTCATTGTTCTGCAATGGAAAAGAGATTGTATAAAATCACCACTAGATTATCGTCAGATCATATTTTGACTTGAATATCACTTGACAAGAAAGGCACAGAAAAAGATGCAGTTTAAGACTTCTGAGGGACAGTTAGAAGGTGTTGTATATTGTACATGTACATGGGCTTCAAAACATATCTGCACAGTACGGGCAATCAAAAGAGAGACAGTCACAGCAAGTCACTCTGCCATCTGCTTTACAGCAATTGATGCCATCAACCCTGCACCAAATGAAAATGTTTCAAGAAACAGAGAAAGACAGGATTGTTACTTAAGGTTTGCTGGAAGTGAGTTCAGGTTAAGACAATGTAAAGGCATCTTATGCATGACTCTGGAAGGGAGACACTATGTCATTATCAAGCCTTAGTGGTGAAAACAGGTGAATGAGGTCTTGTCTTGTGCTGTTCCCTACATGTAAGAACCACCCACACCATAATTTGGTTATGCAGAATCAAAGAGAAGGTTAACAGTTGGCTTGATGGTTAGTTACTAGTGACAGGAAAAAGGTGTGAGCCAGAGGAAATTTTTACCTGTAAAGAAAGATTGGATGTGGCAGTTACATTGTAGGTGCAAAAAAATAAGGTTGTTCGTTGTTTAGTACAGCTACAGCATTGTTAAGTTCAGTTTAGGCCACACCAATTTAATTTCTTGGTTAACAGATTTTTATTTTCAAAAAAAATAAAAGCCAGCCTTCTGTTTTCATGATTTTTTTTTCTAAATTTTTTTTTTTTTGAAAATAAAAATCCGTTAACCAAGAAATTAGATTGGTGTGGCCTTAGTACAGGTTACACCCCAATTCCATTAGAGCAGTGACCGTGCTGACACCTAACATTTGACAGAACTCTCAATGAATTTCATATCATCATATAAAACAAATATGTTTAGCTTTGTGTGTCTTTTTCAGCCATACTTTGACATTTTGCATGATATGGCTATTTTGAAATCAAGGGTTACACGAACCCAATTTATGTCGCAGCAAGATCGCAGCGAGATCACAGCCAGATCACAGCATGGTCACAGTGAGATCACAGTGAGATCACAGCCAGATCACAGCGTGGTCACAGCAAGATCACAGTGAGATCACAGCCAGATCACAGCGTGATTGCAGCGAGATCGCCGTCTAGTGGAAGGAGAGCCTGAGCAGAAAGGATGGTGTCCTGCAATCATGGAAGAAAGAAAGCAGCCAGGTTGGGAAAAATGGCTTCTTCTTGCTCGAAACTTCCGATCCTCACAACCAGTTATACCTGCTGCTGTGACGTCTGGGGTGAGGAAGGGGTTGGTTGAGGTCAAGTCCAAGTCTTGTGGGCTGCTCGGACTGCTACTGCTCGCTCTTGAACTTGAACTGCCGTTGGCCGACAGGTCTACGAGAGAGAGAGAGAGCCATGCAAGGTGGAAACAACACTCAACACAAGCAGGTGTATGTGATAGACACAACATCAACAGAACTGATTTTAGAATGAAAACAAGTGTCACCAACAACAACTAAATGTTTCGTGCCTCAATCTTATTCTACATGATACAGAAACATTTTGTACAGTGTAAAATAACAAAGTTGTTACAAAGTTATAACCACAAGATGTAAGAAAAGAATTCAGGGTGATCAAAGAAATGAAATGACTTTTAAAAATGACACCATCTACAGAATAGAATATTAATATGCGATTCAATGGTTATATAAGAGAAAAGTAGCGTTAAAGATGATTTTAATCGGGATAATATAAGCCGGAAAACTTCTTTTTCACCAATGCCTGAAAATGAAAGACCATTGTTGACACCACTGTACTATGGACAATGGGAGATAGAGAGTGAGACAACGTGAGAAGAAAGGAAACCTGTGCTGAGTACCCTGGAATCCAGACCAATTGTACCGGCCCGCGCCCCAAGCTTCCCCGGACCTACCCTCCCGCTGGCCCCGACAAACTACCCCACCCTACTTCCCGCTATAGCCCACAAGATCGCTAACCGTACAATATTGTACTAGAGTGGAGCTTGTTTGGCTAGCGGGAAGTGGGGTTGGGTACTTTGTCGGGCCAGTGGGAGGGTAGGTCCAGGGAATCTCCGGGCGCGGGCTGGTGTAGGTCCGGGGAAGCTTGGTACAATTGCTCTGGATTCCAGCGTAAGTGAGTAAGTAAGTAAGTAAGTAAGCCTAAATTTGTAAGTAAGGCCACACCAATCTATCTTATTAGTTCTTGGGACATTTAACGGTTAATTAAAATTTAGCACGCTCTGTTATCATGTCAGGGAATATTCCTGTAGCTCAACTGGTAGCAGCCTCCTGGTTTGAAATAGTTGGTAACTATAGGCGAACTCGGTTCAATCCTGGGAAGGGCATATCGGTTGGGGTTGCACCCGTCTTTTGGAAGGGATGTAAAATGGAGGTCCCGTGATCTGAGCATGTTAAAAGGGAAGGGCTATCACCCTCTCCCTGTAAAAATATACCCTACTACTGAAACAGCAAGGAAACTTGCTGACCTGTTGTATGTGACCTTCCAGTTTAGCATCATTGTTCTAAATGAACCAACAGTTTAAATTGGTGTGGCCTAAAGTACCCAAAGCTTCACCCACCCTTCGGACATGTCAACTCTAACCCAATCACAACCCTTGCCAAAATGTTGTCTAATGTAGCATTAATGCAGCACTACACGCACCTTAGCTGAGCACACTGGGCATTAATGCTGGATTTATGCTGCTAGGACATTGAGGGAGTGGTACTTGGACAACCATAATTACCATGGCAGTGTGCACTAACCAAGCATTAGTGTTGCATATGTACTTCTGGCATTAATGCTACATTAGACGACAGTTTGGCAAGGGAAGTACCTGCGTCTGGCTGGTCAGGCATGAGGAAAGGGTTTGTTGTGGGGTCCAGAATTAGCATATCGGCAGCGATACCCTCTGGGCTAGCAGCCTGGCTACAGTTCATTTCTGAATCATCACAGTCCTCTGAGAAACAACCAACATGCAGGCTTAACAGTACGCTTTGGAATGATGACCTCTGTACCGATACCTGTACCTGATGTTACGTTTACAATGTAGGTGTACACACATCCCTAGTAGCTACAATAGGTCCAGAATGGTAGATGTTCAAAGATACAAAAGATCATTCTAAAAGTAAAAAATGAATAGCTTTTGAAGTGCTTACTAGTCTCTGACTTGGCCCTCTTGCCCAGCATGTCAAACTCCTGTAGTAACTTGTCCTCTGAGGTGCTACTTGTGTTACCACTGCCGGACTCCAGAAATGGGTTCCAACTGGACAGCTCCAGCTTGGGGCTGCTTGGGGGTGTGTGGTTTGGGGTCGTTCCTGTAAGGTCACAGGGTGAAAGGTTAAAGGACTATAGGTGGGAGGTCAAAGGCTGTTGTTTTTTCCATGATTGAACAGTTTCATCAGGTTGGTAAGTAACTGGATAACAATGTTCTTTGTACACAACAAAGTGTTTTATTCAAGACCAGCGTTTTGGCGACTGTCTGTCACCTTCCTCGTGGCAATTCTGACTGGTTCTGTTACACACTACAAGTAGGCATTAGGCCACATCAATTTAATTTCTTGATTTCTTGGTTAACGTTTTTTTTTTAGATTTTAGAAGAAAAAAATCATGAAAACAGAAGGCTGGAGTGAAAACTTGCATCTGACCCTGTTCACTCCCTGAAATTGTGTGCACCAAAGTACAAACTTTCCTCTGAGATTCTGTTTTCCTGTTGATTTTCCAATCTTTCATTTTTTCAAAAATTCCGTTAACCAAGAAATTAATATGGCGTGGCCTTACTGCTAACAGATGCGGTCTCAAACGTAAAGTATTTACACATATAGATAGGTAGGTACATCATGAGTTGTTTACAATGCAGTCCCAAATGTATTGTTAATACAAAATATCAGTCTTGAATAAAACACTTGAGTCAGTTGGTTGTGTACAAAAACTTTGTTATCTGGTGTGTTTTTTCCCCTTGTCTTAACTCTATACACCAGGACACCTGAAAGTTGTTCCTTAAGGAAAGTTTGACAGTGGAAAGAGATAGTATTAGTAAGTCGTGCCACCATGCATTTCTTCCAGTTAGTATCCTGCAAAGGTGGGTAAGTAGGAGGATGGGACAAATCTTTTAAGTAATAACTTTACATAACTTAAAAAGGCTTCAGTGTAAGGTATTTCTTTACATTTTGATCCTAAGTAAGGGTAAAGATAGAATGGTTAGTTGAAATAGACTTCATGCACACCTGAGTTAGTACATGAATGATGTTTAGTTGGTAAAAACAAAGAAAATGAAATTGTCATGGTTTTGAATAATGTTACGCAACTAAACCGTCAGTTAGCACGACAAATGGTAAACATTAAGTAACAAAACTGCTATTCCTATCCAGGAAGTTAGTAATAGTATCATTCAAAATTGCCCGACAGCAGCCCAATAAAGCCATCAATACAGAAACCCATGAGGTTATTTTTTCACATTTAGTAACTTTCCGAGATTCCCCCAATACCAGTTACGAAAGCTTGGAGAAATTTTGCCATGCTTCGGTGTGCAACACAGAAATGGCGCTCACTCTTTTTGACAGAACGGGGGAAGGACGTTCGGACTACGACACAAAACGGGTTCCGCGTTCGCGGCAGAACCCAGAACTTGGGGCTTGTCGGTGGAGTATGCACGGGGGATGATCCTACATGTACACGACAGTGGAAACGGTGACACAAACATTGCATGTCAACAGAAATACAGGTACTGCATTCCAGGGTTTTCCCAAATTCCCCATTTTCAGAAAAATTTTGACGGAATCTTGCTGCAACGGGCAACTTTATTTGTTGCTTCTCAGATTTAAACTAATATTGTAGAATGTCAGCAAGTGTCTGCTGAGATGATGAGGAAATATTAATATTTGGGGAAGACCCTGGTACTGTACATACAAACAAATGTAATGCAGACATAGGAGCCATTAATTAGAAAATAAAAAAAGACAACATGAAAAACGAGAAATGAGAAAAACTATTTGTCCTTTCTTGCCCAATTACCAAAGGAGTTGTACATCCTGCATTGACCAATTTCTGCTTAAAACTGAAACCAAAGTTCTGAAATTTTGCTCAAACAGTGATTGGGCAAGAATGTAAAGAACATGTTACCGGTAAGATAAGATGTGAGAAATTAATAATGAACTGCATGCAAAATTATCTAAATAACAAAGAAAATGTTTCAGTTCAGTTCATCCTCAGTGAGGTGACACAAGTGTCTCCACATGTTCCTGTCCACCCTCGTTAAACCAGGACCCCAATCGCTCCACGTTACATCGCTCGCGAAAGGGGCCCTGGTAAAAAGTCCTGCCACATATGGTTATGACGACGTCGCCACAAAAACAGCTTCAGCCAATCAGAGGGGTTTGCTTCCTCTCATCGGAAGCCAATGCGCAAAGAACGCTGGGAAGCTATCAACCAATCAGGTTACGTGTTACGGCTAGCTCATAAATTATTCATGAGCTACAACTGCCGTTTGTGCCAAATAAGGTCAGCTCATTAATTATTCATGAGCAAGTCTCGTCGACCTGCCATAACCATATGTGGCGGGCCTTTTCACCAGGGCCCCTTTCGCGAGCAATGTAACGTGGAGCGATTGGGGTCCTGGTTTAACGAGGGTGGTTCCTGTCGGACATGAGAAAATGATGCAGGAAGAACTGTAACTAGTACAGATAACTTCAGTCAAACCTGGTTGGGCAACCATGTCCAGTCACAAGCCATACCAAAATAGTCCCGTCCATTTTTACATAGCTAACCCCACCCTGTCCTGAGCAACCACCTGCCCTCAGCAACCATTTTTCCTGTCCATTGGGTGGTTGCTGAATCCAGGTTTGACTGTAGTGTTCAGCTAAAGAGTATTGTATAGAAGATCATTCTATATCCGTAGTATACAGCAGCTAAAGAGTATTGTATAGATTGACTGAAGATTATTCTATATCCGTAGTATACAGCAGCTAAAGAGTATTGTGTAGAAGATTATTATATATCCGTAGTATACAGCAGCTAAAGAGTATTGTATATAGAAGATTATCATATATCCGTAGTATACAGCAGCTAAAGAGTATTGTATAGAAGATTATTATATATCCGTAGTATACAGCTACAGGTACAGCTAAAGATGCATGATCTGTTACGTACCTGCTGATTTGGACCTTAGTTTCTCTGCGTCTGCCCCTGCCTCAGGGTTCAGTGTGTTGGAGTCTTCCATGAAAATTTTAAACGGGTCATCCTTGGAGCCGGCACTGATGGCCGAGGTGTCGCTGACATTCCTAAGTCACAAAAATGTAGAAGTGGTAGAATTTAGATTGGTACTCGAAGTATTATGTTGGACAATTTTTGTGTTTTTAAATTGTTAATGGTAGTGTAATGCGGCTTTGCTATGGCTCAGTTTTTTTGGGCCAAGCTCACTGGGTTACCCCTACTCTGCTGGATAAGTGTGTTGGCTTCTTTCACGTGAGAGGTTTGACGCTGAAGCCTGAAGCTCCTTTATACACGCAGAGGGACAATGACGTCACCAACCAAAATGATGAATGCAATCCCTTACAACATGTACGAACTGGGTCCGACCCAAAGGCCCAGAGGATCAGGCAACTTGCAGCAGGGTTGCGTTACCACTTGCGCCACGGCATGCAAAACAAACAAACAAAAACCTTACCTTCTGTGGCTGGACTTCTGTTGTGGAGATGAAGTGGGGGAGCCGATGGACACCAGCGTTGTGTCGATAGCAGGCGGAACGGGGGCGGGACCCTTCGCACCCGGGGCCTCCGGTACCTTAAAGGCATCGGTGTCAGGGAAGAGATCCTTCCGGGCCTGAAAAACGTATGACTCGTTCACAAACACTTCCTTGTCACTTGTTTTAAGGGAACTACTTATGAGACATGCATTTGGGGACTTCCGAAATACAGGCTTTCAACATCCGTGAATAATTTCATCAGGTTGGAAAATTACTACACGACGAAGTTGTTTTTTTCACAACCAAGGTATCTAGAACAACAGCTGACGTTTTGGTAACCATCTGTCAAATTCCTCTGGGGCAATACTGACAAGCTCTACTTTGCACTGCAGCTACATGTGCATGTACATTGTAGGTGTTGCTGCAATGTGAAGAATGCGCTCCCAAATGTAAAATATTGTCACATTTACATAGATATTGTCAAGCAACAATACATTACTAAAGAGACTAGACATTATAAGGATGCATTCCTAAACGTGACTGAGTCTATAGCCCCCTGCATCACCTACATGTAGCTGCAATGTGAAATAGAACCAGTCAGTATTGCCATGACAGACCGTCACCAAAATGTCAGATATTGTAAATACATGTCTGTGGTTGTGAATGAAGAACTTCAGTCATTAACGAACCTGGTGAAATTTAGTCACAATGTTATTCATACACACTGTGAATAATTCTAAGACATGCATTTGGGGAATTCCTAAATATAGGATTTTAAAATGTTTTACAAGAAATAGGCTAACAGTGATACATTTATATAGGTGTTTAAATAGTAGTTGAATCAATTAGACAATGACCTGTATAAAAACCTTTCTTGAAGTGAACTATATCAGATTCTAAATACACATGTACAACATATTAACATTCTGTTTGCCATTTTCAAGACAAATTAATCTATCATAACATATTACATATAACAGTGGACAATGGTAAAAGACAATCACTTAAAGAAAAAAAGAAATAACTTCAATTAGGAAGAACAATGCTGTAAAGAAACACCACAGGGTGACAAGAGAAACAAAACAGAACATGGCAGCTACATGTTGTATTGATGATACATGATACACACTTGTGTTCTACCACCGTCACCCACCTCTTCTTTTTCCTTTCCTTTGTCTGTTTTGTCTTCTTCCTTATCCTTGGCAAAAAGGGGATCGAGAGAGGCCAGGGGGTCCTCACGTTTTTTCTTAGCCAACGGTTTTTCCTTCTTACTAATCTTAGCGACAGGTTTGTCTACCAATCCCAAATCTTTCGAGAGAGAGGCCAGGGGGTCTTCATGTTTAACTGTCGGCTTTTCCTTTTTAACCACAGGTTTGTCAACCAACCCCAGGTCCTTCTCAAGCTGAACCAGGTCACCGACCTCGACAAGGGGTTCATCGATCTGAACTAAGGGCTCATCAATTTGAACAAGGGAGTCGCCAAGTTTGACCAGGGGTTCGTCTACTAAGAGCGAGGGCTCCTCGACTTGTACGAGGGCTTCTAGGGATACGAGGGAGTCTTCGGCAGCCCCTGCGGAAGGGGGTGGCTGGGCATCTTCTGTCATGCTAGTCTGACTTGCCTGGCAGGAGGCATGCAGTTACACAGAGCAGCAGAGAGGGACAGAGAACAGACAAGGTGTTAGTCACAATCCTTGGAGGAGGTTATGACTGTTCAGAACAGGGCTGTCTCCAGCTTTGACTTTCTTTCTGTGCCACTCATTACGCAATAAAACAGTTACTCCAGCAATTATTAATTTTCATTGTTAAATCTGTCATTTATAGCTTACAAAAATGTCTTCTCATCAATCTCATGTCATGAAGTTCAGATTCTTTGGACAGACAGCTTGAAATCTTTTTCCGTCCGAAGAACCAAATTTTTGTCCCAGGACGAAAGGGACGGGACCTGGAGACAGCCAAGTTGGCGTTAGTCACAATCCTTGTAGGAAGCCATGAACAGGGCTGTGCCCAGGACCCGTTCCTCCCCTAGGGGACGGAAATTTGTGCGTTGCGACAAACAATATCCCACGTCCATCCCAAAAATTTGAAGTTCATGACATCAAACTGATGAAAATGTATTTCTGTAAGTTTAAAATGACGGATTTAACAACAAAAATTAACAAAATGTGCTCCCAAACAATGAATAGGACAGAAAAAAACTAAAGCTGGAAATCAGCCCTGGTTTAGAAAGAGGACTTCTTCCCTCAGGTGGTCCCAAATGTCCCTGAAGTTGTTGAATGGAACATGTGCTGCAAAAATGCAAGATTTTTTTGGCCCCTTTTTGGAGCAAATTTGAGACAAAGCCAAAAGGAATACCAGTAAACAGAGCTTACTACGGATGCTCTATGCTGGAACACTTTTATAGAGTATTTATCAATCAGAGTTACCTTCAGTTAGTAACCTTCAAACAATTCACACTTGAAGACCAACATGACGTTGTCTACTACTAAGAGTAAAATTTAACAGGGAAATGAAACCCCCCCTAGACAGCAAGAGAATAAATTCCACATGATTTTTCAGGATCATTCTGAGTGAAGAAAGCTGGGGATAGCACACTTAGAAAGAAGCATAGCTTACAATGTAACAATGTTGTAAGTTTTGTCAAGGTAGTTGAGCAACGCATGCAAACATGTAAAAGATGCATTAGAATGCCTTTACAGATACGTGTAAGTACTGGTAGATATTGTTACTGTATATGCAGCATACAAATAGAAGCAGGAAGTTAGGAAGCTTGCATAGTTAGGGCGTAAATGGCCTCAGTAAAATGCATAAGGGATATGTAGGTTAAGAGGCACTAAGACATACAAAACATCTTTGAGCAAGTCTTAATTTTTCTGTCATGAAATTTCTTTTTCTATATCACAAACACAATCTGCCCTTGGCTCTCACATTAACATTCTACAAAATAACTGTAACTGCAGAAATGTTTGTGGTTGTTTTATTTTACCGGTTTTCGCTGTGAACTCTTTACCACAAACTTAAAACCAGTGCAAAAAGCTGTTTCATTGTGCGACTGTTGCGCTACAATTCTTTCAAACGCGATCTCAAAACCACCGCGAACACTCCATTTTTCTCCCTCCCGTGAAATAAAATCCCCGCAAACATTTCTGCATTTACAGTATATCAGGGACTAGGGGTGCATACCGGTTTGGCTTGATAAGGTCCAAGTCCAAGTTTAGGTCCAGAGATTTAGGTTCAGGTCTGGACCTGAACCTGGACCTGATCCTGTCCAGTTGATGTTTTGTTCTATTAGACCAATATTAAGCATAGAGAATTAATACTGACACGCACAACTATAAAAGTTTCTTGGTGAGAAGGCTTTCAAGATAAACCAGTGTTTGATATTTGAATGTTACTTTAAATGTCTTTTTTTGTCAGAGGGGAGACTCAAAATATGTCTTATCAAACAAAATAGAAAAATATATTTGAACTTTGTTCAGGTTTTTTTGGACTCAGGTTTTTGGCTTTCAGGTTTTTTGGACTTGGTTCTTGGATGTTATAAAGGTACGAATCAGGTTCAGCGAACCGGTATCCACCCTATCAGGGACATAAATCCTTGTCTAGCTTGTGACCCATGTGTTGCTACTGTACAGACCTGTGGTACCTGGCTCTGCTGGGCGGCCTGTGCCTGGCTTGCTGCTGCCTGCTGGGCTGATGTGGTGGGGGTGGGGGGCTGCAGGGTGATCCCTATTTCTGAAACACAAACAACACATGAGATGGAAAACTTCAGCTAAACTACAGTTAAATATTTGTGCTACATATACTTCAGGTTTGCTAAGTTAGTTTAGCGATTACAGGGTCTTTTTATGAATATGAATTGGTATTGAATTTTTCTTTCATTGAAAGCTACTCAAGCTTTTTTGTACTAGTCTAATTCTCTATGTTAAATGTAAGATTGTTTGCCTCACCAGCAGTAGGCGTTGCACTGGGCGTCGGCCTTTTGCGCGGGGTTATGCTGGTCTCGATGGGGAGGGACAGGTTGGTCATGCCCCCTCCCCGCGGTCTCTCTCTTGGTGTGATGGATGTGCCGTGTGGCGTCGCCTGTGGCGTGGCTCTGCAAATCACACAATAGAAGAGAAACTAATTTAAGTTGCATCTTTTATTGCCAATATACATTGTACATATATCAGGGCTGTCTCGAGGACCTGTCCTTCCGTCCCTGGACGGAAATTGCGTGTTGGGACGGGAAAAAAATTCACCCTTTCCGTCCCAAATTCTGAACTTTATGACTTGAAATTGATGAAAAGGTATCTTTGTAAGCTTAAAATGACGAATTTAACAACGAAAATAAAATTAAAAAACAATGGCTCCCAAACAATGAGTGGGACGTAAAAAAATTCAAAGCTGGAGACACCCCTGACATACATGTACATATACCCTTTTCTGTATCCAGACCTCCCTACACCTCAAAAGATACAGCAAAACCTGCCCAAGAAGACCACTCACTAAAATCTGGTCTATGTGGACAGGTGGGTTCTTTTGCACCGATGGGAAAAATCATCCAAGGGACCACCAATAAGTTGGCCAGGTGGTTCTTATGTAGAGGTGGTCACTACCAGGTACTACAAGTACATTTTTGTACAGGTTTGGCTGTACTCTCTTCTAACCACTATAAATAAACAGCATGAATGTACAGTACCCAAATAACAGGGCATATTCTTTAAATTTCCCGTTTTGTTGATTGACTGTTGCAAAAGACTCAACCATTAATACATGCAGATTTAAGAAGATATCTAAAATATATAGCCTTACGGGTTGAAGCTTAGCCATGCAGTCAGCCTAAGGCATTACCTTGCAGCGCCATCTGTCGCTTTGGGTGGTAAGCGTCTGATCACAAGTTGCACAGAAGCGGAACAAAACTTTAGCGGGTTAATGGCACATGGTAAGTAGTAGCGAGGCAAGCAGGGGGATGAGGTTATAGATCAGTATACAAGAGAATCAATTAGACATCTGAAATCTTGTTAGTTTTAAGGTTTGCATCCGTGAACAGTTTCATCAGGTTGGTACGTCACTGGATAACAAATTTCTTTGTACACAACCTTTTATACAAGCTGACATCTAGTAGTAGAAGAGACACCCAGCTGCAATGAGAAATGTAACCATTTGCTATTGTCCTGAGTAGAGTTGGATACCAGTTCGGCTTAATAAAGTCCAAGTCCAGGTTTAGGTCCAGAGATTTAGGTGCAGGTCCAGACCTGAACCTGGACCTGATGCTGTTGACATATTTTGTTTTATCAAACCAATATGAAGCAAAGAGAATTAAGGCTGACATGCACAACTATAAAAGTTTCTTGGTGAGAAGACTTTCAAGACAAACCAGTGTTTGATATTTGAATGTTGCACTTATTTCAAATGCCTTCTTTGTCAGAGGGGAGACTCATAACACTTTTTATCAAACAACATAGAAAAATATATCAAATTTGACAATATATTTGTACTTGTTCTTTTTTTTTGGACTAAGGTTTTTGGCTTTCAGGTTTTTTGGACTCAGTTCTTGGATGTTATACAGGTCTGAATCAGGTCCAGCGAACCGGTATCCACCCCTAGTCCTGAGGAAGGTGACAGATGGTCACCGAAATGTTGGCTTGAACAAAACACGTCTTGGTTGTGTACAAAGGACTTTGTTATCCAGTTTTGAGGTTTGCAGGAAGGCTTTGTCAAGTATTCTTCAGTACTCAAACAAGACTGCATCATAGAATTCCTTTGCAATGACTATAAAACGGGATGATCAAGAAAATATTTTTCAAAACAAATATCATAACAAGGAGTTGGGAATGTTTGAAAGACATGAAGAAGCACATGGGGGAAATATCACTGAATCATAGCATCCAGATGAGAAAGAAGAATAAAAACATGTTAGAACTTAGACAAACATGTATTAGTCATCCTCCCAGCTGGCCCGATATGCTCCGTTCATTACCTCCCATAGCGGCCCTGCTCTTTCCAGCCTGTGAACTCTCTTCTGGCGACATCACCACCAAAATAGCTTTCAGCCAATCAGAGGGTTGGCTTAAGCTCATCTAGAGCAAAAGCGCAAAGGACGCTGGGATGCTATCAACCAATCAGGTTAGGTCTTACATCGCTACTTTGGGTTCAGAGCAAAAATAATGGCTGTTTGTGTCAAATAAGGCTAGCTCATTAATTATTCATGAGCAACCGTCGATTGACGTAACGTCGTGCAATAACGTCGCCAGAAGCGAGTTCACAGACTGGAAAGGGCAGGGCCACTATGGGAGGTAATGAACAGAGCATATTGGGCCTGCTGGGAGGATGGTATTAGTGTACAACACAAAGGAATTTTATTTGGTCATCATTAATGTAAAACACTGGAATGACTGTTAGCAAGTCAATATATAATTAAAGGACTAATCAAATATGGCATTAATACAATGATATACAAAAGAATTGTTATAATGTGTTATTGTTGGTTACTAAGCAGTACAGGCATGGAAACAATACAATATCTATCATGACAGTATGCAGATTTCTTGAGGAAAGAAGTCCTTACCTTGTCCTGTTGGCCTTCTGTTTGGCCTTGTGTTCACTCTCTGTCATCGGAATGGGCAGCTTACTGGGGGTTGGTGCATTCTACAGACAGATCAGGGTATTGTACATAAGTGTCTACTGTATGTCTTGGTGTTAAGGCAGAGCACCTAAAATATTTTCAAGTACAGGTGCAAGAGTGCAGGTCCAGACTTATATCTGTGCTTAAACATGTTCCAGATAAAGTAAACCAGATAAATTGTAATCTATCAGGACCTACACATTTTTATTTGTATCATATAACATACAGATTACTTAAAGATACTTACTTCTAAGAGAAATATCTAAAAATTACAAACATTCGACACAGAAGAGCCATCACAAAACTCCTGCCTGCCAAAGCACATGATGCATGTCGCGAGGGGGAGGTGTGGAGAGGGGTGCGGGTGCACACACCTCAACAGAAGAGCAGCTGTTGCATTTTACCTTTTCCAGACATTAGATCTAGTGGAATAATTTCTTGCACCTTCAGCTTTACATCTTGTCTACAATCAATGAAATTTGAGCAAAACTATAGGCTTAGCTGGGCTAATGTTGGAAGAAATACCCTAACTTTGAAAATCAACAGGATGGAGCTGGGACTATAACAGGATGGAGCAGCACCACTGTTCCATTCTTTAGGGAGATCCCTGGACTAGCATAAGCACTTTAACACCACAATGACATCATCCCAGTCTGGGTGCACCGTGACCTACCCTGAGGTTTTGGATGGGACAGCTCTTGCCGGCCAGTTTGAATGCTACATATGAGACCTGCCAGATGTTGGGGCGAATCTCAGGGTCGACCTCCAACATGTAGCCTGTAGGGGAAGACATGTAACCTCCATTAACATACAGGAATACAGGAGTGCATCATATTGGGGGACATTGGGTTGGAGATCTGTTTGGACATACATGTAAAATTGCATTTTCTGATACTTACATTTCAGTATGTTCTGTATAGTAGTATACAATTATAGTACCTTTACCCTATACTAGTATAGCATACAAAAATATCTAGGTGCACTAATGCACCCACAGTCAAAAATTAGGATCACAATTCCAATTTTGGGTGCATACAGGTGCACATGCACCCAGTATTTCGAGCCCTGTTGTGCCTAACAGCTTAATTCTCTATGTTAAACAGCATATCATCAACTCACTAGGAATATTTGTTCTGCAGTAGAAGGGACAGGAGGAAGGAAACAAGTTTGAATAGATAGGCAAAGCTTCAGACAGCTGGAAAAAAAATCATGATGTTGTACCACTTACGTATGAGACTGTGTAGCTCCTTGGAGTACTTGGACCCATCAGGGATAGTGAAGTGTCCATCCTGGATAGCGATGCTGCTCTCGCCAAAGGGTAGAGAGAAGAAGCACAGTTTGTACAGGAGGCAGCCCAGAGCCCAGATGTCCGCCTTGGTGGTGATGGTCTTGTTACTGTAGAGGTCCACCATTTCCGGGGCACGGTACGACAGAGTCGTGTATCTAAAAACAGACAACATCAGCAGGTTTATGAAAGTTGTTGAAATGGGATGTCCCTATAGCTCAACTGGTAGCAGCCTCACTGGTTCCAATTACCTTTTCTGGTCTGAAGCCAGAAAAGCAGCCTGCATGCCGATTTGAGCTTATCATGAATAAACAAAGGTTCAAACAAACAAAACAAACAATAAGCTGTTAACTGGGAGACCCCGGTTAAATCCTGGGCAGGACATCTTGGTTGGGGCAGCACCGGTCTTTCGGAAGGGACGTAGAATAAAGTTTTGTGTTCGATGAGGTGCCTATGTTAAAGGGTATGAACTAGCGACCCCTCCCTGTAAAAATATACTGAAATAACAAGAAATTGTAAGTCTTAGTCTCCCTCCCAAGGTCACCAATATCCCACAAAATTTGAATAATAAAGCATGATACAAAACAATACATGCATAGGACTTAACAGTTCCACAAGATCATGTCAAACTCCCAACTTTAAAACCCTAACAAAATAAGCGACAAAAACGTTTACTTTTTGATTTCCTCCTCCACTGGGCCGACGCCCACCTCCTGCGGGTTGGTGAACTTGGCCGTGGCACTGCCGAAGTCACACAGGACGTAGTTCCCGTTGTCGTGCCACAAGATGTTCTCAACCTGAGGAAAACGGAAGGTGATTTCGACCCAGTTTTAGCTCACTGAAAAGCTACTCTTCCACTGGTCGTGACAAAAGACAGAAGCTATGTACAGTATTTACTTACAGGTTCATTGAACCAGGGAAATTCCCCTAGCTAGCTCTTTTCGACAAGCACAATGGACATTGGACCAGTCCTAAGGACTGCAACCCTTTCCAGTAGCGTGCATGTCGGGTGAGCGACACAGCCGGGATATAACTCACGGCTTCTAGTTCCAGAGGCAAGATCACTAACCACTGGACTATGCACGCTACCAAAGTGTGAGTGAGGGACAGACAACGCCAATCAAACCTTCACAGATGTGCCTATCAAATTACAGATACTTGTCAATATGGATGGATGGATGGATGGATGGATGGATGGATGGATGAGCGAGTGAGTGAGTGAATGAATGACTAGATAAGTAATGGTAGGATGGATGGATAGAGCAATGAATGAGGGACTGATGATGGAAAAATGATTGATTGATTGCTTGATTGATTGATTGGTACAGATTAATGGATGACTGAATAAATGATGATGAGAAGATGACTGAAAAAACAAACAAGCAAATGAGTGATAGATTGATAGGATGAATAAATGATGATGAAAAGATGATTGAATGAACAAACAAACAAATGAACGAGTGCCATATCTACCTTCAGATCCCTGTGAATCAGCGGAGTCTGGCAGTGGTGCAGGCGGGACACGGCCTCGCACATGTCACAGAAAATCTTCAGCACCTCGGCCTCCGTGAACCCCGCGGGAAGACGGTCATTCATTTCCTTAATAACCGCAGCTGGAAGGTGAGGAGGATATAGACAATAAATCAATCAATCAATCAAATGTTTCCGAAAATAATTTCATCAGGTTGGTAGAATATAGGATGTGGGAGATTCTTTATACACAACCAGGTATTGACACAACCAGTGTTCTCACCGCAAAAGCGCCACCTACATCGGCTACTTATAGCGGTGAGAAGCAACTACACTACTTACTCCAGTCAGAAGCAGTACTCCAGTCAGAAGCTCTGAAGAAGGTCTCCCATATCCAATCAATCAAATGGTATTTATTGTCAACAAAAAAAAGAATCTCGCAGCCAGAGGCTTAATTGCACCTTGTTTTACAAAGTACACCACCTCATTTCAAACAAGTTCAAATCCCAAGTACACATGAAGTTAAGATAATAGAAGACATACTTGGTCACGTGCTTCCACATTCGAATATACACTTAGATTTTTTCTTTTTTCAACCTTTATTTGACCTTGAGAGAACTGTATACAGATACGCTCTTCGGTCGAAGCCGTTTTTCAAGGGCTCAAGGGAGGAGGTCAGGGGTCCTTTTAACAACTATTACTATCGGAAAATATAACAAAATTAGTTCAAATATTAAACATTAAATCTTACATAGACTCAGTCATGTTTACCCCGCCACCTCCCCCCCCCCATCCTTAAGAAGTACTTGTTAAGTCTGTCATTATTTGTTGCTGACAGTATGTATATGCAAATGTGTTCTGGACCTCATTATAACGCTGCAGCAGCGACACCAAGCAGCGGTGTGAACTACAACGAGTCGATTGTCAGACGACTATAAGATTTTTTTTACATTGTGAGAAAATGTATGCCTGACCGCTAATTCGTGGGAAACTACTCCAAGGCATTTCCCACCTTTTTCCATCACAATGAAGTTGAATATTCATATCTGTATCTGATCATCAAAATGCCCCAGGATGTACCAGTGCCATACTTACTCCTACAGAAATCCATGAGAATAAGGATCTCCCAGACTCCACTGCTGGATTTGGTTATGCTGGAGTCCACATATGGCACAATGTTCTTGTGTCCATTCAGTTGTTTCTGAAGTTGAAAACAAGGAAGAAGAAAGAAAAGATTGTACATACATATATATGAAAAGAAGAATCACACATTATCAATATTGCCAACACACAAAACATATATGAAAGATTATCTATGTTGTTGGTTCCAGTATTGTAATGTATTCAGATAGATAAAAATGCAGTCAAAACTGCCCAAGAAGACCATTCAGGGGACCGATAAAATCTGGTCTATGTGGACAAGTGGTCACTATAGACCGGATTCTTAATGCTTGTGACAATGGGAAAAATTAGCTTAGAGTAAGAGACCACAAAAAATAGTCACATTGGCCAGGTGGTCTTTATGTATAGGTGGTCACTTGTACAGGTTTGACTTTGCCTGCATTGCAAGATATGATTATGGCCTGGACAATGCTTAGAAACATTTCAGCAAAGCAATCTTACCAAGATGGTGATCTCCCTCTTGTAAATCGACAGGTCATGCTCGTTGTTTACGAACATTCGCTTCAGGCCGAAACGGCGACCCGTTTGTGTCGAGACACGGAATACGATGGCAAATCCACCTGCAAAGACGTGAGAAAGGGATTCATCAAAAATTTGTTTTTCCCTAGAACTATTGCAGAGTAGTATTCGTTGCCACCAAATACTAGCCTGAGTACCAGCCTTTTTAGCTTCCGTCCGCTACCCTAGCTCCGCTGCGCTACCCAAGCTCCGCTGCCAGCGAGGAGCGGAGCTTGGGTAGCGTACGGAAGCTAAAAAGGCTGATACTCAGGCTAACCAGATACTGTAGGAGTATCCTCACTAGATAGGTTTAAAGAACGTTTGCAGCTAGATGTGCAAAAGTTAGGTGTGACAGGTCATTCAGTGTAATATAACCAGCTGCTGCCACACCGCATGCTTGGAAGCTAGTGTGCTACACTGAAGGGTGGCTATACCGGCTATATAGACATGGATAGACTTGTCTCCAATCATTTACCAATTTTGCTACAGAAAGAAATATTTATTTTGTTATTATCAAGGCTATTCAACACATTTGAAGGATTAGAACGAGAGCATTAAAACTTTGCTCAATATTTTTTTTTGCCAGTCCCCCCTTCCTTGCCAAGACATTTTCAATGCCCCTCCCCTCTCTTAATACCAGCCAACTTCCCTGCTTAGTATTGTACAGTCCCTTATTTTTTAATCTACATGTACTGCAATTTGAATGAAATAAATAAATCTACTAGCTGCTGCGAGTTGGACGTAGAAAAAAAATAATTTCAAGTTGATAATTATATCCCACCATTTAACCTAACAATTAGTTAAGGAGGTCACTTGATTGGCCTCTATGTAATCTAATATCTCGGTCATACTGCTGTTTGTCATTATGGCTGCAAGCCAATTGAAAGTCACAGGACATAAAAAAACAGACTCTTGGGAGGGACCAAGAAATGTCATAGGGAAGGGATGATATTGTGCATTATTTTGCTAGTCAAATATTTCTATAACTCTACTGTTGTGGTGTTATCATTCCTTTCTGACAAAATTGTTGAAGCAGATGTGTCAAATTAAGTCATCAACATTACTGAGTAATTACATTAATATTTTAATACATATTTTCATCCCCTCTCTATTCTCTATTGGTCTCTCCCTCCCCAAAGGCATAGACTGACGATGACGTCATTGCATCTCCCAATGTCACCCGCGACCAGCTGAGACCGCCATACTCTGACAGCTCTCATCATTTTTCGGTGTTTATCTGTGTCCTTTCGTCCGCCCCGCCTTCCCTCATAAGGATCTGGGTTCAATCAATCTCCATAAACGTTTCACACTGTTCCCCGATCGTTCCAAGGTCGTGTACGGAGGACATAGGGCTTAGATTTTGTCCAAAAACGTCAGGAAACCATCACGGACACAAATCGCGATCTGGATCATGTGCCCGACGTAGTCCGTGAAGAATTTGACATCTTTTCGCGAAGTGTGTGCTCAGACGGACAGGAATCGATCGCAATCCCCAAACCCACACAAGAGTCCGTTAAGGCCTTAGCATATTTCAAACAACGATGCCGTCGTCTGCCACACCATGTACTACGAATTGCTCAATAAAATTTGACCCTGTTTTCCATCAACTCACTTTCTAATGTCCACCAAAATCATGTTTCCGTCCCGATGTTTGTCTGGTATAAAATAGCTCGGTATTCACTTCTTGGATATCCGTGATCTTCTATTATCCGATATAAAAAAAAGGGACAGAAGTTTGACTCACCTTCGGCGATGACATCTTCTACCATTACATGATGCTGCCCGACGACAAATAATTTTCCCTCGTACTTTTTCGATTTGGGCTTCTGAACCTGGGACGATATCTGAGAGAGCTTCTCCGTAAATCGCTCGCTGTATTTCTCGATTTTCTTCATCCTCGGTCCTTACCAGCGACACGCAATTAAAACAAACGTATTCTACAGCCTATCTGAAACGACATATCCTACGGAAGTGGACGAGAGAAGCGGGATACAGATATAATTTGTCCCGTGTTTTCCTCTTCCTCTTCTCCCGGCCTCGCCTTTTTTTTGCCAAGATGGCGGCGAGTTTTACCCAGTATGCACTGCGGCAAAATCTCGCCTGGTTATCCGATTCTGTCGCAGTAACATGTCACATCGATCTAAGACATCTAAGTACTGAAGAAAATGAATGAAAGGTAATTTAGTAGTCTGTATAACGCAAACTCCAGCTGTCCGGGGATTTCTGTCCCCTCCCCGCAAACTTGCTATCCAGTGGGACCTGAAGTGTTGAAAAAAATAGAACATTGGCGATGATTGCATACTAGTATCATACAAATTATATCAGTTGATCATCTCCACCCAAATAGCAGAAGATGTCTCAAGTATAACAGTGCTATCTTAACAAAGAAGGCTATTCTATCGTTTTCTGCATCAATTATGCAAAGTAGACCCTAATTTGCATATCCAACTATGCTCACCATCACAAAGCTTCCAAATGCCATAAGACAGTATAAAATTCCAGTGGCAGGATATATTGTTGGTAACCCTTCCCCTTTAACATACTCGAGGTAAAATGGGACCCCCCCCCCCCCCCCAATTTTACGTCCCTTCCGAAAGACAGTGCAGCCCCAACTGTGATTTCCTGACCCCGGGTCTCCAAGTTACGGTAAATAGCAGCTCAACTGTGAGGAGCAGTGCTAACCTGTTGAGCCTCAGGGATACCCCCTAGTGCTAAGTATGTCAGAAATAAAGAACACTTGTCTTCCTAGCTGAATGTTATGGAATGAAAGGACTATGTACGTCATGTACTTGTATAAAGAAGCTGACGTAATTTTTCTGATGGGCTACAGCGCTAAGAAAGACTTTTTTTGTGCACAGTTAAGTTACTGTTTTTTTCATCAAGGCCATGTTGATTTGATTATAGATGACATCCGCGCGGACATCTATTTTCGTCCGTTTCCAAAAAAAATTGCATTTTTAGAAATCATGGCCAAATGTGCAGAAAGCCGGAAGTTTTACTGCAGTACCATAGAGAGCCGCCAGGCGGTCCAATATGAATCTATAAACTCAGTCAACTTCTCAATTTGAATTTGCCGCCTTTAGTGAAGTAAGCTACAGTAGTTTTCCCGCCCAAACCTCGTCCCACGACCGCATCACTCAGGACAGAAAAGAGTACACGTCCGACAATCAGTGCTCGGATCCTGAAATTTTCCTACCTATGAAATCTCGTCAGTAATAAACAAGCTTCCATCCTAAATTTAATATCAGTTGGGAAGGTTGAAAGGAAATTTCTGATCGACCTAAACTCACGCTTTTCCGGCCCAATCAATTTTTATAGACTAACGACAACGACTACTACTACATACGCACTCGGATCGCGGAGTGATACACGACACCATACAGGAAAGAGACATCAAGACACGGCGTGGAGGCAGAGAGAGGGTGCCTTCCGTTCTCGTCGTCAGGTGTACATTTGTGCAGTTTTACGAGCTCAGCTTGTGACTGTGTACGACTGACCGACCAGGTAAGAAGACGGAGTATCTATTGGTACGAAAAATTTGAAAATTCGAAGAAAAATTAGGTGGGAAAATTTATCTTAATGACCAAGGAGGTTTAATAATTTCATAATGCACGCTTGCAATTGTAATTTAACAGGTGGCTAGCTAGACCTACTAGTATGACATTTCTGTCCTGCAGTTGTTTGTAAATAAGCATAATCGTGAAACAAGTATAAAATCGGCTTCTGTATAGTTCTGCGAAGTTAGAAGGTTGACGGATGCGTGTTGAAAAGTGACATTGGAGAGAGAAAAGGAGGGGGCTCATGTTGGGGTTACTGAATCTTGCTGTTGTAGAATCAAGGATGAATATAAACAAGCCAAAGTGCATCACTTAACAATGCCTTTTTTATAGTTCTTTGCATTTGTTAAACGGTATAAGCGCTTTCGCACATTCGAGTACGCACGTGCATTGTGAATGTGAAGGCCAACAGGTCTCCTCTCCACATTGTCTTGATTTGCATAACAATCCCTCTAGACAGCATTTGTTTGCGCCTCAGGACCCTTCCCGTTTGACACTGCACATGCGTACTCGAATGTACCAAGGAGGTTTTACTTAGAAAGCGTTTATCACTTGTAAGAAGGACACAGACTCTGAGGTAATGTATGCATAAAGTCCCATTCCCCGGCAAGAACTTTCCGCCATAATTTTTCACACCTGTATACCTTTCTCGGGATGCGGCGGACATGATAGAATGAAAACGAGGCCATTGTGGCAAACATTAGACCGATCCTAACTGTCCATCAAAACAGTTCAACCAATGATTACATGGCAATTAGAGAATCAACCAATGGCAATGAGTACCGGTAAGTGGTTGCATGTCCGTCAACTATCTGCATTTTTATGTTTTTGTTTTGCATTTCTACATTTTGATGAGGGAGGGACGGAAGGGACTATGGTCAACGTAGCGCTAAATGACCTAAATTGCTGCATCTTTTCATCTGTGCATTACACTCGTTAGAATATTGGTAATTGGATATCATATTTCAAAAAATCAGTGTGATTTGGAAGGAAAACTAAATCAGTAAATTATTCTTGTCCCTTTGCCCTCATTGGCCTCGTTTTTATTCTATGATGTCCGCCACGTGAGAAAGGTGTATTGTCTCTAGTGTCCATGTGGCCTGGCACCAGGAAGGGATGGAGCCAGGCTAGGGACGGTTCACTAACTAATGAGGGCCTGCATGGGGGGGTCCCGACAACGCTCTACGCTAAATTCGGAGGGCCGGCTACGTAATACGCTGAATTCAGAAAGCCTCCCTACACTCTACGCTAAATTCAGAAAGCCCCCCCTACGCTCTACGCTAAATTATGGAGTGGTTGGCAACGCTCTACGTAAAATTAAAACGGCTGATTACGCTCTACGTAAAAGGGGCATGCAGGCCCTCACTAATGCGGATCAGTTTGGACTGTTTGGTCACAGGGTGGTTTGTAACAAAAGTTGTTTCATTTGGTCCTTATAGATCGGTTTGAGCCGTCATCGTCATGGCAACATATAGCAACTGCCGTGCTGAAGCTGGAGAGGGATCTGAAAGAGAGGCTGTCCCTAAACCGTCCCCCGCAAAATCGTACCCGTGTGAGGAGTGCAGCAAACAGTTTACTCATCTGGATTCTCTGAAAAAGCACAAGCCTGCTCACACAGGAAAGAGACCATACAACTGTGAAGGGTGCAACAAGCAGTTCTGTAATCTGGGTAACCTAAACCGTCACATGAAAACTCACACAGGTGAGAAACCCTACAAGTGTGAGGAGTGCAGCAGGCAGTTCAGTGAGCTGGGTACTCTGAAGACTCACATGCTGACTCACACAGGGGAGAAACCCTACAAGTGTGAGGAGTGCAGCAGGCAGTTCAGTGAGCTGGGTACTCTGAAGACTCACATGCGGACTCACACAGGGGAGAAACCCTACAAGTGTGAGGAGTGTAGCAGGCAGTTCAGTAATCTGGGTCAACTGAAGAGTCACATGCGGACTCACACAGGGGAGAAACCCTACAAGTGTGAGGAGTGTAGCAGGCAGTTCAGACAGCTGGGTCAACTGAAGAGTCACATGCAGACTCACACTGGAGAGAAACCCTACAAGTGTGAGGAGTGCAGCAAGCAATTCAGTCAGCTGGGTACTCTGAAGACTCACATGCTGACTCACACAGGGGAGAAACCCTACAGGTGTGAGGAGTGCAGCAAGCAGTTCAGACAGCTGGGTCAACTGAAGACTCACATGCGGACTCACACAGGGGAGAAACCCTACAAGTGTGAGGAGTGCAGCAAGCAGTTCAGTGAGCTGGGTACTCTGAAGACACACATGCTGACTCACACAGGGGAGAAACCCTACAAGTGTGAGGAGTGCAGCAAGCAGTTCAGACAGCTGGGTACTCTGAAGAAACACATGCAAACTCACAGGAGAGAAAACCCTCCACGCGTGAAGAGTGCAGCAACTGGTTCCGTCAGCTGAGTAGTACGAAGAGACACCAGCGAATAATTAACACAGCTGACAACAGCTGAATGTTCCAGGAAGATAAAAGACTCATTTATTAGAAGGGTCACCAGGAGAAACTGGTCAACATTCATCTTTGGAAAGGTATTGAATGGAGAAAAATGAATGTTTAAAAGGAGTAGTCATCTGCGGTAAGGTATTGAAACAGGAAAGAATTCATGACAGTCAAGTTCAAAATGCTGAACCAGAGCAATCTGAAGGCCCACATTGTAACTTACTCTGTGATTTACTACATAACTTTCCTGATTTAATATACATATTTATGATAACTTTTCTGATTTGATATACATGTATATGATAACTTTCCTGATCTGATATACATGTATATGATAACTTTCCTGATTTGATATACATGTATATGATAACTTTCCTGATTTGATATACATGTATATGATAACTTTCCTGATTTGATATACATGTATATGATAACTTTCCTGATTTGATATACATGTATATGATAACTTTCCTGATTTGATATACATGTATATGATAACTTTCCTGATTTGATATACATGTATATGATAACTTTCCTGATTTGATATACATGTACATGTATATGATAACTTTCCTCATTTGATATACATGTATATGATAACTTTCCTGATTTGATATACATGTACATGTATATGATAACTTTCCTGATTAGATATACATGCATATGATAACTTTCCTGATTTGATATACATGTATATGATAACTTTCCTGATTTGATATACATGTATATGATAACTTTCCTGATTTGATATACATGTATATGATAACTTTCCTGATTTGATATACATGTATATGATAACTTTCCTGATTTGATATACATGTATATGATAACTTTCCTGATTTGATATACATGTATATGATAACTTTCCTGATTTGATATACATGTATATGATAACTTTCCTGATTTGATATACATGTATATGATAACTTTCCTGATTTGATATACATGTATATGATAACTTTCCTGATTTGATATACATGTATATGATAACTTTCCTGATTTGATATACATGTATATAAAGTGGATGATTTATTCCACAGCTAACAAACATCTTACCCACCACATCCTGCCCATGTGGCTTCTTCGGTGACTATAAGGCTTTATGACGCAAGTTCATGCATTTTGCACTTTAAAAGAACAAGACAGAGAATTATCATGGTAAATATAAGACCAGTATTGTCTATGGTAACAGTAAAACTCAGTTTTTTTTTTCTACAGTGTGAAGAAGTCCTTTTGGGAAGGTACTGAAAGTTCCCGGTAGATTCCTACATAGTGGTATCGATATTTGTGCCTGAAGATTAGTAGGCCATTCTATCAGCTGGGTGTTTAGACATGCATGTTGACTTGGACAATAGAGCAGCGTGTATCTCAATGCAAGTTTGCATTAGTTATAGTTAACGTTGATGGTTTATTAATGTTCTGTTTTTGTTCAAGTTTAATTCTACCAGTATGTCTTTCAAAATGTGGATATCGATGATATGGAATAAAGATTTATTCTATTCATATATACACATGTATTGACTGCACCATTTTGTCATCACTTTCAATATTTTTTCATGACCAGTTATAACATATATCAGCACACTAGACGCATACACTGCAGTCCTGTACACCAAATGATTTTCAACCCTATCTAGACTGGACTCATCCCCACCCCCTCTCATAACTTCCAAACAGTATGGTGTATGATCAAATGTGCAGGGGGTGATAAGCATGTGAATATTAATCACTCTCCATAATAAGCCTTGATTATTTGGCAAAGACAATGTGTTCGCGGAACTCTAGTTATCTTCACCGAGTAATTGTTTGATTATTAAATAGTCTTAAAATTCACAATTTACATACCATTACATTGGGCTTCATCAACCTACAGGTCAAAATGAGAATTCATTCATCCCTTGTTGACTTATCCCGACTCAAAGTCTACAATTAGAACACCCCTGCAGTTCCAAGCAAAGAAGCTAGTGGGCTTAAACTTATTTCCGTGAGTTCTTCTTTCCTAAAATCACGACCATAGGTTGTCCAGATATGAATCCGAATGTTATGCTGCGGGACCTAGAAAAGGCACAGGTGACATAGAATCTAACCATTTCTTCATTTTGCCGACACCCACCAATATACCATATATCATAAGAATCGATCCAAAAGTTATGTATGCATACGCCTCTCAGACACATGAAAACAGCCTTCCTAGCTGGCAAAGGTGAAACACATTCCATTCAATCCACTGTGCTACCCATAGCCATATGTGGATGTGAAATATGGAAAAGTACATCAGAAATAACACAGACACTTTGCATGTCCCGTGTTTGAGATACCCCCTCAAGCACGTAAAACAACCCAACATACACATACACTCATCGTAAAGACTATGGGTCGGTGTGAGTGAATCAAAATCGGGATATGCAGCTTGTACACTTCAGTACAAACCTGTAGTGTTATGCCATTACCGGGCATGCAATACAAACAAAGTGACTAACTAACTGACTAAGTATTTCACTGTTACATATTTAGTGTTGAAATCAAAACAAGGTAAGGAAACACATTCTGTGGATGTTGGGATCACGGTCGCCTTGTACCCATTGCAATTCCAGCTCCGATCCGGTAGGGGGCAGTGCCAGACTATTTAGCATGGAAGCAATTCAGAGGATCGGATTGAACAGATAGAATAGGGTAGTCTCCAAGCAGACCTACGGGTTGCAAAGACCGTATCCAACTGGCAGAAGGAGTTTTTATAGCATATAAAAACTCCTTCTGCCAGTTGGATACGGTCTTTGCAACCCGTAGGTCTGCTTCGAGACTAAGTATAGGGTGAATTCTCGGCTTGTAGTTGGAGATGGGAAGAAGTAATAAGCTTAAGACTGGCTGTTGGCCGAAGGTGCTGGACTTCTTTAAGGCTGGGTTCGCACACGCATTTTACAAGCGCACTCGTAGTACACTCGTAGTATGGGTTTTAGAACCACCTGTAACGTTATGAACATTAATGCCAGGATTGACAGCTGGGATAAATACCAAAATCAAAGTGTCCAAAAATTCATTTTCCACACAAACTATTTCAAAATGGAACCTATTGTCATCAAATACAGTAGAAGAATCATCATTTATTAGCTTCAAACAGTTAGATATGAATGGTTTAGGTATGACATAAGTCATCGAGTGTGGTAAATAAATCATGATTCAGGTACCAACTACTATCAAAGTTTGTTGAAGATAAATGAATATACAATAAAAGTACTAGGAACATATTGCTCCTTTACATCCAAAACAAAATTTCAGTGCAAAAAGTGAATTTTAGTGGAAGCTGCCCAACTGGTGGCTTAAAAACTAATATCAGCCCAACCTTTTTTCTATGGGTAAATATGTCACATTTAGCTCAAACATATCAATTTCCCATAAACTTTTAAGTATAACTTATACATATCTTGCAAATTTGTATGTGCAACATGGACCAAACTTTATCATTTTTTTACCTAGAGTTTTCACCTAAAAAAGGAAATATCTAAGTAAGTAACCTATAACACAAGACCCTTTTAATTTGCATATTATACTATATGTACAATGTACATGCAGAAACATACATCATCACATGCACATGTACATGTATCAAAGTGGCAAATGTACTTCAATATAGTTTAATTTCTCTATACATTCAAGCAATACTTTAATCCAAAGCCTATTGATAGTATCATAGTATAATTAAATCATTAAAAAATGTCATAGTAGTAATCTTTTCATTAATGTAGTATTTTTTTTCTCTCTCTGGTGTATTTTATGTACATTTGACTTGATATTCCTGGTATTGGCAAATGGCAGATGCTGGATTTACTTTCTTAGGTCCACCATAACAACGGTTTCAGTGGTCAGCATTTTCACATGTGAGCAGTCCTGCAGAAAAATCAGGAAACATATCAGCATGAGAGACATAACAAATACAAGAACTAGTTATTTCTAAAGAAGTTTCATTACTATACATGTCCCTGTAGCTCAACTGGTAGTATAGCAGCTCCAGGTTCCAATTAGTTGCTAGCTGGGAGCCCCTGATTCAATCCTGGCTCAGGACAACTCTGTTGGGGCTGCACCCGTCTTTTGGAAGGGAAGTAAAATGGGGGTCCCGTGTTTGCGGAGGTGCCTTGAGCACGTTAAAAGGGTAGGGCTATCAACTCCTTCTTATAACAATATACCCTGCAAGGAAAGTTACTTTCTTTTGTGACACTAGGCACTATAACGGTTTCCACTAGATGCCCTAGTTGGTAGAAAGAGAGTACTAAAAGTGGGTGAAAGTTACATTGTATTTGCAGAGGGGTGTTATCTTCTCTTCATTGTAATTACGTGTACATATACGTACCTCAAACAATGGAGGCTCCTTTGGATGGGGGTGAAAACCTTTCTGCCTACAGCTGGCAACGAAGTTAAGTCCATGGTTTGGGGTCAGCATGAAAACTCCTGTCCTGATAACATGATTTAGAAGGAATTCAGAATGCGACTGTACTAAATGAAAGGTATGAAGTGAGTATAGAAAAATCATCCAGTCATTTACGATATTCCTATAGTCAGACTACATGCATTATACCATATATTATACTTCTGTAAATGCATTTAAGTTTGCAGGGATTTAATTTTGCGGTAAGGAGAAAATAGAGTATCAGCAGTCGTTTTTAGTTTGTGGTTGAAACAATGTGGACTAGGCTGGCAAAAAGACAGAATGAGCAATTTTGCCATAGTTTTAGGACCGCGTTGAAGACACTACTATGAAAACTGCAAACATTGAACCAAAATGAACTTAAATGCATTTACAGTATTATAGAAATATCATCCAGTCTTTTACATTGAAATGAACATTCCTATATATATATAGTTAGACTACGTGCATTTAATACCAAATGTACTCTCAGAGTCTGTGACTAGATAAACTGCAGTACTCACTGTTGGTGCTTGGGGGAGCACACAATTGCAATGGCCTCTGGCATCATGAGCTGGTAGGAACAATGTGTGTGGAGATCCACACTGGACAAGAATGCCGTCTGAGTGGGATGAGTCTGGAGATGTTAAACGGCAGAAATCTTCATTAGAAACTCCATTCAACTTCTGGATATGTGGTTTAAGTGTATATTTCTAATGTAACTAGGGGTGGATACCAGTTTGGCTTGATAAGGTCCAAGTCCAAGTTTAGGTCCAGAGATTTAGGTTCAGGTCTGGACCTGGACCTGGACCTGATCCTGTCCAGTTGATGTTTTGTTCTATTAGACCAATATTAAGCATAGAGAATTAATACTGACACGCACGACTATAAAAGTTTCTTGGTGAGAAGACTTTCAAAATAAACCAGTGTTTGATATTTGAATGTTACACTTATTTTAAATGACTTTTTTGTCAGAGGGGAGACTCAAAACACTTTTTATCAAACAAAATAGAAACACATATTTGTACTTTGTTCAGGTTCTTTTGGACTCAGGTTTTAGGCTTTCAGTTTTTTTGGACTCGGTTCTTGGATGTTATAAAGGTCCAAATTAGAGTCCAGCGAACCGGTATCCACCCCTAAATGTAACTGTACAAACACTGTAGGTGTCCAGGTAAAGTCTATACTAGAAAGTACAGCTTAAAAGAAGTTTAAGCTGTACTTTTCAAGCTGTACTTTCTGATTTAACTGTATATTTCTAATCTAACTAAAATTCATTTCATTGGCTCACACATATACAACAAAAACAATATGAAAACAGCTGTGAGAAAACTTTCTTCTGATGACATTTACTCCCTGAAACTGTGTGTAGCTAGGTCCTTTCCCCTCAAGCTCTGTTTTCACATTCATAGTCAACTTCAGCATATTATATTTTGTAGATCTGACAATCGACAAATTCCATTCCTGTTGTCTTTAAGTTCTATATGTGTACATGTATGTGTATATAAACTAGTCAATTTGAATGTAGTATGTACATAGCTGTTATTAACCCAGTAAGCAGATTATTATTGGAATGAGCAGACCACTTTGGACTAATGCTTCTGACCGTTTACAGCTTAAAGGTACATTTTCAATATTTTGTGAAACACTTCTCTGATACACAACGGATCATAATGAACCCCCAGCGGGGTCTTCGCGCCTTGTTGAAAATGAAAAAATCTCAAGATTTATTCTGAAAATCTCAAGATTCTATGAGACAATCTTGAGATTTTATGAGACAATCTTGAGATTTTATGAGACAATCTTGAGATTTTATGAGACAATCTTGAGATGTTTGAAAAGGTCTAAATTATTTCCAAGATGATTTCAAAGCATCTCAGATTTTTTCATTGCTTCTCGAGATGCTTTGAAAAAATCTCAGAATCTGGAGAAATCTTGTCTTGAGACCTTTTTAGAGATCTCAAGATTGTCTCATAAAATCTCAAGATTGTCTCATAAAATCTCAAGATTGTCTCATAAAATCTCAAGATTGTCTCATAAAATCTCAAGATTGTCTCATAAAATCTCAAGATTGCCTCATAAAATCTTAAGATTGTCCCCTAAAATCTTAAGATTCATCACAAAATCTTGAGATTTTCAGAATAAATCTTGATATTTTTTCATTTTCAACGAAGCGTGAAGACCCCCGCTGGGGGTCATTATGTTCCATTGTGTATCAGAGAAGTGTTTCGCAAAAATATTAGATGTGTACCTTTAAGCTGTAAATGGTCAGAAGCATTAGTCCAAAGTGCTCTGCTCATTACAATAATAATCTGCTCACTGTATGTACTTTGTCAGTAACTGTTGTATGTTGTTTTTGTACTCCAGGTAGATTAGCTACCTACTTGTATGATAACTAATAGAGGAAATAAAGTATCAAGTAAGTATCAAGTATGTGTAAAACAACTTAAAAAGATTGACACGTATACTAACATGAATCCATCCTAGTGTGATGAGCTCGTGTTTGTCCTGGTAGTCGAACAGTTCCTCCTCACTCAAAGTAGTACAGGAGTCTGGGGTTCCGCTCTGCTTGGGTACCAGCACATGGGTGATGGTGAAACTGTTCTGTTTCTGGATGGAGAAAGAAAAGATGATCTAAGTATGGTATCTAAGTTACCTTAGATTCAAAACAGAAACTTCAACCTAAGGTAAGTAAGCTACATGCGCATGTCAGCAATCAGGTCATCCTTCTGTAGGGACATTAAGCCTTCTGTCCCATGTATGGGAGAGTCTCAGGCATCAAATTCATGCAACTTGTTAAAGAACCCAAGGAAACTTGTCAAGAAGAGGCTTCTTTCTATGGACAGCACAATTAAGGAATTCTCTCATGACAAGTGTTCCCCTTCCAAAATACGCCCACAAGCCCTCAACAACAATGTTCACTGGCATCTCCTAGCATAGGCATAGTCACCTATATCTCTCATCAAATCAGTTCCGTGCCAAGAAGCAATCTCTTGGCCTTGCACTGTTAGCAAACCCGATAAAAAAAAGAGTAGGGGTGACCCAGTGTGATTTCCAAATCTCTTGTGGACATTACAGGCTCATAACTTTTCTCCAGTGACTCAAAGACCAAATGTATATCCTCAACATCATTGTTGAAAAGCATCTGCTTAAATCTAAGATTCTGAAGCTGATGTTGGAAACTGGATATGAGGCAATGTAAATAATGTACTTAGTCTACTGTACCGTTCTAACAAATGTAAAACTTTGGAAAATATTAGCAATAGATACCAGTTTTCCAGCCAAAATGCCACAAGTCTCGATGTTCTTAACAGTGTTTGGCTGGGCAAGGTTCAAAAACTTCAGCATGATCTCCTGAGGGACAACGACTTCTCTCAGGCCATACTTGTTACTGCTGGGTACATCTGTAATGTAGAGAAAAACACAGTCTAGTCATCTCTAAAGGTTTGTAAGATAGAAGTTGCTTTTAAAAGTGTCAATTTTAGAGCACACCACTTTGTTTCTAAGGTTGTCAGAGTTATTATAGAGTAAGAATCTATATAGCAAAAAGACAAGATGAAAACAAAGGACTGGGTGTAAGCTAAACTATATTTCCTTCATGAAACTGTGTTAACTAGGGCCTATTAAATAAATCTTAGCCCACAGAGACTTTGTTTTCATGTTGACCTTCAAATTCAGCATCAAATTGAAATAGCATGGTCTTTCATAACTTACCATCCATAGCAGTAGTTTGAGAACTTAATTACAAGCAGATATTTGGGCTAAGAATGTCTGAGTAATAACTGAGTTAGAAAAAATTCAGCAAGGACATTCTATAGTATATGCCCTTGAGATTGAGCTACAAATTGTGGCGAAGATATCAACAAAAGCTCACCATGGAGACTGGCCGGTTTTGTGGACCGGTCCACTGTTGGTACATATTTAGGGGGTGGCAGGCCGCCTGGAGGTGAATATGCTGGAGGCGGGGCTGAAGGAACAACAGGTTGCACCTGTTCTGGTTGCACCTGTCCGTTCACCTGTCCAGGCAGGGTGCTCACATTTGCAGCCGCAGGTCCCAACTTTGCTGTATCTGGACCCAAGATCGTCGTGGTGATGACTCCACCCTTAGTGTCGTCCCAAGACTGAGGCTTACTGAAGGGGACCACCCCATCTAACGGGAGGACAGTAGGAGGAACTGTCTTCTCCTCCAAAGTCCTTTTTTCTTTCTCTCTCTCCAGCTCCAGTCTCTTTTGTTCCTGCATTCTTCTGTACTGCTCTTCCTGAGACTCTTTCCGTATCTCTTCCTTCTCCTCCTCCATCAGGCTTTCTGCCATTCGTCGATCTTCCTCAATTTGACGTTGCCTTTCTGCTTCTTTTGCTCTCTCTATTGCAATCTGTTCCTCAACCTTTTGCTGGAGAAGATTGTACATTGAAGCGAAGTGATTCAGTCTATCTCTACCTACACAAATTAAAATGCTCAGTTATAGTATAAGAGAACATAATGTGGTGTTCTTCAAAATATTGCATAGCAAATAGTCCCTGCATATATATTCATAAATTATACATTTGTTTGTTTGAACCTTTGTTTGTTCATGAGAAGCTCATATCGGCCTGCAGGCCGCTTTTCATTGAGGTCATGAGGGAAGAGGTGAGGGTCAGATAAAATATTACAGAGATACAGATTACATGATTTAAGTCCTAATAAATCTAAAAATATACATGTACATGATTACGAATACATGGTACAAAACACATAATAGAGTGAAAGCTGGTATATGGTACTCTCCCAGCAGAGGAGGGGTTCCGGATGGGTTTTGACATGTTTTTAGGCGAATTTGTCGGGCTTTCTACTTTGTCATTTTTTTTGGTCGCTTCAAACCGCGACCCCCCAAAAAATGCTGCTGGGAGAGTAGGTATATGGATCATATCCGTTTGTTTTGGTCTGAATTTCTGATACTTTTAAGAGTCTCTTAAAGGCAGTCAGAGTTGGGGCTGTGCATGTGTTTGGCGGTAGACAGAGCTGGAGCCATGCATGTGTTTGGTGTTAGACTGTTCCAAACACTGGGTCAGTCTACGGATCTTCTGAAGGTCTCTCGATCACTGAGGTACAAGATGATATCCTATGTTTTAACTGCTTACTTTGTAAAGATATTAACTTCGTGTCTCACCTTTTCAATCTCCCATTCCTTGAGATCATCGGTGTATTTCTCTGTGAGTTTCTTCTTGCACTTTTCTGCCACAGGGAACACCATTTCCAGCTTCCGCTTGGTCGTCTGCTTGTCCTTGGCGGGAGCAGACTTGTATTCTGGGTGTTTGGGAAGCCTTTCCACAAACAAACTGGAATCAAAGGTGAGAAACATGTCTGACTCTTTCTCCACTTACCTTCCCCTATGTATGTTGTATATGTCACAGTAGAGATTGCGATTCAGGACAATCTAGGACAGATAATGATCGGGATCTGTCCTAGGACAATCACTGATTCTACTAGTACAGATTTGCGATCGCAATCTGTCCTAGGACAAACAGTGAATCACTAATATATACTTACACCATTTGTTGATCCCGATAGTTTCATTCTATCAAAGAAGTCCCTAAATTACACCAATCCCCCACCCTTACAGTTCAATAATAGTATTGTCAATTAACTAGCTAAACTTTTTTTCTACCATCCTCTCCAAAAATGTTCATAGATCTAATGCAAAAAAATATATATTTCAAATTATAATCTTCCACAAAAACCATCAGTTGACAAATGAAAAGTAATCTGAAAACTCACGTGATGAACTTCATGTAGAGAATAAAAGCAGCCTCCAGGTTACCTTCCTCGTGGTAGACTGTGGCCTGTATATGTAGAGATTCAACATTAGATACATGTATGTATGTACATGTACATCGGTTTGAATCACTTAGTACATGTATTGCCAAACACTGGTACACCATCCAACATACACGCTACTTGAAATGGTTGCTGTCCTTAGGCGGGACACTGTTCATTAAATGTACAAAATATGTGTCAAAAAGAGCTATAGGGGGAATTTCCCTGGTACAATTAAGCTGTATATACTGTACACCTTTTATTTACACCATCAAAAAGTCCATATTTACGGGTCTCAAAGGTTGGTGCCGCCAGGTAATCACATATTAATAAGTTGATTGTCTGGAAATGACATCACAGGGAACATGGCAACCAGCATGAAAAAAATCATAGTGAATAGGCCTTTGAAAAGCAAATAGTGCTTAAACACAGATTTCTGTACACAAATTAAAGCTCTTAATCCTTATCAACAAGTGTTCAATCAGTCAGTACAGACATAGCATCTAAATCTCTACAATCTTGATAACTACAACAGATGAACTTTCATTTTAACATTGTGAATGCGTCGACGAAGGTTAGACATCCAGGCAATGAATAAGATATGCCAGATAACAGTTATTCAAGCAACATTTCTGGTAGCATCCACTACCAGTGACACAGTGTCACGGACGAAGGATAGTGGATGCCCCCTGAATCGTCTAAGGGGTGTCCCTGTGGTGTAGTGGTCTGCGCTTCTGTTACTAGCCATATCTGGTTCAAATTACTTGGACCAGAAGGCTCGGGTTCAAGCCCCGGGTAGGACACCTCTGGACAAGAGGCGCATTCATACCAAAGTCATACCAAAGACTTTATAAAAATGGTACATATACTTCTGAAACAGTATGGAAGTTAAACATACTCCACTGCCAGTGGTTGCAGTGATTGCACAACAGTGTGACCCAGGGCTATGAAACAGAGAAGGGCACCGCCCTATACACCTTATGGTGTGCAGTTCCTTTTAACCTCCTTGTGGTGTGGGAGGATTTTAACTTTTTTTAACTAACTGAATCGTCTGACTGTTTCCAAAATCTATCCAGCTGCTTGAATAAATAACTTTATCTTTCAAAGATTGTGAGTGGGTAAACAGATGTAAAACATTATTACATCATTTGCTTTTACAGCTCTTATGTACCCTGGGATGTCCCTATAGCTCAACTGGTAGCAGCCTCACAGCCCCTGGTTCCAATTAGTTGCTAACTGGGTGACCCCGGTTCACTCCTGGGTCATGGCATCTCGGTTGGAGCTGCATCTGTCTTTCGGAAGGGACGTAAAATGGGGGTCCCGTGTTCGAGGAGGTGCCTTGAGCATGTTAAAGGGGAATGGCTAGTAGCCCCTCCCTGTAAAAATATTCCTGCTACTGAAACAGCAAAGAAATGTGCTGCCCTTTAAGGGTCTGAACAAACGAGCAAACATACGCTCTTGCAGCGTTCTCGCCAGGCCTTTTCAGCATAGGGGCCCCTGATGCTGTGACCTGGACCCCGATGCCGTGTTTCAATGAGCATAGGGGTGTTTCTTTCTGGGAAGAACCTTCATAAATCTTATAAAAAGTTAATATTTGGCTTTAGAATGAGGATGTGACAGAGGAAAGACTTAACTTTAACAAAATTTATCCCTCAAAATGCAAGAAATGGTGCCTTGTTTGGTTATGAATTTCAAAATTTTCTGACTGTTATCATGTCTTTGGCACTCAGCGAGTGACTTGTGCTGCGGAAAGTTGGCCTTCTGTACCTGACCCCTATGCTGTGAAAAAATCCTGGTGAGAACACTGCTCTTGTGCACCCACCATTCTGACCATCTCCACCCCTGAGCGGAAGTACATCCTCGGAGCGATGGAGTCCTCCACTGTGACCATGGCCGCCTTCTCTGACAGGACCCGAACGCGCTCCGACGGTTGCCCGGGAGACGGTGGCACCGACAACGGCATGGCTGAACGCAAACAAACAGGAAAAATTAATAGCAAGAAAAATTTTATTTGCAAGTTCATGCCCGAAAGATAGTTGCAAGTACATGGTAGAAACATTGTCATACCAAAAGACTAAGCAAATACTAGTGATGGTTATGTCGAGACAAGTTGGGTTTGAGAGTAATTGAAAATGTGAAATACTCATTTGCGCCGGGATACATAAATCCTGAAAAACAGTGGGTTTGAGAGCTCTCTAGTGCAACACCCTCCAGGTATGCACAGCTTAGATACACAGGAGTGCATTCCTTGGGGACGTTGGGTTAGCCTGAGTGCCAGCCTTTTTAGCTTCTGTCCGCTACCCTAGCTCCGCTGCGCTACCCAGCGGAGCTTGGGTAGCGTACGGAAGCTAAAAAGGCTGGCACTCAGGCTAACGTTGGGTTGGAGGTCTGTTTGGACGCATCGCTCAGTTACCTCAATGTGACATTTTGGGATTATCACGCCATTATGACGATTCTAACGAATCGAAGGTTCATTCAAACATCAGGAGATACGAAATTAGGTCTCTGCAAACTACATTTATTCATCTCATAGCACAGGCACCCTTCTCGGGCCCATCTCTGGTCAACTTCCTGTGTAACTGATCCCAGACCTCTCCCAGCCCAAGCCCTCTATGCCCCCTGCATGGGTCCTGGGTCATCCTGGGTCATACCATTATCTGGTGTCGGGGGTGACACCTATCATGACAACTACCTATCGGTATTCCTGTGGTCTCCCAGTGCAAAGATATCTATCACCACCAGGCTATGATGAGCATATAAAGTATGATTATCACCGTAACGTTACATGTGTGCATGACTTGAAAGATTACATGTGTGTGCAAGATTTACAAATGATAATAAGTGTCACTTTGTAGTGTCCATATGCACCTAAGTAAGTGCAACCATAAAACCAGTTATGAATGAAATTGTACTTCAATCATGGAGATACCTTAATACATAATAGAGAATGTTAAGGGCATCAAAATATTGAAAATCAACTCAAGTATAGCATAAAATACATTAATGAATCGTTTTGATAACGTGGCTGTGTACATACTGGGCAAAATGGAAAAAGGACGTCTGTTTAAAACACATCTGAGGTCATTGTTTTTTAGACAAATGCTGTCATCAAAATTTACCAATGAACCAACGAACATCATTTTTATCATCATATTATATTTTCACTTCCGGGTCCCAAACTTTCGGCTTGCTCGGTGGGTGCTATTGCTTTGCTGTCGTTATCAATCATAATTTCGGTAACAAGGACTTACCTGTGAAATATATGTACACGAAAACTGACAAATATCGGGCGTAGCTGTAAGAAAAGGTCGGTATAATGACTAATTCTTCGCACAGATGTTTCGATATCAAAATGACGCCATTTTTGGCTGTGAGTCAACGTCGAATGACTACTCTGAGAACGAGATGCTCTAACCTTTGACCTCCGATCTCGTTCCCACATTAAGTGGTAGCCTCCATAGCAGGATCTCTGTGCCCTTTTGGGGGCTTATAATACACTTTTTGCTGATAACTTCTTTCCGTACTGGGTCGTTTGTGCAACCAGCCTGTAACCATTGTACTAGTGAGGGCCTAATCATAGGGCTGGCTGCACAACGGCCCAGTACAAAAAGAAGTCATCAGCAAAAGCCCCCCCCCCTCAAGGCCCAGAGAGCCTGCTATCGAGGCTAGGTGGGCGGAAAGTTCTGGTATAGTACCTTTTTTTTTTTAATGCCACCAACATAAATGTTTTAAAAGGAATATACGCATCTCTGTATGCAGAAAAAAACGCAACAGAGACACTTTGCGGCCTCACCAGGAACTGCAGTACATGAGTTAACATTTTTGGCCTAAAGTCTCAACAAGCAAGGAGTTTGTTTTCATTACGCCATATGAAATATGATCAGCTTTTTATGGGTCCGTTCAATACTACTCTATGTGTGTCCCTGAATGACACACCAACAAGACTAGTTTCCCTGTCCCTGGTGCTGAATGACACACCAGCAGGACTGGTTTTCCTGTCCCTGGTGCTGAATGACACACCAACAGGACTGGTTTCTTTATCCCTGGTGCTGAATGATACACCAACAAGACTGGTGACCCTGTCCCCGGTGCTGAATGACACACCAACAAGACTGGTGTCCCTGTCCCTGGTGCTGAATGACAGGCCAAGAAGACTGGTGTCCCTGTCCTTGTCTTTGTAACACAATGTCTCGTTGCCAGGCGCTAATTGATCCCCAACGGGAGGTTCTAGGAGGCCGATAAGTCGGTCGGGTCGCTAGCAGTGCGATTTATGCTTCGGTCCCATTGCCAATCCGGTAGCAACTTTTTTTTTAATGTTTTGTGTCTTTTTTTGTCTTTTGTATCATATTTTTCGTTCAAACAAGCTGCCCGTACGTGCCCCGGATTGGAAATGTGACCCAAGCATTAGTCAGGCTTTCCTTGTTGCTGTTGGTGATTTGCACTTAACATTTCTGTATCCATCCGATACAGCCGTCCCTATCCCTGGTACTTAATTATACAAGGACCAGCGTGTTGATACAAGGCCCGTAAAGGAAGTGCGTAGATCTGATCAGAATGCTGAAGACAGACAACAAGTACAGAGAACGAGGTCCTCATACAACAGGAAAGAACATATTTTTTTTAAATTCACAACCAAGATATTTACAACAACAGCCGACGTTTCGGTGAGTCTGTCACCTTCCTCAGGGCAATACTGGCTGGTTCGTCAAAAATGTCGGCTGTTGCTGTTGTAAATATCTTGGTCGTGAATAAAGAATCTTGTCATCCGGTGGTTTTCCAACCTGATAAAAGTATTCACGGAAGAAAAGAAACTGTGAGAGCTAAGGGAGCTCGCAAGGACAAGAAGCAAGACGCAGTGAGAGAAGATGAAAAAGAGTGAATGCAGCTGCAAGACATGTCCAAGACTGTAGATGCAGATGATGATCCATCACAGACATACCAAACTTTTAAAAAAGACGCGAAAACTATATTAAACATACGGTCGATGAATAGCCATTTCCGGCTTTTAGGCTACAGCAAGTAAATTCCATGGATTACATCAGCGCCCGCATTGATTCTAACCTGATTTCGAAAAAAAATTGTTTCCCTCGGCGATGGTCAACATGACATGAATGTACCGATGGGAAAATATGTCGTTTGGTAGCTTGAATGTGCTTCTCGAAGCTAGTGACACTGTGAGGTAGCATTGATTGTAGTTGTAGAAGTGAAACTAGTAGCTCGGTAGTTGTAGAAGTGACACCAGTGGGGTAGCATTGAGTGTAGTTGCCATCTTGTTAAGTGATACCAATTTGCCACACTATTGTGATTACATATTTTGTCGCATTCAATTTGTCGCATTCACAACGTTTATGGTCTCCATGTTGAAAACTTTGGTATCTTGCTTTTCTTTGCACTCTCGCATTCAATTTTGAGTCTTCAGAGGCTGTTATCCATCGAATTTACTTGCTGTGGTCTTACCTTTCATCTCAGTTTTAAAAGGTTTCCCTTCATTTCACAGTGATAATCCGCGAGGATAATGGGATATGTTAGACAGGACGTCACGGGGCTCAACTTGAAAGAATAAAATTATCATTTTTCACATCTAAACGACACGAAGTGTTTCCTGGCGTTTCACCAGTCTTGTACTTTTATCTATTTTCAGTTCGGCGCGTCGCTGTTTCCCCCCATAGGTCCGGTTCTTTACATGTACGGTAATGGACCGGTCTTTTAAGCTGACCTTGATGCACTGCTTGACTGAATAACGTGTGGATACAACAGGGGTGGGCGAGAAAACATGCGGCCTTTACACGTCATAAATGGTAGAGTGCTCTCGGTGCATTCCAGGACTGAAATGGATGAAATGTAATGATAACGTTGGAGAAAATGGAGACGGGGCGAATAAAGCGCCCCGAATTGACATTTACGGAACAGACTATGGAAACCTGACTACAAATGAATAGGCATATGTCAAACATAAGTGTGCCGGCGGATATATGCCATTTCACAAAGAGCCACAATGGCTGAACAGCAATGCGTTGAATGTTTGTGAGATGCCTCTTTGGCTCAGCGCGGAAAGCCAAATATGTAGCATTAGTTATCATGGTGATTCAAAACAAGATGTAACTGCGCACAGTGTACTGCTTTCTATATCCAAGTGTTGGCGAGAGGGAATGATCGTTTGCGAAGTATGAACTTTGCTACTCTTTTCAACTAAAAGTGTATATATCTACTACATGTACTAGATCTCAACTAAAGTGTATATACATACTACATGTACTAAATCTCAACTTAAGTGTAAAATATATCTACTACAAGTACTAGATCTCAACTAAAGTGTAAAATATATCTACTACAAGTACTACATCTCAACTTAAGTGTCAATATCTACTACATGTACAAGATCTCAACTAAAGTGTATATATATATACTACATGTACTAAATCTCGACTAAAGTGTCAATATCTACTACATGTACTAGGTCTCAACTAAAGTGTCAGTATGTACTACATGTACTAGCTATAGATCTCAACTAAAGTGTCAATATCTACAACTTGTACTAGATCTCAACTGAAGTGTCAATATCTACCACATGTACTAGATCTCAACTCAAGTGTCAATATCTACCACATGTACTAAATCTCAACTAAAGTGTCAATATCTATCACATGTACTAAATCTCAACTAAAGTGTCAATATCTACCACATGTACTATAGCTAAATTTCGACTCAAGTGTCAATATTTACTTCAAGTACTAGATCTCAACTAAAGTGTCAATATCTACCACATGTAACGCTACTTGCCAATCGTTCAGTAGCAGCTTACAAATTCCATTTCCGACCGCGAGGAAAAGCCACCAATAGTTGTAGTTTATGACAATCTTACTCGCTATGCCTCTACGTGAGACTTGATATAGAGGGTGTTGTCTCTGGAAGACATGAGTCAAATTCTCTTGTGCCCTTTGAATACTCCAGTGAGGTCATATACAGCTATAAAAAGGCGGTGATAAGGATCTACAGGGTCCGATCCTACAGACAAGATGCGACCTAGGGGTTCAGCAACCGGTCACAGACATGGCATCATCTTTCTTTATTCATTTCAATTACATCAGTACATCAACTTGTGGCACCCTAGTCTCTTCCCGTTCAATTTGAGTGTGTTACTTTTAATACTTTGTGTATATTATATTACGCCAAAAATAGTTATTCAAGCAACTGGATGAAATTTTGAAGCACATTTCAAAAGTTTCAAAATTTTATCCAGTTGCTTGAGTAACTATTTTTGGCGTATCTTATTATCTGGATGTCTAGAATGTACATTATATTCCTTGTATAAACAAAAATTAAATGAAATGTACTCGGACGATCTAAAATGTCTACGTAGTAACTGATGTAAGGAATTGTATACGTAATTTATCTACTTTTTCCACGACAACAAAAGCATTTCCTCATTTTATTTAAGCTGGACATTCCCATAATCGAAATTGAGCAGTGCAATACGTTTTTGGAATGTGTTTGGCATCACCTGAAAACGAGTCATCAAAACTCGAAATACTGACACCAGGCTTCCAGAAGATCTCTACAAACAACAAGTACATTTCTACATTTTATCAAAGCTGGACATTTCCACCATCGAAAATGAGCAGCGGCGTACGTTTTGTGAAATATGCTCGACATCGGTTGATACTAGTCATCAAAAACTCGAAAGAGTGACACCAGAGGACGATCTAATGTTCCTCTCAGAGAGAAGATCCATCCCCCGCATGGCTCCGGATTAAGCTGTGCCTGACATCTCCGCGGTTTCACGTCGACTGGCGCTCCCCGTGGTCAAACCCGTGTCGTATTCCCCTTCTTGTCGGCAGAGATAACGCGGCATAATTGCGATGGGACGCCGCGGACCTTGTGCAGGATTTATCTACAATAGTTCTGGGAATCTCCCCGGCACTCTTACGCCCAGACTAAAAGACGTAGTCGCTTAGTTGTGATGAGGCAATGTAATCCGTAATATGTTAGAACTAGTGCTTATCCATCATGCATCTGTCACGGTGGGTTCTGAAGATGCTGTTTGATGCCAACTATCGCGTGGATGTTACTCTTTATAGGAACCTATTCTAACCCTGTGCTAGGTCTTTCACAACCTGTTCGGGATCCCGAAGATCGATGACGCCCCTTCTTGTCATTAGCGTCACTCTGACGTTGCCCCTGAGTCCAGCACGGATTAAGACCTGAACATCGTTGTCGCTGAATGGCACCATGGCGCAGTGGTAGATCACCACAATATTGCCGACATAATCTTGGAGATATGATACTCAAACATGTACTTGGTATGCGTCTGTCTTCTCTTTGCATTGATGGTCGCATGCGGGCAATGGTGAAGTTGAAGAAGCTTCACGAATACAACACTCGGTGACAGTCCTCCGTTCGACATTTTAGATAACTCTTGTGATCGTCAAGCAGATTTCCAGTCCACATTCCCACCACCGGATTCCTGAGAAGATATTGTCTTAACAATTATATGGATAGATGATAATAATAACTTTATTGCAAACTCATGCCTGGAGGCTAATTGCAAGAATACAAGGAATTGAGATAATGATAATAATAAGGTATAGTACACAGTAATGAAATAAACACAAAGTAAAATGAAAGTCGTCATCTAGCGCTACTTCTAATCTAAACAGTTGTTATTGGGTTTGACTTCTTTTGTGTCTGCAGTGGAATATGAAATTCCCGACGTTTGGGGAGATATATGCATTGGCTGGTGTTAACAGAAAGACTGTTTTTTGTAGATGTGTTCGACGTACAAAGCTGGGGAAAATTTTGCTGACTAGGTTAAATAGTTTGTCTCTTCCAGTGCTACTATTTTTTTGGTGAAAACCAGACCCGAATGTTTGGGTCCGCAATCATGGCGAACGATTAGGGGAATCCCCCAGAGTAGATTAGTCCTAAACATTAAGGAACTGTTATGCTCGTCGTCGATTCTAAGGTAAGATCCAATTCAGATAACAGCGTTGTAGCTACCGTGATCATCTGAAGAAAGTTGCGAAGAACCAGCCAACAATTGCAAGGTTCAAAAGTTTGAACCCGTTCTTCATTAGGCCCCTCGGCTCCAGAGTTAAGAGTAGCTGGTGATATTTTGATCAAGACAGGTAAAGATACTAAAGCCTTCTTGATTGTGATAAGGCTTCAGTTTGCCATGTCTTACTTCGCAGCTTAAAGCCGAAGAAGCGTAATGAAGTATACGTCAAGCCTAACCATCGCGACGATTATGATTTTTCATTAAGCTTGATCCAAGGATATGTTGTCACAAGACCACATGCTCTTCGTCTTAAACCAGACACAGATGTTTCTTCGAAAAGTGTAAGTGCATTTAAGTTCGCGTGGCTTTTATTTCGCGCTAAGGCGAAAATGGAGTGTTCGCGGTGGTTTTAAGTTTGCGGCAGCGCTATTGTCACATACTGCTACAGTATTGCATACTACTGGACAAAAATGTTCGCGGTGGTTTTATGTTTGCGTTGAAACGGTAGCCGCGAAAACCGCGAACATTAAACCACCGCGAACAGTTCTGCATTTACATTTTACAGTAGTATGTGAATACAGATTTCACTGAGTCAAGATACTCAGCTGTATCTATCTCTGTTCGGACATATAGTTCAACCACCTAAATGTAGATTTGTAGAATGGCCAAGTCACATTGTTACAGATGCGTGCCACGTAACGGTTATGAATAATAAAGATACGTGAAATCAAAATTGACCTTGTATGCGTTTTGCCTAGTATGCCACAGTGGTCTAGTGGACATGTGGGGGGCAATTATTTCAAACTGTATGCCCCTTTACGATGAGATGCTCTGATAAGATGAACAGGCGGCCATCGGAATCAGGTCGCGGTCTGACATCAAACTGAGCTTTATCTTAATAACGTTCGAGCTACTTCCGAAAGGGCAATACTGAGTTCCTGATTGTCGGCACGAAACAAGGCTTCTCCGTAAGTGATGAACAGACGAATGCTTAGTCACCAACTGGGGTCTTGGCCACCCCGGTACCATATTCCGGTATTCGGCGATTTAGACGGATTTTCGGTTCCCAACGGTCGTTGTTATCAGCCGTTGATTGATGCCAGTCAGAAGCTTGGGGAGGCTAATGACAGAATGACTGGAGAGAGCTCTAAATTAGTCATGGTGTTTTGTATGGCGATAAGGTTGTTACTTGTTCTAGATATACGATCAGCCGTCTGAAACTTCATCGTAAGCAAACGTAGCAGATTCGGTAACTGTTACTCAAGCAACTGGGCAGATTTTGGAAACGGTCAGGCGTTTCAGACAGCATCGCTGTCTTTCGTCAGTAAAAGTAGCCTGGTTCGTCACTGTCTGCGACACTCTTCTACTCAGGTAATCTTGAGTGTGCTTGACTAGATTCTAGAAGCCGTACTGCGCTACTAGCTCACCTTCCAATGAGAGGGTCCAATAGGCAACTGCGGATGGGAATGTTATCCTCCATGGCCAAAGTCCTCCGGCAAATGTTCTCTCTATTTCCGACGCGGTTAGTCTGGTAGAGTCTAGGTTAACGTTCCGGCTGTTTTCTTACGTGTTTTTAGGCGTTTTCGATGGGGGGGTTATAGAGACAATAAACACTTTAAGTTAAGTATTTGTGCTACATATTCTTCAGGTTTGCTATGTTAGTTTAGCAATTACGGGGTCTTTTTATAAATATGAATTGGTATTGAATTTTTCTTTTTATTTGAGTTGTATGTGTGATGGTTGTGTGCCGATTTGTTAAAAATAGAAAGAACGCTAGGTACCCCAAAAACACCCCTCCCAATGAAATGGTATGGCTACCATGCGACGTCACAAAATCAAGATGGCGGCCACCACACATGCCAACGGATCCAACAAAGGTTTTGCTACGCAAACCTGTAACGCAAACCTGTAATGACAAAGTAGAAAGCCCTACAAAAACGCCAAAAACGCGTCAAAAAACAGCCGGAACCCCTCCTCTGCTTGGAGAGTAATCGGACTGGGTTTTGAAGGACAGGCGTTGCTTGAAAAGTCCGGAAAGAGTGTTGCGGTGTTCTCGCGTTTTGGAGACCATGTTGTGCGGGACAGTAACTGATCAAAGAGCGAAATCGTTACTGATCAATCTTTAACGTAAAAAGTGTAAGGCAGAGAACATGACCTCTGTCTGTGTTCCGTTTCACCCTTTCAAGATGTCAACCCAGAGACCAAACTGTCATATTTGATCCACTCACATCGGGAAGGACCCCTACTCTTTTCGATAAGTGTGGTGGGTTCTTTAACTTACTCTATGTGTGGCATTCCTCGACGTGTGTTCTATTAAAAGACTGTTGCCACGAAAAATTCTGACATCCGTTTATAAGCATGGCGGCCATTTTGGCAATCTTAACACCCAGGCTGTGATATATCATACAACTACCCGGACACGCTTTCCGTCACGGGCAACCCTCTCCATATAGAAGTCACCAATCATACATAGAAAGTGTGTAATTGAGAAGAAAGTGTGTTGATAATTTGATATAGGTGCGGGTGGGGATACTGGTACACTTTCTGCTTGTTTACATCTACATACTTGTTTATATCTATCATTCTGACCGGTGCAATGGCCTAGTTGGTAGGGTGTTCGCCTTGTACACGCAACACGGTAGGTCGTGAGTTCGAACCCCGGCCGGGTCATACCAAAGACTTAAAAAATGGTACATTCTGCTTAGCACTAAGCATTTGGGAAAGAGTATGGTAGTTAAACACACACATCACTACCAGCGGATCGGCCCCCTGCTGTAGTGACTTGCACAAATGTGTGTGGTCCAAGGTCTATAGAAAGGAGATGGGCGCTACCCCTATGCGTCTTTTCAGGACGCCCGGGTCACTTTAACTTAACTTTATATCTATATATTTGTTTTTGCTGACTGGCGCTGGCAAGATAAGTTTCACAACTTTAGTGTAGCGTCACTCTGTCCTCGTCTTTCTGTTATTTTGAATTAAAAAAAAAAAACTCTCAAAACTTTTACAGCCAGGACGGGGCAGGTGGCGTCCGCCGTTAAATTGGACGTAATTGGGAAATCGCTTCTCATCCACGTATTCTCGACAGTTGTGGTCCGCTCAGCTCGTAGCGAGTATCCCATTGTATGCTTCAGCTATTCGTATTCCAAATGTCTCCAAGGGCCCAATTTATTTTTTTCCTTAATAAAATGGACCACTGTGTGTACGTGCCCTCTGTGCGGTGCTGGAGCGGAAGTGAAGACCTGATCTTTTCCAGAGGTGCCCAGTTGTATGTATGTCATTTCTCGTAACAACTGTCCATACAACTTTTGTGTGACGGCGAAACTTCCGGATTGTGGAGAGTCATGTGACTGAGAACTGTGTCATGACGACGTAAGAACAGCCTACTCTTTCTTCTCTCACGTCCCACGCGACTCAGAGCTGTTCAGCATAGCGGAGTGCTGCACCCTTTATAAGGAGGCGGCAGAGGGTTGGTCCTTTAGTATCGAGGAGACGCTGCAGGGAGAAGTCCAGATCTACCCACCGCCCTCTTCGTCCGAAGTGCGCAGCAAGCTCGAGGTAAGGAAACAGGTAAAGCGCCGGCGATTCGTGACGTTTAAGTCTACTGCTGTATCCCTGATTCTTGTTCTTAGTGGGTAAAGTAGGATGAGCATTACGATGTGCGTGTAAGATGCCTCTTATCAGTGTGTCGGAAAGAAATAAGCGAAGGAAAGAGACACCAATGAAGGTGAGACATCCAAGTAATGCGATAACGATAGGTATTTGTTACTCAAGCAAGATTCTGGAAAAGGTCAGACGTTTCAGGTAGCATTACATATATCCATTACGATTACGAAATCCATTACATGTCGTCAGTAACACTGAGCACCATCTTCAGTCGAACGGAAAGAGAGGAAGAGAGGTGGTCATCTTGGACAGAATTCATTTTAAGGATAGAATAATACTGGACGCCATGAACGCTTGTAAACTCCTTTTTATGAACGGAAAGTGAGCGGGGACCTTCTGTATCTATTTATATATATATATATAGCCGGTATAACACACCAGTTTCACCAGATATCGACGAATTTTCTCCGTGCACGGTATTTGGGAAGGGAGTCCCCAGTTCCATCCTGGGACAGGACATCTCGGTTGGGTTTGCACCTGTCTTTCGGAAGGGACGTAAAATGGGGGTCCCGTGTTCGAAGACGTGCCTCGAGCAAGTTAGAGGAAGGACTAGCAATCCCTCCCTGTAAAGATACACCCTGCTACTGAAACAGCAAGGAAACTTGCTGCCCTATGTGCCACTGAACGAATTGAGCGAACGGAATGTGGGGGAAATCCTCAAGTACCGTTCGCCTGCTGTGAAGACATAACTGTCGATTGAAATACGGAGACAAACCCTCCCTAAGGCGCCGTCCAAGGCAGGTTTCTCAGAATTGTCTTATGGATTGACTTCATCAAATGCACGTCCTTCGACCAAGTTTAACACGATTGGGCAAATAGTGGTGCTACCCAAGTAGCAGTTTCAGAAATTGACAGCGAGTAAAATTGTGTTTTTGCAAATCATACAAATAGTACTGATACGCTAAGCCTCTGTCACACTTGTGCGTATATACAAGCCCGCATGAGTTGATTCTGGTTCAGATTAAGTTTGCAGCCGAGGAAGTAATGTCTTTGGTTTGATAATTAGGCTGCTCAACGGTGGGTCAAAGTAGAAAACAAACTTCCTCCCCGCAAAATTTACTTAAACCAAAAGAATGTTATTGCGGAACTTTAGATGCCATAGAGAGTAATCAATGTGGGCAATAACCATTCAGCGGTCGCGAGGCGCACCACCTACATGTATCTCAATCTGAACTGAAACAGAAGGATTTGTAGTTTAGCAATGGGGCGCCCGTTTTCGTGCCCGGGCCCTCTGTTTCATGACCATAGCAAACTTGCTTTGCACAGTACTCTCCGAGCAGGGGTTCAGCTCCGACTGGTTTTTGACGTGTTTTACGCGTTTCTGTCGGGCTTTCTATTCCGTTTTTTTTATGTCGCCAAGCCAAGGCTAAAAAAAACGACTAAAACTCGTCAAAACTCAGCCGGAGCCGAACCTGTGCTTGGAGAGTAGGGCGTTCTCTATGTTACCAGGTTTTATTTTCATCCACCAGCAAACCAAAACCTGACAAAGAATATAAAGCCCGATAAGAACGCCTAGAAAGACGGAGTCGAACATCTGCTTGGAGAGTAATTGCATCGAAAAAGCTGTGCGCTTCTCCTCATTGGGGGAGCCGGACGCTTGCTTTATCTTTGGTAAGACTTTACTTTCCAGGCCTGATTTGTACCTTGGGAGTTTGGGCTTATGGAAAATGATGTTCCTGAGATGCAGTACATGTTAAGGCGTCCTTGTTGTTCCACAAAGCTAAATGCCCAGTCCTGCCGGCTTCTTATCTCGATAAGAATATGGACCAAGGAGTCTACAGGGTGTGATTCCTTTAGATAGTTGTGATCAGGGCGCGTCGTTATACCAGTATTTTTACCCTAGTCCTCGGAGACCCATCGACTTCGAAGGGAAAATGTTCTAGTAGTCTTTTACATAATGATCATAGCCTCCATTGCAGGTGATTTCATTCGGCCATTATGATAATGATAAAGAGAAGAACCTCAGTTGCATGAATTATGTCAGTTGACCATCTTCTCTGCCCAAATAACACAAGTTGTTCAAAGTATGAGAGTCTTATCTTAGCAAAGAAGTCTATTGTAGCATTTCCTCATGAATGATGTAAATGAACACGGTAGCAATACGTAAGGCCCCCATTCTAAAAGCCTCAAAAAGCTATGTGACTACCTTTTCCTTTACCATTTACCAAGTATCATCTTGAATGGGGCACCCAGCCGTCTGAAAATTTAATAGATAGATTAATAGACAAATCTTCTTGTATTTCAGATCAACGACAGAAATGATAGGTCCGCTGGCGTTCTCTCTCCTCGTGGCTCTGTCGTGTTCTGTACCAGTCGAGTCAGAGAAGCTCCCTGCACACGACCATGAAGACGTCTACCGTACAGGAGACAACGCCGTAAACTGGAAACAAATATGGCGGGAGCTCCTGCAGTCTGTCCTCCCGGACAGGACGGCGTCGTCCCGGCAGTACGACCGGCGGGCGCCCCTGGGTCTTCCCGGGAAAAGAGCCGAACCCACGACGCGACCGCACGGGGACGACTACGCGATACTGGAAAGGTCCGTCAGAAGAAGAGGAGTCCCGCTGTTTGGCTTCCCGGGAAAGAGAATGTCCTGGAAAGTCCCGGAAAAGAAAGCACCGTTTGCTCTTCCAGGAAAGCGACTGTCCTGGGATGTCCTGGAAAAGAGAGGGCCGTTCGCTCTTCCAGGAAAGCGACTGTCCTGGGACGTCCTGGAAAAGAGAGCACCATTCGCTCTTCCTGGGAAAAGGGGTGAAGAGACGCAGGGCGACCTAGTTCCAGAGGTTTGGGCTTTCCCGGGCAAACCCGCGCTATCGAGAAGAGCCCCGTCTCTGGCGCTACCTGGCAAACGATAAGTAACCTCTCTGTAGTGACAGAAATCAAGAAATGAACAATAAGACGAAGTGAATGCAGCAAAAAGAAAAGCCGGAATGTTTTTTTTTCTTTCTTCATATGATTTTTTTTCAAGCAAGTTGTGGCTAGACAACAATCTTGATTTCATTATGACGTCGGCACAGGATCAAAAGTAGAGACTTTGAATTGAATAGAAATGTACGAAGAACTGTGAAGTTTCAAGAAGAGCTACAAAACACGATGAAGGTAGACAAAACCTTCGTCTGGGGAAAATACAGGAAGCTAAAGAATATAATGTGTTCAAACACAACTCGATTTAATAAATGATGCGACGGAATATTGCATTGTTTTCGTTATTTTTTCCATTGACAATTCCATCGATGCTTAATGTCCACGGAGACCCATTAGTACATTAACTCATTGGTACTTTATGCTTTGGCGGACTGTTCAGGGCAGTCTTATAATGGGACTCCCGTCAACCCTCATGGCTATTCGATAAAGCCCCCTGTCACACTTGTGCGTATACACAAGTCCGCAGAAGTTCCGTATTAACATGTTTTGGTTTCGTTTACGTTTGCAGCCGAAGAAGTCATTTCTTTGGTTCGATAAGCAGGCTGCACAACGGTAGGTCAAAGTGAAAAACAACTTCTTAATCGCAATCTGTACAAAGAAATATTGATGCGCAACTCATACGCACTTGAATATACGCACAAGTGTGACAGGGCCCTAAAGCCCCCCTCTCACTGGACCCACGGCACGCTGGCGGCGTCGCTGCGGCCGATCGAATTGACAGAGCACTCAACAAATTTCATCGACAAAAAAGGAATATTTTTAAGCTTTGTGTGCTTTGTTGCCTTTTTGTTCATACTTGTACATTTTGAATGATATTCCCATTATAAAGTCAAGGGTAACACAAATCCAGTTTAGGACGCAGCGACGCCGCCAGCGTGCCGTGGGTCCAGTGAGAGGGGGGCTTAAGATCACCACTCAAACCTTTAATGCTGTGGATGCGCCTTGACTGTGTTTCAGACCCACCGACGCATTAACAGATTTGTACTGCCGAGACTTGCATGTCCCCCTTGATGTACACTCAGTAACGCCATCGCTTTGAAGTCCCGTTTCTTATTACGGGGCAGAAACGGTCAAAGGAAAGATTGCAGTTCACAAGACTAGAATTGGATGAAAGATGTGGAAGTCCATTCGTGGCATGACACCGGGTCATAGTCGCCGACACGACGTTGCTTAAGCCCCCCTCTCACTGGACCCGCGGCACGCTGGCGGCGTCGCTGCGTCCTAAAGTGGATTTGTGTAACCCTTGACTTGATAATGGGAATATCATTCAAAACGTACAAGTATGACCAAAAAGACAACAAATCACACAAAGCTTGAAAATATTCCTTTTTTGTCGATGAAATTCGTTGAGTGCTTTGTCATTTCGATCGGCCGCAGCGACGCCGCCAGCGTGCCGCGGGTCCAGTAAGGCCGTACTGATTTGATCATACGGATGACACCCTCTGCCCTCTGGGCATCCCCAGAAAAATGCTAAAATGAAACTTTTAAAAAGTTGCCTTCGTTATGAAATGTAAGTGGTCAGGAAGGTTGAGTAAATGACTGAACACACGGAACAACGTCTTTATTCTTGTTCTTCCACATCATCTTTGACTTTCTTCTTCTCTTGTACTGCCAAGCCCAATAGTAATCGGATTATCGGCAGTGTGCACATACATAAGTTAGGGCCCTGTCACACTTGTGCGTATATTCAAGTGCGCGTGCGTTGCGCGTTAACATAAATTTTGCGTGGAGGAAGTTGTTTTCTACTTTGACCCACTGTTGAGCAGTCTAGTTATCAGACCAAAGAAATTACTTCTTCGGCTGCAAACTTAACGTAAACCAAAATCATGTTAATACGCAACTCATTCTTTTATGGTCCGAGGGAAGAACGAGGGCATGTAGAGAGACTTTGCTTATTATTAGTATCCGTTTCCCAATATGTATCTTTTTGTTGCAATTTACGGCATATATTTGCTCATATTGCAGCTTCTTTGTACGATTTACAGTACAATGGAAACGAACGAAAATTGATGCGTGTGCTGATTTCATGCATATGATCAAGTCACTTCGGCCCAGGAGTCTAAGTGGCAGTTTCTTCAAAACAATCCAGTAATACATCACTGATCCGCTATATCCTGCTGCGGTGGAGTTGACCTAAATGCCATGTAACAAGTAAAAGCATTGTGTTACTATGAGGAATCACAAAGGGAGCTAATGGTATCGTTTCAAAGCCTTCCTTCATCAGAGACTAGATACAGCATCAAAGCTCAACAAAAGCCATTCGCTAACAAATGTAATCTCCAAGTAAATGTTACATTCCGCTTGGAGAATAGTCCTACAGGCAGCGACAGTGCCCAGTAGGCTACCGGGGATTATGTCACGAATCTACAACCGGAACTATCTGCTTGGAGATTACACAAATGCAGAATATTTCTCTCTCCGTGCATTTATTTCTTAAAGTCATCCTGTAGAATCCTATTGATATCCAAGACTACGGGGGCTGGCTGGAGCTTCTCTGGCTGGCTGATACGATTTTGCCCCCGTGGAGATCTGCTTGGAGATTAGAATTCTATAACGCCATAAAGGTAATGCTACAGGTAAGAGTTACAGACACTGCCGGGCGTTTCTTTTCCTTTAATTACGCGCAATTTTCTGATAGCTCTGATTACTTACCACGTTCTGACGAACATGTTAATAGTAATAGTCTCTCAATTACCCTTTTAATCCCTTTGCCTCTCATCTTGGAAGCAAGTAAATGTACTGCAATGTACTTAACGTTAAAGATATCAACTACGGGGAGTACGTTGTTGTGCATCATTTCAGAGCCTCTGTTTCAGAGCTAAAGTTAATCTGTAAACCTCAAACTGATCTAAGTCGTCGTCGTTTTCTTTTATTGGTCGTTACTTTCTATACTGATAGCTAACACCTGCGACAATTACCGACCATTATTAAGACAGACATCACTCAGACACACACACACACACACACACACACCGTGATACACACAAACACATACACACACGCGCGTGCACACACACACGCGCGCACGGCACATGTTAACGGCAGAGGCCACTAGCACGTCGTCAGAACGTAAGCGTTTAAGGTCGTGTTCGCGTATTTAAGGTTAATATCTCGCATATAGGTTCATTTAGTTTTGTCCAAAGACATATCTTTTGCAACGGCTGTTACTCCGATGCAACGTTGACTAAAGAGAACAAATAAAAAGAGATTCGGCAGTTATGATAGGTTTTGATAGCAGGCTAATTACCGTGCACGCATTACGTTCTGCCAACGTGCTGAGGCCACTCGGTGCAGCGGAAATATATCTTAATGTAAACGCCCGAGCAAACCATGGGGAAATCATTATTATCTACCCGCACCTGACAGTAGTCCATTATCCATGATTACCAGGTGTATGGGGGGACGTAATGAGCGTGGCAACTTCAACATGTCCCATACACATCTGATGATGTGAACTCACTGAGTAAAACGAAAATATTTCCAGTTCCGTTGGCTTGTTGAATGGCCACGGTGGCTAGGCTATAGTGCTGCGTACCGGTCCTGTGTACCGGTACTGTACCGTAAAAACTGATTAGGTACAGGTCCAAAATACCGGATCATGAAGTACCGGTGCTGTAGCGATATAAATTTACACCAAGTATGTGCTTATTTTGTGACTGATCTCCTGACCTCATGGCCTCATACAACACCAAACGCGACCAAAGTGATACCTTGGAACAACGTAACTAATACGCAATAGATCATTCAGGCAGGCCGGGAGTTTTGACAGCAAGGTCAAGATAGTTTGGCGGTAGGAAACCTAGTTGTTTTCTTTGAATAAAGATACTGAAATTATTGAAGAAGTTCAGAAGAACACGTGTTAATTCTTCAAATTGTTCAGGTACAGGTACAGGTCCGGACTTGTACCTAAACCTCTGTACCGGTACCTGTACCTGTACCTGATGTTACATTTAGGTACGCAGCACTACTAGGCTAGCGGACATGAGATCGAGGGGTCACGGGTTCGATTCCTGGCGTGCGTTCCTGCGTAGACGTTGTGTCCTTGGGAAAGACACTTCACACGACTTTCCTCACTCAACCCAGGTGTAAAATATATAATAATAATAATAATAATGGTTTATTTCACAGAAGCATTTCGCAGCCTTTAGGCTGAATTGCACACTCCTTTCACATGAGTAAAAAATCGACTGTAGGCAATACCATTGATTAATATACAGCTGGGTAAAATCCTATACATAAAATTCACGGCCTTAAAGATTAAAAGTATTTTTTTTAATTCTATTGATATGATTAACAGCAATAGGATAATCTCAGCGTTTGTATTGCTTACTAATCTTGAACATTTTACATTGGTATTTGGTCGTCGATACAATACATGATCATTTAACAATACAATAACAATACAAGAATTAAAATTCACATATCAACTTATGCACCTGTCTACATACAAAATGGCAATAGACTTCCGTTGCATTGGGGTGGTAAAATTCGATTGAAGGAGAGGGATAGCGTCCGCCTATAGCTATTCTCCAAGCAGAGGTTTCGGTTGAGTAGGGTAGGAGTGTTCGTAAAAAATCCCGGACACTCCTACCCTACTCGACCGAAACCTCTGCTTGGATAATAGCGTCCGCCTGCCAATACGTGCCCTAGACACAGTGGATAACAACCCACGGCCCCTACAGCCTCATAAAAGGCTATGGGACAACATTTTACCTTCACCTGTTTTTTTTTGGGGGGGGGGGGGCTTGTTAGACTCACATGTTAATGGGTTCAAGTCTCAAAATCGACTGCTGGACGGGACTAGCTACAGTTCCGAAATCTGATAATCCTTTGGAGGGTACTTAGATTAAGTTTTCGGTCCCATGTTGGAAAAATTGTGAAAATCAAGCCAATTTGTCACAGCGTCTTCCGAAACAAACCAACATACACTGCGTTTATTGTCTTAGCAGAGGAAATGACCAAATTTGCCCACGGGAATCGAGCGCCGATGACGTCCACATATATAAGTTTTAAGAGTCTCGATGCTACAGACCGTTTCGAGTACATATTTAAATGCAACAATCCCCACAATGTGAACATAGGTAAATATCTAAACGACTGCTTTCACATTTAATAGGAAAAATACAAAAACTAATGATTAAATCAATGATTATAACACAATATCGAAAACGTATGCTAGCCCTTATTGTATTGTATTAGTAATCATGATGTTAAGTCTTATTCTTGCTATACCTTGTACCATGTACAATTGTCGTGCAATAAAGTTCTTCTATATGGACATATATATGGCCATCCAGAAAGTGAAAGACCGTGTTGTATAGTCAAGATTGATTTCCATGACCCAACTCGCTGCGGTACAAGGACGCCATCATTTCTCAGCGGAATGACGTAGAACTGCACCGCTGGTACGACCACAATCTTTTTCGATCATTTCACACCCTACATTTAAACATATTCGTTTTTCGTACTTCTCTAGTGAATTATTTCTATCATCCTACTATGATTTTAACAGTCATTTGTGGTCCTTAACCGTGTAAATCCACTCCATAGCCGAAATACTGTGTTCTGCTACCGTAACAGCTCCATTGCGTACATTAGTAGGACCGCTAGGGGTCGCTATTCAATCACACTATTTCATGTATGTATTGTACACCTTTTGTGACAACTAGGGGTGGGTACCGGTACAAACAATTCAGGTCCGGTCCAGGTCCAGGTCCAGAGGGTCAGGTCCAGGTCCGGACCTGTACCTGTACCTGATTATAGTAGTGTCGCAGTACATCATATTTTGGAGAGCGAGACACACGCAAAAGTCTCCAAACGTCATGTCTGGAACGATATAATTTCTTAGGTTTGCACTTTGTCTCAACATTATAATTATACTCTTCTCGCCGTCTGTTTACTAATCCTTTAAGTGTTTCTAGGTATGTTTCTAGGTTTCTAGGTATGATTGAATCTGCTGTTTTGTATTTTCTTAGACCAGTTATGTGGCCGCCTGGTACTATGAATTTTCTAATCGGTCCATAGGCCGGTCCACTGATTTTATACGGACCGGTTTTTTTGGACCGGTCCATTAAGAAATACCGGTTTTGTACCGGTACACGGTACCGGTACCCACCCCTAGTGACAACCCTTTGAAATCTGATCGAAGAATGGTCGGCAGTCGGCATTCTTTTCCCTGTACGTCGCGCACGTGAGTCAATGGTTTTAGTTTCCAGGGTCACTGCAAAGGCCACCCGCAAACACCAAGCAATGACCATAACAGGTAAACACACCTTTGAGGGGCTATCCTTAGAAGCGATGATGTGATGTCTCAACTGTTACAGGTTGCTGCGGTCAATAACTAGAAAGAACACAAAACAAACTATGATCTCATCCTCGCGAAAGTTTGAGGCTAGTTCTCACGGCTAAGCTATGGTACATGGGGTCAAAGGGCTATAACAGTCAAACAAAGAGACAAAAGACATGAAGCAAGCAAGGAGAGCCCGTTTGTAAGGAATATAGAGCGTGTGAGTCGGGTTGGAGATTCTTGAAATAGCGACTACGTTAGATCATGTCAAGATCTGACTCTATACCTACTGTATGTGTCTTGGCAATACATGTGTACCTTTTTTTTTAGAAAATAGAAAAGCACTTAATAGTGCGGACTTACAACGTAGACGAAAGTCGCTGTACATGCTTTTGTTGGGTCAATAAAGATTGTTGTTGTCAAAATGACCGTGAGACCAATGTCTAACGATATAATTTGTCCTACTTCAGAGTAAAAGCTTGGAGCTCCCTCGGAGATCCGTTCTCCGCGTAAGATGATAATACTGCCATGTGGCACGTGCGACAAAATTACAAAACTCGTGAAAGTACTTGGATATTCTCGAATACAAATAATTGATATTGTTAATGTGTACATAAAATGTGGATCCAATGTAAATCTTTACTTTTAACCTAGTACCTTACTGGTTGTATGTTCAACGTAACGATTATGTCAGCGGCAATTCAATAGCCTCTCCCTAGTTGGGCAACCCTGGCATGTAACTACATGTTCCATGCTGAACCAATAAATAAATAAATGAATACATATTATGTCAAATGTTTATTATGTGATGTATGACCAGGTTGTATTTGATAAAGGTTTTGATTTCAAAAAACAATACAGACCCACGCACACTACTGTGGCGGAAAGGTATGTCAATAGATGAGAGAATAGATGAGACCTCCGGGGGAATCCCCTCTACCCGACTCCCGCCCACATACCTGCGACCTCCCGTTGTCTTGGCGTTACTTGGCACACCTTAGAAAAGTAATTTACCACGTGCTGAAGTGACGTAACCCTTCTTCAGACAGCATGTTTATTGCCAGTATTTCCTGACCGGAAACAAGACAGGAATACATGGGTCACATCAGCTTCCGGTCCTTAACTAACACCTCAAATATGTGGTCATATTTGGCAGGACACAGTGGACAGTGCAAACAATTATTTTCCGGCCTTTGTTTAAAATTGTTTGACAATTACACACCAGTGATGCCTGTATTCGCTCACCTTTCCGGTATGGTCTCCAAGCAGATATAGGGTGCAGCTCAAGTCAAACTTGTGGCGTCGTAACGGTTAGCGTGTTTGGTCCAGAACACTGAGGTCCTGGGTTCGAGTCCCCTGACATGCCACCGATGTTGTGCTATTGGGAAAGACACTTAACACGCCTTTCTTCGCTCCACCCAGGTGTTAAAATGGGTACCTGCAGCTGACTTAAGATGGGGAGGTAAAAAGCAGTGGAAGGCGATGGATTGTCCCCACCTTCCAATACCGTGCCCAAGACGCAGTAGATAACAACCCACTGCACCTACGGTCTCAAAAAGGCAATGGGACTACCTTTCCCTTTTTACATACATACCCCCAACATCTGCTTGAAAGTTGAAGATTGCCTACTTGAATGAGTCCCGCCAAGCAGGAAGCTTGAGCCAATCGGCGTTCTCGATTTCTTCAAGCCTCTCTCTGATTGGTCGACCGGAAGGCAGTTCCCCGAACCGCGGTTTCGGGGCGGGTAAAATTATTACGCGGAAGAGGGTTTCGGGAATCCCCCAAAATTTCTGCTCTGGAGGTGGACGTGTCTTGCTCCTTGGATTCTGACGAAGTTTGGACCTTGGGCGTGAAACTACAGGTGTGACGACACCCTTAACAGCACGGGAGCAAACAGGTATACTTCCGGAGAACAATAGGCGGCGCTTAAGCTTTTGGGGGCATTGTTAAGGGCTCAAGGGGCAGCTCTACTATCCATTACACTTAGGCATTATATACTACTAGCCATTTGATACAACAACGGGCATTCATGTCATGAATTGGAGATGGCTCGCATTTTGCGTACGAATCTTAAAGGCATGGTTTGATGTATCTGTATTATATGTTTGTTTTTTAAGCACACAAGCAAGTCGGTGTGCCTGAGCAAGGACATTATATAATGTCCTTAGTTTGAGAGCGGTGCGCGGGCCGGGCAGTTATTTTGCTTACGGACTTGGCTGTGTTATGTTGGCCGCGCGCACACATTAGAATGTCGTACAATATAACAATGACGCCATGATAGCGATGTATCGCCGTTTATCTTATACTTTGGGTAAGATATCACCTTTGGTCCCAGTTGTGATCGTCTGCAACTACATGCGTTATTGGCTAGCTAATACTAGTAGGTGTTGCTCGTCTACCTATTGTATACCTGGATAGGAGGGCGGGTGGGGTTTTGTTTACCATGATAATGCATGATAACCAACAAAGAGATTGCACAGTCGGCTAATATGCTATCATATCTCATTGCAAAGCCGTTTTTCTTGGATAATTGGTCTTCTCTTATTTGGGGGAATAAAATCGCCCCCATTCCACTGGACGGCGACCACGCCGCGATCTCGCTGCGACCTAAATTTGATTTGTGCAACCCTTGATTGGAATATCTTGCGAATATAAGGATGTGTCGGAAAAGACCCAAAAAAACACAAAAAGTGTAAAAAGATTCCTTTTTATGTATGAAATTTGCTGAGCGCTCTGTAAAATGTTAGATCGGCGCAGCGAGGTCGCCCTTGTGGGATGGGGGTATAACTTGAAACGTTGAAATGTCAGAATGCTGTTTATCAACTTGTACATGAAATATTGCATACGTAGTCTGTCCTGTATGGACAGGCTCCTTGTGGTCATTGCATGGGATTCTCAGATGCCCGGAGCCAATTTTATTCGCCGAATGATATCGACCAGTTCGGCAGCGCGCTGATCTCATTGGTAACCTTTGGCCCGTCGGCTAGACGCGGGAACGTGACGTATAGAAACCATTTTACGCGGAACTGAGCGGGCCATCTCAGTATACCCCGCTCCAATGCTGGGGGCGGATCACTATACAGCCGCTTGCTGGGTCAAACAGGGTCGAGGTCGATTTATTGAACGCCATTCATAGTTTAAGCCATGCATAGGGACTGGGTCGGTAACATTCGTTGTATGATAGGTTTAGATTCGTGGAACAGTTGAGGAAGCGCCGTGGGACAGTTGTGAAAGTGTCGTGGGGCAGTTGTAGAAGCGTCGTACAAATTTCAGCTTTTGACGGAAACGCCTTTTCGAGATTCTGCTTCTAAAGGGTCAAAATACGCTTTGACAGAAATCGTGACGGAGAAAGGTTCCCTCTAACTATGCAATACACATTGCGGAAACTCAACCAAGTGAAAACACCACTACTTGCTATGTACACAACAAGCGATGGTTCTTGTCGAGGGTCCACTCGGACAAGTCGCGAACCATCCCCAACACAACTTCGTGCTCGTTCGGAAGCGTCCACGGCGTTTTGCCGTAAATGACCAAATATGGTGTCCTTATCCAAATAAGGATATCGCCGGCAAAGACCGGAAGGCAAACGAACAAACGAAGAACAATGCAACATGCCCCGTGGGTCCTGTTTGTATCTTCAGGCCCTTGCCTTGGACGAACCACAAGAGCCGATTGCAAAAGGGGCGGGGTGATGTAATTCATTATTTTGGGGCTGGCAATCTGCGTGGGAAGGAATCACTAAAAAAGTAAACCCTTTGGCAGACTTCGCGACTTTCTTGCGCAAGGAGGACAGGTGGGAGTCACAGACCCCGAACTTTTGAACAGGCCCCGGACAGCGTACGCCTGGTGCCAGAGAGAGAGTGAGTCACCCGCCGCCAGACCTATACGCAGCAGCAGGTAATCCCTCGCTGTATGTTTGGAAACAATGCTGGCTCGGCGGTTCTTGTGGTTACTGGCACGTGTGTGGCTGTTCTTTTAATTTAACTGCAATGTTCAGTGGCGTGGTAGCTGTGTCTCCTATGTCTTAGTCTGTGTCGCGATGTATGTATGTGTGTATGTGTGTGTGTGTGTGCGCGCACGTGTGTGTGTGTGTGTGTGTGTGTGTATGTGTGTGCGCACGTGTGTGTATGTGTATGTGTGTGCGTCTCTGTGTGTGTGTGTGTGTGCGCGCGCGCTATAGAGAGAGAGAGAAAGAAAGAGCAGTGCAATTTTACTTGGAAACTGAACGGCTGAATGTTAGTAGTAATGGCGCGTTTTCTGGTTTCCGAGTTATATATTGAAGGGTCGCTCAGCTTTGTGGATCAGTTGCCCTCTCGGCAACATCTTTGATCCATTTTATCCTATTGAGAAATAACGAGGAAGTACGGCACAGAATGCAGCCATGTGTTTTGCCCGTGTCTCGGGCCGATTTTAGGACGGAACGGATCCAGGTTGTCGGACAACAGTTCGCACGCCATGATGGCTAGGCTGATCTCGTATGCAAATATTTTCCGTTAAAAGTTTCCATCCAACGCATCTGCTTATAGTGTTTTTTTCTTCATCTAGATCGTCAAAGATAGGACAAAAACCGTCCCCTCAATCAAAAAGAGGCTCGTATTGTATAAGTTCACTCACTCGAAACGGGTATTCTTCCGTACATATGTCATTAGGTTCAATCCATTAGGAATTGATAATATTTTTTTTTCATATTCATTTTGATATTCATTTATGCATATTCTATATATATATTTATATCCCACGGATGAACCTGTATTGTATAAGCGTGCGGTCAGTCTGATCTTCTGCCAGGTAGCGTTCTAAAAGCTTGCTATGAAAAGACGCGATGTAGCTGTGGTGACGCGTTACCGTGAAATCCCGCTCGGCAAGCGCGGCTACCTGTGCGAGTCTGTCCGACAACTGTGCCGCGCCCTTACGCTACGGCCACGATACAGTTTGGCAAACAAATTAAACCCGTATCTTTTTTCGGCTTAGCCTGGAATCCATACCCTCGGTGCCTCCCCGATATCTCTACGGCACTGTGAGTGACCCTCACCCGCCCAGACAGCTTAGCCCGCTCGGGGTGTTGTTTACGGCCTTGGATTAATTAGCTCGGCATCTTGGGGCGGCGGAAAAGTAGGAAGGCAGCGGAAGTAGTTTATAGCGATAGTAGGATGGCAGCCAGAGGTAGAAAGGCCATCAGAAACTGACTGGCCCGGTAAAACACCACTAAGCCGACCCTAGAGACTGGGACCAGGCTATTTTCGGCTTGGCCCAATCACGTGTACTGCGGTGGTCGTGCCCTGAGGTACGGCATCCCCGGCCAGGGTTTCTCAGTTGAGGTCCCGGTGAATTTTTCCCGGAACTGAGGACAAATATGGCGGTGACTTGGCGCGCGTTCAATATTCTCGCGTGCAGCTATAAACTAAGTACACGGCCTTGCTGCACGCCGCTGGCGTGTGTGTAACAGGTATAATGTGTCATTGTCAGCCCTCCAGCTCAAGTAGTTGAAGGCTTCGGGAAGAACATTTGCTAGCTCACCATGTCCACTGTGACTTCGGCAAAAAACGGGGAATGATTGGCCAGGCGAGTCAGTCAGCGGGAAGGTTATCATTTCCCCCTCCGAGCTGCCCGGCCAGTCAAACCCTATGGTGGCCAAACTGCCTTGTTAACTACACGTATGATATTCTCCCCAAAGCTAGCGAAGGTCGCCTTGTAGAGACTACCCTTAAGGCGCTTTTAAGCGCTCAAAAGTTGTTTCCTGGTCCAAACACTCAACCATATCCTGTCTTACACGATCCATGGCTGCCCGGGCCTGCTTGGGCATCCTCTTGACCAGTGGCTGCTAGAAGCGTGAATTAGCCAGGCTAAGGCCAACTATTAATCAAAACAAACGCGCTCTGAGTATAACGCTTTATCGGGTGGCCAGCACGACAGTGTGCCAAGCGCTGTACATGTACCTAGCGACTACAGTCGGTCCGAGAGGGCACCTTACACGTACACCAACGTAACCAGAGGCCTGGCGTTCTTCAAATACTTTGTGCAAACAACACTGCGGACCTATGGCCCTGGGTCAATGACGAGTAAGGCATTAGGTTATTAGGTGGGCCAACTACTCTCTCTCGCAGCCGGCCAGGGGCTGAATTGCGAAGAGCTTAAATTGATGTGGCTGAATCGCAAGGGTCTGGAGCGGCTGCCAGTCTGCGCTACTTCAGGTGACCTCAGTACGAAAGTACTAGTAATTGGTCCATGTGCTGCCATAGGACTGTGGGTTTTGAACCACTCACACTAGTAAGGACCCCTGCGCCACTCGATAAGTGTGGTGGGTTCTTTATCGTGTTCAAGGTGTGGCCCTTTTCAAACACGGGTCCCCCAGCATTACGTCCCATCCGAGAGGACGTCCCTAACCGAAGCTAGGTACTCATCTTCACCTGAATCGAGTGAGGAAATATGTGTTAAGTGTTTCTCCCAAGGCCAGGGCACGACACTAACGCCTGCCAGGGCTTCGAACCCAAAACCTCTTGATTCTAAGTCACGGCCCTTGCCACCTGACTTATACCCTTGTGGAATGGCGGTGAAAGTAACAAGCACGGTCACAGTTGTTGTGCGATCGTTCATTGTAGTCGAATTTTATGATATGACAACGTCGGTCATGCAGACACTACGACAATCTTTTCCGCCCCAACAAGACATATAAAATTTTGTTCCACCCGCCCACGACTTTCTCAGGAATGTTGTCAATGTGTCGTAAATACTCCTACTAGGAAGAACTACACGTAAGAGCGTGACCAGGCCCTAGCCTTCCCCAGATCCCTTTTTTCCGTGTTCTGTGGCATGAGCATGGGAAAAGAATTTTGTACCACCCTCCACAACTTTCTCAGGAATTTTCTCAATGTGTTACCGTAAATACTCCTACTAGAAAGGCATGTGACCCGGCCCTACCCCAGATCCCTGTTACTTACGCTATTTCCCGTGTTCTATGGCACATGCGAAAACACGTAGTTTCGTCTGAAACAAGTAATTAAAATTTCCGTGTCAGTCAGCCAGCAAAAAGCATATTAATAGCACATTCTGGATTGACACTGTTTATAGAATGAATGAAAACCTTTATTGTACAACCATGCCTAAAATGCATGCTAATGTACAGGGCGTCTACCGTATGACCCCCCTCCACTAAAATTTGACATCGCTCTCAACGAATTCTATAGATTAAAAACGAATCTTTTTAGGTTTTGTATATTTTGTTTCCTTTTTGGTAATAGTTGTACATCTTGTATGATATTCCGATATGAAGTCAAGGGTTACAAAAATTCAATGTAGGTCGCAGCGAGAGCGCAGCGCGATCGCCGTCAAGTGGAATAGGGAACTTTAACAAACATATACATGTATACTTGACTTACTTGACTTATGTCGGGTGCCAATCTCCCTCCTCCGTCACCCGAACCACTGTAGCCGCCCAGAAGCTCCTGTCCTGCATAGCCTTCCCCATGCCATCAGTTTGTATGCCAGTGTCTCTTTTAAGGACATCTATGTATGTTAAGGGTGGTCTTCCTTGTCTTCTTTTCCCATGTATACACAGGAAAGTATAGACTACATTACATGAGTTAAACCTACGTTACATAGTAAAGATATGTTACAGTAAGCTAACCGAGTATAGTTAACTTCTTCAGTCGCTTCTTTGTACATATGTATAAGAGATAATGTTTCTTATACAAGGTACTATCGTACCAGAAGCGACTGGCTCTTTTTTCAATCTATCGTCTTCTTTATTTGTGCATTTTGAGCAGTGTTATGACCAACCACCATGTAGTGACTGAGTCTATCTTGCAGATGAAAATCGGGGACCAACGAATGGTACTCGCAAGTTGTGCGACCCAAAGTACGCCAAATTGGCCTAAAGCGCTCTCTTTCTGAAATCGCTTTATTTGGCCTAAATTTGACTCTAAAAGGGAAGAAGAGAGTACGAAAGGATGCAAAACGTGGTCCGAACTTTCTGATGTGAAAATTCTACAGTGAAAGCGCACAGTACTAATATCCACGCGCGCGCGCCGTTCTTGAATAGCACAAAGACCTGCGGGTTTCAAATGCTCGGAAAATCGCGCCCGACCTTATCCTCGTGTTCCAGCCCCTTGTAATGCATTGTATTTGTCAGTTGTTTACGAACCTCGCACTTGTTCCATACCCTTGTGCACTGGGGGAACAGTTGTAACAGGAGCGACAGTCGCCGCGAATTTGTCACCCTTTCTCTCGCTCTTCGTTTGGCCCAACAATGGCGTTAGCGTCCCTCCCCTACATGTATGTATTGTTCTCCCTCACCTTGGTTTTATTTTCGAACTGAAATACGTAACACTCGACACTACGTCTATTTACGAAAACAATCCAACAGCAAACGTTGCACATCTATGAGTTAATATGTGACACAGGTTCATCTGCTGTTTATATAGAAATACCATAAATGAAAATGGAGGAAGGAATAGTCGCGACCATGACACCATAATTTCCACAGACCACGGTTGTTGTTGTAAAGAAACGCTCACAGCGTCGGACGTTAACCAAACTGTCCAATCTTTGTGACCCCTTTATTAAATCCCCAACCGCCGCCACTACATCTGAATCACACGGTACGTTATTTTATTGCCTCTTCTGCGTACATTTTGAGTCACAAGTTCTGCGTTTCGTACGATGTTTGCGAGGCGGTAAACATGGCCGTCTGAGTACGCGTCATTTTTTCCACGGCCACGTTGTCGGGCATGACGTGTCCCGAATGGCGACATCACCAGAAATGGTATCCCGTAAACCACCACACTGCCAGATCATCATATGTTCTATTGGACATGTACTGAGTACTACAAGTTGTCGACTTAAACTACAAACAATTTCTTTGCAGCAATTTAGCCAACTGACATAGTTATATACATTTAGGGTGCCGGTGGTGGCGGGCGACTCGTCGTGTCTGTAACTGTGTCTAGGTCAGGGTTGGGTTGAGTTCTACTCCAAATGTTTCTTAATCCGTATGTTCCATCTGGGGTTTTTTATTTGGCGATTTTGTCTATGTATGTTTGCTAGCTTGTGTATCAGTTTGTTTCTGTTTCATTTCACATGTTTTCACATGGACCAATAATCTACATTGGTCCTCCAAACGATTGGGTCTGGCACGCTGCTGTGTGTGTAGCCAGGAGTCGGTATTGGGAGCGCAATACTAAAACCCTCGATATCGCAACTATAACAGTTTGGCTTAGTTTTGCATAAACTGCTTAATTTTTACCGTCTTTAGTTCTGTGTTGTTTAGTATGTCGAAATTGATATTTATTGTATCACTAGTTATTCAGTGGACGTTGTGGCGCGACCGCTTGCCGTTTCAGTCTGTGCCATTCAACTTGTTTCTTGTTTTTCTTGACCACTCAACGGACTTGAAGAAAATAGTCACAATGGACAGGTGGCCACTCTAAGCAGGATTCATGTCGTTTGAATATTGAAAAGTTTATTGCAAATTCTTGCCCGTAGGCTAATTGCAAGTACACGTACATGTATACGTAACACAGAGTGGACGGACAGATAATGATGAACAAAATAACATATGACTACTCTAGTCTAAACTACTGACACTAAGTTCTAGCTTATTGGGTTCGGCTTCTTTTTCCGAGACAGTGGAAGACGAATGATCCCACTTTTTCTATGATGTGTGGGTTTTGTGATGTTAAGAGGAGAGTAGTTTTCTTTTCGTCTGAAAACGTGGAGAAATTAGGATGGAAAATGGTGGCGTCTTTTAACAGCTCATTTCTTTCGTGGTCGTAGAATGGGCAACTTGACATAAAATGTGTTTCGTCTTCCACCTTGTTTGACATGCAGTATTCTAACGACTGCTACGTTGTGTGTTCTATGGCTATGTTCTACCAGGTGCCACAGAGGAGCATGTGTTCATCTTGAAAGAACTTTACTAAAATGAAAGTACAATTTCTTTTTTCAATCCATCAAAAGAAAACGAAAACGATATATATAAATTCTCCTGTGTAAGTTTCAAACTTTCCTGAAAACATTACAAAATCATTAATTCTAGTAGTTGTTTATGTGGGTGTTTAAGTGACGTTCTAACGACATATGTTGTGTGTTCTAATGTACTGTGGTCAACAGGGAAAATAATGACCACCAAAAATGGCCACAATGGCTAGTCGGTCTTTAAACAGAGGTGTTTACTAGTACAGGTTTGACTCACTTCTCTTGAGTCATACGTTGAGCCAAGTTCCCCGAAATTTCAAATCGGTAGATACGCATAGAAACTGAAAATACCAGGTCCTTAGATTCCGGAGAATAAATGCCGTGATGTAATTGTCCTACAACACAACAATTCTTTGTTTTCTACGTCTTTCTTTCTCACTAACGAAAATGTTATTTGAGATTCTTAAAAACGACAGGGTATTTTTTCTACTGCAGTCGAATGCCATTGCAATCGCAACAACATTTCCTTCTTGACTTACTCGTAATGCAGACGTTTTTTATTTTATTTTCAAGCATGTGGGATACGTTGAACACTGTTTCTTTTCTTCCTAGGCAATTTTGTGACCCGATGACGGTTTTCGACGACACCGTGCCTACCAGCCCGGTGTACCCGGACGACATGTCGGCTCAAGGCGACCAGGCACAGAAGTTGCGGATGCGGCCATGGCTGGAACAACAACTCGACACTGATAAATATCACGGCTTCTGCTGGCTGGACAAGAAGGAAAGAAAATTCAAGGTATCGACATCATTTTGGTCTTTGTTTATCGTCATCAATTTGATGAAAATACCTTTTTTTTCTGTCGATTTTTATTCAAAGACGGCGTGAACAACTCTCGTACTATATGTGATTCGTCCGATGTTATGATTTTTGCGGCATGTTATTTCTTTGCTTTTCTTCATAGAGAATTATTTTACGTATTCTCCATTTGTAAATCTTGATGTCTTTACGCAAAAGATCGGTCATTTATGTATGGCTTCGAAAAAACTAGTGAAATTTGTTGCATTGTTTTCTAATGGTTAGAACTATCAACTAAGAATCGTTCTTGTTTTGTAGCCATATTGTAGCCTTTTACAAATTCACATTTTCGTCTGAACCGTTCGCGGGTATACTAGTACATGCGAATGCTGCCCCCTCTATTTTTTTCTCTCCTATCTTAAATTCTTGAGTTTTTAAAAAAACGTATAGTAACAACTTGCACTCCACCGCAAATCTAAGATATTTCGACCCTATAGCAACGTACACACTAGCGAATATTGAACACGCCGATTCTCTCAACTAATGCTTTCCATATGAGCCCTTCGAGGCTACGTTACATCGAGATTTTCAATCTACATACTTTTCAGATGTTATGCTATTAAGTACATGGTACCATTGTCACAAATGTTCTTCTAACGCTGCAAAAACGTACCCACATTCGGCGTGATTCTTTTTTCTTTCTTGGAGATATGGCGTCGATTTACGCTAGCGCAAAACGCCAACTACATTCTCTCAGTTGTAACATCAACTGTTTGTATATATATTGATTTTGAAATGAAATTTGTGCATCGTCATTTATAAAGAATATTGATGTTTTTCGCTGGAGTGGGGCGGGTGGATTAATGTCGATTGACTTTTCGTTCACCGTGCTCGAAAATAGTTGAAATATTCGATTCTAGCTAGACCTACTGATTCGCTGTCGAACAAATCAGAATTAGGATCATTATCATAAGTTTTCACTGTTATAAAACAAGGAACATACGACCATAGTGTGATACTAGCTCAACAGTTCAGCCTTCGGATCGTATCCTAGGATGCTTAAAAGTCTTATTTGCAAGACACCTGTTTTCAGCTTGAAAAGACTCCGCTGATACTGCACTTTTCAAACCATCACAAAAAGACGAAAACGACATATATAGATTATCCTGTTTCTTTCACCTTACCACAAAAAATCATAACAAACATTACAAACACGTACTTATTCATGTCGTTTGAATATTTTAGGAATATTCTAACGACTGCTACGTTGTGCGTTCTATGACTATGTTCTTCTAGGTGCCACAGAGGCGCATGTGTTCATCTTGAAAGAACTTTACTAAAATGAAATTACAATTTTCTTTTTTCAATCCATCAAAAGAAAAACGAAAACGACATAGATTCTCCTGTGTTAGTTTCAAACTTTCCTGAAAACATTACAAAATCATTAATTCTAGTAGTTGTTTATGTGGGTGTTTAAGAGACATTCTAACGACATATGTTGTTGTGTTCTACTGCTCTAGAGCATTAGCATGTACACTATTAGATAGATTGTCTCCAGTTATTCATATATTAGATTAGTTCTTTAGAATTGTGAGATATTAGAAATACTAGTTGTTCAATTGTCATGCTGCCATACGTTGTACCTGTTGCAATTATCGCGCAATAAAGTTCTTCATGTGTACTTGTAGGTTCCGTGGATCCACGCGTCCAGTCAGCACTTTAACCACACCAAACATTCAGCAGTCTTCAAGGCTTGGGCTGTTCATACAGGTAAAAGGTTCTATCACTAGAAAGAGCACTTATTGTACTTAGATGAATGCAGTTTGTTGAAATAATAGAAACATCATTTCAGTAAATATACAGTAGGTTTATTTGGAGTATATCTTACAAGCTTTAAGCTGTTACATTTTTCTTCTATATTAGATATAAATGACCACCCTTGATGTAAGTACATGTGTTAAAGGCTTGATCGGAAAGTAGACAAATGTTTATGCCTGAAAAATGTGGCTTCGTCTTCCTATAGATACAAAAGCGGCTGCCGGCTGCACAAACGACCCAGTACAAAACGAAGTCATCAGCAAAAGTGTATTACTAGTATAAGCCACAAAAAAAACAGAGAGCCTGCTATGGAGGCTAGTTTTCCTGTCTATCACAGCGTCTTTTTACATCAATAAAAAACAATGTTGACATTTGTTATGATTTTGTAAGGGCTCCCTTGGAAATCAGTCACTCAGTTAACTGAAAGTTATCCTTAAGATTCATAGGAGGAAAGGACTATTGTCGTGGACACATCTAGAGTGCAAGATGTTTAGCTGTAATAACAGGAAGACGGGCAGTCTATCTAGACACCAGACATCTGTTACTGATTAGTTTGCAATAAAGGGCAGGGACCCAGTGTCCCTGTATCAGTCCTGGACAGGCAACGAGAGTGTGTGCATCTATCATTTCCTACACTGGTGGCAGCGGTGAGATTCAGTTAACTCTCGAAGAACCTTCCTTCCAGCCACCGTTAATCTCTGGAACTCTCTGCCGTAGGACATTGTGACTCTTAAGGACAAATGCGAGTTTAAGTACAGTACAAATCGCCACCTTAGTGTCCCTCGCCAGCGCCCTAATACATAGATATGGGTCAGCTGCTAAGCTAAGGCATGGTGTTAAGCATAGAAAAAAAACTGAGGGGACTATCACTATTCATAGATAAATAGATAAATTTTCTTCTACTCCCGCAGGCCGATTCGACCCTGAGAGCTCGGACGTGTGTTACGAGAAGGTGAGTCTGTGGAAGACGTGGAAGGCGAACTTCCGCTGCGCGCTGAACTCCCTACCGGACGTGGTGGAACTACGGGGGGAGACCTGCAAGGCTAAAGGCGAGGCCGCGTACAAGGTCTACAGGATCGTGGACAGGAAACAAAAGCGAAGGAAATCCAGTAGGGGAAAGCAAGCACTAACAAGTAAGAGATACAGTAATTCTATGACTAGTTTCTAGTTGATTCCGCATCGCATTCAGTAAACTGCACGTTGCTGTCCAAATCTATTAGCCTCTACCAGGCTCCGCGCGATCGCTGGGAAAATCGTAGAAATCGGCCAAATAGAGTGAATAGTATGCCAGGGGTAGTCCGCTATACAGTGAAGCTCAATAGGCGATCCACGGCACGGACTACCCCTGGCATACTATTCACTCTATTTGGCCGATTTCTACTATTTTCCCAGCGATCGCGCGGAGCCTGGTAGAGGCCACAAATCTATATGAAGTGACTGAATATGAAGTTAGCCTGGGTGCCATCCTGTTACTACCGGGGCTCCTACACTCGTTGCCCTTAAAAAGACAAATTTTTCAGGGTTGCGAACACAGGAGCCCCGGTGGTAATCTCGGATGGCACCCTGGCTAGAATTAGTCTTCTAGGCAAGCATAATCAACTAAAAGAACAACACCCACATATTCGATAGCAAATTATTTTGCGATACGAAGGCACTTTGATGTAACAGCTTAGTAAATTTGTGCTCGATTTTGTAGCACATGCAATTACACTGTTTCAAATTCTTCAAACCCCACATGGCAATAAAACAAGCCAGTTGCTGCGGAAAAATTGAATAAAGGAATTTGCATGCTTGCAGGGTTTACTATGATAAGAGCGGCCAAAAGCTTCGTTCTATAGGACGCCATTTTGTAACTGCCATGTTGTTTTTTCCCGAACAGGTTCCCAGTCACGAACATCACCGCCGGTGAGCCACAAGACTGGGAGAGTCGAGAAGAAGAGATCGGCCCCCTCAAAAGTGGGTATTTTTCCCGCATGTGTTTCAAAACAGTAAACATTCTTGTTAAGGAGACCGATGTTGTAATATGCGCTGCTGTATTTTCTAGTCTATCAGTATTTTCTAGAATATGAAATCATCGAAGAATCCTTGCGATAGAATCGAATGATATTGTTCCTTGTCATTTTTTTCCTATGAACTGCAGTACTGTAGAACTGTACAGAAAGTACTGAAATTACACCATAGACATCAAGATTACAGTCGACGTCGAAATACCTGATCTTTAAAATAAACGCACACTTAAACGTTGGCATCAATAAACTGAAGTGAGATCGTTTCATTATGTCTCGCACTTTTGGTAATCAAACTAAGATTAACCTAAAGAAAATTCTGAATACCTGTCCATATATTTGGGTATTTGCATGCGACTCTTTGTAGTATCTTTATCTTGCTATAGATAATTCTTATCTTGAACTTTGTGTCCCTTCTTATTTGGCTATTTTGAACAAACGATGTGATATCGCGTTCTACGAAAGGTGAATATCATCTAAATATAATATATGCGGGAACGAATGGGCTATCTTACCGTTACATCAGTCATACTCAGTGACAGAAATGAAAAATGTATACATTTTAGAGGTGTAATGATACAAAAACGTAGCAGACAACCCAACGTTGCTTGCAATTTTGAGACGGTACATTACCGGGTACAAGTCGTTCAACTGTAGGGGTGCTCGAAACTGTTAGCTTTTTTGTGCTTCTGGCAGCTCTGATAGGATCATGACTTAGCGGCGGTCCAAACAGTTTTTATATCTAGTATTCCCTTGACATTGCACAAGCGGATAGCACAGAGAACTCAGAACAAAACATGGAAGGGGCCAAACAAACAATCTGTTCAAAGTACAGATGTATTCCACCTTGTGTAGACCGTGTTTTATATCAGGCTATCTTTTTACATTTGAAAGCAAACATGCACACACAGATGCGTACACACACACCGTCACAGACACACACACAGACACACACACACACACACACGTAGGCACACACACACACATCCCAACGGTCGCTTTTGAAAGGTAGCGACTTTTTGAACTACCTGTAGTCCTGTACCTAAATGGCTAATATATGGAGCGTTGCATACACCAGAGAGAAAAAAAGCATACACATATAATGCCAACTATCATATCATACTCCGTAAATAGACACCCATAGTCTCTATATGAAACCTCTATATAAAACCTTTTTGCGGGGAAAAATATCCTTGCTGTAAAAGAATGTGACCAGGTGAATTCCAGGCCACTGAACTCCGGGGTCCAGAGGGCAGGGTGAAGTTGGCTGAGAAATCACGTGGTGATTTTTTCCAGGAAAAAGAACGTAGGTTAGGTGCGGACAGGTCTTCTCAGTATGCCCCGGTGCCTCAACGAACAGGAGAGTTTATATAAGTGTGTTCAGCTGCCGGGTCCGCTTTACCCCTTTGCAAATAAGTCCGGGTCTGTTTGAGTTTTAAGATCTTTTTGTTGATGACTAGGGCAACACGTACTGGATAGGGCACCGCGTAAAATGTAGTCCCATAGCCTTTCTGAGGCCATAGGGGCAGTGGGTTATTATCCACTACGTCTAGGACACGATGTTGGAAAGGTTGCCTTTCATCTCCCCAACCGAAGTGAGGTACTCATTTTTACACCTGGGTGGAGTGAGGAAAGTCGTATAAAGTGCCTTTCCCAGGGGCATAAGATCGGTGACATGACAGGATTCGAACTAGGACTGGGCCAAACACCATGCCGTCACGCCACACGACCCACAACGCGTACTGATAGGGAAACTGCGGAGAGGGAACATGGGAATAATGATGGACACCAGGCTTAGTTCATTTATCTACAACATACGGACGGCTTCTATTGACGAAAATGGACATTCCTGTTGACGTAGGCTTGTCTTTCACTTTTGTCGACCACCCTGAAAGGGTAGGAGTAGACAGGGTTGTTCCAAACCTTTTTTTCTCTCGGATAATTTTTTCTTTTCTTTTCTGCGGAGTGTTCTTTTAAGGAAACGATCTTATACTTGACCCACCTTCTTAAGTCAAGCATTTGAAATGATTGTTCCAAACTTTCTTCTCTCGGATAAACTGTTTTTTTTTTCTGCGGAGTGTTTTCAAGGAAACGACACATGAACTAATACATGCCTCATGCGCATGCCACACCCTCTTAAGTAATGTATTTGATCCTCAGGCTCAGCAACTTACTTCCTTGTGCTCCTTCCTATTCATGAATACCGCGAGGGCCGCACCTACCCAGTTGTATACCCAAACAATATACTCTACAGCTATAGGTCGCAATCCTAGAAATAAACAGGATTGCGCAACCTTGCACAGTCGGGGTTTACAGGTATCTGTTTCCGCTGAACTAGCTACGTTTTCCCCGATAGTAAACCACGAAAATTAACAGTAATACACATAAACATGAATGTAGTCCCGTAGCCTGGGGTTGTAGGGGCAGTGGATTGTTATCCAGTGTCGAAGGTATAGGCGGAGCCCACCCCTCTCCTTCCACCGCCTTTTACCTCCCCAACCGAAGTCAGGTACCCATTTTTACACCTGGGTGGATTGAGGTAACTCGTTTACTGTGCCTTTCCCAAGGACACAGCGTCTAGCTTAGCATAGCCAATCGGCCATTTGACACCGCGTACCAAAACTCATTAGCCGCATCGACACGAACATTTCACGGTTCACAACACTACTGACTCTCAAGCTATGGCACGACTTCCTTTTCATGCTCTGAAAACTTTACAAAAAGTACAAGCCGTAATATCAACGAGGATGGCGGGATTTAGGAGTAAGTTCGCTTTTCACTTTGGTCTCCGTGGCGCAAATATCACGTCCAAGATTTACCGTTCCTCAACGGATTGAAGATATTTGCCCAATGTCAGGTAATATTTAGTTGTTGCAAGCCCCATTCAAGTTTGCGCAATGCCAGAGAACGTTTGGCTTTTGCAAGTCCCATTCAAGTTTGCGGAATGCCAGAGAATGTTTGGCTATTGCAATCCCCATTCAAGTTTGCGCAATGCCAGAGAACGTTTGGCTGTTGCAAGTCCCATCCAAGTTTACGCCATGCCAGAGAATGTTTGGATATTGCAAGCCCCATTCAAGTTTTCGCAATGCCAGGCCAGTTGGCTTGTTTCGTGTCCACGATAAATCGTTAAGTTAACTCTATCGTCTTGTTTCATATGACAGAACTGTCGACAGCACAGAGGAAAGCAGCTGGCGGCCCTCGTGAGGCAGACCCGTGAAGCAGCGCCCTCTTTCGGATGTATCGAGCAGTACACGTCGGAGAAATTGCCTTCCGACCACGCGTGCTACACCAAGTCAGAGGCTCCGTCAGATAGCGGTGAGTTTTGAGAGCGCTGTCCTCATACAGTATATGCCAGCTATGAAGACAGGCTGACAGAAACGAGTCGTTATACGCTCGTTCTCATTTAAATGTACACATTTTGTAACTTCCGTTACGGTTTGAAGACGTTTTTGGCATTAAGATTTGCCACATATAAGGTTCCAAACTGTCGTTTTTATGACGACTTAAAACTTTTCTGTCTTTTAGAAATGACAGTTTGGCACCTTATATGTGGCGTATCTGAATGTCAGAAATGTCTTACTTCAAACGGTAACGGAAGTTACAAAATGTGTACATTTAAATGAGAACGAGCGTATAGCAGACTGGGCCCGGTAAAACACCCCTAAGCCGCCCCGTAGAGACTGATGACCAGGTTACCATACAGTAGAACACTGTAGAATCACGACTCGAGACCTTCCAGTCTCGACATAAGCAAGCAAGCAAGTAAGCAAGAACACTTATCCATTGTAAAAACACTGCAATAACACATACACGTATCCTTCAACGCCACGAAGATAACACATCATACATAAACAGAGTACAGGATGCTCAAACTGCAACTTTTTCCAATGACTAATCGAAACTTTGGGAATCAAAAAAAAAATCACCCATGCTTTGGATTCGTCATTTTCAGATACAAGGGAAAACATTCTTGGTCCTTTTAACATATACTTCAATACAACAAAACCCAAGTTGTAGAACCTTTGATGAATTTCGTCAACTTTACACAATCCGAACTCAAATCCACCTACTTCTACGTTGTACCTCGGAATCAAGAATATATTTGTAATATCCAGTGACTAGCTGTTGAGCGTTCGTTAACCGTACCGTTCTTGTCCTTTTTGTGCAGCGGACAGTTTGCTGACCTTCCCACCCAGCGTGCCCGAAGCCCCGCACGGTTCACCCCGCCAGCTCGCAGACACGTCGTGTTCCACCTTCCCGCTAACCAACGTCAAGACGGAGTCTTCAAGCGACGACGGTAGGGTCTTCGGTTCAAATTTCGGAATCAGACTCGTTTAAGCTTCTTCTCTGTTTTGCTAAAATAAAGGTTTTTGAATTGGATACAAGTACTCTCCTAGCAGAGCTTCTTCGGTTCAAATTTCGGAATCAGACTCGTTTAAGCTTCCTCTCTAAACTGTTGTGACAAAATAAAGGTAGCGACGGCGCTTTGAATTGGATACAAGTACTCTCCTAGCAGAGCTTCGGCTCCGGCTTGACTGGCTGGCAAAAAGAAAACCTGACTAAATAGAAAGCCTGCAAAAACGCATAAAAAGACGTCAAAAACAAGCCAGAGCTACCAATTGGAAAGTAGATACAAGCTGAAAACGGACGGCCGTATCCCAGCCAATGTTTCAGCTGCGTAACGTTTTATTTCATAAATTCATAGATTCGGGTCCTTCTTTCTGTCGCTTTGCATGAACACAATGATACGAACCAAGGAGGTTTGATATATAACCTCCTTGTACGAACACAGCTGAGGCGACGGGTGTATTTCTTGATCTTTCTTGAATACAGCTGCTAGCCGACAAAGTAACCAAGAAAGAACGGACACCATCTGAGTTTATCTCACGGGGCTCTCTATACTAGATCTATTCTTTGCTGTGTTGATAAACTTCCATGTTGATCAATGAACTACCTATATTCTTCACAGGGCTGAGCGACTGTGAGAACAGCAGTGACATCAGTGACAACGCACCTACAGACGAAGAAGTTGTCGAGGTAAAGACAAAAGCTTTCATTCCTTTGCTAAACAGATGTTAGCTTCGGTCTGTTTTGCGCGTGTTTTGCCTGTGAGTGTGATACACAGAAAAAGAGGTACAGGTTGTCCCATAGCCTTTTTGAGGGCGTAGGAGCAGTGGGCCGTTTATAGTGGGTACGGTTTTGGAAGACGGAGCCCATCCCACTCCTTCCACAACCTTTCAATCTGTCAAATACAGAACTTGTTGAGAAATCCTTAGTAGACCTGAATTTGAACATCACGAATGACAATACATCAGAAAACAAAAGTGAAACTGAAGTGGACTAAGAGGCGGTCAGAAACTCTTTATCCGGTACGAAACGAGCAGAGGTGGTCCGGTTCTGGGAACGAGACCGTTTCCATAGTGACCTCCATCCTAGAAGAGTCGTCTGCAGTTTCACTGGAACGAAACTTTGACGATTGTTAATGTTCTCGGAAAAGGTTTCGACACGACGTCATGTGATAAACACTTCAGATGCAGGTCCTGGCTTCCAAGAAGGCCAGGGGAAGGGGCACAAACAGACCGGTCTTTGAACTAGCTTGTTTGAGCGTACTTTTGAAAGACCCAATTAACGACAATAGCGAGCACAAAGGTAAATGTGCCCCACCCTACAATGGCCCCAAACCCTCTGTTCAGATTACGGCGTGCCATTTACTTTCAAGCATTTATTCATATTTCTTACATCTTTTGGTAACTTTTTCTTGTTTTTTTTTTTAATTGTTTGCGTTGTTGCTATCAGTTTTATTTGGGTTCTAAGTTGTATTCAAGAGTGTTTTACCTTCGACATTACCAGTTATATTTTCAAATGCGTTTTTTTTTTCAACAATAATTCTATATGCTCTGAATTTACGGTTTCTTTCTTCTTCTTTTTTTTGGCCAAAGGACGTACTCGGCCTTGAAGAAACCCACAGCAACAGAGGAAACAGCCCTCCCCGAGACGGGACTGACCTCGAAGAGACGGTCTTTCCAAACGCCGGCTACCCGACCGCTTTCATGCAGTCTCCCAATCATTGGTGCCCTAGCGGGAACACCCCGAACAGCAGCGCCCCTGGCTGGCTACCGTCGACTCTTCACGAGCAGACCTTCCAGAACACCGTGGCGTCGTGCGCGCTGTCCTCGGTCAACGGCGCCGGCAACCCCGCCGTCGTTGTCCAGCCGTCGCGCTCCCTCGACCCGCTGACTAACCCCGACAGCTTGCTGCCGTCGTTGGGCATGGACGAATCCACCATGAAAGAAATCATGAGCATCCTCATGAAAGCGAGGACGACACCTACCGGGCAAGCGCCGTACCACACAACACTGACCACAACAGCCAGACTGGGCGTACAACAGTCTGCGAACTATGGAGGATTGGCAAACACCACCCAAGGGAGCAACGCACCAACAAGGCCCGGACTGGTGCAGACTTCCACTGCCTCTCCCATCCCCATCCCCCTACCGAATTACTTCCACGCCCCAGGTAAGAAGAACATGCTACTGTAAATCACTTTAATATAGCGGCAGGAAAATAGAGGTTGGGGGAAAATGGAGTAGGTCACCGCACTTAATTTTAATGGTGGGAACAAACATTACTGGCTTAAATATTAGTGATCAAATATTAGCGATGATGAAATTTCAGCTGTTGACTAGTGACAGTTAAATCAGCTAAACTTAAGTTACAGTTAAACAAATCAAGAATTACAGTATACAAGATGACACCTTACACACATCTTTACAATTCCCTCTTGCTTGGGACCACGAATTCGCGATAGTTAAATGTATATGTCTAATTTTGCAATAGTTAAATGTATATGTTTGATTTTGTGATAGTTTAATGTATATGTTTAGAGACAATCCAGTCTCTACATCTGGATAAGATTCGGAGATCACTTCCCCACGTTTCGAGCGACACTCATCACTTTTCTTCAGCGTCACTAGAATGAACTGGAGAACAAGTCAATACCAGTAGTAGTACACAATACCAGTACAGTAGATTCTAGTGAAATCTAATACAGTTGTAGAGACTGAATTGTTTTGGACCGAACCTTGTTGTCTAACTTCATAAACTTATATGGATAAATCTCAAGTCTTGAATTTGCATGTAGAATCGAATGATGCATCATTTGCAAGTTGTCTTTCCATTCATATACTTTTTTCAATATCAATTGACAACCAAAGACCTTTTTTTCCATCAGTTCTGGACTGGGTACTGAAATATGTCTAGTGTGTAATCTTTCTCATCCTGGATGTAGATACTTCATATTTCTAACAAAGTAACTCAAAACTTTATTCCAGGTGCTCCAAACAACATGGACACTTTCAACAGTGTGATGCCGACAACTTCGACTCACGCCCAACCACAGTCTCTGTTGCACAGCCTGGTTCAGAGTTCTCCTACCAACATCATCACTACTACAACTGTTAGTGGGTGAGCACCCCAGAACTAACATGTAACCAGCCACTTCTAGACCTTTCACAAATTAGTCAAAACTGCCCAAGAAGACCACTCAGGGGACTGAGAAAACCGGAGGTGGTCACTATGGATATGATTCTTAAACCACCAAAAAGTGGTCACATTGGCCAGGTGGTTTTCTCGTGGTGAAAACTTGTACAAATGTACATGTTTGACTGTCTATTAATAGTCATTATAATGGAGAGGTGGTCACTACTACAGGTTTGACTGTATTTCTACATGTTTTCTGTACACAATGTTTGTGAAAGGACTTTAAAAAGTCAGTAATAATTATATTAAACATGGCCAGTGTCTTTAACCAAATTAACCGCCATAATTCAGGTGTATAGTATTTGTGTGTGCACTTTCTGAAAGAAATTGTTTCTGCTAAGAGAGCCTCTGACTGTAGAAAAGCACTGTTGCTACATCACCCCGACCAATCAATCACTTTGAAACTCAGATTCGAATCAGCCATGATCCGACAAATTGATTCCTAGTTTGCTTTAACGACTAAATCTGGCAAAACAAAGTTGCCTTAACGACTATATGTGGCAAAACAAACTCGCCAGTGAGATGCTGGAAGGTGTCAGCTTTTAAAAGATGTTTTCAGATTGACAATTTTGTCCGTGACTTAACGTCTAAAGAAAAGTAGTAGAACTTTCAGCTTCTATCATTTCCAAGGTGCCAAAATTGTCAATCTGAAAACATCTTTTAAAAGCTGACACCTTCCACCATCTCACTGGCGAGTTTGTTTTGCCACATTTAGTCATTAAGGCAACTTAGAAAGCGATTTGTCGTGTCATGGCTGATTCGAATCTGAGTTTCAAAGCAATCAATTGGTCGCGGTGTACATGTATTTGATAACCAAAGACAACAACAAACATGTTGTGCTAACTCTTGTATTAAGTCCTGCATGCTTTGATCACATTGTAAAGCTTAGAGTGGTGTTGAAAATATATTATTATACAATGAACAAACATTCACAAATTGTACAATATCCCTGGATTTTTGTGCATTTGTGACAAGTTTCTAGAAGTACGAGTACAATGTACATACATGTATACTGCTTTTGTTCATCCACTTTGTTTACTGTATTTAGCCGAACAGTGCCTTATTTTATTGGAACTTTATGGGAAATGATTAAAACATTGACCACTGTGTGGCATGTACAAGCTAAAGAATTGTTGAAGTGAATTGAAAAATGTCTGATCATTTTACGACTTGTTGACTGTTGACAATGAACTTTCTACTTAATAAATAAAGAAGAACATGTATTGCCAGAAAAAAGACAATTCACTAAATTTGCTATTCACAATTTTCTGCATGTATTTCGGTTTTTAACTACATCATATTTTTGCATGTATATACAGCTGATTTCCTTAACAACAAACATTATTCCATGTCCTTTGTAAATACTGTTCATTTGTGACAAAACTAGACACCTATGGTGCAGGGAAGGTTTGGCTATTGTACATTTTCAATATCTTTAAAAAGATTTTCATGAGTGCTCACAATATTTCGGGTGACATTACTGTTCAGTTCAGTTCATCCTCTTTTACGTTTTCAGTTCATCCTGTACATACGTTTACATGGTGGAGCTTTGTGTTTATTGTATACTCAGAAGTTTGTTGACCTCATTGTTATTTTTGAAAGCATGAAATAAAGGTCTAAATACTACATTGTTGCTGTGCCTCGTGACATAGACAAACTTCATGTCCTCTAGACAAGAAAAAAAACCCCGGATGAACTAATATGAGAATGTTAGTCAAATATTTTCCTTTCAGTCAGGTTGCAGTATAGTACAACTGGAGAAAAATCTATTTACAGTGTTAATCAAACCTTTGAATCGATTCAACCAGTTTCTATAAATAGATGAGTGAGTCACTATCTAAACTAACAGTTGTAATACCTGAGACTCTGGTACACTAAAGGCCCAACTCCCTCATGTGAAGCAACATCCTTAATGCAAAGATACCTCAGACTAGTTTCTGTTAGGGCCCCTTCACTGTTGTGCATGTATTCAAGTTCACACAAGTAACATTTTTTTTGCTTAGGTGAAGCTTGAGGCCGAACTGTTTGATAACCGGATTGCACAACGCTGGATCAAAGTTAAAAACAACTTCTTTCCGGCAAAATCTACCTAAGCCAAAAAAAATTCAATACGCAACTCATACGGACGGGCATATATGCGCAAATGTGAATCGGCCTTTAATAGATAAGTGTGACCCTATCTAGACAAACAGTTGTAATTCCTGAGAATCTGGTACACCACAAGACCCGACTTCATCCATACCTCATGTGAAGTAACATCCTCAATCCCAAGATACCTCGGACTACATACTAGTAATACATAAAGCCACACCAATTTTATTTGCTGGTTCTCAGATAAAAAAATGATGCTAAATTGAAATTTCAAATTGAAAGCCGTATCTTGATATACACAGTTTCAGGGATTGAATACTGTAATTCACTTTATCTTCACAGTAGCAAAATTTCACAGTGTCAGGAAAATCAACATTTTCACTGAACTTTAACTTGTGATTTAAATAACGGATGTCTGAGGGAATAATGAATAATCACAAAAGGTTTTTTTTTCACGATGATGATAAGTTCATGGTACAGAATTGACCGTGAAAACAGTGAACATAAAGTTACAGTGAAAGAAACAATAATTACAGTATATAATGTAGTAAGATGCAAGCTTTCCTCCCAGCCTTTTGTTTCATCTTGAGCGCTTGCTAAGTTTTTACTTCAAAATGTCTGAGATGAAAGGAAATAAATTGGTGTGGCCTAAAGATACAAGTCGTATGTGAATCTTAACGACAACATGTGTGCAGTTTTACTCCAACGATCTCTCGTCTGTATATCTCTGTAAGGCCGGGCAAATTTGATTTCTTTAAGATCTGTTAAACAAGAAATACACTTTCGTGGCCTTACACATGTACATTCACACTCCCATGTGAAAAACTCTTCTTCTGTTACGGTCATCCAACTGTGTGCACAGTTAATGATGACATCACCACTTTGTGTGTCTGCTGCCCCCACCACCCCTGTTTGCACCAAATCCCCCAGCTCTGCCCCTACCCCCTCCACTAAATCTTCCCCCTCCCCCTCTCCCCCTGAACCCTCTTCTGTCCCCTCCCCCCCTGCCGAAGCCCCTCCCCCCTCTCCTGCTGTCCATCCTCTGCTCCAGGTCGGGAAGTTCTGTAGCCACTTCCAGACGGGAATCGTAGGAACCTTGGAATGTGTCCTGTGGAGAAACAAATTCCCATGAAGAAAACATTCTCATTCAATTCTTTATTTGAATATCAATCTTGAAGATACTTGTTCAAACAAGCCTGAATGGCGTTGATATTTACAGTAAAACTGAGACTCAACACCGATATACAATATTTATCTACATTCATTAAGAAGTTCAGGTTCGTTTAGTTTGTACAGACCCTTGTGGTACATAGTGTTTCTTTGCTGTTTCAGTTGCAGGGTATATTTTTACAGGGATGGGTTGCTCGGGGCACCTACTCAAACACGGGACCCCCATTTCACGTCCCTTCTGAAAGATGAGTGCAGCCCCAACCAAGATGCCCTTCCTATGATTGAACCAGGGTCTCCCAGTTAGCAACCAATTGGAACCAGGAACTAAACTGTGAGGCTGCTACCAGTTGAGCTACAGGGACATCTCAAGAAGTTCAGGTAGTAGTCAGAAAATCTAAAGAACCTACAAAAGGGTGGGATATCAAGGTACTACACAAGGAGAGAGCAGTTACAACAAAAGACACTTCAGAAGAGGATTAGATTTGATAAGTAGTTATTGTAGTCAAAACTATGTAGGTGTGCTGCAGAACGAGGCACAACACGTCTGTGCTCCGATCCAAGGCACAACATTTCCTCTGGCTGTATGTTAAACCCCACTGTCATGGATCCACACAAAAGGGGTCTGGGTGGGATAAACGAGATACAGCAACATAGCTCAAACAGAACTCAACAAAACTTTAAAAAATAGATAGCAACATATTTCATACAGAACTCAACGAGACTTGAGAAATAACAAGCAAACTATATAAAACATAGATTACTGTCAAGTGAGTGGAACCAAAAAGGTGAAGATCAGAATCAAAACAAGATTGATGACAGCAGTCACTACAGTATATAAAAGGAACAACAGAAAATAGGAACGTCCAAATAAAGATATAACTTTTGGGGATTTTGGGATACAAAGGTATGAATAATAGGGATGGGTTAAGAAGGAAGGTGCACATGTATTTTTCCCCTTGGTGAGACTGGTAGTTATAAGTATTTTTGAACAGCTTATCTATTTGGGATTTGTGCAATAGCAGTGCATCGTTCGTTTATTTGACAAGTGCAGCACCAATCGAAATGTTCTGACCCAGGATTGAACCTGGGTCTCCAAGGAGCTCAACTGTGAGGCTAATACCAGTTGAGCTACAGCGACATCACTTATAATAGTAATAGTAGTGAATAGCTGTTATACAATGTATCTACGTCTAGAAATTCTGCTGGTAACATTCAACACTGCTAGTCCAACATCGCTCTTGCTAAGCAAACATGACTTACCAAAAACTGGTCTTCCATGGAGGATGGCACGTCAAAAGCAACTCCCTGTGCATAGGGAAGAGGGGAAAACAATCTTAGTCATCACAAATCATCACAACCAAAATGCGAAGTACGAAAACAAATAGATGTGCCTGCTGGGAGAACATCTACCTGCAGTATTCCAGGCTTTTTCCCAGCTTCTGTCATTCCATAATTTGACAATAATTTGGAAATTCTTCATTTTTTAAGTTTCTCCACATCTTACCTTCCACATTCTAGAGATGCTAAAGAGAGTGATGGCTGGCTCACTCACTCACTCACTCACTCACTCACTCACTCACTCACTCACTCACTCACTCACTCACTCACTCACTCACTCACTCACTCACTCACCAACTCACTCACTCACCAACTAACTCACTCACCAACTCACTCACCAACTCACTCAATCACTCACCAACTCACTCACTCACTCACTCACTCATTCACTCACTCACTCACCAACTCACTCACCAGTTTAACATCTTCTGTTCCCGATCATCTGGGGGTTTGACGTGCTTGCACATGGCTGTCACTCAAAATGTACATAAGTAATCTACAAATCTTATCCAGTTGTAGCGATTGAACTGTCTTTTTTAAAAGATAAGATAAAAAAAAAATCTTACCTTGTTGTTAGTGAACATGGTCATTCCCCTGACGTTCTGGTCGATATCTTCGCCAAACCTCCGCTTTATCGCTGTCCAGAAGTAGCCCTTCCCGCGGATCGGGCGATCCGTGTGGAACAGCATTGTCGTGAAACCCTGTACGGCAGAAAAGCAACAACAGAGTGATCATTCTCTATATTTTATAGTATCAACAAGCTATACCAGCTTTGGGCTAGTACCAGGGCTGTCTCCAGGACCATCCATCCAAGGACGGAATATTTGCTTCTTGGGACGGACAAAATTCCACATTACAAATTCAGATTACATGGGAGAAAACTGTCATGAGAGACTTGGAGGAACTGGGCTTCACTTGGGAGGAGTGAGAAGGCAGGCACTGGACAGAAGTACGTGGAAAGCAGTGGTGGCCCACATCGTCGACAGATGAAAGCGGCGACGACGATGATGATGAAGATGAAATTCCACCCAATTCGTCCAAGAGATGGTATTTTCGCAAGCTTAAAATGACAAATTCAACAATGAAAATCAACAACATGGGCTCCCGAACAATGAGTGGGACAGAAGAAAATCAAAGCTGAAGACAACCCCTGGCTATTACTGTAAATGCATTTAAGTTCGCGTGGTTTTTATTTCGCGGTAGGGAGAAAATGGAGTGTTCGCTGTGGTTTGAAGTTCGCGTTTGAAACAATACTAGGGCTACAGTAATAGGTGGGCAAAAGTTTTGCAGTGGTTTTAACTTCGCGCTGAAGAGTTCACCACAAAAACCACGAACATAAAACCACCGCAAACATTTCTGCATTTACAGTAGTAGTACAATGTAGTACCAAACTCTTGTTTTCACAAAAAAGTTTGAGACTAAAACGTCTTCAAGTACACAAGTTATGTAGATGTGCTGCAGAACGAGGCACAACACGTCTGTGCTCCGATCCAAGGCACAACATTTCCTCTGGCTGTATGCTAAACCCCACTGTCATGGATCCACAAAAAAAAGGGGTCTGGGTGGGATAAACGAGATACAGCAACAAAAATAGATAGCAACATATCTTATACACAACTCAACAAAACTAGAAAAATAAATAGCAACATATTTCATACAGAGCAGAACTAAAAAAAATAACAAGCAAAGTATGAATGTCGGTTCAAAATAAACACAATGCAACGATAAATGTAGCGTCATTTGATGTATCAAAGTAGCAGGGAACAAAAAAAAATTGAAAAAAGATATAAAAAGACATGTCAAGCAAAAATGGTTCAGCAAGGAAAATGCTTTGGGGGAAAGAAGGGCAGGAGATGAACATGGTGAGGGGGTCCCTTTCAAAAGTAACTTACACTATCAGTTTGAAAATGCGAACTTCTAATCATTTAACAAAAATACTTGGGCAACAAATTTCCGGTAATGCAGAATCAAAAATCCGTTTCTCCTTTGTTCAGTTATCCTCTCTGAAAGGTCTTTAACAACTGACCAAGGTTTTCCTGCAGACCACAAATACTCAAAAACACAAAGGAACACACACCCAGACACATCCAAAACAATACATCTATTTTTTTTAAATCAAGATACAAAAACACTTGAGCAGCAACTGTCATGTAAAAAACGCTGGACAATTCATCTCCCATTGCATCTGGAAAAGAAGTCAAACCCTTCAAATGGCCTAAAGAGAAATTGATTTAGAATAGCTGTTATTCCACCTTCAGTTTATCAGTGTTTTCCAATCTTCTTGTATGCCATTGGTTTGCTTTTTTTTTCTTTAACGAACTCGCTCAGTGCAAGGCCGTAGGGGGCCACTCATCGAAGCACTGAACTAATTCTTACTGAAGCAGCATCTCTTCGCCCTAGGCCAGAAACATCAATGCTCAAGACAAGCATGACTTCACTGACCCATTAGGAGAAGCAGGGGTTATGAAGGCTTTTAGCAATGGGAAGCTTTGTTTGCAATTATTAACAGTAGGGTGGGAATTTGCAATAAAGTTAATGAATCAACAACTGACGACCATTACCTCATCTGCGTTCAGCAGCGACCGTTTCTTGATCTCGGAGGATCCCGACATGACCGCCAGCGCCGCGGCAACAGCGTTCACCGCACCCTTCTCCGCGATCAGTTTCTCCGCAGCCTCCTGGAAATGGGTCAGCATCTTGTCTGGGACCTCCTCGATGGCCCTGAGTGAAGGGAAGGTTTATCGTTTTGACAAAATATCTAACCAGAGGTCCAAAGGAACAGCAGAGCTGCTATATTTTGGCGCCATTGCCGTCGCAGGAGCTGCCAGAGCGATGTGGTATTTAGCATCGAACTGCCTTCGGGGCTTCGACTCCGGATTTATCCTCAGTCCTAACCCAAGCTAGGTATCCATTTACACCTAAGACAAGTGAGCAAATAGATGTAAAGAACCTTTCCCAAGAGCACAACATTGGGACCTGCTAGGGATTCAAACCCAGAACCTTTAGATTCTTAGTCAACAACCCTAACCGCAAGACCACCTTGCGGTGTTTTGGACAAGATGTTAAGCCAAAATTAAGTCCTTTGTTCGAGGAGATCTTATTTGAAAAAAAATGCTCCTTTGTCATGTATATCATGGTTAGGGCTGTGTGCCTTAACAATGTTACAGGTACATTAAAATTCTTTACAGAAAGTACACAAGTTATGTAGGTGTGCTGCAGAACGAGGCACAACACGTCTGTGCTCCGATCCAAGGCACAACATTTCCTCTGGCTGTATGCTAAACCCCACTGTCATGGATCCACACAAAAGGGGTCTGGGTGGGATAAAAGAGATACAGCAACATATCTTATACAGAAAGTAACTAAACTCAAGAAATAACAAGCAAAGTATGAATGTCGGTTCAAATAAATACAATGCAAAGATAAATGTAGCGTCATTTAATACCAAAGTAACAGGGAACAAAAACAATTTGAAGAAGGATATAAAAAGAACATATAAAAAGACATGTCAAGCTAAAAAGAGTGTGCAACTGCAAGGAAAATGCTTTGGGGAAACAAGAGCTGGAGAAAAACAAGGGGGAGGGGAGTTCCTTTCAAATCATGTTTCCATCAAGTGCATCATGGTACATCTAAGCCTGTCCTTACCTTGCTGAGTCGTTGGCTGCTGCCTTCACGATATCGTCAGGCTGCGGAGCATTGATCTGGCGAAACTTGATCCCGGCCCTCCTCTCGACGAACCGCAGGTCTTGTTCCCTGTTGGGCTTGTAGAAACAGACGCAGACGCCTGTCCGCCCGGCACGGCCTGTACGCCCGGACCTGTGGATGTACGAGTCAACGTCCTGTGGAAAGCAACAGAAGCTTAATGACTTTCCAAGATTTGACCGCTTACCAGACATGCACGCTACTGGAAATGGTTGCAGTCCTTAGGACGGGACGTTAAGCCGTGGTCTTCTGTCCATTGTGCTTGTCTCAGAGAGCTACTTGTAGGGGAATTTCCCCGGTACAATGAACCTGTAAATAATGTCTCCTCTGTCATGACCAGTGGAAGAATAGCTCTTCAGTGAGCTTAACTGGATCGAGATTGAGATAGACACTATCAGTTTACTGAAACCAGCTCAGGGGCGCACCCGGGGGGAGTCACCACTTCAAGTTTCAAACTATCTACGCCAGAACTGACACATACAAACACTCCTACTTCCCCCATACTATTCCCTAGCAGAATGCCCTGCCTGGCACGGTTGTGACGGCTCCCACCATTGAGTCGTTCCGTGCCAGGCTGGAGGCCTGCCTGCCTTAGCTCAGGACCTTAGCTCGGGACCTCAACTCCCCCCTACTATATGGGTATAACAATGATGTTGATGTAGATGAGATCATTTTCAATTTCACCAGCTACTCACCGAGGGCGGTTCACACTGCACCACCAGGTCTACCTCAGGAATGTCCAGACCCCGAGCAGCCACGTCGGTCGCTACCAGAACCTGGACGTTACCCCCACGGAAGCTCTGCAATGAGACACGCCATTGGTCAGTACACACTGTGGTTGAACTTACTAGACACACCATTGGTCAACACAAATGGGGGGCGAACTTACAAGACACACCATTGGTCAGCACGAATGGTGGTTGAACTTACTAGATACACCATTGGTCAGTACAAATGGTGGTCAACTAGATACACCATTGGTCAGTACAAATGGTGGTCAACTTACTAACTAGACACACCATTGGTCAGTACAAATGGTGGTCAACTAGATACACCATTGGTCAGTACAAATGGTGGTCAACTTACTAACTAGACACACCATTGGTCAGTGCAAATGGGGGTCGAACTTACGAGACACACCATTGGTCAGCACAAATTGTGGTCAAACTTAGAGTCACACCATTGGTCAGCACAAACGGTGGTCTTACGAGACACACCATTGGTCAGCACAAATGGGAGTCGAACTTACGAGACACACCATTGGTCAGCACAAATGGTGGTCGAACTTACGAGACACACCATTGGTCAGCACAAACGGTGGTCGAACTTACGAGACACACCATTGGTCAGCACAAATGGTGGTCAAACTTAGAGACACACCATTGGTCAGCACAAATGGGGGTCGAACTTAGAGACACACCATTGGTCAGCACAAATGGTGGTCAAACTTAGAGACACACCATTGGTCGGCACAACTGGTGGTTAAACTTGGAGACACACCATTGGTTAGTACAAATGGGGGCCAAATTTGTATTATCAGTTAACTCATCCAAGAAAATTGAGGTTGTATTAGAAGAATTCTATTCTTTGTGTGACTATCTACCAGTTGACTGGATAGAAAAGATTTGAATGATGAATCAGCTGTCAATATATGGTTAGCAAGTTAGCAATTTGACTAGTAGACAGAAATTAAATAGAAATCAAAGCACAAATCAAGACCTAAACAGCAGTATATACCAGTAGCTATAGGCACTTGGTTATGACATGGCTGCCCGTGACCTTGACCTCTTACCTTTAGTGTCAGCTCCCTCTGTGCCTGGGGGATGTCCCCATGTAGCACCTGAGCCTCCTGTTTCAGGACCCCCTCTAGGACCAATTGGTTGGCTTCCTTCTTGGTCTCACAGAACACCATGGCCCGGCCGTGCTGGCCACTGTACATGGTTATGATGTCGGCTATGACGGGCGCACGAGCCTGCCAGCCGCACCGGATAGCAAGGTGCTGGTCGGGAAAAAACGGGGAACCGTTAATACTAGGAATGTCTACCTAACATCAGGTATAGGTACCAGACCTGTACCTGATAAAGGAAACTGTGGTCTTCAATCAAGACAGAAACTTGCACAAACAGTTAAGGGGATTACGCTACATAGGGGATAGCAAGGTGCTGGTGGGGAAAAAAAGGAGTAATTCTTAATGATGACAGCCTTTAAGGTTTTATTGTACATTCATGTCCTTTCAGGCTAAGTGCTGAAATACAAATACAAAAGTCATGATTAAGTACATATAGTGACAGGACTTCTAATCTGAAAAATGGTTTTAAAACTACTATAATACAAAGGTTCAGCTTTTTCTTGTCTCTTTGTGATTTTAAGAATATAGGTTGACATGGGTTTGTTTAACACAGAATGGTCAAAATGTAAAAGAAAAATCAATTTTTCAGTATTATAGACAAAGGTTTCTAAATTCGCCATCACTATAATGTGTACCAGTGTTTCATGTAATGAACCTAAAAGGTCATATGATTTATGTCCAAAATGCTTCACTTTGCTGTAACTGTTAGTGCTACAAAATCCACTGAACATATTTCATTTTCATTTCATATGATGGATGCTTATCATGTAAAGAGAAGAATTTGCTCACCGACACAAGTATGACTACGATGACAATGCAGTACCATACCTCGACTGTGGTGGCGCTTCTGTTCTGCTCAGTGCCAATCATGTCCACATGCTTGGGCTCTGCCTTCATGTACTTCCCTGCCGCCTCGTGCACCCAGTTTGGCAGCGTGGCCGAGAAAAACAGCGTCTGTGGGTTTTGCGACTTGTCATCTGAAAGAAGCAGGGATTTTAGTCTTGTATCTTGTGTACGCCTTGATATGTATTTTAGTCGTATTTTAGTCGTAAACGTCTCAATGTGTGAAAGTTTGTATTGAACTAAGTATATTGTCCAGTTACCAGGGCTAACCCTTTGAAATAGCCTTCGGCTATTGGGTAGCCCTGGCTGTGCTTGCCAGCAAAGCTGGTGTGTTACGCAGAATGGCGGCTATACCGGCTATATAGATACAGATACAGACAGAAACCTACACCACGTACTCTCTGCTCCAAGAGCTATCTACCTCTCAAAAATCCAGACCATGGCAGGTCTAGAACACGACACATCAAAAGCGGAAGAAGAAAGTCGACACACACACGCACCAACGACATAAAAAACATAACCATTCAATGCAATCCTCAGATAGTGTAATGGGTTCGGTTTAGAGCGTTTCCTCAACTTTTCTTCAGAAGAGGGAGCTCAATGTCATCATAGGATTGAGATTAGTATTGCGACATGCGACACAGTGGGATTCAAACTTGTTGTTTCTTGGTCCAGAGGACACACACCGGACTACATACGCTACATAAGACTAGAACATACCTTTCTTGTAGGCAGCTTCTAGAATTTCGTCCACCTGTTCCACCATTCCCATCTCCAGCATGCGGTCCACCTCGTCCAACACGACATGCCGCAGCTCCGACAGGTTCAGTCGGCCGCTCCTCACGTGGTCCTGGATCCGGCCGGGCGTGCCCACCAGGATGTCCAGGCCCCTGTTGATGGCGTCGTCTGTACGAGAGAGATTTGTTTATACAGACGAAGCCACTTAATTGCACCTCGGATAAACGCACCTTCCATTTAATTGCACCGAATCCCAAAATCCCAAACCGGTTCCCATTCACTGCATTGTTAGTGACTCCGCCTATCTGCACCGCGCATGGTCACCAATGCCGGATAACTGCACCATTTTTTTCAAAAATCCTCGACAAGTTAACTGAAAAGGTGCGCTAAAATCGGCAAACGCGGTACAAATGAGCCGATATCTGCCGGTTTAAAGGCGCAATACCGCCAATATGTTTAAAACTGTTTTGAGTAACAAAAAAAGGCGGTCTCCACTGACAGTTAAGTTGATAGGAATCGTATGGGAGGTCCCGGGTGGGTCACCCGTAACCAGTAACCAAGTTTAAGTTTCAATTCCTAGTTCAATCATGGCGGTACATGATTTACGTAGATCGACAACTGCACGCTACGTAATGTAACACAGAAACTGTTATCATATGAGTGGCATGACGATGTTTCAGAATGCCTCCCCTGTAACATTACGTGTGTTGCAATGCGGTAGATCGCATGGAAAAATGAAAGAATGCAAAATCTTTTAAAACAGGTTCGTAGTCATTTCCTTATTTTCAGCAAAGGGTCAATAAATAAAGTTAATAACTGAATAATGTCGTCTGTTTCCTTTGTGCTAGTGTTTCTGACGTCGACTAACAATACACCTCCTTGCCCATGGTGGTGCGGTCCAGCTGGGCATTTCGCATAATTGCACCAGCCGGATAATTGCACCAAAAACGCTGACAAATGGGTGGTGCAGTTAAGCGGATTCTACTGTATCAGAATTGCAACAGTGCAATAGTGTGTAGATGAAGGTTAGACATCCAGGTAGTAAGATACGCCAAAAATAGTTACTCAAGCAACTGGATAAAATTTTCAAAATTTTATCCAGTTGCTTGAGTAACTATTTTTGGAGCGCAATAGTGTATTACACATGAGACATGGGCAGCTATTGCTGGTGTTGTCGCTTTTACACCTGGGTGGAGTGAGGAAAGTCGTGTCAAGTGCCTTTTCCCAAGGGCACAACATCGGTGGCACCAGGCGATTTGAACCCAGGACCGCTAGGTTCTGGGCTGAAAAACCTGCCGTTACGCCACACGACCCCACGAGAGGTGAAAGTGGTTGCATGGCAATGACAGTGTATGTTGATCAATGACCTGCAGTGGACCCTTCTCTCTGAAAGGAGGAGGAACGCCCGCCTCACCTTTTTCTATAAGCTAGTCTATAATTACATCAATATTAATAGTTTACTGAAACCAGCTCAGGGGCGGACCCGGGGGAGCCACACAATCAAATTTCAACCACTTAACGCCCGGACAGACTATTACAAACATTCATTCTTCCCCCATACCATCCCCGAGTGGAACGCCCTGCCTGGCGCGGTTGTTACGGCTCCCATTGTTGAGTCATTCGGCGCCAGGCTGGAGGCCTGCCCGCCTTAGCCTGGGACCTCCTCCCCCCTACTTTGCCCCTCGCAGGGTTATTTGGGGGTAATCGAAGTTGAAGTTGAAGAACAGATTGTGATTACGGACAATCATGGAATCAGAGTCTCTCCGAGGAAAGACTGGAATTGAGATGTGGTTACGGCAGGGCTATCTCCAGCTTTACATTTTTTTCCGTCCCACTAATTGTCTGGGAGCCCATGTTGTCAATTTTTGCTGTTAAATCTTTGATTTTAAGCTTACGAAAATAGATCATTAATTTCATGTCATGGGTTCAGATTTTTGGACAGACGTTGTGAATTTTTCAGGATGCTGAAGACAACCCTGGTACTAGCCCAATTACAGTCAAAACTATGTAGGTATGCTGCAGAACAAGGCACAACACGTCTGTGCTCCGATCCAAGGCACAACATTTCCTCTGGCTGTATGCTAAACCCCACTGTCATGTATCCACACAAAAGGGGTCTGGGTGGGATAAACGAGATACAGCAACACATCTCAATAATGAAAAAATATATATATGAAGTAACAAGCAAATTATATAAGCATAATTCAGCATAAAACAAGTTTAACAGAATACTTTGAACTAAGACTAACAGATTAATAACCGGCAAATTATATGAGTGTAAATTATTGTCAAGTAAGTCGTAAGAATAGTCACAGAGAAAATCAAAACTGATGAAACAAAGGGAAACGAAAATGTCCAGACATGGTTTCAGCTCCAGAATAGGGAGACACAAAGGTATGACGAACAGGGAAAGGTAAAAATGGTGGTGTCTCTTTTCCCCTTGTTCAGAAAGCTGAGCCTTTTTGAGCAGCTTAACTGTTCGGGGTCACACAAAGTTTTCGACAGCTAAGGCCACACCAATTTAATTTCTTGGTTAACGGATTTTTATTTTCCAAAAAAAAACATTTTGGAAAAAAAAAATCATGAAAACAGAAGGCTGGGCCATGTTTTCATGATTCTTTTTTGTTCTAAAATTTTTTTTTGGAAAATAAAAATCCGTAAACCAAGAAATTAAATTGGTGTGGCCTTAATAAGCATCTTACAGTCATCTAGCCCAATGTTTTTAGGAAAATCCTGATTATGTAATGACGAGATAAAATAATCATTTGACTTACTCTGTGGGGGGTAGGGAGTTCCTCCATACACACAAAACGAGGTCAGTTTGGTGCTGATACTCTTAAAGTCTTCATAAACCTGGAACAAACAGATGTACTGTCAACATGCACCAAGGAACCACCTTTAAAGTTGGTTAGATGCATAGAAATTATGACACAAAAACACATTCTTAAAGTAACACTGGCACCAAATATCCACAGCCAACATTCAGTGAAGAATGCCCCTTATCAGTTTGTTTGGAAACTGTCTGGCCCCCCACTAAAAAAAGGGTTACAAATTTCCAACTGGCTCTCTTCTGAAAAGAATTATTGTAACTACTCAATTCTAATGTGCAAGATTATTCTACTTAATTTTCATGTGCAAGATTGTCATCTCTGTCAATGGATTTACCTACAGTTATCTTAGTTTTAGTTTCTTAAGGTACAGGTACGGGAACACTTAATGTTCAGGTCCAGACCTGTACCTAAACAATGTTACAGGTCCAGGTCCAGGGTTTAGGTACACAGTCCCTACTAATACACTTTCTATCCATACGTAAACAATTTTACCAGTACAGGTAGAGCTGTGTACTGGTACAGTGTACCGATACAGTACCGGGTACAATCAATTAGGTGCAGGTCCAAAATACCTGACCCTGCTGTATTGGTACTGGACATGACTCAGGGGATGGCCACTTTGACAGATAAAATTACAGACGAAGCGACTTAATTGCACCTCGGATAAACGCACCTTCCATTTAATTGCACCGAATCCCAATATCCAAAACCGGTTCCCATTCACTGCATTGTTAGTGACTCCGCATATCTGCACCGCGCATGGTCACCAATGCCGGATAACTGCACCAATTTTTTTCAAAAATCCTTGACAAGTTAACTGAAAAGGTGCGCTAAAATCGGCAAACGCGGTACAAATGAGCCGATACCTGCCGGTGTAAAGGCGCAATACCGCCAATATGTTTAAAACTGTTTTGAGTAACAAAAGGAGGCGGTCTCCATTGACAGTTACGTTGATAGGAATCGTATGGGAGGTCCCGGGCGGGTCACCTGTAATCAGTAACCAAGTTTTAGTTTCAATTCCTAGTTTCATGGCGGTACATGATTTACGTAAATCGACAACTGCACTCTACGTAATGTTACACAGAAACTGTTATCCCATGAGTGGCATGACGATGTTTCAGAATGCCTCCCCTGTAACATTACGTGTGTTGTAATGCGGTAGATCGCATGGAAAAATGAAAGAATGCAAAATCTTTTAAAACAGGTTCGTAGTCATTTCTCTATTTTCAGCAAAGGGTCAATAAAGTTAATAATAAGTTAATAACTGAATAATTTCGTCTGTTTTCTTTGTGCTAGTGTTTCTGACTAACAATACAACCCCTCGTCCATGGTGGTGCGGTCCAGCTGGGCATTTCGCATAATTGCACCAGCCGGATAATTGCACCAAAAACGCTGACAAATGGGTGGTGCAGTTAAGCGGATTCTACTGTACTATGAAATTACCGTGGCAGTGCTCTAAAGCCACTCTAAACTAAAGCACAGAAAACACATTTGCATGGCTGGAGTCAAATTTTCATTTGTGTTTTCATAGAAATAATACCTAGCACAATTAAATATTATGTTTTTACCAGTTCAAACATGCTTTTGTCCTTATTGAAAATCTAGCATTTTCCGAACAAGTAGTTTAGGTACCTGTACCTTAACCCGTGTACCTGTACCTGTACCAGTACCAAAAATTTGTTTAGGTACACAGCTCTAAGTACAGGTCTAGGGTTTGTGTACACAGCCTTAAATGGTACACATTGTGTCCATACCTGAATGGCCAGTTCCCTGGTCGGAGCGAGCACGATGACCGACGGCGCCCTGCCGCGCTTGGTCGACACGCCGTCCTTCTGCAGGCGCTCAACCAGCGGGATGCTGAAGGCCAGCTGCATGGAATAAACAAGACCCTAGTAATAAGTCCAGTACAAGGGATATATGTACAAAAACCAGAACGTCTGCTGCATTACCAAAGACAGCCGCCAGGGGGCTCAAAATCAACTTTGGCCAAGACCTACCCACTTACCAAATAATATTACAATCCATCAAGAGGACCTTACATTATTGCTCTAAAAACACACATAAACACACTCACACGGCCAAAAAAATACCTCCATTTTTCATCGATGTAACAAAGCAATCACAGAGTTCACACCGTCTGACAGACCACACAGAAATTGCAGAGGGGAAACACAAACACACTCACATACACGTAGGTACAAATGCACATGCACACACATATACCCAGACAATACTTCGCTCCCATGAAAAAAAAAATTCACTTGTTTAGAAAATAAACGATTTGCCTACCGTCTTTCCAGTTCCCGTTCTGGCCTGAGTGATGACATCCCAGCCGTCGTACACAAGGTCAAAGGTCTTGTACTGAACTGGGAACAGTTTCACCACGCTACGGGCTGGAAAAAAATTATCAGGTTTATCAAAGAGTTGAAGATATCGGTGGAGTACCTAATGTGAATATTTTAAGTTCTTGTGAATTTCTTCATGCTATGGCCCTTAGCCACCACAGATCATCATCTTGCATACACCCATATAACCCCACGAGGGACAAAGTAGGGGGGAGGAGGTCCCAGGCTAAGGCGGGCAGGCCTCCAGCCTGGCACGGTAAGACTCAACTGTGGGAGCCGTCACAACCGTGCCAGGCAGAGCATTCCACTGTGGAATGCTGCACGGAAAAAATGAATGCTTGTATGAATCTGTCCTAGCATTAAGTGTTTGAAATTTGAGATGGTGACTCCCCCGGGTGCGCCCCTGAGCTGGCTTCAGTAGACTGTGTTTATAATTATATTGATATGATTATTAACTAGTTTGTAGGATATTAGTGATCCTCCTGTTCCCTTTTTCCCCTTCATGAATCCGAGTAGCCGAATCCGAGCTATCTCCCTTCCAGGAGGTAAACGAACTACTAACACTGTCAACTGTACTATCCAGTTATTGTAAGATTCTAAATCATTCTCACATCACTAAGAAATAAACGTATACATAAACTACCTATCAGGGTGCGAAATACTTTTTTGAGCCAGGTTGCACGGTGTGCAACCTGGGTAGAAAGCTAGGTTGCCCGTCAGAATTTCAGGTTGCCCCACCTAAAATTCACTGATTTCTTGAAATTATATTTTGTAAGTACATAGTATTACATAGCCTTTAACAATATAACTGGTTCTTAATTGTGTTTTTGTTTCAAAATAAAATTCAATGATATACAATGTAAATAAAACACCACAACCCACAACAAACAAACTTATACAATTCATGTGTAACACGGCTATTTTTTTAGTACAAATAAATTCTTTTTTCAACCCCCATAGACTTTTTGCTTTTTCTGCTCTAGGAAGAGGTACACTGCAATAGTTACAGTGCAATAGGACTTGTACCTGCACATTATTCTCTTCCCTCACATAAAAGTTGCTACTGGGCATATTTTCAAAATCTAATAAAATTACCTATATTTTTTATTGAAAAATTCACAGGTGAGTTATTAATGATATACATGTATTATAATCATAAGATAAATAAAATTATAGTCTATGTCATTGTCCAGTTTTCATCTCACTGTCACAACATTTTAACAACTTTGTTTATTCTATAATCATTGTTGCCAAGTAAAGATTTTTTAAATCCCAGCTTATCATTAGTAAAGTGGCTCCATCTCCACTTCTGAAATTTTTAATTTTGCCCCCCAAAAATTACTAGCAACATTTCGCCCATAGAAATACACAGCAACTCAAACACTGCCCTCTGCCAGTTGTTGCTGGTACTGCAGATTTCACGTCATTACTCTCGCGCAATCACGCGATATCCAGCGAGAGTCGATGAATTCAACATGGCTCAACATGGCGGCCAAGAGCCGAGCGCTAAGCCGCGCGCTCTCTTTCCGACGAATTTGCGTTTCAGGCACAATAAAACAGGTTGACTATGGATGCAAACGAGTGAAAAAGTATCGGTAACTTTATTAACTTGTTTAGTTGGGGGTCGATTTATACGTTTGGTGTGAAAATTTACGAGATTGAGAGCGTGTGTGTGTGCACACCACACGGCTGTGTGAGCTTCCTTGGTCCAATATTTTCTACTTCGTCAAGTAATTGCCGCAAAATCGATTTCTCCGGCCCAAAATTTAGGTAGCGCATCGCGCAACCTGGGCTAAGAGATAAGTTGCGCCAACCAAAATATTGTTGCGCTGCGCAAGTGCGCAACCGGGTATTTCGCACCCTGCCTATCAAAAAATCCTTTTTCAAATCTACATAACCTGAATCTTGATATAACAAACAGATCATCATTGTACATACCTTTCAGCTTTGTAACTGTCAGTGCTGAGATGCGGAAATTCTCGAAGTCTCCCTCCTCTTTTGCGACGGTCCCATTTTCAGTTGCTCCGTTTTCATTCGCATCCTTGTGAGAAAAGGGGTGAGACAGTTACAATTGGAGCTCAATCTGTTAGTGTGGAGCAAAATGTTAATCAAAATCATTGTTCACAGGGGTCTTAAAACCCTTGTCCTGCTCGACCCATGTATATCTATATCAGGGCTGTGACCAGCTTTAGATTTTTTTCCTTCCCACTCATTGTTGGGGAGCCAATTTTTTTTTATTTTCATCATCGAATTTGTCATTTCAAGCTTTAAAAAATACATTTCTATCAGTTTTATCTCATGAAATTGATATTTTTGGGACGGAAGGGGTTGAATCTTTTTCCATCCCAATAAGCAAATTTCCGTCCTGGGACGGAAGGACGGGTCCTGGAGACAGCCCTGATCTATATCCAAAGTATCTGTTGCACATTACAGAGCCTGTATGTTGGTCCCATATATGTACGGTTTGGGTGTAGTTTTCAACTGAACGTGTCACAGTCACACCGCAGCGAAATGCTCCGAATGCGAAAGTTACTATGCCACAGCATAGCAGAAAACATCAAGGGGCAATGACCTGATCAAATTGAATTAAAGATTTTAAAGATAACAGTATCTAGTGCGCCCTTAATCATAAACCCTAAGAAGCATGTGTAAAAATGCTTAATTAAAGAACTCAATTCAACACTTACCTCCACATCTGACCCAGAAACACCATTCTCCACATGGCCATTTTCTACTTTTATCTTCTTTTCCTTATTCTTTTTTTGTTTCTTGGGTGTGTCATCCTCTGCTTTGGTCTTCTTTTTCTTCTTCTTCTCCGGTTCTTCTTCTACAGCTTTCACGGGTTTGGCAGTCTCTGTCTCCAACTTCCTCTTCTTACTTTTCTTGTCCTTCTTGGCTTTCTCTGGCTGTGAACAAGTGAAAAGTAGACACATGTCAATCACATTGGCTTTTTTTCTCAGCCCCGCCCACTAAGGACTTAAGAGGGAGTACCCTCACTAGATAGCCACGTACAGCTAGATGTGCGAAGGTTGGGTGTGACAATTTGTTCAGTGTACTATAACCAGCTGCTGCCACTCCACAGGGATCTCTCTAAAGAATGGAACAGTGGTGCTCCTCCATCCTGTTCTAATCCCAGCTCCATCCTGTTGATTTTCAAAGTTAGGATATTTTAACCCAGCAAAGCTTGTAATTTTGCTCAAAACTAGAAATTTCAGATGTAAAGCTGAAGTTGCAGAAAATAACTTCCATTATGTCTGAAAAAGGCAAAAGGCAACATCCGCTCTCCTTTTGAGAGTTGTGAGCCCCCTCCAGACCTCCCCCCTTGCGACACATGCCTGGCACCCTCCCCCCATCCTGCTATATATTTCTGGGGTGATCCCTGACTCCGCATGCCTACTAAGCTGGTGTGTTACACCTATGACATTGGTTATTACCCCCAAGGACAGTTATACCTGGCCTCTACCAGGCTCCAGAGGCGGCTGAAAGAGTAGAAATTGGTAGCCTCCGTTGCAGTCCTTTTCCCCGCAGCGTGTTTTTTTTTTAAATTTTTTTGGGGGGGGGGGGGGGCGCCACGTATCTGCTTGGGATCCCGTATCCGCCGTGCCTCTGTGTCCGCTATAGACCCTGTGTCCCCAGCAGCGGACACAGGGTCTATAGCGGACACGGAGGCACGGCGGATACGGGATCCCAAGCAGATACGTGGCGCCCCCCCCCCCAAAAAAAATTGAAAAAAAAAAAAACACGCTGCGGGGAAAAGGACTGCAACGGAGGCTAAGAAATTGGCCAAATAGACAGAAAAACATGCAAGAGGAGTTAGTCTGCTATGGGGGTACAGTTTGCTGAAGGTATATTACGAGTAGACCCTCTGTCCGTAGCTGACTCCCTTAGCATACTATTCACTCTATTTGGCCAATTTCTACTATATTTCCAGCCATCCGCGAAGCCTGGTAGAGGCTAAGTTATTCTGGCTATACAGACACAAATAATTTATAGGTACATTTATTTGCTTCATAATCACGGGGTTCATATTTGCAGCACAATCCTCAGATAGTGTAATGGGTTCGGTTTAGAGCGTTTCCTCAACTTTTCTTCAGAAGAGGGAGCTCAATGTCATCATAGGATTGTCACGTATTGAATCAAAGCCCCGTTAACTTATTGTTAAATACTATTATTTACTATTAAGCTTTTATAATTTTTTTCATGAGCCTGCATTCAGCTGTCTAGACCCTGCACCTTCAGAAAAAACTAAATACATTTGGAAAATAGTTTTGTGTTTTCTGAAACTGGCATAGCTACAGACCTAGCTGAATTGAAGACGTGCGTCCTGGACTTTTATTATTTTTAATTATTATTAATAATTATATAATTATTTGCACTTCAAAACGTAAAACTTGAGCACACGGAGAGATGGACACCACGAAACCACGTGTGACAGAATAAGAATTTGTAGACGCACTTGCATGACAAGTAATTTCAATTAAAACTTGTCGGACATGCTAGAACATGGAAAAAAATGCCATCTGTCACTTAATTTTAAGGCCCTGTTTGAAACGTTTTACGTATCTTCACATATCTATCCGGGTGCAAAGCTAAACTTGTTCCAACTACCCAAGATCTCTTTTTCGCAAAAATACACTAACCGTTCCGCCGACTTTCTCCTCACAAACCGATTCTTCAGATACCTCCATGTGTACCGTCTTCTTGGTCGTCTTTTTAACCACTTGTGCCGGCATTTTCACCAACAATATTCAAGTAAAACCCAGAAGAAAATCGGAGAAATTTCGTCCGAGGTTTCCACGTGGTGATGAAACGTCCGGCTCACCTTTGACCCCAAAAAGCAAAGCATGCTGGGAGACTTGAAACTTTGAGGGTCGAAGGTCAATTTCTCATGTTTGGGCATGCGCACTAACTAGAAGTGTGGAAGGCCGGCAGGAGTCACAAAATTAAACTTTTTTTATAGTTTTGCAAATTACTGTTGTTTTGGTCCTGTTGCAGACGATCGGGAATGAGACGTGTATCGTGGTATGGCTGAAAGCAGTGAGAGTCCCTGTAAAAATCGACTTGACATCGGGAAGACGAAGAGAACTCCGGAGAAAAGCGGAGCACGAGAAGGGGTGTGCACCCCTCCCCTTCCGCGCCGCTGCCGCCCGCTCGCGCATCAAGTCGCCGGGCACCGGTATGGGCAGGGGAAAACCAAGAAAGGTCAGGCTTTAACCAACAAAACTGGCAAGGAAGTCTTGTTCCTAGATAAGTCGATTTACGAACGACAAACAAGCAACCACGTACACTGAGTACCGTACATGTAGTAGTTTACGTTACGAGTAGTGTAGAGGTTGTACTGTCAGGTAGGATGTTCTTCACAAGGGTGCACTAGTTTCCGGCTTCTATGTACGTGTGTGTGTGTTTGTGCGAATCCGAATATACACAATGTTTTTTGTCGCAACATATTCATGCCTATCCTCAGTGCTACTGGTTTGGAAGTGTCGCAAGGCGCACCCGTGTCTGAGCACAACTGGATAAAAGAGTTGCATCGTCCTTTCGGATGGGCATGTAAAGCCGGTGGACCTGTGTATGAGGGAGCTTATGGCATCAAACCTCTGCACTTAAAACAACCAAACACATTTATTGAGAAGAGTAGCGTTGACCCAGTGTGCTTGGCTGAATACGCGAGTCGTAGCGAAGCCGCATGGCACTACATGTACTAGCTAAATCATTATGTAGAGTAAAGTAGAGTAGAGTTGCTTCAGCCAGGTAGGAACTCCGGTTCCAGTTTAGGCCGCTCTTCAATTCAGCTCACTGTCATCTATGGTTTCTGGGGATCGTCCAGAGCTCTGTAGTCGTACATCACTTGGTGCTGTGCCTCACCTTTTTCTATATCATATCAATATAAACGCAGACAGTCTTCTCAAACCAGCTCAGGGGCGCACCCGGGGTAGTCACCATCTTAAATTCCAAACTCTCAACGACCGGACAGACACATACAAACACTCGTTCTTCCCCCGCGCCATCCCATAGTGGAACGCCCTGCCTGGCACGGTTGTATCGGCTCCCACCGTTGAGTCATACCGTGCCAGGTTGGAGGCCTGCCCACCTTAGCCTGGGACCTCCCCCCCCCCCCCCTACTTTGCTCCTCGCGGTGTTATCTGGGGGGTAACGATGATGATAATGACGATATGACAGTCCAATCTCTTCTTAATTATGCTTCGTCATTAGCCTGATGTCACCAGCTTCACCTCTACTTTTGTGTATCTCCAGGCATGTTACAACATGAAGACGGGACCCTACTGAAGCCCCTCCAGCCGCCACCACGTGGGCAGAAGGAACTCGGGTTCTACCAGACGATTTTTGACGAGGACACGAAGAATCGGGACCTCCTAACCTTAAGACAGTTCATGCCGAAGTACCTGGGAAAGTTTGTTCCTGAGGATGACCCGTCTCGTATCCTTTATTTGCTTTGGTATTAAAAAAAGGGAAAGGTAGTCCCATAGCCTTTTGAGGCCAAAGGGACAATGGGTCTTGAACCTTGTGTCTTGAACCTTGAACTGGGACATCTAGCGATGCCAACGTGCGGGGGACAATGGGTCCTTCTTCTCCACTCAGCGCTGTTCTCCAACAGTGAGCAAACTTCTGAAGTTCAACTGTTTGTGTCTAGGACACAGTATTATTGGAAGGCGGAGCCCAGCCCTCTCCTTCCACTGCCTTTTACCTCCCCAACCAAAGTCAGGTACCCATTTTTACACCTGGATGGAGTGAGGAATTTCCTCTCCCACAGACACAACGACTAGCTAGGACTGCCAGGAATCAAACCTATGACCTTCCTTTTTTGTGTTTGCTAGCCTAGCCATTCGCCATTGGATGCTTCGCTTTGATACGTATGTAATATATTACATACATATGAAAACCTTTTCAGTATTTTTATAAGCTAGTCCGTTTTGAAAGAGAGAAAGAACTGCACTTCCTGGGCATGTTTTAAAATGTTGCGATGTTGTTAATCATTCATGGAACATGTAGTTAACCTTGACCTTCCCCAGAGGTTTTTATCAAGCTTGAAGACATCACCCGAAAGTTCCACCAGCCTTGCATTCTGGATGTCAAGGTGAATGTTATTTCATCCTTCAATTATATGTTGAAATGCAGGGATTTTTCAAACAGTGCTGCTGTGCCCTTATACTTTCAGCTTACTTTAGGATGAAGGACTCATCAATAGATGAATGAGGTAAACAGTGAACAGAAAGTTACAGTGAAAGAAACAAAAATTACAGTAACTTAAAACGACACTGTCTTGTCAACAATTCACACTTGGCTTTCTTTTTTTCCTGTCCTCATCAGAGTTCCAATAAGCTCTATGAATCAACAATTACCTGGTAGCTTTGCATGTCAATCGATTTGTTATTCCAGTATCTTTTATGACTATGAGGAAGAAAACACCAGTCACTGTGGCAATTTGTAAGTACCAGGAAAAGAGGCCATCCTCAGGGCGTTCAGCTGCAAAAGAGGGCGTCTAATTTATTTTTTAGTGCAGGCCTTCCCTAGCTAATAGCTTGCTTGTGTCTATACTCAGGTTGGAAGACGCTGTTATGATCTCGAGGCCACACCAGACAAGATCGAGCGAGAGAAGAGGAAATACCCGCCTATCGACATCGTGGGGTTTCAACTGATGGGAATGAGGGTAGGTGCTGTCTCAACTGTGCAAGAAATTTCATGATGCTGTAAATGCATGCTTAAGTTTGATTTCGCGGTACAGAGAAAACTGAGTGTTCAAGGAAAGACCAAACCATCAAATCATCCAAATCCATCTAAAATGTACAAGAAGTTACTTTGACGCTTAAGAAGACTGGTGGATGTCACTCGAAACATCCGGAAAAAAATCTCTGAATTCTTATCCTGTTGTAGAGTTTGAATTCTCTTTATATGTTGTTTACCTGGCTGTCTAACCTTCACAAACGTAACAAATTACTTTGATTTTCAATTGTAGTTTTTTTCTCTCTTACAGATCTATAAGAGGAAAACAGGTGAAGTGGTGTACTACGACAAAAAGTATGGGCGGAGTCTTGATGAACACCACGTCGGCATGGGTAAGAACCTTGTTTTATCAAGTCATCAATAGACCAATTTGAAGGACACAAACTGATTTTGTCATAGGGGGATTCTATACACAAACTGTCTATGTCATCTCGCACAGTTATAAATTCGTTGCAAATGTGAATCTGAATGTAGATTTTTCAAATTTTGCATATTTGTAGTTTTTGTAGTTTTTTGAATGGGACACTAAGCCATGGTCCACTGTTCATTGTGCTTGTCAAAAAGAGCTAGAGGAATTTCCCCGGTGCAACGAACCTGTAAATACTGTACATAGCGTCTGTCTTCTCTGTCACGACCAGTGGAAGAATAGCTCTTCAGTGCGCTAAAATTGGATCAAGATCACTTTCCTTTTTCCTCAGGTTGAGGACATGTAGTCTGTATAACGCAAACTCCAGCTGTCCTGGATTTCTGTCCCCTCCCCACGGGCGGCTATGCGGTTACAGGGCGGCAAGCCGTTACAGGAGCTTGATTGAGTTCAGGCTAGAGGACATCTTGTGGCACGACAAGTCACCTCTAAAACCACAAACATAAAACCACCACAAACATTACCCCTTTTGCAATAGTATTTGTTTCTAACCACAATCGTACCATTTCTCTCGTCCAACAGGTCTGACTAAATACCTGACTATGGACGGTACCTGCCCGCTGCAAGTCCAAGTGTTACAGGCCATCCTGTGTCGACTGGAGAGAATCAAACGGTTCATCAAAACGCAGTCTCAGATCTGCCTCTTCTCGAGCTCCCTCCTCATCGTTTACGAGGGGGAGCCGGAAAACTCCACAGAGAAATCCTCACCCAACTCCGCGGAGAACAGTACGGAGCACTCTACAGAAAACGTCCTGACAGAGACAAACCGTTCGTTGCACTCAGTGACCATAGGAAGTGACGACATATCTTACAATCAAATGCACCGATTGTCGAATTCCGCAGTATTACATTCCAAGGGAGACATAAACGGTGCAGACGTTTCTAGAGTAAGCATTTCTGACCCGAGATTGCGGCAAGAATGCCATTCCCAGAATGCCTTTGGGTCAGCACAGGAGGTAGCCAAGACAAAAAGGGTGAACGGACCTCATACACACGTGTCGGGTCAAGGGGCAAAGGGCAAATCAGGGTTAACAGAACAGGCTGTCACAGGCCACTCAGGTTCACCGAGAGAAATGGATTCTGATTGGTTGCCACCAGTAGAGGATGGGTTATCCTGTCCAATCAGGGATAGCAAGACAGACTCTATGGCTGAGGCTAAGATAGATGTGCGAATGATTGACTTTGCCCACGTATTTCCTTCTGACCACATTGACGAAAACTACCTGTATGGGATAAAGAACTTGATAAGCTATCTAGGAAAGATAGGTACGTGATCAAGACAAAAAACAATGGACCATTTTACAAAGAGGAGGAAAGAGCGCTCCATCCCTGTCTGTTCCTCCCCGTGCAGCATCTGTGGCCGTTCAAGCTTCCAAAATTGGTCTCCACTCACACATGAGGACCCACCTCGGAAAATGACTTGTAAGCCTACTCATCTGTCGAACAGACAGGAGAATCCATGATTTTACATGGATTTGTACATGCCCTATTGTCTTTGAAATAGGTAATGAAGGAAATAAACACGAAAACGTGTTAACCATAGCGTACAGTCTCGGTTATACTGTGGTAGAATCCCTAAGAATATATCAAATCAATGTTTGGAAAATGTAGATGTTTTGACCTCTCAAATGATATTCATGGGAAAGTGTCTATTTTAGCAAGAAGCCTATAGTGGGCCAGCTATTACAAATGGATTATAATGGTCTATTTTGAATGTTGTCCTAAACATTTGTAACAGTAGTAGTAGTGGTGTAAGCTATATTTATGATGTGTGGTCTAACCTTAGTCTTGTTTCCAGAGATAAAAATTAGGTGAATCAAATTTACCAAAGACTAGCGTCCACCAGGCCTTCCTACAGGAGTGAGGAATCGTAAAATTTGTCAAAAAAGTAATAATTGGCCAGGAGAGTCAGTCCAGGGGATGGTTAATATTTCTCCCTCGAATGAAATGAAACCCTCCGGTGGCCAAACTTCCCTGTTAAATATTCTCACTATAGCCGGCGTAGTTAGTCTGGTAGAGACTACACTAGTGTGCTAGCTGAAGCTGGCTCCTGTAGTATAGAGGCACTCATTATGCGCAGCCAACTACGATGGACTGGTCACTGTGTCCGGATGCCAGACAATCGGCTCCCCAAACAGACCCTGGATCAAGGGACATGGCCTAGGTGTGGACAGAGAAAGCGGTACAAAGATACTCTTAGACATTACTTAAAGAAGGGTCACATTGACCCCAACTGCGTCTCAACTTTTGAAACCAAGAGAACAGCTGCCGCTGAGGCCAAGAGGAGGGCTAGGAAAGCCCGGCTTCAACAGAACTGAAAAATAAAAATCCATGTAGACTTGCCATACTCCTTGAGTGGCTGTCAACACACACAAAGACACCATGTTGTGATCCAGATATGGCATGTGCCAAAACTATTATATTTAGAGCTACTTACTATCTTGAAGGGAAAAGGCCAGTTTCACCATCTTGAATACACCCTTTTTTAGATATGTCCATCAGGAACAAGGGACATCCCAGTTTTTTAGTGATGTAGTTGGCAGAATAGATATTATGTGTATGTTTTGACAATAGATTTATAGCATTATTCTGTGTGACACAAAAAAATGTTTTTGTTTTCTTTCTTGTTGAAAGTATAGAATACAATGGTGTCGCTATGTACTCTACTCTGGGAACAAAACTTGAATTGTACCTCAAATGTTGGTCTTGTGTTTTTACTCCTTCAGTAGTAGTTCGGAATAATGACGGTTTAGAAATTTAAGACTAATAACAAGAATTTCATTTTGTACTTGGCATTCAGAACCCAGCTGTAAGCAACAATTGAAATGGACCTTGTACTTTGGGCACTCCCATTGTATTTTTCATCAGAAAGACCAAACAAAATATATAATCGAAGAAGACCTTGACACTGGACCCCACCACTCAAGATGTAGGTGTAAGAGTCATGGACAGAAATGTTCTTCAACTCAAGTTCATCTTTGTGTGTGTTTTCATAAACCCCATAGTACCCTTTTGTCATCTCAAATCTTGAATACTGGTAAACCACATCCAGACCCCAGCCTACCCGCTTTTTCTCTCTGACTCACAAACCTACCCCTCTACGACGCTCAATATTTTCCAAATGAAAGATAGACCGTTCCACTTTTAGACATTGGAGTTTGGACGTTCTTGAATGAAAGACTTCAAAATGGCGTGCCCTGAAAATATGTTTCCCCTCGCCATATCTCTGCTTGCCGTAACATTTTTGCCAGTCGTGTTTAGCCAGCAGATTGACTTCGGATGTGTTCTAAAACACTGTGGTAAAGAGACGATCGTCTGTGTCGCCAACACGACCTGCCGTGGTGCCCTCACCTGCCTTGGTGGCTGCGGTAGCGGTGGCAACATGACCTGCCCCGTGGGATGTCTCTTCTCCTATGGGTATGGTATTGCTGGTGCATGTACATGTTTGTGTGTGAGTGTATTCCATTTGTGTGTGTGTTTAGTAGTGCTGCGTATCTAAACGTAACATTAGGTACCGGTACAGAGGTTAAGGTACAGGTCCGGACCTGTACCTAAACAATTTGAAACATTTTAATTTTAAAATGTGTTTTTCTGAACTTCTTCAATGATGACAGAAACATACATAGATTGTTTACAACTTGTCAGTATCTTTATTCAAAGAACATAACTAGTTTTCCTACAGCCAAACTCCCTTGGCCTTGCTATCAAAACTCCCGGCCTGCCTGAATGATCTGTTGCATATTATTAGATACGCTGTTCCAAGGTGTCACTTTGGTCACGTTTGGTGGTGCATGAGGCCATGAGGTTAGGAAATCAGTCACAAAATAAGCATGTACTTTGTCTAAATCTATTTCGGTACAGTACCGGTACTTCATGATCCGGTATTTTGGACCTGTACCTAATCCATTTTTACGGTACAGTACCGGTACGCAGCACTAGTGTTTAGTGTGCGTGTAACAAGTGTGTAGTAAGTGCTGTGCTTAGGCTCATCACATATGTGAGCCATGTATCATGTACATGTAGTTACTTTGTTTTCGTTGTTCTTGATGATTTTTTTACCACATCGAAAATACATATGATATAGAAATGACATAAGACCCAACAAGCATGTTACAACTTGTCTATGGTGTGCACGCTATGGTGTACAAACTTACGCTACTTCGCTTCAGGTACGAAGACGAGCAGTTTTAATCTCCAAGCAGATCCACGCCGGGCGCGAAAATCGTAGTATGCTAGCCAGAGAGGGTCCAGTCATCCAGAGAAGGTTCAGCAGCCCGGCAGGGATCTGCCCTTAGTCGGACCTGAACAAGGTTATTAACCGGCACGAGGAGGGGCAACCTTTTGAGGAAGGTGCCTCTACTCCTCCTCGTGCCTGCTTAACTCCAACATGAAAATTGGCAGCGATTATCGTTTTACAACCCCGAATCTGGGACGAACCCGGCCGGCCGCGCCATTTCACAGCAGGAGTGTTTCCCCTCAGATACAATAGTGCGGGAACACACCGCATCACAACGCATCAAAGCAAAGGTATCGACATACAGACTTTTCCGTTAGACAAATTTGCACCATTAGTTTCTAGCTTAATGTTAAACCATAATTGATTAAAATGTCGTTTTATTTATGAGAATGCTTGGTGCGTCTTTTTTGTAACCACAACTTGGAATCTGTTTTTGGCCATTCTTTCACGCTTGGATGCGGTGCAAAACCACGCCGAAACACCGCCATCTTTCAGTGTCTTTGTATCTTTTTGAGAGTCAGATTCTCGCGTCTATATTTAGTTCAGTAAAACCCGAGTCTTGTCGTTTGTCATGTCTTGAGTTATGGCAGAAGCCATGGCGTAGTCCGGTGGATCGAGAAGTCTCTACAACGTCCTTACTTGGTCGCTGATTAGCGCTTGTAACGGTGAGACGATCGAAACAAGTTTTGTTTCACGGCAGACACCGCGGAATGCAATTTGGTAGCACAGGGATAATTTTCCCCTTGCCCGTCGCATTCCCAACAAATTCATCTTTACTCTCCAGACATGCTAGAATGGCATCAAGTTGAGTCTCCATAATTTCAAACTCCCAGATAGCACGGAAATTACGGCGGACTCTTTCCGTCCACCAGCGCTTGCTTGCTTCCTTGTTATCTGGAATTCAAACCTGCCGGGTAACTGTGAGACGGCGCGCAGCTGACCCATGACGGGCGCCGGGCTTCGAACGCCGGCACAATTCGCACCTTCTTTCTAAGCACAGTTTGACTGCGGGGAGATTAGTTTAATAACCTTGTTCAGGTCCGACTAAGGGCAGATCCCTGCCGGGCTGCTGAACCTTCTCTGGATGACTGGACCCTCTCTGGCTAGCATACTACGATTTTCGCGCCCGGCGTGGATCTGCTTGGAGATTAGAGCAGTTTCTCAAGTTACTCTCCTGTACGACTGTCCAAAACAAGTGCATGTCAAATGTGCCATCAACCTTCAACTGTACCAAGCCACAGAAACTGGCACAGAATTTTACTTTTGATATGGTAAGCATACACTTCAGTTATTTCAATTGAAAATCCTTCCCTGATTTCTTGAATCATGGCTTCAAGTAACAGCGTTTTAGCGATAGAACCTCCTTGGTTTTAGTAACTTTTAAAATAGAATTTTCACATTACCTGTTACTTTATACGTTGATAAAGGTAAACAATATTCTAAAGACCATTCTGTCTCTACAACAGAGGGATAATGGATGTCAGTTGAAACTTCCATAAGTACTAGTAATCTCCGTATTCAATCCAGCTGTTGGGAGATCGGATTGTTTAAAGATAGATCTATCATTACTTTGCTATGCTATTAGAATTGCCCCTCAGTCTACGATCACGAAAGAAAGGAGCAGTTTAAAGAAGATACCAAATTCCATCCTTATTTCTCCACGTTTACAGACAAAACGAAAACTACGTATACTCTCAAATTACAGAAACAGTGGGATCATTCGTCTTCCAAAGCTGTCTTGGAAAAAGAACTCAAACCCCAATAAGTAAGAATTTATTGTCAGTATTTAGACTAGTCACATGACTCTGTCCGTCCCTTTCATTTTACATGTCTTGCAATTAGCCTCCGGGCAAGAACTTCTTATAAACTTTCTATCAAATTTCAGCTGAAAGGACGATGGTATGGCGTAAGAGGCAGGAACCCGCCTCAGGACTGCTACCCCTGTTATTCTTACCTCTACCTACCGGACCCAACCCGACCAAAGGGTGATTATGTCATGACAAACACCTTCGATTTCAAGACGCTTACTGGTAAGCCAACTATATTCGAGTGAGACAGATTCACTTTTTTGGCGACGCCTCAAGGGCGGAGGCATTATTTTACAGTATTACGATCGCTCTGAAAATAATTTTATAAACTGCACGAATGCAAATCCCTATAGACCCTGTCTCCAATTGGTTTTAGCTGAAAAAAAACAACATTTCTATGAATCTCCCTTCAGTGTAGCGTGCCTAGTCCAGCGGTTAGCGTCCGTGCCTCTGGAACAAGTGGTTGGAAGTTCGAATCTCGGCTGTTGACGCTCACGCTAGAAATGGTTGCAGACCTTATAGGATGGGACTAGCACTGTTCTTTGATTGCATTTGCCGGAAAAAAGAGCTAAGGAAATTTCCCCGGTACAACGAACCTGTAAACAGTGTACATAGTGTCTGTCTTCTCTGTCATGACCACATATGGTAAATGCAGAAACGTTCGCGGTGGTTTTATGTTCACGGTTTTCACGGTAAGCTCTCTGCCGCGAACTTAAAATCGCCACGAATATTTTTCAACTGTGTTTCTGTAGCGCTACTATTGTTTCGAACGCGAACTTAAAACCACCGCGAACACGTCATTTTCTCCCTACCGCGAAATTGAAATCACGCGAATTTAAATGCATTTACAGTATGCTATAATTTTGCTATTCCAAGGACATCATGGCATATAGGATAAGATTTCCTTGGCTCTTCAGCAAGCTAAATTGGTTCAAGATCACTTTCCCTTTCTTTCTTTCACTTTCCAAAGGAGAAACACGCCACATCAAGATTGAGTTTTCAGAAGAACCAACCGCAAACCCTGCTATCTGGAAGGCGACAGGATCGACACTGGGTGTGAAGGGGCTATCGGAGGTGAACGAAGAATGGCGGGCTGTTGCCTTGGCCCCCGACCATGCCGACGGGGACACTCTCCTCACCTACTACTGCGGAACCTCTATGGGGATTGGGTACGAGGGCATGATGCTGTTCTCTCGTTCCCAGACCCTTTCAAGTGGTGGCTACCATGCGGCCAAGACAGCTGCGCTGGCGCACGGGTACGACTTGGACAAATTCTGTTCCCCGGACCAGGCCCTCTGCTCCAAACGTTGAACATGTAGCCTCCTTCGCAGACCTTGGTCATGATTTTGGGCGGCAGCGCTGATCAGGTCCACTGCTCCAAACGTTGAACACATAGCCTCCTTCGCAGACCTTGGTATTTTGGGCGGCAGCGCTGATTTGCGCCAGTATTTAACATGGGCCAGGTTCTATGCTATCAGGCCTTTACACCCCGACCAATCAAATCACGTGAATCGCATTGAAACTCAGATTCGTATCAGCCATTTCCCGACAAATTCCTTTCTAAGTTGCGTTAACGACTAAATCTGACAAAATAAACTCGCCAGTGAGATACTGGTTACTTTCTATTACTTCCAAAGTGCCAAAATTGCCAATCTGAAAACATCTCTGGAAAGCTGACACCTTCCAGTATCTCACTGGCGAGTTTATCTTGTCAGATTTAGTCGTTAACGCAACTTAGAAAGGAATTTGCCGGAAATGGCTGATACGAATCTGAGTTTCAATGCGATTCACGTTATTTGATTGGTCGGGGTGCTTTGAGAACCTGGCACATGTTAAAAATCGCAGATCAGCGCTCCCGCCAAAAAATAAACGCCGACCACACCTAGAAGGTCCGGGCATAAGCGAACATGTCTGTTCTAACTTCTAAGTAATTTAACTGATATCCCACCTGGGCCCTGTTGCAAACGTTCAGAAACCAGGGGTCAAAGGGTAGGGTTTCTTTACTACTGGCAGCTTTTGAGTTTGAGCTAAAAAAAATATCCTCTGTTTTCTTAGCATGGTAATCAAATAGACCCTTGTAACTTTCTGGTGGAGAAGAATATTTAAGATTGAAATTTTGGTTAGTAGTAGTACTTTTATGAATCCTTGCTTCATTGTGTTCTAACACGCTTTCCTATGGGAAGCCCGATGCCAGCCCCAAACATGTTCTTAGGTGGAACAGATAAATCTCCAAATACCGAACACAAGGGTTTTGACACAAAACATTTTGACACTATAAAAACAAAGACAAAGATATAAACTGTACATTTATGTTGAAAACGACAACGTTTTGTTCTCTGTAAAATATGTACACATGGTAAGCACGATGTTATAGTACATGTATGTTGTAGCTACCCATGCGAGCTCAATATAACTTGAACATATCCAGCTTCGGGCGGACGTTCATAATCTCCAAGCAGATCTAATGGTTGCGAAGACCGTATCCAACTGGCAGAAGAAGTTTTGGTTGCAAACAACCTTAGGTTGCAATAAAAACTTATTCTGCCAATTAGTTGGACACGGTCTTCGCAACCATTAGATCTGCTTGGAGATTCCCACTGTGGTATCATTACGAACTCTGACCTTTTGAAACCTTTACGTTTGACAAGTTCTCAGTTGCACCTGTAACGTTACATGTGTGTGTTGTCCTACGGAATCTATCATATAGTATAAAGATAACTACCACTCCAATTTGCTGACCGTAGCAGATCAAAAGATCTTAAAAACGGGAAGTTCCGCTGCATTACCACTATTAGCCGCTAGGGGGGATCTAATCAGTTCGAGATCTCGTGAACACCTAACATAACACGACACATTCAAAATATAGAAAAATCCATCCAGACATTCTCGAGTTATCGTGCTCTCACGCACGCACACACACACGCACACGCACACACACACACACACACACACACTGTGACACACACACACAGACGCTACCGTAAAAAATGACCTTATGGCGAAGGTTTGATGCTATAGAGCGTGAGAAAGGGTTAGTTTGAACGACAACAACTCGACCAAAAGTGCATGTGTCTATAAGTTATGCGGGTGTGGCTAAAGTGTGTGGAACTGGGAGAGCGAGTAGAGGCATACCTTGAATTCTAAGCGATTTGTTATCAGATCGTTTCTGATCCCCACCCCACCCACACCGCACTAAAAGCCGATAATACGGGACGTTGGGGTTTTAGGCAGATCATCGTATACGTCTTAGCCTCCACCAGGCCTTCCTGGGTGTAATAGTCATTAGATCGTATGATTCGGCAAAAATAGGGAAGTTCCGCTACAATACCAGTGAAAGCCACCAGGGGGGCAAAAATGTAGTCACAAAAACACATTGAAAAGACGTCAACTGAAACAAGCCGGAGCCTAACCTCTGCTTGGAGAGTACCCCTAGCCAGAAAAGTGCAGCGTTCGTCGAAGAAAAACATAACGTTTATATACTACTAGCTTGAACTCAATCAAGTTCCTGTAACGGCTTGCCGCCCTGTAACCGCATAGCCACGGGGGGGGGGGGGGTGGGGGGGGGGGGGGGCAGAAATCCCCGGACAGCTGGAGTTTGCGTTATATAGACTAATATACTACAGAGTTTAAACCGGCAACTGACATAATTTGATTTTTGTGCACATAAACTAAGTCCTAGCATTAAGTTGAATAGAAAGTTGTAAGAAACAAAGTCATTGAAAATTCTAGACATTAATCCTGTATATTAAAGTTTGACAAACCTCTCACAACCTTCGTCATTTAACGTTACCTCGTCTGTCAAATCATAGAGGAGATACTGTAGGAGAATTGGCTCTACCCTTCGCTTCCCTACCCTACTCTACTCTACTCTACTCTACTCTACTCTACTCTACTCTACTACTCTACTCTACTCTACTCTACTCTACTCTACTCTACTCTACTCTACTCTACTCTACTCTAGCTCTACTCTACCATACTACTCTATACTATACCAAGGACATTCTATATAATGTCCTTGACTATACTATACCATGCTATACTATACTATTCTATACTATACTATAGTATACTATACTGTACTACTCTATACTATACTATACTATACTATACTATACTATAACTATACTATACTATACTACTAGGAAATTCTACAACAGGCCCCCTGATTTAGACACTGAGAAACACGATAGATATTGATACAGAGATCGGGGGTCTGGCATCCAGGCTATCTCGTACTATCCATGGCCCTCTTGCCCGACCGTTGTACCGCCGCCCCCGGACTTTCATGCCGCCAACTGAACTGCCAACTTCTTTGTGTGCAGAGCCATCGAAAACAAACACATTCAGTGGGAAAACACGCTGGGCTCTTTAAAATCCAGGCTTCATCGTAGTTGTAGGGGTTGGGGCAGGGTTGGCGAATATCTTACCCATTTTCTGACATTCCTTCGGAACAATTGGGAAAATAACAACCATGGAAAGATCGAGGCACACTTCTGGGCCGTGTTTACCTTCACGGTGTTGAAAAATAATCCTCTGGAATTTTTATATGATTTTTTGTTTCCAATCTTTATTGGCGGGGGAGCGGCATTCTTTAAGGCTATCTCGTGTCGGGAGCGGGGCCCTCCGATTGGTGGCTCGGTTTTGTGAATGGCTCTATTTATTATGCAGGACGACGCAGCGCCCGGTCGTCCAACCACATGAGAGGGATATCTGTGTTGCTCGGACACAAGTCGTCCTGCCATGGGGCCTCATGGTGAAGAATATATCCCCCTGACAAAAATATATTTCCAGGCGAACCTTTAGTACACATTCCTAGAACAACAACAACAACAAGGCGCGAGACTCTGGCGGGATCAACTGTGTCAGTCTGGGCTCTCGCTTGAAACTGTGCCAAGACGATGTCTGGCTCCGCGGACGACCCGGTCTGCATTCACCGGCCCAAGCGTGTGAGGTCCTCGGACTCCCTACGGCTTCGTCCCGAGACCACCGCCGCTGCCAGCCCGCTCAGCCCTAAACGGTGTCTCGAGCTGGACGGGGTGATCGACGTCCTCCGCGCCTACGACTCTTATGAAGGAGGCGTGAACTGTTCGATTTGTGGTGAGTGTGGTTTCCTGAAGGATTTCCCTTTCCTTAGTGGCTTGCGGCAGTATTAAAGCACACCGCATACTTCAGTAACAATAGAGATCGGTTGTTTTTCACAAAGCTACTCTCGGTACGCCACCAAAAATTTCCCCTAACAGGGCTTCCCCGAACTTTTACCAAACGACACCTTGTGTATTTTGTGTCGATTATGTTCATCTACCGTCACACAGAATTTCGTGCGCGAACGCCATTTCTTACTATTTTTCTCGATTTTTTAAATATTTTTCTACGCGAAAAATAACGCGAGCCACACATGGCCATTGAATATGTAACAGATAGCTTGTTTGCGTACGTGGCTGAATGACCTCTGTGCTCGTAATTATGCCAACTTTCCCGCCAAAATTCCAGGCGGGCCCTGTTGGGCGCTTGTATACGATACAGGTTTTTAGCGTTTTTTCCTGAGTTTGGGGGAAAAGATTTCCATCGGTTGGAACTTTTGCTAATCTTTTGTGTCGCCCGGTATGCATTCTCGTATCGCGTCTGTAGAAACCTGTTGTACGACTTGAACATTGTGCGTCTACATTTGCTCGCGCGCGTACGCACACGCACACACCACACACACGCACGCACACACACGCACACACTACACACACGCACACACTACGCACACACTACGCACACACACACACATTACACGCACACACACTACACACACACACGCGCTACACACACGCACACACTACACACGCGCGCACACACACACACACACACACTACACGCACGCACACACACACACACATACATACACGGACACTTATGATATTACAGTATTAATCTTAAGTATAGCGCAAAAATAATCAAGTGACAAATGTTTTTATGTTTACTGTAATCATTTCTGATTACCTATTTTCATGTCGACTACTTGTATTTTAACTTGATGGCCGTTTTTATTACAAACTCTTCGGTTGCTTTGTGGACCTTTTGTTTGTTATGCATACTATTGTTATGATGTCTGAACAATTTCTATTTAAAGCAGCGCCAAGCCAATTATATACGAGCGACGACAACTTAATTGTGCGCGAATTATTTGCCAGGTATTTTCGTAACCTTTCGTCGTCTGCATTTTTCAAATACTTGTATGGCGGATTTTGAATTATATATATTGCCATCCCTCTGGTTTAAGGTTTCAATTGTGTCTATTATGGAATTTTAGATAAGTCGTACTTTCACCACCTTTGTTGTTTGCTATGATTTTTAGTTTGTTTCAAAAGTATCATAAAGGGCTTTCCATGCATGCGAGGGGGATTCATCATCGAAAATGCATAAATAATATGACCAATATAACATATAAGATTAGCCAAACCAATTTTTAAACTCAAACGGAATTTGGCACATGATGTTTGTTTTTCTATTTCTGGATGGATGAACTTCTATCCCTCTTTTGGTTGACCTTGGGGTGAGACAATGACCTCTACCTTCAAATAGCTTTCGGCAAAATGTCTGGGCCAAGAATGAGATTGCTTTGTGCCCTGAATGTAGGTTATTTTTACTGTTGCACCTGGATGCAAATTACTGAAAGTCGAGTTAACATTGAAAATGTTTTGCACTGACGTTGATAGGTACAAGAAAAACAACGTACATGACAGCCACTCATGCAATATCTGAAGAAGGGACATATTTTGTTTTCTAATACTGTAAATGCAGAAATGTTCGCGGTGGTTTTAAATGTTCGCGGTTTTCGCGGCGACCGTTTCACCGCAAACTTTAAGCAATCGCAAACATTCATCCAATACTGTAGCAGTATGTGACTATAGCGCTGCCGCGAACTTAAAATCGCCGCAAACACTCAGTTTTCGCCATAGCGCGAAATAAAAACCACTCGAACTTGAATACATTTACAGTAATCTACAGTTTTGTTCTATGGCTAGGCAAATTAATCTCCTTGGATGAATGCGTTACCAACTCAGAAATTCATATTTGTTATTAGTTTGTCACTATCTCTTGTATATTCCTTTTTTGCTACTTTCCTTTTTAGCGCGTCCATGTGTGTGTATTATCAGTTATGTGTTAGTATTCATTAGCGGATATGTACTTGGCGATTGTTGTGGAATCAATGAAATATTATTACTAGTATAAAGTGTTAGGAATGCCCTAAATCTTTCACAAACAATCGCTGCATTTTCTATCATGTCGCTCATTTTGTAAAACTATGACATGGTTTATGAGGTTTCATATTCGTCTTAATACTTACATTTTTCTCGTTGAGGAAAAATATATTTTGGGCATCTTTGGTGCAAAATCACGTGAGGAGGCGGAAGAGGCGGGTGACATGTCACGTGTGACTCATGTATCCCTCCGCCCCCTTGACCCCACACCCCTCAGACTTCACAAAAACATCCCTTGTAAAAATTTCTCACATTTCGCTGGTACAAGTGCTGTGAATAGCAGCGAGCCCGGGGTCCCTACCCCCAGGTGAAGGGGTCAGAATTCACGGTGACTCCGATTCGTGCGTTCCGTGGAGACCAACTTATTAATCTTTCAGAGGCATGTACAACAGGCACTACTTGACAAGTGTGTAATCATATTTTTCTTCGATGTATCGTTTTCGTACTAGACACTGTAAACAAGGAGGTTTAAGATTTGATTTTGAACCTCCTTGGTCCATGTGAACCTCCCTCAAAAGAAAACCTGACAAAATAGAAAGCCCGACAAAAACGCATAAAATCACCTCTGCTTGGAGAGTAGATATAGACGCATAAATAGACGTCCAATGTCTGTCTGTCTGTGTGTCTGTGTGTCTGTCTGTCTGTCTGTCTGTCTGTCTGTCTATGTGGACAACATAACTCGAGAAGCTGTGGATGGATCCGTATGAAGATGATATTTGGTAGATGGAAAAGTTGGGTGGTGGGCCTCCGAGCGGCTTTCTGCAGTACTGCAGCTGAACTTCCGGTTTTGATGTCTCGTATCTCGTATTCTGGATAGACTATGGTCGTGATTGTAAACCCTGTCGAAAGGAATTTACTACCCTCCAAGCAGACGTTCGGCTACGGCTCATTTTGGACGTCTTTTTTTTTAGACCTTTCATGCCGAATCTCTTTTTGGAGGGTGCATTTTGTCGTCAGCTATAAGACTGTTTCCACACGGATGGCCGGGGTTGGTAAATCCGGTCGTAATGATTAACCCCTGAACAAACCGTGGGACGACATCAAAGCCCGCCTCCCGACGCCCCCTTGTGCTAATATCTCAGGGTCACAGGTCGCTGTAGCTCAGTTTTCATGGGAAAGTAAATGTAGGTCTGAAGTGAGTCAACACGCTTCTACTACTCTCTAAGCTTTCTAGGAAGTCTGCGAAGGAGGCTAGTAAAATACGGAGTCACCATAGTTAAGGAATTCAACAATGAAGACCGGTCTAAACTGGAACAGTCCTACCTGACCGAAAATTCTACTCTACTCTACTCTTGTTAAAAACATCACGAGCCTATGTAATCGTTAGCCTTTCAATGCATGTCCGACGCTAATCTCCAAGCAGATCTAATGGTTGCGAAGACCGTATCCAACTGGCAAAAGACGTTTTTATTGCAACCTAATTTCTGCTGCCAGTTGGATACGGTCTTCGCAACCATTAGATCTGCTTGGAGATTAGCGTCGGACATGCATTGAAAGGCTAACGATGACATAAGCTCGTGATCTTAACTATGATGACCCCGTATTTTACGCCACTCGCGATTTTCAATATATCCGGGCCAGGTTCTCTAGGGCCGGGGGAAATCATATCTAATCTCCAAGCAGATCTCCACGGTGCCAAAATCGTACAAGCTAGCCAGAGAAGCTCCAGTCAGCTAGAGAAGTTGTCAGGCACCCAGATTGCAAAAAAAAACTCATTCTGCCAGTTGGATACGGTCTTTGCAACCGTTGGGTCTGCTTGGAGACTAGATCATATTAGGTGTGCGTAAAATATCTCATTTAGGCTTTAGGCTTTAGAGAACATGTCCTATTTTGAAAATTGCGAGTCAACGCCCCCCCCACCCCAAAAAAAATAAATGCCGGCGCTCCTAGAACGTCTAAGAAGGAAACCATTAATCTATGAAATAGAGTAGTTTTAGAACCATTGTTTAAGATTAGTATTAGAAATCCTGTGTGTCATTATATGAACATTACCATGAATTTTGTATCTACAGACTGTCATGATATGCCTGAACATAGTCTGTATAACGCAAACTCCAGCTGTCCGGGGGTTTCTCTCCCCTCTCCTCTTGGGTTGGGAGCCGATTACAGGACGGCGAGCGGTCACAGGAGGCTTGATTGAATTCAGGCTAGCCTGTACATAGCCCGTAATAGGGCATGGATGTATAATAAAGGTTTTTACCCATACGCGTATTTGTACTGTGGACCGTCCCTTCTAATGCGCTTATGTCACATTTCCAATCCGGGGCCCGGTCGGGCAGTTTGCGGGAACGAAAAATATGATATAAAAGACAACAAGAGACAAAAAACGTTAAAAATTACTCCTAATTACAAATTGTGTATTTTCTTGATATGCATTTTTTATTTTTGGTTTTCGCCGACACCCCGGCCGGGCCCCGGCTTGGGAATGTGACCCTAGCATAACCTTGGCGTGCCGTTCTCCAGGTAAACTGTACAAGAGTAAAGTGTGCTTCACCAAACACCTGTGGGAACACTCCGTGTACTGGGACCTCTTCGACGGGGAGAAAAACCACGACCGCGTGCTGTCCATACAGGTCTGTCTGTCTGTTTGTTTGTCTGTTTGTTTGTTCGTTCGTTTGTTTGTTTGTTTTTATAATACGTGAACAAAATATATAAGTGTACAGGACAATGTGGCGGCGATAGCAAGTTGTACAACTTACATACACGCCGCCACTTGTACAGCACGAATAATTGAATTAAAAGACAATCAAATAAATGAACACATTAGTAATAATGAAATGACAACTAGATGAACTAGTTACAAGTAATAGCCTCGTCGCCCTTGTAGAATCGCATGTAAATACTACAAATTTAATACATATTTCAAATAGCAGTTACTCAAGCAACTGGATATGATTTTAGAAACGGTCAGACGTTTCGAGTAGCATCCACTACTTTTCGTCAGAGACACTGAGCAAGATTTGTCGAACAGCAGGTTTTTAACCACGAACTATGTATTTCTACTTCAAACGTTTGACCGTTTCCAAAATCATATCCAGTTGCTTGAGTAACTGTTATTTGGCGTATCTAATTACCTGGATGTCTAACCTCCATCGACGTTTACTACATATTGTACGTTATTTTATATGTCCAGGCCGCCTTATCCTATATAAGAACTTAATTTTAGCTGATGTAACTGTCACTAGTCACTAAAATTTCATCATCGCTAATATTTGATCACTGATATTTGATATTTGATACAGTAATGTTTGTCCCCACCGTTGAAATTAAGTGCCGTGACCAACTCCATTTTCCCCCAGCCGCTATATTTTCCTGCCGCTATATCAAAGTGATTTACAGTATTAATCTTTCACAGGCATGTACATCAGGCACGTCTTGACAAGTGTGTAATCGTATTTTCTTCTATGTATCGTTTTCCAGGCCGCCCTTATCCTCTATAAGAACTTCCAGCTCGCGGAGCGGGATCAGAACAGCTTGTCGTTCCTGCTCGTGACGGGCCCGCACACCAAGGACCCCGCCAAGACCGAACCCAGGAGCGGCAGCGCCTCCCCGAAAACTACTGGTCCGCACACCAAGGACCCCGCCAGAACCGACCCCAGGAGCGGCAGCGCCTCCCCGAAAACTACGGGTCCACACACCAAGGACCCCGCCAGAACCGACCCCAGGAGCGGCAGCGCCTCCCCGAAAACTACGGGTCCGCACACCAAGGACCCCGCCAAGACCGACCCCAGGAGCGGCAGCGCCTCCCCGAAAACTACGGGTCCACACACCAAGGACCCCGCCAAGACCGACCCCAGGAGCGGCAGCGCCTCCCCGAAAACTAAACCCCGCCACAGACACAACAGCAAGAACGACAAGAACAGAGAACATGCCAATTTTCACGGTAACCATGACAACGGGAGAAAGGAACACATGAGTTGCCATAGCAACGGAATGACTGGCGGTGATAAAGAACGTTGCTCAGGTGATGGGCGTGGCAAGATGACGTCTTTATTCGGCGAGAGTCGTTGCCATGGTGATGACTATGACGGACACCATCGATCGCCAGTATCGAATGGCGGGAGTTTCCATGGCGACGGTTGCCATGACAGTCGTTTCTATGGCAGTAGCATTAAAAGAATGAAAATGATCTAACAAAGCGTAAACTTGTTTCTAGCAGGTATACATATTTCCTGCACCCTAATTTTTTTGTACTGCTGATGTTATATTTTCTGAAAGAGAATATGACTTCAGTGCCGTGTTAAGATAAAAAGCTCTATGAGTTGTGAATATTTTTTCGTCTTTGACGGAAAACATGATCAAAACCTTTGGCCAGGGCCGCTTTATTCGCCTTTGAAACTAGTGATTGCTATTGTAAAATGTTGCAATAAAAACGTGCAAGAAAAAGATGATATGTAAAAAAAACGAAAACCGATAGCCTATGCCAGTAAAGACTTGGCGTGCCTAATATTCCACTGTATATGTTGTTCAACACAAACGTGCAAAGTAGGCAAGTACTATAGTACTCAATAGATTTCCTAAGAACGCTCAACCAACGCTGTAAAATGATCATATTTCCACTTGTTTCTTCTTGTTCATTACGTCTTTTCAGTTGGTTATCCCTTGTAGGGGCTGTGATAGATACAGCCCAATGTAGCAGGCACCCACCGTAGGGCAAATTTTCGTTTTATACTGTTCTGCAAACGTTCTTTCATAATTCTCTTCGTTTCTAGATACACTGGGAACGCTGGTTCGTTGTTGCTATTTCATATTGAGATTAAATCATATTTTCGAAAGTACCTGCCGCTTTTGTCGTTGATACGCGACGCCTCTTGTCTTGTGAAGATGATAGTTAACAGCGTGAAAAGTTAAAGATAGCCCCATAACCCTTTTTGAGGTCGTTGGGTAATCTCCAAGCAGATCCACACCGGGCGCGAAAATCGTATATGCTAGCCAGAGAAGGTCCAGTCAGCCAGAGAGGGTCCAATAGCCCGACCCTCTCTGGCTGACTGGACCTTCTCTGGCTAGCATATACGATTTTCGCGCCCGGTGTGGATCTGCTTGGAGATTAGTCGTTTGGCTAGTTGGTTGTCATCTTCTGTGCCAAGGACACAGTAAGGTGGATCTCAACCCTCTCCTTCCACCCCACCGAAATCAGGTACCCATTTTTACACCTGGTGGAGGGAGTGGAGAAGGTCCTGTAAAGTGCCATTCCCAAGGACACAACGTCTAGCCGTGAACGCCAGGAATCGAGCCCCTGACCTCTCGGTCTTACACCATTATTATTTCCTCTATGATTCCCTTCTTACACATCACGTGGAAACTGAGGTAAAATGCACGGTCCCCCGCCGGGTACCTCCACCTCCCCTCGATATAAACTGAACCTCCCCTGAGCTCCCTTTGAAAGACCCACGCTCACACACAGTGGAAAAGCTTGTTTGTCCGTCCCCGGTGTGTGCTCCAACACACCCGAGATTTGTCTTGCCGCGGAGAAATGTACTGAGGAATGTGCGTGGGCGTTTGTTAAGCGTTTGTAGGACAAGGCTGCTAGCCTCCGTTGCAGGCGATTGTTTTAACTTATCGGGGCCAGATTCTTTGGCTTGGGGACCGTATCTGCTTGAGGCCCCGGCGGTTACAGGATCCCAAGCAGATACAGGGCCACAAGCAGATACGGTCCCCAATCAGATACGGCCCCCGGCCAAAGAATCTGGCCCCGATAAGTTAAAAGAATCGCCATGGGAGAAGCCTGCAACGGAGGCTAGCTGGTAGCCCCTGTGTGTTTTGGTTGGAAAAAAAATAGTCTTCATGCAGGGTAGCGTTGACTGCCATTTTTGAATGGCCCACTAAAGCTATGTAAGATTAGGACAATAGTTCACGAACACCATGGAAACCAAGGCTGGTACGAAATAGGTGTTGTATAGGTCATTCACATTAGGGACATTGCATATGATGTATATATGCTTGTCCAATGATTGGGTCAAGAAGAGTCAAAGCGGGAAGGGAAAAATCGTAAGCTACAAACATTTCATGGGCCGATTGAAATCTTAGCCGTCACCTTTCCGTGGAAAAACTGCATTAAACGTTTCTCAGATTTGTAATGTCCGACTAGATTCAGAATGTACAAAACAGATGTAAAACGCCACCTGGCGGATCATGATTGAACTTTAAGCATGAGAAACTGTCGGACGATATGAGCCATGAGATAGGCGCAAAGTTTTGTTCTTTGCTTATGGTCTCATGCTTGAATATGTCCGCATACTCCCAAAGAATCCGGCCTACAAAAATAACAGGGCATAGAAAGCGTATGTTTAGGTGGATCATAAATTGCCTTTTATCAGCCCCACCTGATATAAAAAAAATTTGAGATAAAGGCTTGTTTATTACTGTCAGGATTTGAGATGACAGCTTGTTTATCTAAAGCTTGTTCTTTGTTTGTTTGTTCATTTGTTTGTTTTTTCTCAATCCTTCCCACATAAAGACTTCAACTGAATTAAGAGGAATATCCTGCCCTCTCCTTTAGTTGGTCATCGTCGTCAAACTACGACCTCTAGCGGTTTATAAGGTCTATGCAAGTTTCCAATAAAATACATGTAACGTAACATTAGGCAAAACTTTGCTCGCGCGTTTTCCACGGTCAAACTTCAGTGCATAGATCAACTTTGTAACGATCTGTTTGTTGTACACGTTTTGTAAATATGTGAATTGTCACTGCATGACCGTTATTACAATACCATGCCCTCAACAGCGAGAGTAGTAACGTTATAAAGCGTAGATTGTATTCCGTAGTAGTTTTTAGAATAGCCATGTGTTCTACTAGTCAACATTGTTAACTCTCACTATCTGTACAGTATACCCTTGCTATGTATTGTTTCATGTTGCAATTAGCCTTCGGGCAAGAACTTGCAAATAAAATTATTGAATTATTACCTGATCTTACTTCTACCGTAAACTAGGTCGTTCAAAATAAGGGAGTTAACCCATTGGCCTAACAAAGTCCCCTTCGGTTCTGTCCATAGCCTCAGTAATAAACACGTTGTTTATCGTGATTGCCCGGGGTAAATTATTAGATGCCAAAGGAGAAAAGAAATTAAAGGTATTTAGACACAAATCACTTTAGTAGGCGTCTCACGGTGAAGTTTTGACCAATTTTTCTGCGGTTCTATCTTCCCCTCGAGCCCGGTGAGGTTCAGATTATCGGGCAGATCTATCATGTGACGAGGGTGGGCATCAGCTGACAGACACATGTACACTTTGGACCTCAGTCAACAACAGTGACTGAACATAAACGACTTTGGAGGAATTACTGAAGAGTTACTACTCGGTAAATGTTCCTCGTTTCCTTGAGTTGCCTAGTGCGTTGCTTCGGTGGTGCGCTTTGTTACTAGTAAACAGTTCGTCACATCGTAAACTGGAGGTTCATACAGCTATAATATAACGTTAGAGCTACGCTGAACCGTGAGTTGTCAACAATGGCAGATTCTCAGTCGTCTCGGGATGTCGTCCTTCTGTGTTGGGTGGTGGCGAGTGTTGTTCTTGTTGAAGTGGGGTCTGTGCCTTCTATACGGCACGTCTTGGTGACCAATAGTGACAGGGGGACACCTCTAACTTCAAAGTTTGAAAGAAGAGACCCGGAGGAAGACATGACACCGGTATGTATCCAAGCAGATGTTCTGACAGGTTAATGTTAGAAGGGGTCAAAATTTTCAGAACTTAGGTCAACCTCAGTGATCTTTTCCATTCTTTCAGTTCCTAAAAACACCAAATCTTTCACATGACATAACAGAATTGGTTGCATCAAGGAGGTTAAAATAGCCTATTCTAACCTCCTTGGTTGCATGAACTGTATCAGTTCTACACAGTATTAGAGTAATTAGAGTCCTGCATGCCTTTTTCAATTCTGAATCAGTTCAATACAATGAATATACAATGCAAAGCATAATCATGCCTGGATCAAATACTGTCATGTGCACTAAAATGTACAAGGAAAACACTGTTGTACCCCCATGCAGACCCCCTGTAACATCTCTTCCCATTTCTCCGACCCCATGCAGACCCAGCTGATCACCAGTAAGGGTTACCCCTGTGAGGACCACTATGTCACTACAGACGACGGCTTCATCCTCAACATGCAGAGGATACCACATGGAAGGAACACCCTGAACAGCACAGGTGAACACGACATGTCATTATGCTATCAGTCATGATTCTGGTCATAGATGTAACCTCCAGTTATAACAGGTTTGGACACCAGGCTTAGTAGTGTGTAAAAATGAAGTAACTATTGTCTGGCTGAGAACTGCCTGTTACCATGGTGTTGGAGGCTGTGATGACTGGTTTCCATGTCGACAGAGACATTCTGTAAGGCTACGCCATTTTTTTTTTTTGCTTCTCGGAATAGCCTCTCCTCTTTTTCCCATTTTGAAAAAAAATGGGTCGATATTCCCATTCACAAATTTTAACTCACAATTTTACTATTTGTTCAGTTGTAAAACTCATTGGCCACCAAAATAGATTATAAAGGCCTAAAAAGTGTGGTCACATTGATCATAAGTTATAATTTTTCACTTATTAAAACTATTTCTCAATATCAATCCATATATTACATGGCAAAGGGTAATTTTGTTATTGAAATTATAGTACTAGATCAAAGAAAGGGTTGCATATATGAAATGAGCCAAACAAAGCTGAAACTTGAATAATCCTCTTATTCTTTATGTTCTGTAAACCCTTATCTTCACCCCAGACTATTTGCACAAAAAAATTTTTTTTTCCACCCTGTCGCTCCAATTTTTTACTGAAAAAATCCGAGAATCAACAAATAAAATTGGTGTGGCCTAAATATTGAAAAAAAGGAATGAATGGTTCTCTCAAGTTGGCCATGAATATTGTTATAGCTTGTTATGCAGTCAATTGTAATGTATTGTCTTTGTCAGCAGGGCTAAGCCCTTTGTAATAGCCTCGGGCTAGTTGGGCAGCCCTGGCTGTGTGTGCTGAACAGTCAAACCAATAAATAAATAAAAGGCGAATGGTGAATGGCCACAAGCTCCGAGGGATGAGGACCAATCAACCACTGACAGTGAGAGATTGTGTCACACAGGCTAGGCCAAAGAAAATTCGACAAACATGACTCACATGCTATATTAGGTATAGAATATCTATGACTAGAAAAATGTACTCAGAAAGTTAAAAGACTCATCTATGCATTTGAGGGTTCGCAGGCTATAACAGCTGTGGAAGATTCATTTATCAACTGCTGGATAAGAAATTCACCCTCATGCATGCATTTCTATAACCGACATTCAAACTCTGTACTTTTTTTTCATGCAGTGACACGACCCGTCGTTTTCCTACAACATGGACTTCTGGGAGCGTCCACCAACTTCCTGACCAACCTAGCCAATGAGAGCTTGGCTTACATCCTGGCAGATTCCGGATGCGATGTCTGGCTGGGAAACGTCCGCGGAAACACGTACTCACGCAACCACACCTCGCTGAAACCTAGTGAGGCCAAGTTCTGGGCATGGAGGTGAGACTAGCAAAACCATAGAGTTTTGAAATAGCCACTGTTACATTTCTAGCCCGGGCCTGCCAGCACACAGACCGCACGCCATAACCGCTAGGCTAAAATGTCTGGACCAGTTAGACTGATCAGTTAGTGGCACTTGAACCCCACTGTTCTAGAAAGGGTCATAAAAATTGATTGAATCAAACATGTATAAAAGTATGTATCATCTATGTTTGATCTTTGTATGCATTTTTGAGCAGGGTCAACTAACTTTTGAGTCTACTAACATAATTCCACCACCTTGAAAAGATACATCCAAACAGATCTTGAACTCAACGTCTCCCAGTATAATGCACTCCTGTATATCTAAACTGTGTGGACCTGGCGGTGCTGCACTAGAGATCTCTCAAACACACTGTTTTTCAAAGTGGTGGATTTATGTAACTCGGCAGCCTAATGGAGGTTAATGTATTTGCTATAATCTGAATATTCCTTGTCTGATCTTCCGCAGTTGGGACGAGATGGCCAAGTACGACCTGCCCAAGATGCTGACCCACGCGCTGAACGTGACCAACCAGACGCAGCTGTACTACGTGGGTCACTCCCAGGGCACCATGATCGGCTTTGCTGAGTTCTCCAGGTAGCGTCGGGAGTCAAGTAGTATCTGTATCTTTATGTCATGCCTCCAGGGCCTGATACGGGTGTTCCGGACCGTGTGATAACTATCCGGATCACATAGGGTGCGGGAGTTTTATCACACGGGCTTCCATAGAATATTTAGAAATGCATTTCGAGCACGCCGGTTCTGCCAACGCTGAAACTTCGAATACCGGATGCGGAGGTTGGAATCAATGTTGTTACAGTTTTGCGTTCGAGGACACAAAACTTCCTCAACTTCTGGCGTATTCCGCATTGAAATGTGTGTTTTCTCGGGTGGGTATGACATAAATAAAATATTCCGCATCACCCTCGGTCCCAGCCCTCCCGCGTGTCGGATCCTACCCGCGGTCGGGCTGGTACCTCGGGTGATACAGAATACCCCGTGTTGTGTTCTATATGTATAGCCGGTATAACCGCCATTCGGCGTAACGCACCAGCTTAGTAGCATGGGTAGTCCAGTGGTCAGCGAGCGACTATGCCTCAGGACCAAGAGGTTGGGAGTTAGAATCCTGGTTGTGGTCGCTGACCTGACATACACGCTACTGGAAATGGTCAGAGTCAGATAGAACAGGTCATAAAGTCGTGGTCTACTGTTTATTGTACTTGTCAAAAATAGCTAGGGGAATTTCACGGGTACAAGGAACCTGTCAATACTGTACATAGCATCTGTCTTCTTTGTCACCGTGGAAGAATTAAGCTCTTCAGTGAGATCACTTTCACTATGATCACCTTCACCTTTCCAGGAACCAGGAGCTTGCCAGCAAAGTCAAGACCTTCTTCGCGCTGGCCCCTGTGACGACTGTGGGGGACATTAAGTCACCCATCAGGCTTTTGGCTAACTATGTGGATCCAATTGAGGTGAAATCAGTTTTTGATTCAGTTCAGCTTAATATGGCAGGAAAACTCTGTAGTTTTTATATTTTCCTCAGGGTTGGCAGAATTAAAACAAGTCTGGTCCAATAGGTGGGAAAAGAAGTCAGATCCATTGATGGAAAAATGCCAAATAATCCAGGAAGATTGGTAAATTCAGGCATACTGACTGTGCTTTGCACCAGAGTCAGGTGGTCTCAGTCGGTCTGTTACAAATCTTCTGTTTTTCACCTTGCAATGTCAACTAGCCTCCTGGATAAGTAATATTATACTAATATTGCTTCTGTAACTGCAGATGATTAACCAAAAATAATTTCATCAGGTTGGTAGAATTATAGGAGATTCTTTTTGCACAACCAGGTAATCTCACCTGCTAATGTTTCGAGGTCTATCAGACACCTTCTTCAGAGCCACGTTTGGGACAGTGTTCTCACCGCAAAAGCGCCACCTACATCGGCTACTTATAGCAGTGAGAAGCAGTACTCCAGTCAGAAGCTCTGAAGAAAGTGTCTGATAGACATCGAAACATCAGCAGGTGAGATTACCTGGTTGTGTAAAAAGAATCTCCTATATCCTACAGATGATTAAGACCTTAACCTTCTCCCTGCTGCCTAACTCAGTAACCAATAGAGAATTTGGTGCCAAACGACTACTTCAGTGTGCTAAAGGTTAAAATGTCCCTTCCAGTTGCTGTTTGACGTTCTCGGGGACCACGAGTTTTCCCCGAGCTCCGAGTTTATGCGTTTCCTGGGACAGGACGTGTGCGACCAGCCGGTGCTGGACATCGTGTGTGAGAATGTGCTCTTCCTCATCGGTGGGTTCAACTACGGCAACACCAACATTGTGAGTATAGCAGGCTTTCTGTGTCGAATTCCTAACAAGATATGGAAACCGGAAGTTTGGCTGCAGCACCATAGAATGTCACTAGGATGTCCATTGTCGAACTTGACCTTCGTTTCCCTGAACTCGACCCACATACCAAATATCATGATCCATCAACATTACTTCTCGAGTCATACTGAAAACAAGCACACAAACACGTAGATAAATGCACAAACAAATGGCACACAAAAATATGTATTAAGTTCTTGGCAAATGTATTTCCATTGCACCGTTGCTATTAGGCTTTGGCATTTGACATCAAAACCCTAGAAATATTGCTAAATGTACATGTAACATTACAGCAAGGAGGTTCTATATAAAACCTCCTGGGTTACAGCCAACGAACTAAATGGAGAATTTTTTTTTTTAGTGGCGCTGAAGAAGAGTGATGGATATCACTCGAAAAGTCTGGAATTAGAATTTTATCCAGTTGTAGAGTTTGCATTGTCTTTATATATTATTTACCTGGATGTCTAACCTTCATGAACCTAAAAGCAGAACGATGTATTTTCTGACAGACCAGAATCCCCGTGTACGTGAGCCACTCTCCTGCTGGCACCTCTGTGCAGAACATGGTGCATTATGCACAGGTGAGTCTAACCTTCAGCCAGCTATGGTAGCTATTTGGTATTCTCCAAGCAGAGGTTTCGATTGGGGGGGGGGGGGATTAGTAGTGGCCGGGATTTTTACACTGCCCTCTCTTTACCTCTGCGCTATAGAGAGTGCAGTGTAAAAATCCCGGTCACTACTTAAGTCCCCCCCGATCGAAACCTCTGCTTGGAGAATAGCCATTTGACACTAATTTTTGTATTGGTTGTGGGGTGTCGTGTTGGAGTAACGGTTAGGATATTTGACCCAGAACCCAGAGGTCCTGGGTTCGAATTCTCTGACATGCCACCGATGTTGTGTCCTAATGGGAAAGGCACTTCACACGACTTTCCTCACTCCACCCAGGTGTAAGAATTAGCACCTGACTTCGGTAGGGGAAGTGAAAGGTGGCGGAAGGAGAGGGATGGGCTCCGCCTTCCAATACCGTGCCCTGGTAGACACAGTTGACAATAGCCCACTGCCCCTTAGATAGCCTCATAAAGGCTATGGGACTACCTTCACGGTGACCTTTTTTAAGGGGTTTAAGGCAGCAGGGAGAATGTTAAACCCTTCACCTTACAGTATACATGTCAGTCAGAGTTTGGGATTCGAACCCCCAACCTCTGGGTCGAGTCAAGGGCACCTGACCCATACAACAAGCATCGGGAGTACTAGTCCTCTAGTCTATCATATCAATACCCGTTAATAACTTTTAAACCTTGTCCTGCTGGATTTCCAGAGCATTATGATATACCCCCACTGCTGAAGTACCCAGACACCTTTCAAATAAAGGGTACTACAGTAGTTTGATATTGCTCATTTTTTATAGTTACTTTGCTTTACAACAACCACGCAAGTGCAATGTACGTATCCTAGAAATACCCTCAACCCGACAATTGTCAGGGCTAGCTTACAGAACAAGCATGTGCAAACCGACAATTGTCGGGCTCAGCAGGACTAGGGTTTTAACATCATCATTGTTGGAGATTGTTATTTGTAAATCATTTCTAAAATGTAGTCACAACAAACTTCATTTTACATTTGCTATAATTTGCTGATTCAGACAGAATGGCAAAATAAGTAGTAACACCAATAGAGTTGAACAGTTTGTGATTGTGATGTTTTTATCCCCCCCTAGGCAGTGAAGAACCACAAGTTCCAGATGTATGATTATGGCCTGGTGGAAAATCTGCTGAAGTATAATCAGGTAAGCCACAACCTTCCATAAAGACTGTTCAGAATTGGCGAGACCATCACTACATATACTGACTGCATAATCATATTGACAACAAATTGACGACATTTGAATATCTTTTGAAAATTAAAGACTGTCAGTAAACAACTTTAAATAGTGACCAAGACCGACATATAGGAATTCAATTTAGAACAAAAAAATCACAGATTGATCTAGAGCTCCATACCACTTATTTACCTAGCTTTATTGAGTTTGACCTTTTGAATTTTCCACAGACAACCCCACCAAAGTATCACCCAGAGAACATGACTGTGCCAGTAGCCCTGTTCACTGGGAGCCAGGACTGGCTGGCCGACCCAAAAGATGTGGCCATCCTGCTACCCAGGCTGAAAAACAAGGTTTGTTTGTGTGTGTGTGTATGTATGTGTTTGTGTGTGTGTGTGTACGTGTAACTTGCATGTATGTGTGTATGTATGTATGTGAGTATGTATGCATGTAACGTATGTTATGTATGTGTGTGTGTATACGTGTGTGTGTCTACATGTGTGTGGGTGGGTATGTGTGGGGGGGAGGGGGTTGCATGTATATATGTGTATATAAAAGTATGTATGTATATGTATATGTGTATGTATATGTGTGTGTACGTGTGTGTGTGTATGTATGTCTGTCTGTATTCATTTATTTATCTATCTATTCATTTTTCTAAACAAGGTCTACGTTAAAGACATCCCAGAATGGCAGCATCTTGACTTCATCTGGGGGATGGATGCTCCTCAGAAATGTTACAAGGACATGATAGACATCATCAAGCAACGGGAAGGGTGACAACCTGCCCACACCTACTATTAAACATGTACATGTAGTAGCTTCTGGATTTCTGTTAGTCTGATCCTGTGATTCACTTTATCTTCACGGAAGCAGAATTTCACTGAACTCTAACTACACGGTGGCAGCAAGTGATTTACAGAAGGGATGTGTGAAGGAATTATAAGTAATAACAATAGGTTTTTTCACGTTGATGATAAGTTCACGGTACAGAGGTGACCTTGAAATCAGTGAACATAAAGTTACAGTGAAAGAAACAAGAATTACAGTATTTCATTTTGGCCAGTCCATTATTCTGATAGGGGTATTTGTCATTATTTAACACTACATGTATTAACATTTTAGATGACAAAGACAGAATGTGCAATTTTAAAGTTCTGAAACCTTTATAAGTCAAAAATAATTTTGTTTGAATAACTAGTGCCAAGAAGTCATGATTGTTATTAAAAGTCATCAGCTAAAAATTTAATTGCATGTTTCATACAGCAATACAGTTATGGTCAATAGAGATATTAGAGAGCTCAGACCTGAAGTTTGCCAGACTGCAGTTCCACCTTCTGCTGCTAGATGGCACATGCTGACCATATGTTATGCCATAGAGATAAGCATTACACGGGAGTGGTCACGAGAGCACGACGGGATACATAGGCTTGACGCACCAAAATGGCGGCGGTCGGATTTTGAGCCAATGACGTGATGCAGAACCCCGGGGACTGTGCGTTTATTCAGCAGTGTGCAGATTCATGGAAGGTGCGTATGGGCAGGGGATATATTGGTGTTCCACTTGACATGACAGATGTTCTTCGTCAAGTGCCTGCTGTTCTTCTTCCGTGTTTTCTATCTGCAGATACTACATATTTTGCCCTTTGGAGGTGTTAAACAGAGTCCTAAATGATTACGATATTACATAGCTACATTTGAATTGAACCCTCTGTCACACCTACATAGACCCTACTTACACAGAAAATTTGAAGTCAATCAGCCAAGCCGATCTTGAGAAATTGACCTGACAAGTTTACATTGTGTCCACCAGCCCCCCTCCCCCCTTGGCTCAAGTGTTATCATTTCAACATCTCCCAGGAATGTGATCAACTAATGTCAATCTTACCAAACTAGCATAGATGATTAGTACCTATATCCCTCCAACTTATGATGGAATATGAAGTCCATCCATACTTTTGATTATGAAATATTCACTGGGAAAGTTGACCTTTGTTTGACCTGTCATATTCTTTATACCCACCCCTATTCAAAAAATAGACGGAAATAGAAAAACATGTCTGATTTCACAAAAAATAGTAAGATTCATTAGTAGATATAACACGCCAACTTATATGGGACTATGAAGTCAATCCGTGATTTTGATTATGAAATATACACTTTGGAAGTTGACCTACTTTTGAGGTGTTGTGTTGTTCACACCTAGCCCCATTCAAAAAATAGACGGAAATAGAAAAACTGGTCTGATTTCTTAAAAAGTAGTAAAAATCATCAGTAGGTATATCCCTTCAACTTATCTAGGAATGTCAAGTCGATCCATCGTTTGGATGAAGAAATATACAGTTTTGAAGTTGACCTTTGTTTGACCTCTATAGTTGTTGACACCCACCCCTATTCAAAAAATAGACGGATATAGAAAAACATGTCTGATTTTCAAAAAAGTAGTAAGAATCATTAGTACGTATATCCCTTCAACTTATCTAGGAATGTCAAGTCGATCCATCCTTTGGATGAAGAAATATACAGTTTTGAAGTTGACCTTTGTTTGACCTCTATAGTTGTTGACACCCACCCCTATTCAAAAAATAGACGGAAATAGAAAAACATGTCTGATTTTAAAAAAAGTAGTAAGATTCATTAGTAGATATAACCTGCCAACTTCTATGTGAATATCAACTCAATCCATGATTTTGATTATGAAATATACACTTTGGAAGTTGACCTACTTTTGAGGTGTTGTGTTGTTCACACCTAGCCACATTAAAAAAATAGACGGAAATAGAAAAACATGTCTAATTTCTGAAAAATCTCTTTGAATCATTAGAACGTATATCCCTCCAACATATGTAGGGATATGAAGTCAATCTATACTTTTGATGATGAAATATACAGTTTTGAAGTTGACATTGGTTTCACCTCTGAAGTTGTTGACACCCACTCATATTAAAGAAATAGACGGAAATAGGAAAACATGTCTGATGTTTGAAGAAGTAGTAGGAATCATTAGTATGTATATTCCTCCAACTTATGTAGGAATGTCAAGTCAATCCATGCTTTGGATTGGAAAATAAAGACTTTGAAAGTACATGTCAATATGGTTGGCTATATTATCATATATGTGGTAACTTCAATATCCCCTAGGCAAGTATTCAAGTGCTTGATTTTCCCAAAACAATATAAGTTATTAGTATTTCTTATCATATATGGGATAATCAAGAAGCAAATACTAGAGATGCATTTGATCAAGAGATATAGACTGCTGTAAATATGTATGTAAGTTGGTCAGCCATATTGATAAACAGATTCACAAGTGTGTCTGTTTCAATATACCCCAACAGGAAATAATATGCAATTTGTATGATTTCCCCAAAACTATTATACACGTAGGTCATTAGTATTTGTATCTTCACTACAATCGGGACTTTCAAAAACTCAATGTTGTCTTTCATGATGAAATATAGACTTATTATGCCATATTTACTGTGTGTAGCACACTAGTATTGACTTTAGTGTAGAAGCTATGCTTGTTAGCTGCTTACCCTTTGCTATAAGCGAGCAAAGATTTTCAACCAGTGAAGTAAATATTGCAGATGACATGCTGATTTTATGACAGCTGTCTGCATATGATCCACTTTCAAATTGTCATCTGAAAACTGCCAAGCAATTATCCTGCCCCCTCCCCCCTCACACATGACAAATTTAAGTGGTTTAAGGTGACTATTAGTATTGGATGCAAAGTATTCAAAGGTCATGTGTTAAAGTGAGTGCTTGCTATGATTGGACAGCAATGATTTGCTTTGTTTTGTTTTGTTTTTTCTGAGGAAAAGGTTTAGATTATCATCATCATCTTCAATGATCATGTTCTGGTAGTTTCTTGGTTTGAATAAAATTGACCAATATACTAGTACCCACACCAATATATCACATCAAATTTCTTTGTCGAAGTAAGGAGAAAGATCATTAATGCTAATTGTCCATAAGCTTTGTAATGTGAAATATATTCTTCTTTTTCAGATGGTGTCTGCTGTGGAAGCAACTTGAACTCAAGACTTCTTAGCTCTTCTCAAGTTGTGGGATATGATGATGTACCCTCTTTACAAAGGAGTTGAATGCTACAATAGTAATACAACATAAACATATTGATAATTCATTTTGTGATTTTGACAATATTATTTCTAACGTTAAGATGTAAAGTTGTCCCATGTACAATGTATCTATATGAAAACATATGTATACTAGTACTGTAAATGGGTAATGTTTGCAGTGGTTTTATGTTCATGTTTTTCACATTGACCTCTTCAACGCCGACTTCAAACCACATAGAATATTCACCATTTTATAGTAAAACCCTGTATGGCAGTTTCAACCGGGAACTTAAAATCAAAGCGAACATTTCTCCCAACAGTGGAATTAAATCCCCGCAAATATTTCCCCTTTTACAGTTGTGCATATAAAAAAGACCTTTTGTGACTGTTACATTTAGAACTTTGTGGGGTTTCTGTAGTTGACTAGTTGCTGATATGTTTAACTTCAATGGAAAACAATGACTTATAACCATTGAAAAAAACTTGTAACTACTATAAAGCAGTTGCCGAGTGTAATTAAAAGTTATCTGTTTGAAAATCATTGATATTTTCAGTTTGTTAATTTTGTCTATGACATGCCCCAGCCCAAGTTTTATCTATGGCATCAAGAATTCAAAGTATAAGCATTTACCTGTAATAGAATGCTGTTTCAGTAAGTATACATGGAGTAATATATGAATTATGTGCCAATTTTACAACATGAATAGGATATATGATATCAGCCAATGTAGATAAGTTTTCTACAGAGCTGTAGGTACTTTTTCATGATATTGCTGGAGTGTTTTGTCTGAATTTGTGCCAACCATGTGCAGTAAGAAACGGCTAGCTTATGGCAATACTATCAGGTGTTTTTCCTATTATAGATTAACAAACACAGAAGTCTGTATCTGTATTGCATCTAATTATGCCCCGACTATGGTGAGGCAACAGGAACAACAATGGTTTAAAGATTTGTTAATACATGTACAATAATTATGATGAACACATGTAGTGTTATTACACATACATGTCTATAATGTCACTAATAAAAGAATCCAATAAGATATCATGACAATTTGGCCTGTAGTGCTGTTGTTTTGGTCTCTTGACTTGTATTTTTGTACATTTTGTTTTACATGAAGGGAAAGAGGATCAAACATGAGAGATGTTAAGGTTCAACAAAAAGTTACATTGTAACTGAAACTTTGTGAAACTGTATAGCAAATTCAAGATGTTAATTAATTTCTTTATTATTAGAATTAGCAGTGAAGGTGGTCTTAATTTCAGCAAAGGTTTACCATACAGACAAACATCATTTCTCACCCTTATTTTGCTAATTTTGGAGCAGACCTTAGAAAAAACTTCTGCACTTTGAATTGAATTTTGTTATGGAAAAGTCCTTTGAAGTAAGATCTATTATTTTGTAGTAGAGAAGGTTCATGGATTAATTTCTAAAGCATGAAAGCTCTCAAACCTATAGTTTATCATTCTGTTTTAATGTAAGATCATCCAAAGTAGTATCCACCCAGTAGTAACGCACAAGACTTCGGATTCCGACATCAAGTGTCATTTTCCGCTACCGAAAGGCTCCCCGATTTGAATTTACCGCGCACACCACTTCCGGGTACCCGCCATCCATTGCGAAACCCCTGCGCGGAGCCTCGTTTCCGCGCAGGCTTTGGATTCCATGGCCTGGTTATGCAAAGGATGATGCAATGATGACTCATCAAATTCATTCTGCTGCAGTATGTGTTCTACTCTCAAGTGCTGCAAACTATATTTTCGGCCAGCTAAGTTATAACTGTCTATTTAGCCAATTTCTACTACTGTAAATGCAGAAATGTTTGGTTTAATTTTGCGGTAGGGAGAAAATGGAGTGTTCATAGTGGTTTTCAGTTCGCGTTTGAAAAAATAGTAGTGCTACCGTCACATTATGGAACAATTTTTTGCGGTGGTTTTAAGTTCACAGTAAAGAGTACACCGCGAAACCACATTTCTGCATTTACAATATTTTGCCAGCAACCTATGGTGCCTGGTAGAGGCTAGCTTGGGCGGGCAAAATACGCTATACACTAAATACAGAGTCTTTCCTTTGCAGAACACAAATTTGTTTGTTGCACATTATCAAGAGTTCACTGTTGCCTACAGATCATGTAGAACGGACATGACTGATGGGAAAACATGCACACAGGCCTGGCTGGACTTTGCCCTCTCCCGACCGTAATAAAAGCACCTTTGTTTCCACAGTACACAAAAACACCTGCTTGTACACCTGGACATATACATGCTATATGTGTATAAAGCAGTTGTGGCTAGTCTCCAACCAGACCCAATGGATTGCAAAGACCGTATCCAACTGGAAGAAGGAGCTTGTAATGCAATCCAAAACGTACTTCCTCTGCCAGTTTGATACGGTCTTTATGCAACCTATAGATCTGCTTGGAGATTAGTTGTGGCCACTGTCACAGCTAATAATGGCACCACTTGTCGTTTTTTTGGTTGTGTCACTAACATCTGATATTCCTAACTGCCACTGGTTAGGCTTCCCTCGATAGGGAAAAAGCATCCCCCTCACTATTACGACTTGAAAGCTAGCGTTAGCCATGCAGCAGCTTCTGATCTGCATTGCGGTATCAAAGCTTGTCTTGTTGAGGCCTTTGATATGGAGTCTTTTTACCTTTGCAGAGAAGGTTATGCAGAGGGTAGCGTTTGTGTGTGTTTAATTGACCAGCTGAATAAAAACTTTCTCTGCCAGTTGGATACGGTCTTTGCAACCTTTGGATCTGCATGGAGATTAGATGCTAGCCTTTACCAGGCTCTGAGGATGGCTGGAAAAATAGCTTGGCCAAATATAGTGAATAGTATGCTAAGGGAGTCGGCTACAGAGGGTCCAATATGCCATTCAGAGCGGCAAATTGAACCCCTATAGCAGACTAACTCATCTTGCATGTTTTTCAGTCTATTTGGCCAATTTCTACTCTTTCCGGCCACGTCTCAGAACCAGTTTTCATTGAATGCCCTTAGCAACAATGAGACCATAGGTCTACAACCTCAATCAGGTAAACAACCCAGTGCCACACCCTAATTCAGCTGCAGTGCCCCTTTTGTCCACTAGGTGGCACAGAGTGTTGGTAGCATTCTGCTGTGGAAGAAAGTACAGGGCTGATCATTTTCAGGAACTTTTCTTTCAGCCCGAGCCTTGGTGCTGTCCTTGATAGTTCACAGGCTACAATACTGTAAATACAGAAATGTTTGCGGTGGTTTTATGTTTGTGGTTTTTGCGACGACCGTTTCACCGCGAACTTAAAGCCACCGCAAACATTTTTATCCAAATTTTTCAATACTGTAGCAGTATGTGACTAAAGCGCTGCCGTAAACTTAAAACCACAGCAAACACTCCATTTTCGCCTTTATAAGACGAAATAAACACCACACAAACTTAACTGCATTTACAGTAATCTCTGCTAATCAATGGTTAACATACTACCATGGCACCCAGGCTATTTCAGCCCAAGAGAATTAATAAATCTATTCAATAATTTGTATTATGGGTTCATTATGGGAAGATTGCACTCCCAACATGAAAGTGTAACCAATTTTTGGGCTTGTCTAATTATACTTGCTGTATTTCCAAGGAAACACCGATTTTTCATGCGATGTGGATAACAAGTAGCTAAGATTAATGCTTGATACTCATTTAGAATACCTATCAAAGGGGAAATGTTTGCAGTGATTCTGTTTGCAGCGACATCTTCAATGCAAACCACTGCTAACATACGGTATTGTCTTCCTACCTGTCCCCAGTTCACTTACTCAACCACCACAAACACTCATTTTCTCATGACTGCAAAATTAAGGCCCTACCATAATTTCCCCTTTGTATAGGGCATGCAATTCAGCTTTATGTATTGGATTGAAACTGTTGGCACCTGGATTATCTTCTCAGAAACTGTGCAGGCCATTATATGCTAGTGCTTTTATCAAGCAGAAACGGTATTTGCATTGCTAATAATTCTTGATTCCTATTCTTCAATGATTCCAAAGTTGAGGTGACAAGAACACTGATGCGTTACTATGTATGAGAACACTGCTGCCATTGCACATGAAATTTCAAAAATACACAAAGGCCCAAGTTAGTCCAACTACAATAATTTAGCCTTGGCCCCCCAAAAAAGGACCTAACACTGAATAAATTTACCTTTGCACAAAAACAATACCTGAACAATTAGCTTATGCCATACTTGGACTTTTTTTAGCAGAAAGTAGCCCGGTATTGTTACCTGATCGAGGCAAGGGAATGAAGCACACAAAATGTATGTATAAAAGTAACTCCATTTTATTGTATGGTGTGTGTTCCATGGTCACATGACAGGGGTTCTACCATCACCACTACTGGAATACAAAATTCGAAAGCAAACCAACAGTAAAAGCAAGCAAACACACACGAGTACATCCTACTACAATCACTGGAAAAATTGGGAAACCTTACTGTTATGGGAGACCTAAGTCCCTTGCAATATGCTTATGCCAGATATACAGGCTATGATGACAGGCTACAAAGGTTACTGATTCACACACAGTTTAGCAACTACTTCAGCTATCAATTGTTTTGATTTTTTTCTCCATTTTCCATCGGGTCTAAAACAATACTACTACTATACAGCATCAGGACAATGACAGGTGGAAATGGCGACTATCGGCTAAATACAAGAAAGCATAGAAGCCTGGAATCATAAAGGACATCGGAGACGTGGAATGGTACAGCTTATGTGGCCTTCTGAGATCCCTTCTTGCCGATCAGACTCTTGTGGATGTGAGGGATCACACCTGCAATACAAGAAGTGTGTGGTCATCATTTGACTATGGTTTAAGACTGCAACAGGGAAGAACCTTACAGAAGAGCAAAGGGTCAGCCTCTGACCTATGTACTTAGGCATTTGACTGTTTTTGCCTAGTGTCATAAGGTTTTCATATTTGTACACTGTGTACTGTCTTGTTACACTTGCAAATAAATAAAATAAAATACACTGATAAAAACAATAAAATTGGAAGGCCCAACTTGTGAAGGACACGCCTAAACAGTCGGGAAGTAGAGGCTAGGGCAAGGGACAGGACTGCTTAGAGGATTCTCCTGGAAAGCAAGGGGCCAGTTTCTGGCCTGAGCACGTAGGCAAAAACAACCTTCAAAATTCATACAAAGAAAAAACAATGCAAAACTAACTTATGGGCACTCAATTTTCCCAAAAATGAGTTATTAGAGGACTTACCACCACCAGCAATGGTGGCCTTGATCAGAGAGTCCAACTCTTCATCACCACGAATGGCCAGTTGCAAGTGACGCGGCGTGATACGCTTCACCTTCAGATCCTTACTGGCATTGCCCGCCAACTCTAGCACCTAAAAAGATGAAGCCATTGTCAGCATGCTGTTAAGATATTACCCAAACCTACTTACAAACTTACAGTGGCAGTTGTCAAGTGCTAATGCTTTTGAAGCCTGGCAATATTTAAAAAAAAACACTTTACAATACGTACAGCGCAAGTGTCTTTATGATGTATTGACCGTCTGAAATACACATGCATAGCTCAAAATACAGTTTTAGCTTATACATAATAAAAAGCATGCATTCTATCAGTTTGCAAAAAGTCAGTGCTATTTTGAACAAGCAGAATGGTATTTCCACTACAAATACGTATGATTCCAGAGTTTAGAGGTTATTATTTAGTAGACACAAACATTAGTTTAGACATGACAAAGAATATGTGGGAAAAACTATTGTTACCATGAACCAAGGACATTATATATGTCCTTGCATGAACTGACTGAGCACATTGTTGCCATTGTACATGAAAAAAATAATTAAATTCCAAAAATACACAAAGGCTCCAATAAGTCGACCTGCAATAATTAAGCCTTGACCCCCAAAAAAGGACTTAACGCTGAATGAATTACCCTTGGCACAAAAACAATACCTGAACAAACCAATTAGCCTGTGGAAATGATGTGAACAAACAAAGCTTGCTAAGTCTGAACTCTGAAGAAATGAAAATTACACCCCCCATATGAAGAAAAATACCTGATTAAGCTTACTTCCAGTTGACGTATTTCAGTACAAATGGGCTGTTTAGATTATTATGTATTTAGGTGGCAAATTTTGGGATATGCGTGCCCCCCTCCCCCATAGGTAAAATCATCAACAAAGCACGTCCTACTTTAGTACTTACGTGGCAGACAACATCCACCTTTTTCGTACCCAGAATATCTAATGAAGAACCTCTTTGTGTCAAACCAGATTGCTCCTCTACATGAGAATGGTTGCCCAGTTATATAATTACGTCAGAAACTATAAATATGAATGCAGGGCGGAGGGGACGCAGTGTTGTCTGCACGAACGGTTTTGAGCGGGAACACAACAAAATCCCGCCAAATTTTGAAAGCCTGTAGATGGGCATCCCGCCAAAATTATAAGAACAAATTTTTGAAGAAGGGTGTTAAACCGAAAATAAGATATCTTTTCGTATATGGAGGCGAAAATGAAGTTTGAATTAGAAACGGAAACGAATAAAGGGTTAGGAACAAATGGGAGGTTTTGTTTTCGTCGCGGGGGGTCGTAACAAGGGCGCGAATTATGTTTTTACTACAACTACAAATTGCTATTTCTCGGCGATTTAAGCATATTTTGCAGAAATTCTTACCTCAGCGGTCAGATATTCGAGGATAGCTGCGCTGTAGACGGCTGCTGTGGCGCCGACGCGGCCGTGGCTGGTCGTACGGTTCTTCAAGTGCCTGTGGATACGGCCGACCGGGAACTGTATGGGGAGGGGCGGAGGGACAGAGCCGGTTCAAAACATTGGTAAAACATCGACATTTCAACGCAGCGACTACAGAAATATTTCACAAAATGTTTTCAAGGGTTGTTGTTATTGATACCCGGCTCGTTCTTACCTGTAGTCCTGCCCTTGCAGAGCGGGAGATCGCCTTCGCCTTTGCCTTTCCAGAGTCCTTTCCTGCCTTGCCTCCAGCCTACAAAACAAAGGCCGAAATTCTCATGAAAAACAAAACATCGACATACAATACTTGTTTTGCACGTATGTTACATCCTTAGCAATGCATATTTGATAAAATATGAGATGGATGGCTTAAGATTTTTGAAGTATTGCGCGGATTCTGCGATAACTTACCATCTTGATTTGTACTGTCTTCTTCACACAACAAAGCGACGCCACTGATAGCCCGCCAAATGCATGCTGGGGTATTTATAAGCTTAGCCGATGACGCTACCACTTGGGCCAATCATCGCGCATGTGGGATTTAAATGGGCCAATCACAGAATTGAATCGGCACTCAATGTTACAAGGCATTGCACGATATGGCGTTGTTACAAAAGAAAATGGACGGTTACAAATCATGGTATACTAGTATATATTTCATCTCATATAAAAGAAAAACAATCTATCTGTCCACGAAAAGAAAAAATAATCTAAACATTCACAAACAGCCTGTAGTCGGCATTTTTTTAATCATTCATTAACCATAAGATGAACACCTGTTCAAGACTTGTCCCGTACTGAATCCATCCCTTATATCACATGACCTAATCAACATACGAGTATTAGCAATTTTCAACTGTCAATGTCTTTGGAAATGAAAATTGTGAATATTGAACACGACAAACAATAGGTCTATGAATATTGTTCCAGATGAAGAAAAGGCAAGGAATATAATGCCATTTTCATTTTGTGAACATCAGTGACCCCCGCTCTAACGTTAAATATCAAAAGATCATTTAGCCAGAACTTCAAGTGAGTAACTTGATTCGTCTTCCACTGCCTCCAACGAAGAAGTCCAACCCAAGTTACCCAACATAAGTAGCTATAGATATCAGTATTTTCCTTAATTAGTATCTTACTACAGGTATCAACATCTCGAAGAGAGACTGCTGCAGAGAAGAGAAGCCACAAGAAAGCTGCTGCTGCCCAGTCACCACCTACATAGGGCTTTACATGCCCGGCCTGCAGCAGGGTGTGCAGATCCAGGATTGAGCTACACAGCCACATGAGAGCCTGCAGAGGAGGACAACCTTCGGAAGCGAAGAAACAGCCATCACAGGTATCATCATGAATTTCTTATGATTGTTTATTTGCAAAATCATGCCCGAAGGCCGACTAATGGCATCTACAGTATCGAAGTAAAAGTAAAGTAATAGAGAACATACTACTAATGTCTAAAAAAATCTAATCAACTGTAAGGTGCTATATTTGATATCACTACACCTATTGATTATTATCATTACTCCTAGTCCATTCTACATGTACTTGACTCCGGGCACAGGGCATGCATTTGCACACACAAAAAAAACGCTATCAATAATATTTCCCATTGAAGTCCAGTAGTAACCTCTCTGGCAAGTTTTTCACACTACTTATACAATTTCTAAAATGTCCTACCCCAAAAGAGGCTGTTAGAGACTCATAGCGTTACAGGTACGCCGACGTCATTGTACATGTATTTGCAATATACGAATGGCCGCTAAGTGTCGCTACAGCTGATGCATGTACCGTACAAATTTAGATATTGGCAAAGAAGCCGAATCCATGGATGGCCAGGGATGTGATAGAGGATGGAACGAGACTCCGGCTGCTTTTCGTCTTCCTCTCCTTCCAAACAAAACAGATATAACGTTACATATATCAAACACTAGCTTACAATAATGACAATCACCGTCCTTGTCACATGTACTAGTACTGTATGTGCCCATGTATCTACCACATGTCATGTATGAACTTGCAAATAAACTTTCATTCACTAATTCATTATATCCTCAAGCTCATGTGCATCCTAGCCTGGTCACCGTGATCTAAACCTATCATAGCTCCCGAGTCTCCTCTCCGCAAATATATACTACTGTTTTTTTTTCTATAACATGCAGATGTGAACAATAGTCACTAGACAGAAAATCACTATAGCAATCCAGTCCAGTGACCTATCAGTGGTTCACAGCTGCCAAGTGTTCTTGCTTCTGTAAGAGGTAGCGATGGGCACGGGTCTTGTAAACCAGGTTTGGACAGCAGGCACGGTGTACCAGGCTATTGCGTCCGGAACTTTTGATGGCACTAACCTCGCACACGATAGATATTTTAGAGACCTGGCATCCAGGATAGATTGCACAAGCTTTCCTGACGTTGTATCATCACAGCGTGGCCAAAAATGTCGATGTCGCAATCACACGGTTCTTTTTTTTTTGCGGCCCAGTCGCTGCTGCTAAAATCAAGCCGAGATCAAATGGGTAACATGCGGGCAAGCGGGAAGACGTACTTTGGTTTTTGACCCGTTAAACGTCAGAAAAATCTCAGACAGATATCCACGTGATTCGGGACTACAGTTGAAGAAGGGCTTGCCCCTATCCGTTTGACCTTCTAAATACATGTAAATACAGAAATGTAAGACTTGTGTAAAAGTTGCGTGAGAGAAATCCTATAAATAGTAAAAAGACGTAAATACGTAGCATAACGTACACATTCCATATATGGTAAGTAGGTGACGTAGTGCTCATTTGGCCGGAAGTGGTAACCTTTATCTAAAAATAGACCAAACCTAATGGCTGCAGCGGTATGGGGGGTTCTTCCCGCAGTATGACGTCACGTAAACACAACTTGAGGTATCCACAACTGAACACTCTAATTGTTTGCGTTGCCCCTTAGGGGTGTAAAGAAATTTACGGTCGATGCCATGGCACCGAAGTTCTCTCTCTCTCTCTCTCTCTCTCTCTCTCTCTCTCTCTCTCTCTCTCTCTCTCTCTCTCTCTCTCTCTCTCTCTGCCCCCTCTCTCTCCCTCTCTCCCTCTGGATATCTCTCTCTATATTATATCTCTTTCCCTCTCTCTCTCTCTTTCTCACTGTTCCCACGGATAGGATAGCTTGGGGATATGAAAGATCATGAAAGGGCGTGGGTACATCCCACACAGATAGCTAATGCTCGTTGATCTGTAAAGCCATACACGACAAGAACTACCCCATACAATAAAAGGGGAGAAACTTTTTCCCTGACGCTCATACTATTTTCTTTCCCGCGAAATATGCTCCATACACCGTTACGATCGTCCACAATAAAAAAAAAGACAATGAACAGCAGAGAAAGTAGGCGTGGCCTCACCTGACGACCGCGCGTGTATTTTAAGGAAGTAAAATAAAACCACGTGAGCGTGTGTCCCCCTTCACCTTTCGGGGAAATAACCCCTTCCTTCCACCAATTACACACCTTTGGGTACGGTTGATTTGAGAGATAAAAAGCTAAAAATAATGACTATATATGGTGAGCAGGTAGGGTATAAATGGCCGCGAGACTCCTCCACCCTACAGTAGCGACTTGGGTCATCTCGAGAACGGCCAACACTTCAGAAGAGTCTTCAGGGCAGAGCCGATCTTCACCGTTTTAGAAGGTACAGCAATACTTTCCAATATATTGAACACTGCTGGAATGTTTCCGATATCACGATATAGTATCTTCCTCACGCCCAGACGCCGTGTTCTGAGAATTCGAAGTTCGGGCGTTTTGTAATACACTTTTCCAGGCAGCGGTTTGTCGGACCTGAAATCGACGAAAGTGCCCCGGCGCTATTCTGTTCTCAAAATGTTCAACAGTTGGTTAAACGGCCCCAGTCATATTAGTCGTCCTTGACCTTGGTCGTACTATATAGTTCAGACTACAAAGTGAGTGTGTTCTTGGGACAGTTGGGGATGCGTACAGTATTCAACAGTCTTGTGACGGAAAATGTTGTCGCAGACCCATGTAGACAGCCGACGTCGGTTCCCGGCTCATAGCCACGCGAAGATAATCTCCAAGCAGATCTACACGGTGCCAAAATCGTATATGCTAGCCAGAGAAGCTCCAGTCAGCCACTGAGAAGCCTACGGTGCCTGACTGGAGCTTCTCTGGCTGGCTGGAGCTTCTCTGCTCTGGCTAGCTATAGCATATACGATTTTGGCACCGTGTAGATCTGCTTGGAGATTAGGGATGGTACTGCATACGTATATTATACTTATTTGTGACGTAGAGTAATGAAAAATTCCGAAGACTAATATTTCATTTCGAATCGTTCCAGATACAACGTTAACCAGACAGGATGAAGACTGTTGCTGTCGCGGTCGCCGCTATGCTTGCTGTGGAGTTCTTGCTCATGCGGTGCCAGGCTCTACCTCTACAAGACACGGTCATCCGCCGCCAGAGAAGAAACGCCGTACCATCGGTAAGACGGATTACAGAATCTATCATTATGTTTTTTTTAAAGTATTCTATATCTATGACGTTGCTTTTCATGTTTCTACGCTCAAAGAAACAATAATTAAGTAACGTTACATGTAGTTCTATCAGAAGGGCAACCGAATGTATGTAAAATGTGTATACATACTAAAACTAACATAACACGGCAGATGTACAAGTACAATTCTCGATTATAGAATATAGTAAGCGATATAGAAATTTAAGGTGCTGCTTTTCAACAGTACATACGGGACAAAGATACAAAAGATAAAGTCTCAATGTATGTAACAGCAGTGTCAAATTCTACAACAGATTTCCACACTAAATTACTATCGTTACTTATAAATGTAGATCTAGGGCAATTGAACTAATGATTTTGTTTTCAGGGTAGGGAGTGTAGATTCCCCGGTAGTAATCGGATGTAACCCAGGCTACTATTGGACAACTTTTCTTTTGCCATTTTCTAAATGTTTCTTTTCGAATCGTGTAATGACATTCCCCTACCTTCTTTTTCTCTCCACCATCAGTGTGGAGGCTGTGAGGGTCTGGTAGCGGCCATTTCTCGGACGGACAACGGGAATTCTCTGACCAGCTTCGGTGACGAGTGCAACCAGTGCGGGTTTGGCTGTAACAAGAAGAAGGCATTTGAAAACTTCTTTGGAAAAGGGCTGGACATGTGGGTCTGTACGACCGATTCGTAGAGTTGGAAGTGATGTATTCCATAATCTGTGACGTTGTTTCCTTGGGAAAGGCACTTAGAAGCTGGTGTCGCTCATGAGTGTCTCAGTTTTATCATATTTTTTCAGACATTATTAGATATTAGCCTGTATTTATTTACACAAGCTCTCGGTCGGAGGTTACTGACCCCCAGCCCAAGGGGGATGGCGGTTACAGGACCGGCTGGCCACTAGGAGCGCGATTCGTCAGGCTATATCAGATATTATTTGAGGAAAGATGCGAATGTATTTCTGTATATATTGTTACATACCGACTAGAAGTCTTACTTGAGTAACTCTGTACATATATCTGTTCGAAATTTGTACTAGTAAGTCATAGGGTTTATTCAATGCTAGCTGGTTCTAGCAAAAGTCACGAATTTCTCTTGGAGGACAATGTCCTTAATGACCAGTTGAATTGAACCCGGTAAAAGTGTTTACTAATAGGCAAGTCAGCCTTATCTTATTCGTATGCCACTATTTTAGTTTATTGCCTCTATTCTTCGTTTATTGCCTCTATTTTTAGTTTATGGCTTCTATTTTTAGTTCATTGTCTCTATTTATAGTTTATTGCGTTATTTTTAGACATTTATATCCTTCACTGTCTATACTACAGGCAACAAATGGATAAAAAGGACGCAATAAGTTACCACTAGAGACATACAAATCAGAAGGCTGTATGCCAGAAGAAATGTGTTTACCAGGTTCAATTTAACTGACAACAAGGCCTTACAATATACAAGTACATGTACTTGTAAATATTTATCATATTACCATGGCATCGAAGTATGCAAGATTGTTAGCGATCATTTGAAATTAATGATGTGAGTGTTCTAGGTTGCTATGTCCCGGATGCAATGTTTTTGTTGCATGGCACAATGCCCTTAGTTACTACTGTAACTAAGGTGTAGAAGTGAACACATTGTATGCAGACGTCAGTAGAACACATTGTATTCTGACGCCAGTGACGTGTTTCACTTTGTTCTAAAGTCACGATGTATCTAACTGTGCGTCAACACATTGAGGTTTGGCCCAAAGGATCCCAGGTACAAAATGCAGTTTGCGTATCTGTTTGTATGTACAAACGTATTGAGAACAAAGGCTGTTTTAAAGTCTGCAACCCCACCCTGAGTTGCGAGGGGTAAGATATGTGATCCCTTTGTTTGTTGAAGTGATAAGGAAATTCCCAAATGTTCCCGCTATGCGGAAATAAACTGTCAACATATACTTGTTAACTGCGTGTATGTCTAGTATTGTCTCACTTCACTCCAAATGTTTATTTAGTTTATCTATTAGTTCAGCATATGCATGTACATGCCTGGGTTGCCCAACTAGCCGGAGTCTATTAGTAAGGGCGAACCCATGTACGGTCATAGGATTGTCGGTTTTGAACCACTCACACCGGGAAGGACTCCTACTCTTTTCGATATTAAGGGCAGTGCAGTCGGTTCTTTGACGTGCTCGATGTGTGGCTCTCCTCAAACACGGGACCTCCATTTAACGTCCTATCCGAAGCTAGGTACTCACTTACGACTTTCCTCACTTACACCTGAGTGAAGTGAGGAAAGTCGTGTAAAGTGCCTTTCCCAAGGGCACAACATCGGGGCGTTTCGGTGGTTTCGACCTCTCGGTCGTAGGCCGAAACACCCTACCGATTGTGCCACACGATGCCACAATGCCAGCACGCGTCAGCATACACTCCAACTGCTGACATGTAACCAGGATGTGTCAGTGAAAGCAAGGAGGTTATGGGCTGTCTACAACCTCCTTGGTAAAAAAAAGACAATCCTAGAGACAAACTTCAACACAATGAATGTTACTTTCTTCGGCATGGTAGCCTACACCTCCAATATCACCCATAGCATACGGAATATTGCTAGGTTGAGACAAGCTAAATGACGTGTATATATAAATATATCTTCCACCATGACTTGTGCCCTTTTCATTTGAACGTATGGTCGAAGCTGACGTCATCGGTTGTGACGTCATTCCAATCTTCAAGCAGATGCTGGAAGGGAAGATTGTAACATTCTATAACTTGTCTTGTTTCTTATATATGTCTATGTATGGTATGTCTATATATATATGTACGCACATTTTATGTCTCTGTAGATAGGTTTACGAAAGGTGAATACAACGGAATGTGTGTTATGCTAATTTTTTATTAATTTATGCAGAAAGTTATATTTCTGTAGATACGGATGTCATATTGGAGGTGTAGGTAGCTTCATGAAAGGTGAATTTCATTCTGTGTTGCGTGATCGCTGGGCCGACTGTGATTTTTTTTCAATGTTGAATAAACTTAATGACAACACCACACTTGAGTTTGGATAAAGTCACAACAGCAACGTTAACATGATCATAGCTCCAAAATGAACAATTTCATTTTTGACGTTTATCGTTACATGTGATTGAATTGCATGACGAAAAGGTGATATATATACAAATATAATTCGCAACAGTTTGTGACCTATTCACTTGAACGTAAGGTCGAAGATGACGACTGACACGTCATCGGCAGTGACGTCATTCCAACCATCAAGCAGATGGTTGGAGGAAAAATCATATCATTCTCCAACTTGTCTTAAGCTTGTCTTTCTGTTTTTACCCACTCCCCCAGGACAAAATGAGGACCATAAATAGACGTAAAAAAAACACGAAAAACAAAAAGAAAATGCAAAAGAAAAGCGAGAATAACACCGAACATCTGCTTGGAGATTACGTGTAACTGTAGTGCACTTGGACTGTAGATTACTAGTATGGCAAGGCTAGTATAGGTAGTCTCAGCTAGGCATTAGATCTTTTCACATTTGAGACCCCAACATGATTGTCGATAAATCTAGGGTTGCTCCGGTGTGCTTGGCTAAAAGCCGCGAGTCGCGAACATTTACTTGTCCCACGTCCAAGTTGAGATTTGTACTGGCTTGCGCGCCTCCTACGACAGCTCTAAGAATTGCAGCCAAACATCAAAGAAGGCTGGGGTTACGCGGGTACATTGCATACTTATTACGTATGCATATATACATCATACATGCTTCATACTCTTGAGAAGTTGGAGCGTACACGTTATATAATATAGCATATACAGCTAGTAATGTCCTTGATTCCAGGTAGGCTAAAAGACCAACAAGATTAGCAAAATGAATAAGGTATAAAAAAACATGAAGCCACACATTTGCTGGGTGTGGGGTGTGTGACCCCAAGCAGATCTAACGGTTGCAAAGACCGTACCCAACTGGCAAAATGAGTTTTTATTGCTCTGGTTGCAATAAAAACTCATTTTACCAATGGGATACGGTCTTTGCAAGCGTTTATATAATCTCCAAGCAGATCCACGCCGGGCGCGAAAATCGTAGTATGCTAGCCAGAGAGGGTCCAGTCATCCAGAGAAGGTTCAGCAGCCCGGCAGGGATCTGCCCTTAGTCGGACCTGAACAAGGTTATTAACCGGCACGAGGAGGGGCAACCTTTTGAGGAAGGTGCCTCTACTCCTCCTCGTGCCTGCTTAACTCCAACATGAAAATTGGCAGCGATTATCGTTTTACAACCCCGAATCTGGGACGAACCCGGCCGGCCGCGCCATTTCACAGCAGGAGTGTTTCCCCTCAGATACAATAGTGCGGGAACACACCGCATCACAACGCATCAAAGCAAAGGTATCGACATACAGACTTTTCCGTTAGACAAATTTGCACCATTAGTTTCTAGCTTAATGTTAAACCATAATTGATTAAAATGTCGTTTTATTTATGAGAATGCTTGGTGCGTCTTTTTTGTAACCACAACTTGGAATCTGTTTTTGGCCATTCTTTCACGCTTGGATGCGGTGCAAAACCACGCCGAAACACCGCCATCTTTCAGTGTCTTTGTATCTTTTTGAGAGTCAGATTCTCGCGTCTATATTTAGTTCAGTAAAACCCGAGTCTTGTCGTTTGTCATGTCTTGAGTTATGGCAGAAGCCATGGCGTAGTCCGGTGGATCGAGAAGTCTCTACAACGTCCTTACTTGGTCGCTGATTAGCGCTTGTAACGGTGAGACGATCGAAACAAGTTTTGTTTCACGGCAGACACCGCGGAATGCAATTTGGTAGCACAGGGATAATTTTCCCCTTGCCCGTCGCAATCCCAACAAATTCATCTTTACTCTCCAGACATGCTAGAATGGCATCAAGTTGAGTCTCCATAATTTCAAACTCCCAGATAGCACGGAAATTACGGCGGACTCTTTCCGTCCACCAGCGCTTGCTTGCTTCCTTGTTATCTGGAATTCAAACCTGCCGGGTAACTGTGAGACGGCGCGCAGCTGACCCATGACGGGCGCCGGGCTTCGAACGCCGGCACAATTCGCACCTTCTTTCTAAGCACAGTTTGACTGCGGGGAGATTAGTTTAATAACCTTGTTCAGGTCCGACTAAGGGCAGATCCCTGCCGGGCTGCTGAACCTTCTCTGGATGACTGGACCCTCTCTGGCTAGCATACTACGATTTTCGCGCCCGGCGTGGATCTGCTTGGAGATTACTCTATCTCTATGGGAGCAAGGGTTTCAGTGATAGCGCACGCGCGCCTAGCCTCCTTCGCAGACTTCCTAGAACGGCGGCGTATATATTTGGGGAGGGGGGTGACGCGAGGGAAAGGCGGTCGTCCCTCGGCGACATAACTCCCTCGGCAGCGAAACTCCCTTGCCGGCATTAGAGAACCTTGGCCCGCGGCCGTGTAAGAAATTGAGACACCCCCCCCCCCCCCCCCCTCGCCTCAAATATATTCGCGAAGTCTCAAGGAGGCTAACGCGCGCCGGGGAATTTTCTACTGGGTTGATACCGTGAAGGACAGTATATCAATCAATTACATCGCTCGGCGATAGCCTAGCCTATTTGCGGTAGAGAGACTCGGGAGCTATAATAGGTCTGGATTCCAAGCTAGCGATAGCCAGGCTAGGAGCTAGAAAAACAGGCTGCCAGAAACAGACCCATACTTGGCAACCTGTGCCCGTTAGAATACCATTGGCCGACGCGTGGAAAGTAGTGTGTCTCCTTGCTATTTCCCTTGCCACATCGTACATAAAACAGTGCCGTGAACACACATGTACAATGTATTTACGACTCAGGGCGTACATGCCATCAAATATTAATCTGCCTGGCTACAAAAAAGCATGTCATAAAGACAAAGGCAGTCGGCATATATCACAGCAAGGAGGTTAACCTCCTTGATCACAGCAAGAAGGTTCTCACTTTGAGCTAATTTCCATCTTAACTATAGGCGGTAACACTTTTTCTTTAATGATACACACATCTCCTAATGTCGGCGAAAAAAGATACAGGTCTTTTGTTTGTCGGCAAGCTTTGACGATCAGTAGGTCTGGGGCGGCAAGGGCACAGAATGTCACAGGACAATGGAAGATTCACAGGTTGTCAAAGTGTGAACCGCCTGAAATAGAACAAAGCCGGAGTAGCGGTCACGAGACATTCAAAAGTGTCCCTCACAAGGTGACAAAATATGCAAAAAGCAATGAAATTGAACCCCCTTGCTCTAGTGGTAACGTTAGTACCTATATATATATATATACATTGTACCATACTGTCCTTTGCTCCATCAAAGTTTAAGCCTAAAATTGAAAGCTGTGACTGCTTGCACTATTCTTTTCTCATGACACCACGCTTTTCTGTATTACCTAGCTAGTTGCGCTATGATCATTCAGGGTAAATAATGGTCTCTCTTTGGCTGAGGGAAATGTTAATCTGTACCGTAATTCAATCTGCCTATAAAAGTTCCTTGCGAAATTGGTGTGTGACACCCTTACAAATTTATAGAGACCGGCAGACCAAAGTGTGTACAAGTGCATATCTTTGCCTATCAACGGTTCTGTAACGTTAGATGTGTCCTTTCTGATTTATCACTATGGTGCCCTGTCGCCTGTATTGCTTTATTGAATAGTCGTAACGTTACCCCGTGAATGTAAGCACACAACATAAAATATTGGCCCAGGACAAGTGACCTTTTGGTCATATGATATGAGCGGTCATGTGAGCGACCTCGATAATAGCACCTGTTTCTAGCTGGATCTCGCATGCAGTACTAGTACATGTACTGTAGTAGTACATGTATACCTACGGTTAAAGGGTATACATATATTGTATTATGACTGTGCTCTTCATAAGACATCTGACACTAGCTAGCTAGCCTGGATGCCAGACCCCCAATGTCTATGATATATCGTGTGGTATACTATATATTTTAGGGGGTCTGGCATCCAGGCTGGGCGCCATCATAATTATGATTAAGCCAGCGGTTTTACTATGATCGTTACTACGGACGCATGATGGCACCCAGGCTTAAACCGAGCCCCAGGAAAGCTAAATATTCAGTGGCACTCAGACGCACGCATTAGATTTAGGGTCTCCAAAGGACGTCATCCATAAAAATTACTTGGTGCAGCCAAGGAGGTTTTATATAGACTATATAAAACCTCCTTGGTGCAGCCTAACCCTGCAATTATAACGTTAATCAGATGAAGTAACTAAAGTCATTTGTGAGGACAAGCGGGGGGAAAAGAGCTTCAATAGAAATCAAAAGTGACATTTGCAGGGAGACTTGTTTCTGACTTTGAAAAGTTCTTACTCTGCAACTCCGAATGACAACTCAAGGTTTTGTCCGCGAATGCACTCGGAGCTTCGTGCGGTTTGCCACGTAGCGGGTTTTACAAGCCTCTCAACCAGGCACCATGGCTCGTGTGTAAATAATGCCGGTTTTGCGTCCTATATTTTCATAGCTACTATACTATAAGGCAATGTCACAGAAAACGGGAACATTGAGATACGGTAGCAAAAAGAAAATGGGTCAGAATCGGCCAGATATTGCTTTAATATGTTAAACCCTGACCGCGGCTGTAGAAACTAGACTTTTTGCATCCAGACGAGACGTCGGGATATTTACATAAATTTACATACCGGCACACACCTCCAAATGGAGCGATCTGATTGGCCAGCATGTTGGAAATTTCCAAGAAGGCCAGACAGAAGAAAACGAGTAGAGAGTTCGTCTGCTCCGATTCCCGCAATATTGTTTTCACAAATGAAACAAAAAAGCTAATTTCTCACCACAAACAAGATAAAGCTTCACTAAATTGCTCTGTTTTAACTATATGTTGTATCTGCATCGTTAAATCTGCGATTAAATCGACAAAATTGCAAAACCAGCAGTGTAATTATGCCAAGCGGATCAGTCCATATAAGGCAAGCTTAGCTAAGCCCCGCCCACCGTACCAGCTGATAAGCCCGACGTGTCCGACGTGACGATCACCACTGTCGCGTCTGCGGTCGGCAAGAGAGGAACAAAATCTGCTCTCCGCCACAAAACCCTTTTCTTACAACATCACCCTCCCTCCTACGGTCCTCATGTGCAAGTGCGACGTCTCCATGGTCCCGAACGTACCGTCTCGGGACGAGTTCCCGGTCCGAGAAGAAGTCGCCACCGACGGTGGAGACGGGTTCTTCGCCGCGCTGCAGAAGCTGCTTACCAAGTTGGGAGACATTTTCGTCGCCCCGACCCACAAAACCAGCCCACCGCTTGCTTCTGTCTTCGAAAGAGACTACACGAAAGATGCAGACAGGAGAGAAAACTACCCTCAAGTCAGATATAAGAGCACTGACACCACAGAAGGTTGGTACGCCTTTTTCTTGACCATTTCTTAAATCGGCAAGAAGGTATTGCGCAAGATCTTTGTTCGTCTCAAGTTTCTTGGACAAGAAAAAGAACATGTTACAGCTTGCACCTAAACTTTTCTGTTATCCAAACTTGTAGTTTTGCTTAGAGTATGATAGACTTCTACGTTAACCCATGAGTTTTGCTCCGAAATGGGAGATTTTCTAGGAAAACCCTTGAAACAAAAGTGGTGTAATTTTACTTCACGGGGAGAATGAGGTTTTGAGCACCCCTGGGTGGACATGTCCATTGTTGGAGAGATTTAAATCAGAATCCCTGGTGTTGGCACCCGGGCTCTGTCAACAGTGATGATAAATTGTGTTATTTTATGACATTTACGGTATTGTATCTAATTCCTTTCCACTGCATAATCCATGCCTTTAGTGCGAAATGCTCACACTCTAAATTGTAATGGCAGTGACACTGATGTTTCTTTCTGGGGGCTAGTTAGGATTCAGCGAAAGACTAATTTTACAGAACATCTAGGAAAACTGACCAGAAATTAATCAGAACAATTTCTGGTCAGTTTTCCTAGATTTTGATGAGTTCCAGGCTTGTGATTCCTTGTATGATGCAATCTGGTATTTGTTCCCTTGGGCCTGGCTGGGTCCATAGACTGATAGAGAAAATTAGGGTCATGTGCTGTTGCTAGGGCATGGGTAAAATGTGTGAATTGTTAAACAAGAACAGTACTGACTACTCTGTTTCCTACAACCCTGGTAACTTTATTATTGGAGTAGCTCTTTCCTACATGTAGGGCCATATCCTTATTCACACAAACACATGGAACCATCAAATTGCATCGGTGCAAAGCAAGGTTAGCTCTAGGCTAAAATGCATAAAAGATTTTCAGAAAGCAGGAAAAAGCCGTATTTCTCACGGAAGTAGAGGATTTCCCCCATAGCTATATATGGCCATGCAGGTGAATTTAGTTGAAAGGGTCAAATTTCAGAAGAATGTCAGGATGTCCTGTCAGTACATACCTGTACGCACAGGTAAAGTTTGTACCTGTACGTACAGGTAAGTCTGTACTTTGTACCAGGTAAAGTCCAGCAACTCTTCAACATTGCCGAGATCCCTTGACCGGGCATTTATATATTTTTGAACTGACCGAGCAAAAACTGCATGCTGTAATACTAATAGGCTGAAAAGTGAATTTTTCATACTATGCCTAACCCCTTCCTCAAAGGGGTTATGCCCTTTTTGGAAAGGTTTGGGTTTTCTTTGTGGTTTGTAAGCCATGCTTTGAATTTGGCTATTGTTTCCTGCTTACTATAATCTATATTCAGTATAAGCACAGTACTACTAGTATAACCTCAGGCTAGGTGACTCTAAGGGTAGGGCTGTGCGGTGTACTACCGTGTAGTGGCATCCTTCCAATTTCCAATAGGTACCGTACCTCTAACCCCACACCTAGCTTTACAGGAGCGTATGACTCATTTGCAATCACATGTTTCACATATAATTCATTGTCATGTGGTATCTAAACAAAATATGCTTCTGTCGCTCTATATGATATTATGAGTTGTATTTGCTAAAATTAAAAATGTACATCAAGTATTGGAAGATATTGAAGGTTGTGAGTTTGAGAGAAGGTTCTAGACTCTTCAGGTGTAGACAGGTGGAACAAGTGACCTTTGTCCTTCCTGCCAGGTAATGTTACCTGGAACAGGTGAGGATGTGGCCCACCACCAGTCTGGCATATAAGGGTTAGACACGTGCAGGTGTAAACCAGGCTATTATGTCTGAAATCTGCAGGTTATGAAGTTTTTGGAACACAGGCACTTTTTTTGCATAGTAGTGAACGAGTCCTCATAATAGCAATAGTGGATGTGAAGTTACAAGATGATTGTGTGAGGGAATATTTGGCTGTGTAAGATATAAAAAGCCAGTCTTTGTACTAGTTTGTAGTTCAGATCATGGTTTCGTCCTTACAAGCAGTGCATTTCATTGTTTAAGTCATGTGACTATGTATCATTATCCCCTAGCCTAGAGGGCGCAGCAATTTTAGGCTGTTCAGAATTGCTGATTCAGCACATGTGCAGGTGTAGACGAACAATGGATACGACTGGAGAAATTGTTCTTTATGTTTACCTTATAACGAGATAACGTTGCTGTAAACGCTATTGTCTGGAGCTAGATAGGATATGCACACACGTCTTATCGTGTTAAGAAATAAACCGCGCAAATGTAAATGCCTGTAAACGACACTCTTTCACCTACAAGTATTTTCTTCTGACATGTTCCTTTCTCTTCCCCCACGATTTCCAGTCTTTGGCAAACCAAACAATTTACTAGCTAAGATCGCGACTAAGATGATCGAATATTAGTACTTACCAGTGTGCATGTTGTATTTCATTGTGTTACCCAATACCCATTGGATTGGAACCCAGGCCCGCTAGATCGAGGGCCTGGTATCCTGGGTAGTAACAACTATGCTTCCACCTACAAGAAACTATTTTCCTTTGTCGTTGCCTTCAGAATGTCCAGTCTTTGTTGGAAAACCAAACATTTCAATAGCTAAGATCGCCACTAAGATGGGTAAGATGATCCAATATTAGTACTAGTACTTACCTGGCTAGGTAAACACCTTTTACCTGAGGACATCCAGGTGAGACAGGTGTGGTGTGTTAGTTAAGCCTACATTGTCCGCCAATCAGGGCTGCTTTACATGGTATACAGATGGTCAGCAAAGGCTTCAGTGCTAAAGCAAAAACAAACATTAGCAAAAGCTGATTCTGCAGGTTTTGTATGTTGATTACTCTGATGTGAACCTAGCGTGTGTTGTTTGTATGGGAGAGATGTGTTTGAGTTGCACTCATGCGGCTGAGCCTTTTTATTGGCCCAGGATTCAATCAGGTCATTGACTGGAAAAGAGTCCAATGACCCTAGGTGACCGAATTTGATGGCCTGGATGAGATATGATATGTTTTTATTCTTTAGGCTCTCTAGTCTTATCTGCTGGTAATAGAAAAGTCGTAGTAAAAAATTACAGGGCTTGCAAATTTTGAGAAACATTTGTAATTCAATTTATTTGTTTTACTGTTGTGTAGTTGCAATTGGTCTCTTCGTTCGGTGTGTTAGCTTAAAATTTGTAAAGGGACATCAAATTCTCTTTTACCCATATTTATAATCTATTTCTTAGTGGAGTAAAAATGCAGGCCAATGCGAAGCATATCACTGTACTTTAATATTCAACTTCCCAAGGAGGTTACTCCCCTATTGCTATAACCTTCTTGAACTACTGTAAGTACAATACAGTTTTGCAACAGCTCGCGTTTGATAGCTAACCGCATATGATAGAGTACCCACCACAAAAGGCAGAGGTGTTAAAATTACTGCACAGTGCATAAATCACTACCCAAGAAGATGGATGGTTTATACAACACCATTGTCATACAGATGCTGCTGTTGCTGGGGGCTTGTCCTATTTTTTCTGCCTTATTAGATCATACCACTTTTAGAGGGGTGGTGGTAGAAAGCTATCAGAACGGTGGATTGTTATAAACTTGTATCATAGACTAAATATTTACATACGTTACAAATAGTAAATGCTTTAAGCAATAATTAATGAACCCTAATGCCCTGTTATAGTAGTAAGAAGCATGAAATAGTTACAATTTATTCCTCTCCCACAAAATGAAGTAATGTTGGTATCTCCCAGTTTGCACTGTGGAGGCACTCACTGCTAGCTCAGCAGATCTTGTTACCAGGGTGCCACATTCCCCCACTGGGAGCCTCTCTGATTACCAGGGTGCCACATTCCCCCACTGGGAGCCTCTCTGGGGATCATGTGACAATAGAACCCAGCTGGCCCCATACAACAATGTAATCTCCAAGCAGATCTGCACCAGTGCAAAAATCGTATAACTATAAGTTATACTATAAGCCAGCCAGAGAAGGTCCTTCTCTGACTAGCTTATGCGATTTTTGCACCGGTGTAGATCTGCTTGGAGATTAACAACAGTGGGCATTTAAAACTTGAAATCTATTCTCCAAGGAGAGGTTAGACTCTGAGGTTAGGTTTTTGACATATTTCTGTGGAGGATTCTATTTTGGCGACATCTAAAACAAGCCGGAGCCTCTGCTTGTAGATCAAGTGCTTGTAAGCAACCAAACCAAAAACCCAGAACACACCTAACAAATACTTGGGAAGGAGCACAAGTCTTGTTAGATGCATTCCAAAGTCTTTCCATTGCTTTGAATGAATGAATTCACTTTGTTGCAAAAGCCAACAGACTGGTTTTGACCAACAAAATGCTGGTCGAATGTTGGGCAACCCCGGTATGTAACTACATGTTCCATGCTGGACCAATAAATAAATTGATAACTGAATATTAATGTTGTATTCTCCCACCATATTTTCCAGACTTGTCCCTCCTGCGCCTAGACTGGGCGTACGACGACACGATGGACCACTTTGCCTGCGAGCGGCTTTCCAACAAGCTGCAAGATGCCCTGCGGAGGGCGCGGCAAAGATACCTGCAGTGCAACCTGGTCGTCCCTGACAACCTCACGCAGAAGATCGCCAGGGACGTGATGCGCATGGCCGACAACGAGCCTTGCGGGCTGCGGGGGTGCCTCATCCACACCGTGTACGAAGACTCTGATGTGTGCAAACAGGTCGGGAGGGTGAACTATGACCCGGACACGGTGAACACGTTCGAGCTCACGCTGACCCTGAGGAGAGACCGCGCCGCGTGGCTGAACACGCTACGGGCGCTCCTGCCGTTCTCGGGGTGCTCAGGACAGAAAACAGTCACGCTCAGCTCTGGGTACAGGCTGGTCAAGAAGAAGTTGTATCGTCTCGGCGACAAGAGAAGCGAAGTCATCGAGTACCCACGGTAACACTTGGGGGCAGACGCTGCTTTGACAATATGAAAGACTGTGATTGGACGATGCGAAAGAAAGACTGTGATTGGGGGATATGGGGCCAATTTGGATTGGTCAGGACATGCTCATGTTAGATATGGAGGAAGTTCTGAATGGCAGCTGGAAGAAGGCAATGATAAGACAAAACAAGGTCAGGTCGAGAGGTATCCCTTTGAAAGGGCAAACCTCTTTGGTGACTAGTTGTAACTGAGCATCAATGATTTGAAGCTTGCACTTGCATTTGCTGGTACTCAGGTCCAAGAAAGGACAAATAGACAAAGCAGCTAAGTGTGCAAACTGCCAAAATAGTGTTAATTACTTGTGTGATGACTTGAAGCAGTTGTCAGTGAAAATTGTTCAGGTAAAACTTGTTACAAGGCAATATGTTGCCCAAACTGCCAAGTGACAAATACTAGCAATTTCACATGTTGGCAGTTCTCAATGGAAGGCTAAGCTCTGAGGGCAGTTAAGCTTCCAGTTATGATATGCAGACTGTCTTGTGAATTATTATTTTTTACATACCTTTATTTAAATTTGTTTTGTTACCTTTTATGTTATCAAGTGGGTTGTTGAACACTTTACGTTACGTATGAAGCTGGCACTTCGAGCAAAAGGAACTGACAAGCGAACAAGTTGTAATGGTAAATTCTGCGCTAGATTGGATGTAAGATTTGTTCGCAGCAGTTGCATTGCTCTTCATGTTCAAACAACTCACCGTTTAAGTTTGTGTGAAGAAGCTCAGGATGAATGTCGACTTAAGATGTTTATAGGTGCTGGGTTGGTTGAAAACTTGGCTGGCTCCAAGTACCTTCACTGCACCTCGGGTGATGTGATCCTCGTGTCTTTGTACAGATGCCTGACTTAGACATGGAACACATGAAGGACTCACCCAGAGTTTATATAGCATATTTTGGTTACTAGATATTATAATGTAGATGCTTTAGCAAATAAATGATTACGAGTACAGTTCAGTTACACGTATATAGGCTGCTTAAAGTTTTTGTACTCTTGAGTTTGCTCACTGCCTTAGACATAGGCTTGATATATATATATTATATTCCAAGCCTTATTCAAGTTATTGTGAGCTTGTTATATGAATATGTTGTTATGAAGCTCAGGTTTTGCTAGCAATAACATGAGGGGGTGAATATAACGTCCTCGGTAATACCAAGTATGCAAAGGGAGTCCATTATGGGTGGAGCTGTTTTCTTGAGTTGAAACTCGCTCGCGAGGGGCAAGAGATTCTTAACTGACTTTTCCGAATAAAGACCATTAAACGGAATTTTGTTGTCTTGTTTGGAAAGGGTAACGGTAGATTTAGGACACATGAACAATGCTTGAGATGAAGCTTTTTCAAAAGCTCGGGGTTCGATGGTAACGTAAGTTACTTCTGCAAACTCACTAGCATCCGTTATACACTAGACTCACCAGGCCTTCCTCAGAGGTTATGGATAGTAGAAGAATGGGGCAAAACTAGGGAAGTAATTGGGCAGGAGTCAAGTCTTCATCTGTAAATGTAACCCTATGGCTATGGCGGCTGAACTGGCCAGGCAAATTTATTCTCTCCAGTGTACAAACTTTGAGCTTTATTGACTAGCCCCCTGCTGTACAGGTTTCACAAAGTTGTGTGGCCCAAGGGCTATTGAAATGGAGATGAATGCCACCCTATGCACCATCTTTTAACGTAGCTTCTAATCATTATGAATTATGGTTTCAATTTTATTTCACATTCTAAGTTGTCTTCCACATACTACATGTAGTAACATGTCTAAACTCCTAAGAACATAAATGACAAATAAATCCCCAGTATTTTTGTATCAGTCTTTATTGACAAAATTGTACACACAGATTTACAAATACATTACCTTCGACCAACCAATACACAGATTAGTCTAGTAAGGGATATAAACCAACCTACATGGTAAATACCACTGTACTGGCACAGTCCTACTTATAAGAAAACAAACAAAACGTCAGAAAAAATATCCTGTAAACAGGCCCATTCTTAAACAGTTACATATCTCCATATAGTCTTGGGCCCATTTTTCTTCAGAACCTTCAATCCATGAAACAAATCTAGTGAAGTGTAGGAAGTAAAAGTGAATAACAACATGAAATGTGTTTGTGTGAGGATGAGAAAATATACACGATGTCATAAATTCATTTGATGCAAAGAATTCGTAACAAAGTTTAACAATGTCTTCAATCAATCTATTTAGAAATTGATCTGCTACATTTACATTTATCAATTTGATAACAATCAGTTAATTGTTGTGAAAGTCCAGAAAATCTAAAGGTCTGTATTGAGAACTCTATACAGGCAGTTCACAGATGTTATATCTAGGCCTTAAATGAAATCTTAGCAAAAATCATATGTATATCAGCAAGCATTTTGAAATAACTCAGAACATATAATTTGTCATACACTTTGTAAGTACAAAACTCCAGTAAGCTTACTGATGTCTTCTCTATTGACAGGTAACAACATTTCTGTAATGTAAAAAAGGCACCTACTTTATAGTTGTATATAATTCAACAACAATCATTGAGATACATAATTGTAGAATATGGTCACAATAATCTCACAATATAACATATCCCCATGCCAATTTTGATTACTTTCTGATAGTCTTAATTTCAAAAAGTGTTTTCGTTTAGATCCCTAACATGTTAATAAACTATTGTGGTGTGAACGTCATCATATTGCAAACACCTTTCCTCTTTTTATTATTTTAAAGAAAGTGAAGAAAAGGAAAAGCAGACTGTGATTTGAGAACAAGAAATATACAAATTCCTTTCTACTATTGACTTTACCTGAGTAGTCAGATTTTTAGTAGCATTTTCTATGAGTTCTATCCCAGGATGACAGCTGAAAATGTGAATATTTTGGTTACTGACACTTCCAAATCTTTAGGCCTATGAGATTTTTTGGTAATGGCTCAGGAGTGGGGCCTGTTTTATCAGCCTTTCAACTGTTTCATATACACCTCATAACTGTGTCTTAAAACAAATATAGCTTTCACAAAAAAAGAAAGTGCTCTGGCGAAATGTGGGGACATCACATACACAGGCAGTTGCATGTTCCACTACCACTCATTGTCGGAATGTTGAGTTGATAATATGCACTATCAAGTATCAACCAACCAGAATCTGTAAATGAGTTATAGCTTTACCCTGCTTTTTTCCACACTTTCATTTACAACAATGCCTTTTTTCTGAAAAGTGCATCGCTGGACAGCGTTACCAATCATACACAACAATCTGCCTAGCAGTCTTCTCACAAAGTCAACTTTTATCGGGGAAACATCACCAAGCTGGCTGGTGTCACAAGTATCATTCATATAATCAAAGGCAAATTGCTTTGATCTACAAGCACAAATAAGTGTGGTTGTATCAAAGCTAGGGGGCTAGGGTTTGAATCCAATAGGTCACACAATGAAATACAACATGCATACTGGTTATCATAACTGAAGTTGGTATCACATATACATATTCGTTTATGCCTCTCTGTGATTTTGACACGTTAGAAAAAAATTCTCTCAATCATATATATCAGAGATACTAGAACATGTCTGCTATTATAACACAATTTAATGACGTAGCTAATGTACAAATTGTCTATATTGTAGCCACTCATTATCATTTTTTTGGCGATGCCTCAGTGGCAGAGCCGGTCTTAGTATTTTTGTCTACCAATCAAAGTATATGGGTTAACAGTTACCATGGCATAATGACACCCAAAAATAAAAGAACGCCAGCCAGGAAATGTTTCCCCACACAGAGACTGACTAACAAGGCCTCGGAAAAAAATGCTGTGTTTATGACCTTACCTTACAGAGCTTAGCAAAAACCTGACAACTGTAGCCTTTTTTTTGTTGTCAATTGCTGGCAAGTTACATAAAACTTCCGGACATCTGAGTGATGAAATTCATAACAGACTTTGCTATATATCACACTGTTAACAGATTAAATTAAAGCTTTGAGCAGTTCATGTAAGAATGTGCAGTAGTCTAGATATTGTACTTCTTTCTTCAGTCTATCAACATACTTGTCCTTGTACAGTGTATATCTGTATAAATAAAATAAGATGTTAAAAATACCAGTGTCATGATTTTATCTTTAAATTGTCCAATTGTATTTGTTGGATCACTTTGGCTGAAAGACAAAGTGAATCCCTACCCTCAGACCCTAATTTTTTCAAGACCGTAATCAGAAACACAACATTTTCCCCCAGGCCCTTGCTCTTCACTCTTTTCCACCCTGAATGGACGTTTCTTCAAATGTTATCAAGAAAAAACAAAGTCAGAAAAAAGAAACTTGTGTGCCTAGAGTGATAATGTGTTCAGTGAAGTTACTCTACATTTGGGTGGAATGTGTCATCTGGGCTACAAAATCAACAACGATGATCTATAACTTTTTTTCTCTATACACTGTCACAAAGTCATCGTCACCATTAGGGCCAGGAGTCAAAAATGGTCCCATATTTCTTTGTTGTATATCGGAGTAGTTTAGACATAGCTACAGACCTCTCATCAGAGGAGCATTATTATATGTATATAAAGATATGTACAGGTACAGATGGCTAGCACTCCTCCAGCACATCGATGATGTGAGCAATCTTCATGTCACCTTTGTTTCCCACAGCATTCTGGAAGGTAAAAATAAAAGGAGACAACATAAGCCGTGTTTCCAACATATATGCACCTTGATCATGTAAGTAATGCACGAATATACAAGGCAACAAACACCCAGCCTCTCATCAACAGAGTCAGGCAGCGATAACTGGGCTTTATTATGCATATGTCATACTTTGACTGCAGTACTTAAGCCCCTGTCACACCTGTGCGTATATACGAAATTGAAAATGAGGTCCATTTCCTATTTTATTGCCCTTTTTACGACAGTTTACGCCAAACACTGTTCAACAAAATGTACAACAAGAGACCTGATATCATTTGGGAAAGAGATGAAACAAAACTTAACTGGTTATTCACGGAGGGGGTATTTGAAATTGCTTCATACATTCAAAAGGCTTGGAGGGAACGTAAGCACTACATCTACTCATAACAAGACAGCAACAACAACAAAAAATACTTTAATGGAATGATTTGATCCTATTTTGCATCTAGTTTTGGCTTTGTTTGGTTTTGTCTCTACCCTGTCATATACTGTTTTGACTGTTATATACTGAGTTACCTTCAACAACTTTTGACTTGAATTTAATTTATGTTCATTTACCACTTGCTTTCTTGAATTGACTTGAATCATTGTACCAGGTGTGTCCCTTTTTGTGTTTCCACTATATTATGCTCATATTATTTTGTTACTCAGTACTGCTATTATTATGATTTATTTCTGATTATCATTATTTACTACTGTACCTCTTCCATTACTCAAGTTTATGTATTCTTATGTATGGTGTCTTATAAGCCCGTATGGGCTGGGCGACTTTTGTCGCAGGACACGGAAATAAAACATTCATTCATTCATTCATATACAAGTCCGCATGGGTTGCGTATTAACATGTTTTTGGTTTAGGTTAAGTTTGCAGCCGAAGAAGTGATTTCTTAGGTTCAATCACTTGGCTGCACAACGGTGGGTCAAAGTAGAAAACAACTTTCCCCCCACAAACCTTACTTAAACCCCAAAAATTTTAATGTGCAACTCACGTGGACTTGAATATACGCACAAGTGTGACAGGGCCCTTACATTGTGTAAAGGAAACGTTATAGTGTTATATCATATAAGAAGTTGAACCCAATAAGTTAGCATTTAGTGTCAGTAGTTAAACTATACAGTTGTAGAATATTATATTGCTCACTGTCTGTCCGTTCCTTTCATGTTAAATGTATTTGCAATTAGCCTACGGACAGGAACTTAGTTCCACAAAGTGCAAGTTTGGGGCAAATATGTATCTGTTGTGTATTATGTGATTGTAAACCCTGCAGCAATTCAGCACTGGCTGCCATTTGAAGCTTGCCAACACGTCGGCCGAGCTGAATTGCCTATTTGTGACGGGGGCTTAAGGGGCGGTATAACCTCCACGGCGCACATGGCACATAAGCACGTCGACTACCTACCTACACGCAGTCATCTATAACTGGTCTGTGCCCTGAAAGCACTCTTACCGTCAGACTGATGAAGGACAGGAACTTTTTCAGCATGGTGACCATCCTGCTGAAGTCTCCATTGGGAAGATGCTGCCTGACTGACTCTACATTACCCTGTGGGAGGGGGGCAACACAACACTATTCAAACACAGGAGAGATACATGTAGATGACATTACATCATACTGATTTGATTCTATGGATGGCATGCTCCCTGGGCACTTAAAAACTGATGGGAGTGTGCAAAGAAAAAAAGTTGGGTAAAAATTTGCCTAAGTGTAATACTAGAGGTCGGGAAGGTTCCACAAATGACTGAACACACAGAACATTTGAGGTGAGCTACATTTGCTTGAGTTGAAGTAAAGTATCATACTTTACCATCAAAATAACTTACCTTTTTATCCAGTCATTTCAGAACATGTTGAACTTCTTCACAGAAACAAATGGAAACATCTGAATGTGTGCAGGAAGTACTAACCTCGCTCTCCTGTACAAAACAGCCCAGCAGCAGTGCTACATACGACGACACGATGCTGTCCTCCATGTGCTTCCCTGCCTTGTGAAGTGCTGTAGTGGGGAACGGAGGAGGAAATTATGCTATGAAATAAATAATTGATGTCATTTTTTTCCTCCTCCATTTCTTTTATCTTTTTTTATTTTTATTCTTATTGAGATTACCCCATTTTGGAAGGATTGACATAACAGGTGACTATCACCTTTTCAAGATGTCAACCTGGACCAGACTGTAAGGTTTGATCCATTCACACCAGGAATGACCCTACTCTTTTCAATAAGTGTGGTGGGTTCTTTTATGTGCTTGAGGTGTGGCTTTTCTATCCTCTATATTTCCAGTTGAAAACACATTCAGTCTCAGAAGCATGACAGATATGCCGTTTTACCAGAAGCATACAGTTGTCACAACCTGTTCTTTTTCAGGTAACCCTAGAATTAGAGATAGAGACAAGAACAAATAATTCCTCAACAATAGAAAACTGGACAACATTACAAACATCATTGGTCAGGCCTGGGAAAAATGTTTCCAGTTAAGCTGACTGACCTAAGCCAAAACTTGCCAGCCCTAGCCTTTTTTTTTGTAGTCAACCAATTGGAAGGGATATCTAATTTTCCCTACCTACCAACCGTATTTTTCTCAATACTTTTCTTTGGCCTGACATGACATGACATGATACGTCTTTCGGCAAGGATGCAAAATGGGGGTCCAGAGTTTGAGGAGGTGCCTGGAGCACATTAAAGGGGAAGGGATAGCAACCCCTCCCTGTAAAAATATACAGTACCCTGCTACTCAAACAGCAAGGAATTGTGCCTGAATTGAAACTTTCTGGCCTATGTGCCACTCAACAATACGAGAGTCTGAATGAACAAACGAATGAACGACAATGTAACAGGTTCCCATGATTAAACAGATCAGACAAACACCCAAGATCACGATGCCGACTCCTTTATTCCCGTGGTGGTCAACACAGCCACTTCTCAGAACGCCTCAGGACCAGGGATCTCCCCAGAAATACAGAGCAGAATGGGGGGCGGGTGCCAGGCACAGGATACGTGTGGCGAGGGGGGAGGTCTGGAGGGGGACGCACAACTCTCTAAATGAGAGCGGCTGTTGCATTTTGCCTTTTTCAGACATAATGGAAGTCATTTCCTGCAACTTCAGCTTCACATCTGAAATTTCTAGTTTTGAGCAAAATTACAGGCTTTGCTGGGTAAAAATTGGAAAAAACACCCTAACTTTGAAAATCAACAGGATGGAGCTGGGATTAGAACAGGATGAAGGAGCACCACTGTTCCATTCTTTAGGGAGATCCCTGACAGTACAATGTAACCCACACCAACCCTGGGGCTACATCACCTCCTCTAAGGCCTGGGCTCTCTCTCTCTCTAACCTCCATCCGGGGGCCTACCACTAATACGTGTTTTGGGGAGGGTCACTACATGCATACTGCAACAGACAAGACATGTCACCTTTAGAGAGCACATCCTTCTCATCCTCCTGTGAGCTGGGTTCCTCCTCCTTCTTCTCCTCCTCCTCCTTACTGTCTCCGCTCACCCACTCCAGTCCATCTCCCGTGACTCGCCACTCCCCGCTCTGCTCAGCCTGCTCCGTCGTGCCCTCCGCTTCACGGGCGGCCGCCTCTCTGTCCAGGAACAGCTGGGGATCAACAAAAACAAGTCAAGAAACATATCATAGCAGGAGTATCCAGTATTTTATCCAGTCCTACTCTACGCTTCACGGGCGGCCTCCTCTCTGTCCAGGAACAGCTGGGGATCAACAAAAACAAGTCAACAAACATATCGTAGCAGGAGTATCCAGTATTTTATCCAGTCCTACTCTACGCTTCACGGGCGGCCTCCTCTCTGTCCAGGAACAGCTGGGGATCAACAAAAACAAGTCAAGAAACATATCATAGCAGGAGTATCCAGTATTTTATCCAGTCCTACTCTACGCTTCACGGGCGGCCTCCTCTCTGTCCAGGAACAGCTGGGGATCAACAAAAACAAGTCAAGAAACATATCGTAGCAGGAGTGTATAGTATTTGATCCAGTCCTACTCTACGCTTCACGGGCGGCCGCCTCTCTGTCCAGGAACAGCTGGGGATCAACAAAAACAAGTCAAGAAACATATCATAGCAGGAGTATCCAGTATTTAATCCAGTTGTACACTCTGCTTCACGGGCGGCCGCCTCTCTGTCTAGGAACAGCTAGGGATCAACAAAAACAAGTCAACAAACGCCACAAACAAATCAACAGAAAATAGCTTCTCACGCCACTGCCTCTCTGTCCAGGAAGAACTAGGAACAACAGGCACAAAACAAAAACATGTCAACAAACATATCATAGCAGGAGTATCCAGTATTTGATCCAGCCGTACACTCTGCTTCACGTGCGGCCGCTTCTCTGTCTAGGAACAGCTAGGGATCAACAAAAACAAGTCAACAAACGGCACAAACAAATTAACAGAAAATAGCTTCTCACGCCACTGCCTCTCTGTCCAGGAAGAACTAGGAAGGAGGCAAACAACAAAAACATGTCAACAAACATATCATAGCAGGAGTATCCAGTATTTGATCCAGTCGTATCCTCCGCTTCACGGGCGGCTGCTTCTTTGTCTAAGAACAACTAGGGATCAACAAAAACAAGTCAACAAACGCCACAAACAAATCAAAAGAAAATAGCTTCTCATGCCACTGCCTCTCTGTCCAGGAACAACTGGGATTTACTAGTCCTAGCTTTTGCACTTGTATTGGTATTTATTGAAACTGAGACAATTCATTATGTTGGGTCAGCCAAGGCAGCTCTCACTTGGACCCACGAAACTATGACCTACAATAAATACAGTAATCCTTGTTTCTGTCACTGTAACTTTATGTACCGTGAACTTATCATCACCGTGAAAAATCTGTTGTAATTATTTATGATTCCTTCACACATCCCGTCTGTAAATCACTTGCTGCCACCGTGAAGTTAAAGTTCAGTGAAAATGTACATTTTCCTTACACCGTGAAATTTTGCTACCGTGAATATAAAGTGAATTACAGTAAGCTTTTATACTAAAATGTCACCGACCTTTATCAAAGCCTCCACTGCAGTGGTCTCCACGGCGCGGCGTTCCGGACTGGTTCCCACGGAATCGTACGCAAACGGAGCCCGTGTTTCCGTCAGCAGACGGCGGTTCTTGGCGCTGTGTTCCAGCAGATTGATGAGTAGCCCCAAACCCTGAGGATTGAAAATAAAAACATTTTTTCTGAAAATGGTCCATAGAAATATCTTGGGGCGTCCCTAATCAAAGCAAAGGTACTCATTTTCACAAGTGTGAAGTGAGGAAAGTCGTGTTAAGTGCCTTTCCCAAGGGCACAACGTCAACGGGACAAATCAGGGGACCCCGGATTCGAACCAAGGACCTCTGGTTCTGGGCCAAAAACCCTGCCACTACGCAGTTTGTGATTGAAAGTTTTATCGCCCAAGGACTAATTGCAGGTACATTGTAGAAATTTTGGGAAAAACATACATGTGACAGCGAACTGTGACTGACATTGTTGTATAATAGACTACCCAATACTAGTGTTGGCTATATCTAGACAAGCTGGGTTTGACTTCTTTTTTGGAGGCAGTGGAAGACGAAAACTCCCCCTTTTTCTAGAATTTGTGGGTTCTGTGATTTCTGTGCAGGGCCCAAAATACTGGGTGCATGTGCACCCAAAATTGGAGCTGTACACCTAATTTTTGACAGTGGGTGCACTGGTGCCCCAAGATATTTTTGTAGGCTATAGGGTAAAGGTACTAATAGTACACTAGTAAACAGTATCAGAAAAAGCAATATAACCCTTTGTTGCACTTTCTTTGATGCACTACTTTTCTGAAAATTGGAAGCTATAGAATTACAGATTGGAGTTCTTAATTATAATTATAAGAGCATTAAACTGTAATTAATTTTTGCTGACATCCAACTTTATTTCATGTGGTGCACCCAAATTTCTTTTTGTGCACCTAATTCTCTTGGTAGGGTGCACCAGTGCACCTATTTGCAAAAATGGATTTCGAGCCCTGCTGTGATTGCACTCACCAGTACATGCATGTCGAAGCGCTGCTCTGTGGGGAGGTACTGTGGGGCCAGCAGGACACACAGGAGAGCTGTCTTCAGCAGGCCGGGCTGCTCTCCAACCTTCGTGCTGCCCCACTCTAGGGAACAAAACAAAATAACCATATGTAGTACTGGTCAGTCAATACACACTACAATAAATGATGTGTTAAAAAATTTGTATTGTCCAAGGGAAAAGTCACCTTTTTTTAATGTATGGGGAGAACATGTCTAGTAAAATACACACATGAAGCAAGAATAGCAACAACAACTCTCAATTCTGCATCTAAGTATACTTTAAAAAGACTAAAGACTTTTAGAAATATAAGTGTTACCTCGTTAAGTTAAGGTAGATAAGACTGTACTTGCATAGGCAAGGATATATATCATTTGCAATTACTTTGCTAGTGTGTCAAGAAATCACATACAACTGACATGATTTTAATGTAAGTTGACCAACAATCCAGTATTAGTTGCATGAACTAAATGACTATTAGTATTACGTAACAGCCGCGTACCATTGTCGTGAGTGAGGTTGAGCAGCACCCTGAGCAGCGCCAGCAGACAGCTCCGCACGACTGTGCCCGGCGTGGCCAGCACACTGTCGTCCTCCTCGTGCTGACCGTTCAGCGGAAGGGAGTCATCGTCCGAGAAGTGCTCGCACATCTTCGTGAAGGACTTGAGCGCCCGGACCACCGCGCCAACAAGCTCTGCGTCCTTGTAGGAAAGTAGGTACCCCTGATTGTCTGTGTTCATGAAAGTCATCTGGAAGAGAAGTGGATACAGAGTCATGAGTCCCAACACCGGATAGCTCGATAGTTGATAGAGGTGTCAAACTAAAAACTTGCAACCAGGGATCAACCGCTGAGCGACAAAATATTTGACAGATTGCTTCAAGAATTTCATAGATAAAGAACAATCTTTCTTTTACATTTTGTATGCTTTGTTGTCATGTTGGCATCGTGTTCCAATAATGAAATCAAGGGTAACACAAATCCAATTTTGGTTACTGTACAGTTGCTCAATGACCGCTGTCTAGTGGGAAGGGAAACTTGTCATGCATTCAGCTAGCACAATATTTTCATTTACTTATTGGTTTGGCTAAGGGCACACAGTCAGGGCTGCCCAACTAGCCTGTGGCTATTACAAAGGGCTAGCCCTAGTTGGTAAAACATACAGTATGATGTACTGTAAATGCAGATATGTTTGCGGGGATTTAATTTCGCGGTAGGGAGAAAATGGAGTGTTCACAGTGGTTTTGAGTTCGCGTTTGAAGCAATAGTAGTGCTACAGTCACACAATGGAATGGCTTTTCGCGGTGGTTTTAAGTTCGAGTTAACCGCGAAAACCGCAAACATAAAACCACCGCAAACATTTCTGCATTTACAGTATCCTCCATGGTCGAGGTTGGATTTTTCATTTTGATTGACAGGAATGTGATTACGTACGTTCTCCAGCACCCGTAGACACCTGTCCATCTTCCTGAGCCGCAGCATGGCCGGGTCGTCTGGCTTCTTCTCCCCATCTCCAAGGCACGCCTCGCAACCCATCACTGGAGGGAACAGACAGTTTAGAACAACCCTTCACTACAGGGAACAGACATTTTAGAACAACCCATCACTACAGCAAAAACCTGGGAAAAGAAAATCAGTGTGCAAATCCTTGGAATTCAGGCCTCCCTTTCAATAACGTCATTTCTAACAACTACTTTATTTCAGAATAACTTCAGCACAGAATCCATTCAAAATCTATATGGAAGAATATGGAACTTAATTACATTCTTAGAACTACAATGTATGATCAGGCTATTAGCTTGTATGGCGTCAGGGAGACTCCAGGATGCCTTACACTAAGAGTCCATTGCAGAACTCTAGTACCACCCTCCCCCATTTTGAACGCCCTGTCTATAAATCCCATCTAAAAGCCTGACAATGGAAATAACAGTAAACAACACAACTGCAGAAAACCCTGCCATGATACCATAGAAGAAAAGGAAACCTTATATCAGTATGAAAGCTCATCTGTGTTGGTAAATTCCATTATAAAGTTTGATACTTTAATTCAACACAAAGCAATTGTTGCTCGCCACAAATTTTTGGTCGTTCAAAAAGGAAACCTTGGTGTGATACTCAGTGTCCAGGGGTTCATCTAAATGAGGAAAGAGAGGCGCTGCGCCCTCTTGTTTCAGCCAAGCGGACTCTCGGTGAATTCGGCTTTTAGCTTAATATCCAGCATACAGTCTTCCCTCCCATAAATACATAGAATTTGCTCCCTCGCCTGTGTGTGTTCCCTATTATTCAATTTTTCTAGAAAAACCCTGCCATGATACCATAGAAGAGAAGGAAACCTTGGTGTGACACCCACCCATATCTGCCAGCCGGTCTAGACCGCCTAACTTCCTGACCTCCTCCTTGAAGGAATCTCCAGCACGTTTAGAAGTCAAGGTCAGCAGACACTCCATGGCCAGCAACCCCGCCTGAGGAAATAAAACAATCTTAATGTAAGCTGTGTGCTGTTAGATTAGATACAAGTACTGCCAAGACTGTCAAGACATCCTAAATTGTCTTAGCCTCATTAACACATCTATTCAGAGTTTTGGTATAAAACCTGGTTTCCCAGTCCTACCCTTAGTTACTGACGAAAGATAGCAGATGCTGTCTGAAACGTCTGTTTCAAAAATTTTATCCAGTTGCTTGAGTAACTATTCTGGGCGTATCTTACTACCTGGATGTCTAACCTTCATCCACGTACTGCAAAGACTATGCCGTAGGTTCATGTATATCCATCCCTGAATTATATAGGATTTGTGAATGTAACTTACGGAAATGGTATTCATCTTCAAATGTTTGTTGTTGGTCTTCTCGCAGAGTTGCTGGACCTTCTCCCTGATCTTGTTGTACTCCCGTCCGTGCAAGGCCCCATCGGTCGGCTCTGTCGGCTGTGCGTCCACACAGAGCAGCTGGATCATCAGCTGCAGGCAGGTGGAGTCCAGGTCCATGTTCATCCTGTCCCGACTCAACATGTACATCAGCAGGGCAGTGCACAGGGACAGGGCCTGTAATATAACATGTACATCAGCAGGGCAGTGCACAGGGACAGGGCCTGTAATATAACATGTACATCAGCAGCGCACAGGGACAGGGCCTGTAATATAACATGTACATCAGCAGGGCACAGGGACAGGGCCTGTAATATAACATGTACATCAGCAGGGCAGTGCACAGGGACAGGGCCTGTAATATAACATGTACATCAGCAGCGCACAGGGACAGGGCCTGTAATATAACATGTACATCAGCAGGGCACAGGGACAGGGCCTGTAATATAACATGTACATCAGCAGTGCACAGGGACAGGGCCTGTAGTATAACATGTACATCAGCAGTACAGTGCACAGGGACAGGGCCTGTAATATAACATGTACATCAGCAGTGCAGTGCACAGGGACAGGGCCTGTAATATAACATGTACATCAGCAGGGCAGTGCACAGGGACAGGGCCTGTAATATAACATGTATATGAGAGTAAGAGTGAGTGAGAGTGGTGAGAGTGTGAGTGAATGAGGGAGGGAGGGAGGGAGGCAGAGAGTGAGTGAGTGTGAGTGTGAGTGAGGGTGAGTGGGTGAGTAAGTGAGTGTGTGAGTGAGTAAGTGAGTGAGTGAGCGAGTGAGTTCAGTGAGTGAGTTCAGTGAGTGACTTCAGTGAGTGAGTGACTTCAGTGAGTGAGTGAGTGAGTGAGTGAGTGAGTGAGTGAGTGAGTGAGTGAGTGAGTGAGTGAGTGAGTGATACGCCAACAGTGCTCACCGGATCTGACGAGGCATCCTGAAGCTCCCCGAACACCTTGTTGACCGTACCGTGTGCTCGCAACTGCAGGCGGAAGATCGGGGCCAAACACTTTGTCGCCAGGCTGATCAAACTGGAAATATACAAAGAGTACATATTCATATTTCCTATTGGGCCATGTTGATTTGATCATATGGATGACATCCTCTGGGAACCCCACAACTGATACGAGCTAGCAAATAAAATAAAAAAGTTTGGCAAAAAAAGGTTGCCTTCATTATGGAATCTACGTGGTCAGGAAGGATGAGCAAAACTAAACACATAGAACACGGAATACCGAATAATAGATTCTTTATTATCTCCATGAAAAATAGAGATACAGTTTTGGGTGTGTCTGTGTGTGTGCTTGTTTGTCTGTTTGTGTTTCCGCACTACTGTAGTCAGCATAACTCAAGAACCTCTTCATGGATTACGATGATATTTGGTGTGTGGGCAGGTGTGGTGAAGCCGAAGTTCAAGGACGATTTTGGGCCCCCTGGTATGTGACCTTGGTACTGGAGCAGAACTTCAATTTCTTATCTTTTTCTTTGATTTTGGCATTCAACAATATCAGTATCCATTCTCTGAAATATTGTTTTTGCAATTTATGGCATATATTTGCTCATTTTGCAGCTGCTTTGTACAGTTATCAGCATGGTCCAATTTTTCATTTTTTTAAACGGACGAAAGTTGATGTGCGCGCAGACGTCATCCATAATATAATCAAATCAACATGGCCTTATGCAGAGGTTAGGTAAAATACTGTGATTTTATTGTAATTGAGAAACAACATTGTCTGTGCAATATTTTCTGCAAGTGTTTCCTTGCATGTTCAGCCAGCTATGGCTGACATGACCTGGACTGCATATGAATTACATATTTCTGAATAAAGAATGATTTTACTATTCTTAATTCATTTGCACAGATGACATTTCTACCCCGGTATGTTAAATGACACAGATACAAGCCATTCTATCATCTTAACATTTCAAATCGAGGTGTAACATGTAGAAGTCATAGGAAAGTAAACCATCAAAAGTCATGATTTAAGTGGCTAGCAGAAAAAACATTACTGATCAGATTTTCACTAAATTTGGAGTAAAATTTGCTCTGGGATTTTTGACGGAGTAAAACTCGTGGCTGTCTCCTTCTGGCAGACGGATATTTGCTCGTTGGAACGGACAGAAATTTTACCGTCTGTCCAATACATCTGAACTTCATGACATGAAATTGGTAAGAATGTGTTTTTGTAAGCTGAAAATGACAGATTTAACATCGAAAATCCACAACATGGGCTCCCAAACAATGTTGAGTGGGACAGAAAAAAATCTAAAGCTGGAGGCAACCCTGGTACAACTGCATAAATCTATTACAGCAGTACTGGGTTTCTTCACAAACCTGAAGTAGAATTGATGTCTTTATAAAACCATGAGCAGATGCATATATCAATGACAGCCTAGAAAATTTCTCATAACTGTATTTCATTTCTAAGTCATGAATTCATGAATCATGGTAGCTGTTGTTGACTTTCTTCATAACCTTTACATTTCCTTTACTCTAAGATTAATCGTGCTAGTCTTAAAAATGACAGCGCTCAGACTATGACCATATATACCACCACAACTGAATAATACATACGTATACGCTGACGTATAGACATGTAATCGTGCCCTCAAGGTAAAAATACACAGGACCAGCGCTCTGAATTTCAGAAGCAACCTACTTTTGGCAATTTTTTAGAACAGAAATCCTTTACTACAACAGCGTTCGAAATACCCGTCTGCAATCTGCAAAATGCATAAAGATTTTCAAGATTGCAGAAGAAAAATTAAACAATCTGCAATTTTGCAGAAGAAAAAAAACAGACTCGGGATTCAATGGCTCTCAATTCAGGAGATTATAATTTATATAGACTTACTAGTAAGCAAACTAGCGGCGCTGTAGACATAAACTGAAACCCACACCGCCGCGCAAGATGGCGGCGTTTCGGTGCGTTCCGACTGCCTGGTGCTACTTGAGGTCAGTTTTTTCGGCCCTTTCCGTGATAACTTCGGAGACGAATCATGTGAGAAAATGTCAAATTCGTGCATTTCCGTCAACCCTCGCTAATCTCTGCGGTCACGATCTCGAGGTCGGCAAAAGTCGGGAAAACGATTCCCGGATGTTTCTAGTATGTCGCAAGCATGCGATTTCTTCGGGGCCTCAACTCGGGACATGGGCGCGATGACAGAAGGAACGAAACGGTGGCTGCTACATTAGTCCGTGGTCCTTCAAGCCCAGATGGCAGCGATGAAGTTGAGAACTACTCAGATAGATCTAGAGCACCGCCTTGCATGGAGAAGGTGGGACATTTCCTCCTGTGCTGAGACAGTGGGGAGGGGGGCGCCCACGTGAAAAACAATAAGTATTTCTACCACTGCTACAAATACGGTAAGCTACTGCCAAATATGTCCATAAGGAGACATTTACAGTTCACTTTAGGTATAAACTCCAGTTCAGAAAAAATTGAGGCACCAAACACAACATAGAATTTTTTAAGATATTCATGTAATAGGAATCGATTAAGTTTGCGGGGACTTAATTTTCCATTCGGAGGGGAAAGGAAGTGTTCTGAGTTTGAGGTGGAAACCACTGCAGTAATGTAATTTAAGACAGAGCATATGTTTGCAGTTGTTATTCACCTTGTAATACCTAGTGGCACATAGGTCAGTAAGTCTCCTTGCTGTTTTAGTAGCACCCTGGGTATACTGTAAATGCATTTAAGTTCGTGTGGCTTTAGTTTTATTTCGCGCTAAGGCGAGTGTTCACGGTGGTTTTAAGTATGCAGCAGAGCTATTGTCACATACTGCTACAGTATTGGACAAAAATGTTTGCGGCGGCTTTAAGTTTGCGGTGAAACAGTGAAAACCTCAAACATAAAACTACCGCGAACATTTCTGTATTTCTACAAGGAAAGGTTGCTAGCCCATCCCCTTTAATGTGCTCTAGGCACCTACTCAAACATGGGACCCGCTTTTTACATCCCTTCTGAAAGACGGGCACACAGGATTTGAACTGGGGTCTCCCAGTTACCAACTACTGTAATTGGAACCAGGAGCTCAACTTTGAGACTGCTACCAGTTGAGCTACAGGGACATCTCGTTTGCGGTGCTCAAACATAAAACCACTACAAACATTTCAAGATATACAGTATCAAGTCTTCTTACCTTAAACATCTTGTCCCGGCACTCTCTGTGTTCTTGAGTCCATCCAGCAGGTATTCTATGTCATCCGAGAACTCTTGAGTCTCTCCCAATTCGATACAGTCGTTGTAGTTCTTCACATTACTCACCACAGTGTACAGCTGCAAGGGGGAGGGGGGCAAGCCAATGGACGTTTCAATAATAAGTTTATTGCAAATTCCTGTCCGAAGGCTAATTGCAAACAACATACATAAAATAACAGGGTAAAAAAAAATAGGTATAAAAGAGGCCAGACTAGACTATACAAACGTAATTGTCTATAACTAGTGACTAGTGAAGGGTTTGACTTCTCTTTTGTAAGCAATTTTGGAAGACGTAATGTCCCACCTTTTCAATAATGGATCAAAAGGTACAATGCATAAACATATGGCTGAAAACAAAATATATTCAGGGCGCAGTATACATTTTTTTGGAACAAGTACACTGGTGCACCTAACCTAAAACTTGAGGTGCACAACATAAAAATAAGTAGAATGTGAGCAAAACAATCTTACTGCCTAAACTGACCCCCCCCCCACCCCAGAATTGGAATTCTATAGCTAACTTGAAAATTTCAAACATTTAATACCAAAAAGGTTGTATTCCTTTTACACTTGAAAGTCAAAAATATCCTGTATGCTGGTGTACAATTACTTTTAGGGTAGCTAACCCTAGACAAATATCTAGGTACGCCGGTGCAGCCACAGTTAAAAATTAGGTGTTCCAATTTTGGGTGCACATTTCGAGCCCTGATATTTCATGGACAGATCTACAATATACTTTAATCATTACTTGAGTTACCAATATGAATGGAAAGGGTCTAGTGACATATAGCCAGTGAAATCAAACATTAACAACTCGCATTGGTAACAAATCAAAAATGTGTAAAGCAGTTATCCCCTATTGAGGTAAAGCATGACGCTTCATTGGCCAATAGATTAGTGCAGTGAGGCCATAGCTCACATTTTCAACCAAGTTCTACTGTTATCTACATGCATGTATATCTGTCTATGTGTTGCAGTCGTTACCTGTAGAGCTTCCGCGCACCTAAGAACCTGGTAGTCACTTCTCAATATAACTTTCGCATTCATATAAACACTAGAGTTAAGTATTTGTGCTACATATACTTCAGGTTTGCTATGTTAGTTTAGCCATTACAGGATCTTTTTATAAATATGAATTGGTATTGACTTTTTTTTGTTGAGTTGAATATGTGATAGTTGTGTGCCAATTTGTTAAAAAAAGAGAGAACGCTAGCGACCCGAAAAACACTCCTCCCAATAAAATGGTATGGCGACCCTGCAACGTCACAATTCAAGATGGCGGCCACCACACATGCCAACGGATCCAACAAAGGTTTTGCTACGCAAACCTGTAATTGAGTGTGGTTGAAGATGCTCGCATTCGAGAGCTGACAGAGATTAAGTAGCGTTGATTCCCCTAAATAAGCTACAGTAATGCATCACGAACTGAAAATGTCAGGATATTGTTGATTTTTTCCTTTGTTAATTCATTATGCCCCCCTCCCACTGGGAAAGTTCTCCTTGCAATTGTCAGAGGTAAGCCTTTGTTGACAACACCATATGGACCATTAATACAGGAGATAACCATGGATGGAGGCAGAACCGTTTACACAATGGACTTTCCACATTATCAATCATCAATGGATCATTAGGCTTTCGGCATTGTGGAATAACCTAAAACATGTCTGGAATTTCATTACAATTGTAAATACTGTAGATCAACAATCAGCCATTTTTTTTTCCAGGCAAAGAGGAAGATCATTCAAATAAGGATTCAAAATATACTTTTGTGCATCCAAAATTCGAGCTACATGTATGCACTTAATTTTTGACTGTGGGAGACCAGACACTAGGCACTTAATTTTTGACTGTGGGAGACCAGACACCGTATATCGGTGCGCCACCGAGCACCACACGCACGCCCAAGCTTTCCCGGCCCACCCTCCCGCTGCCCCCGAAGACCGACCCTGCCCCAATCTCCGCTGTAAACCCAAGCACCGCTAGCCGAACACCGCATGGGCTCCCAAACAATGAGTGGGACGGGAAAAAAATCTAAAGCTGGAGCCACCCTGGTTGAAATACTCAGGGACAACGTGTGACCAGGGGTGTCTCCAGGACCCATACTTTCATCCGGGGTGGAAATTTGCTTGTTGGGATTTCATCCTGTCTGCCCAAAAAACTGAATTTCATGACATGAAACTGATAAAAGTTATTGGAATCTTAGAATGACCTATTTAAGTTAACATCGAAATCAACAATATGGGCTCCCGAACTATGAGTGGGATGGGAAAAAAAGGTGGAAACAGCGCTGGTTAAAATACTCAGAGACGAACCTCTTTCTGCTCACGAGGGACCCTAAGAGCCGTGACAGGTGCATGGTGGGAACGCTGAGCCACCGACGTCCTGCGTGTCAGCAGCAGGGGGGCGGTGGCGGGCTCATCATCATCATCATCGTGGTCGTAGACTTCCGCATCCTGTGAGGAGAGGAAAAAGACAACAGTCTTTAAAATATCTGCACACGAATCTTACTGTGTATAAAAAGAGGAAAAAGACAACAGTCTTCAAACTATCAGCACACGAATCTTACTGTGTATAAAAAGAGGAAAAAGACAACTGTCTTTTAAACTATCTGCACATGAATCTTACTGTGTGTAAAAAGACAACAGTCTTTCAACTATCTGCACATGAATCTTACTGTGTGTAAAAAGAGGAAAAAGACAACTGTCTTTTAACTATCAGCACACAAATCTTACTTAAAATCTTACAATATCAGTAGTTAATTCATCTTCAGTAACATAACAGTAAACCTGAAAAAAGCATGGTTAAATGCAGAAAATAAGGATTGTCAAATTGCAGGTTTTAATTTCTCAACAGCAGTTTGTTTTCATTGACATAAATGTAGATGATATCGATACATAAAAACTATGCAAATAATAGGGTATACTAATGAAATAATACACACTATACCACATAATATCCTCGACACTCCATTCAAAAAGAAGAATGAGCGCAATCTATCAAGAACTGGTCCGACTGAATGCAAGTGATGAATCGCATTCTCAGAAATTTCAAGCCTGTTTTGCCATTACTCTATCCATGACAAATGACCAGAATTAATCTGACTGTGTCCTTACCTTGGGTGGGGGAGGAGGGGGCATCAGAGTAGGCTTTGGAGCAAAACATCTCCATGTTAATCAACACTTAATAGTAACAGTGATGGGCACTGTGAACAATTCATATTGATGCACAGTCTGAAAGGCAAGTGATGTGGCTCAAACAATACATACACCCCTTTCATAACATCAACAAAGGTTTGGACTTGATTCTGAGTCTCTTTCTGGAGGGCATTATAAAACTAATTCATAAACAAATATTAATATTTCCCAAAACAGACTTTGTAAACAGTTTCTTTCAGATGAACAATGAACATTTTTCCTTGAGAAGATACAAAATAGAATCATCATTTGATAAAATGAAAGAAATTTGATTGTTTGCATTTTCAGTCTTGCAACATCTTTCAGGTCAACGAGTCTCATAACCAAGTCCTTCAAACTGTCCTAAAACGAATATAGACTTTAATAAAACAGTGTGATGAACTTACGTCAAAGCTCTCGGAGGTGCTCGGTTGCCATGGACGCGGATTGTACCTCACCTTAGCAGGGGACTGTGGGGAAAAGAACAAAGAAGCTATTGTTTAAGAACCGTTACCATTTCCTCTTGGACTGGGAAGACATTAAACTTGTTTTGGACACCAAACGCATGCCATCCTGGGACCAGGAATTTTTATGTGGGGTCAAAAGTTGACAAAAGGGTTATATAGGTACAAATATCTCAGACAATTTCATGAAAAATACAGACTTTTTTCTGCTCCTCCTGGAAAGAATTTGAAATATAGATTCTAGTGCAAGAAATTAAAAGAATGTTAAAATCAATTCTCAAGTTTCTCTTGTTTCCATTCTAAAACAGTATGAGTATCATAGGGAGTGTTCACTAGCCTCTACCAAGGAATTCTAGTGAACACTTAGCCTCTACCAGGCCCGTCCTATCCGCTATACAGTGAAGCTCCATTATCGATACTGTATAGCTAACTGGACTACCTTGGCCGATTTCTACTATTTTCCCAGCGATAGGACGGGGCCTGGTAGAGGCTTAGTGATCACTAAAATTCCTTTGGGGTCTGTGACATAAGGGATGAACTTTTTACATCATGAACTACAAATGAACCTCCCACGTTATGAATATGCAAAAGTCAAGGGGTTTACCTTAGGCCACACCAATTCAATTTCTTCATTCACTGATTCATTTGTTTTTCTAATTTGATCCTGGCTAAAATGAGTCCTTCTTTTCCTAGCTGTTCAAGCATTCATTAAAATTCATTCAAACAAGACCTACCCTTATATACCAAATATCAAAACAATCCACCCAAGCATTCTTGAGTTACTGTAAATGCAGAAATGTTCGCAGTGGTTTTATGTTTGCGGTTTTCGCTGTGAATTCTTTATTGGCGGGGGGTCTGCAAACTTGAATTTTAAAAACCACCTCAAAAAGCCGTTCCATTGTGTGACTGTAACGCTACTGTTGTTTCAACCGCAAGCTCAATACCACCGAGAACACTCCATTTTCTCCCTACCTTGAAATTAAGTCCCCGCAAACGTTTTTGCATTTACAGTATGCTGTTCACAGATATACATTATACACAGACGCCACACGCACCCAAAATACCGAAAACATAACCTTCTTGGTGAAGGTAATAAGCCATTACAATGCACTGCTCTTCAAATCTGACTTGTAACTATTAAAGGTATAGGACCAACTATGACCCGTGCTCCTCTGCTAACCCTACACGAGAGTTCAACCCAGTAATTTCTGGGGGCTAATTGAAGAGCCCCATTGTTAGATGTTTATGAGCCGTTTAATGACGAGAACACCCGCTGACTACCAGTGTGGTCAGCCAGCCAGCTTGCTTTCTGGTGACAGTTCCAAATACTTCCCTTCTGTTCTTTGCAATACTGTAATTCTTGTTTCTTTCACTGTAACTTTATGTTCACCTCTGTACCGTGAACTGCTCATCACTGAAAAACATGTACTAACCGTTACTAGTATTTAGGAATACTAGTATTACTAGTATTCCTTCGCACATTCATTCTATAATTTATAAATCACTTGGCTTGGCACCACCGTGAAGTTAAAGTTGAAAATGTCCAATTTTAGGTGCACACAGGTGCACACGCACCCATTATTTCGAGCCCTGAAGAAACGAATGCAAGGTCAGTCAGAGCTCGAAAATTCATTTCTGGGAATAGGTACATTGCCGTACTTAACCTAAAAATGTAGGTGCACACAACATGGAATAAAGTTAATTGTCAGCAAAATCAAGAATATGACCATATTTCTGCTGCCACTTTACTGTCTTTAAGTTTAACCCCCTGCTCCTAACCCAATAGGGAATTGGGTGCCAAACGGCTACTTCATAGTGCTAAAGGTTAAGAATGCTGTCTTTCCCACACCAGTGACCTATCGTACAAAGGAAGTAACCACCAGAGATCTCCCTAAAGAATGGTACAGTGGCGCTCCTCCATCCTGTTCTAATCCCAGCTCCATCCTGTTGATTTTCAAAGTTAGGGTATTTTTTTCCAACTTTTACCCAGCAAAGCCCGTAATTTTGCTCAAAACTAGAAATTTCAGATGTAAAGCTTAAGTTGCAGGAAATAACTTCCATTATGTCTGAAAAAGGCAAAATACAACAGCCGCTCTCCTTTTGAGAGGTGACAGCGCCCCCCCTCTAGACCTCCCCCCTCGCAACAGGTATCCTGTGCCTGGCACCCTCCCCCCATCCTGCTCTATATTTCTAGGGAGATCCCTGAACCACTGTCGGTCCTTAATATTTCAGTTATACTACAGCTACATTATTACCAAGTCACTCACCTTTTTAGGGCTGTAGAATTTGCGCGGCTTCCTGGGTTCCCCGCTAGCGGTTGGCTGCGACCGAGACGGTAGTTCTTCTTCTTCGAACCCGAATGGGTCCTCGTCCCTTGCACTCGATTGCGAGGGTGGCAAGCTTTGGCTACCCTTGCTTGTGCTCGGCTGCGAAAGAGAGGCAAAGCCGCTTGTGCTGGGTTGTGAGGACGACAACTTGCTGCTCGTAGAACCCTGGGAGGACGACGGTAAAGAACTTTCGTCGCTTGGCGGCGCGTACGAAAGTCTTGACGCGTAAGATTTGAGCACCGTCTGCGTCCTGTTGGCTGTCGAGGCAACGGAAGTTTGCGTTGTACACACGGTACTCTTACTGGTAATACTTGTTGAACCAAGTCTGCTGCTAACACAAGACACTGGTATACTGGCAGTACTGGAAGCTGACGTATTAGCCGCGGTAGGAACTGTCTTTCTGGCCGTGCCCACCACTATTCGGACCCTCGGCTGCCCTCCGGATATAGTCCTTGTTTGGGGAAGGCCGGGCCATTTCGGTGATTCATCGTCATCTGAAGACTGCGAGCTGTTCCATGTGTACGAGCGAACGGGTGGACGGGACTTGGTGATGCTCGCCCATCTCTCATCCAAAGTCATGCTATTGCTGCTACCTGCACCGACTGCGCTCGAGTCCGCTTTAGCACAAGTACGCGACCAGGTTGTACCACTGGAGGCTACGTCGCTGCCGCCGCTATTTGTTATTCTGCTCCACGACGGTCTACCCTGTTCCTTTTTCTCTGAATCTGATGAAAGCCCATCCTCAGAGTCTGAAAAATCGAAAGCGTCTTTCCCTGAGTTGACACTATTCTTTTTGGGGGAGGCAAAAATGAATGGGTCGTCTTCAACTTTAGCTGCGGGTGTTTCTTTTACCTTCGAACGTGATATAGACGATGGCATGTCAAAATTGTCCTTGGGGGAGATTTCAGCTGCCTGATTGGATTTTGAAACGGCGGAAACGGCTCGGTCAAACAATAGTTCCGCCGTCACCTTTCCTTCTTTCAGTTTTGTTTTTGACACGTTGGACTTCATTGAAGAAGCAGCATACGAGTGTTCGTTGGACATGTTCTTGGGGGCCACGGGCTTGGAATGGGCTGCATATGAATGGTCCGCAGATTCACTCGGAGGAACGGCCTTCGGCTGAGGTGCCAACACAGAGGTTGTAGTTACATGATGTGCATAGGAGTGATCTGAATAATCATCCGACACGTTTCGTACAGAAGGCTTCTGGATAGATGAGTATGCGTGGTCGCTGGTCGATTTTTTCTGTGGGGAGGACAGGTAAGTGTGGTCGTCTTTTACACTCTGAACGGGGGGTCTATGCATGGAAACATACGCGTGATCACCCGTCGCTTTCGGTTGCACTGGCTTGTGGACAGATCGCGCTGTGTACGAATGCTCGCCCATACTCTGCGGCGAGGGCTTGCACAGTGACGTGTACGAATGCTCCTCCGCGGGAATATTCTTCCGAGGCGAAGTCCGTAGCCCCCTTCGAGAAGAATGATCATCGTCGCTGCTGTCGAAACTGAAGGGATCGTCGCTGTTCAACCGCCTGCGCTTGTGTTCAACCTGCTGTTCGTTTTCCACGTTGTGCCTCCTGGTCATTCGTACCGCGGTGAACGTCGTGTTGCCCCATTTCTGCGTCTTGGAGGAGGCTTTCGCGGCCAAGGGTCGCTTTGCTGAATCGCCACCAAACACCTGGTCGAATTTATTGGTGGGCTCTTCCACCTTGGGTTTGGCTGCTCCCCGGCTGTATGTTTTGACGCCGTAGCGCGGCATGGCGACTCCTATCCCAACCAACAAGAGTCTGAACAAATACGTTGTCTCTGTTTAGAATAACAGCGTCCTTTGGATACTGCAAAGGGAAAGAAAGAAGAATCAAGGGTTGATAACTATGATACGTCTATTAAGCTGGTACTAGCTACATAGCCATATGTTTCAAATGAAAAGCGATGCTGAAAAAAAGCTGCAAAGGTGACCAAATACAGATTCTGCAATTCCCTGGAGTTATCAAAGAAAACACCTGGTGGTAGGTCTGATATTTCTAACATGCTGTACTGACAACTTATTAGAAGAAAACACCAAACATCTGCACAGCACATTTGATACAGGTCAACTGGTCAGCCTCTATGTACAAAGTGACCAGCTGCCAACTGTAACTCAAGGTGCCTGACCTGCCTCTCGGACTGCGACAAAAACTGCTTTCAGTATATTCCTGAATTACTTTTATCTGCATGTGTTTCGAAGGATACAATTCTTTTGTTTTTTATACAAATAAAATGACTTTTTGTTGCTTCTATAAAAAAATTATTGTACAGCTTGTTTTTTTTACTTATTCTGTCACAGAATTTCGTACTTGATTAGTTCATATTCAAAAGCAGTCACACACTTGCCTGGAGAAAGCTTCATGAGTAAATATAATTTAACTTAAAAAAGTTGTTTTATGAAATAAAAACCATCAGCAATTGCAAGAAAGTCATACTGCACACTGTTTTGCAAAGCTACCCTCAAAAAACTTTAATCAAATTAATTCACCCAATGGATAGGTTGTTTTTAATACAATTCTTAACCAACATTTACCTTGAAGAAGTACAATGCAATTTTTTTTAAACATTCCTGTACATATTCAATAACTGTCTTTTTCATGATCATGTGTCTTTTCTTTGTCAACAATAAGCTTGGGGCAATTTCATTAATAACGACATAGGAGGGGTATAATAACAAGTAAAAATGAAAATATCATTAGTGGAGGGTATCTTACTATTACAGAAAACGAGTAATTACGTCAAGTCGAGAATTGTGGATAGTGTAAACTAAATTTCCCCCTCCCTAAGTTTTCCTGCAACAGCCTTAATAATTTTGATACCTGCATACATAATAACATTTCCCATCTTGAAAGAAAAACACACAGGATAGGGAATACATTTTGTCCTGATTGATTTAAAGATACTTTAAGAATGACCGTAAGGATGTTCTTTGTACATTAGCGAGAGAAAATCCTGAATAAAAATGTGGTTGCGTTGCGGAGCTGACATGACAAGCTCTTGTCTGGAGAACAACAGGACGATGTTTGGTCGTAAAAATGTTGGCGTCTCACGTGGCTCTACTCTCCACAGACCTCAAATACGTCCAAAAATAAACTCTAGATACATGCGTTTGGTCAAAATTGTACGGAAGAAGGCTTTTGGGTCTTTCTGTGGGGAAAGGAAGTGATTTTAGGGCGGCTGTTCTGCCGGAATTTGCACATCCACATTGTGAAGATGATACGTTCGACACAATATCCTGAGCTGGGCTTTAGAGAGCCGTGGAGGGGCACCGTTTCTGGTGAAAATCGTGACAGAGAATCGCACGGGAGGACATTCACACACAAATGTGAACCTACCTGACAACTAAATCCACAATGTGAGCGCCTCAGAGAGCCCGCAGGCACCGCCGATCGAGCGAAATGGAAATTGTTTCGGCGGAAAAGAAAATCTTCCTCGTAAACTTGTCCGCCATCTTGATGACGCCTGCGCCCTCTCCGACCTAGATTTGAAGATGTAACGGCGCATCCCATTGGCTGAACTCGTGACCCTCATTAGCATAGATGGCGGGAAAGTAACGGTTATTTTTGAAACTTGCAAAGGAATTTTGAGTTCCACATTTCGTGCTAAAGATCCAGATCTAGAACATGAGAGGATATTTCCAGCTAACACGTTATGGCACTACAAGGGTACTTACCTGCTTAGTGCTCGCCAATAGTCTTTATTGTAAAAGACGCCCATATGACAAAATGGCGGTAAGTTTTGAATGTTTGTTTTGGGACACTTCCCCCCTATATAACTAGCTTAACGTTACATAAAGCTTGACAGAGTTTGATCTTTCGGGTGACAGTTTCGTGACTGATGAATAAGCAGGAATAGGAATATAACAGACGAGAAGTTTCATGAAGCATATAGGATATAGCCGACCGAAAACTGCAATTTTTATCCATTTTGATAAGCACACTTTAATATTGCGGCGTAACTTTGTAGATGGACAATTCTGTCAATTTTTAGTGCGTGTATTGAAAAATGTGACCCAACGCTGCTACAAACGTGGCGATTGCTTCCTTTGATTTTACAGACGACGAGATTTTTCTCGTTCTTGTCAGCTCTTCCGGTTCCTGCAGAGGAAAGTATATTCGCAAGAGGACGCTCGTGCATTGCAAAAGTTTTCGATGTCCGTATCTATTGTAATGACTCGTGTGGCTGCTAGACGTCGCTTTTGAGCCATGTTAGTCGCAAGTCTCTCTCTCCCTTTCTCTCTCCCTTGCTTTTCAGCTATCTCAGATCGTACAGTTTTTGAATTGGTCATAACTGTTAGGGGGTGTGTATATACCCCTGCCTTTTCGCCAGTTGAAGTCAAAGTGTTGTATTGTGTTCACATCTACTGACTTACACAAGCCTTAGTTTTCTGTGTCCTAAACACAGTTGCAAAAGTTCATAATTTCTGTCTTCAAAAAACGTTGTTTATCCTCCATAAGTTAGGCCTTATGGTATTACAAGGGCGCTGTTTGCAAATCACAACTGTTTGTCGGTATGCACGATACTTTCCGTGGTTCAAAAGTGTTTGTTCCTTTTCAATATCTCCCCTTCAACAACAATTGTAGATGTTGGTGGTCCTGACTAAAGACAGACCCTCCGCACCCCAAGGGTGCTCTAAGCACCTTCGGTCTTTCATTCGCCTCTTCCCTCTGTTGTTTATCACAATATTACCCGCCAAAGAAAGCGTGACGCCTGAAAAAAAATAACAGCGCAGAAGAATCGCTGGCATACCAACACGTCCGGGACTCTATCGTCTTCAGTTCGAGTGTACGGTTTACCGACGTGTTAGACACACCTGTTCGACTAACACCTATGGTTTTCACAAGGACCGGGGTCTTCCCCGCCCCACACCGACGAAAACATGTACAATTGTATCCGAGACGTGGAAGCAATGCTCCCCTCTTTGACAACCACAAGATCAAAGGCGAGTCCTTTATCCCAGGGTCGCCCCAAGAGAAAAGGTGGAACAACGGCCCCGAAACTTTGATACTCCTGTGTTCGTCTGACACTGAATGCCGCTAGCAAACAAACACTTCACTCGGGCTATCAAGCGGACAAGAGCGAGCTGGCGCGGACAAAAGCCGATCCGACCATGAGCTGTGTCGATCCTCTAGACCTGCATTACTCTACCTGGTACGGAAACATTGCGTCTGGATTGAAGGGATCGCCACAGGATCGCCATATCTTAGCCTCCATAGCAGGCTTTGAACCGGCTTTTTGGGGGCCCGGGGGCTAAATCATGAATACACTTTTTGCAGCCAGCCTGTAACTATCAGCCACCCCGTAACCATCTTACCGGCGAGATGGTTACGGGGTGGCTGATAGTTACGGGCTGGCTGCAAAAAGTGTATTATTTAGCCCCCCAAAAAGCCGGTTCAAAGCCTGCTATGGAGGCTAGCCATATCTCACCTTAGGGAAAAAAGACCCTGTCTAGTAGTGCGGGCATACGAAACTATTTGCGAAGTGGCTCGTTCTAATTTTACTGCTTGTGGTTGACGTTTTGAAACAAGTGTCACGGGATAGCCGGATCAAATTGACGTGAGAAAACGGTAAGTTTTAAATAAAGTGTGTTTAAAAAGGATCAGAGATTGTGTTGTCCTGCCATTGGCCACGGCGCGTGGTTTGTGGCCTATTCGATGATGAAGTTACGGTAAAATCGCGTTTTGAAAGTTTTGTAAAGTTAACGTATTAGCCACGTAATCCACTGAATCTGATGATAGACATATAGCAAAGATATGCTGAGAATAATTTTTTGTTGTGTGTCTCGTTTCCGTGCTTGAGCTGCAGTACAGCTGTAAGATGTTACGTGGCTGTCAGGGCTGCAACTGTTACATCTTTATCTTGCCACAAAAATCGTCCACAGCTGGGTTTGACTCATGTAGCTGTATGTATAAAGTTGTCTTTTACATTTTCTTGCCGCGTGTCTTTTGTTTTCATATCTATTCAAATATGTGGCAGAATAGCACTAACTTTAGCTTTTTTTTTATTCCCATCACACCTATTCCAGGTCAGATTATTTTATTCACACAAACATCATGAATGCGAACCGACTAATGGAAACGAAACGAGGCTTGTCATATAGCGTACATGTCCCCGAGTGTACGGCTACACCCACCCACCCACCCACCCTTTACTCTCTGCTCTGAAGTCTACCTGTGACCAGTGTGGCACGTGGATGTTTTAAACCGTGTTGGCCAACACGTGCCTCGGCTGGGAGGTCTGTTTACGTGTATTGGTGTGTAAACTATTCCCGTTGACCACAGACAAGCCCCGTGTTGTCCCCGGTACCTGTGCCTTTTCCTCCCCGAACCTCCGGTTACCCACATCTTAAAATATCTGTTGTGGAAACAACGGGACAAAAGGTGGGACGGACCGGGCTTTTGTTCTCCGACCTGCCGCCCGGGTTTTGTCGGGCGCAGGTGTGGGTACCTGCCGACCACGTGGGGGAGGAGGGGCGCTTTCTCTCTTCGGTGTCGGACGGGATAAGGTTTCACTCGCGACGTCGCCTTCGATTCAACCTTAAGACTATTAAGGAGATACGACCGCAACGATTAAGGACAATCGAAACAATTGTGGCCGGAAATAGGTAGTTTTTTAAATAATCGGTGAAGAAATTAGGTCTATGAGGAGATAGCCCTTGGTGGGGGGTGTTCTCACGCGTGCTGAAAGGCCGAGATCCGTCCCGGGTACAAAGAGCTACAGTCTAAGGGTTGCAGCAAGGAGAATAGAGTTAGAAAGTTCAAAAGAGGGTCCTGTTTTTTAAGGAGGTGACAGGTGGCGTACATGGTGACGTAGGTACGAGCGAAGGTGGCGGTTTTTACTGGTTTACCCGGCGGCCCTCTTTCCCACCACTTTGCCGAGAAGGATAGAAAATGATGATACATTGCAACTCCTTGCCCGAAGGCTAATTGCAAGTAACCGTATGATGAAAATGATGCATATGGACCGACAATATGATGGAAAACAATACAACATGGGACAGGTCTAAATGCTAAATTCTAGCTTTGACTTCTTTTTCTGAGACAGTGGAAGACGAAGGATCCCACTTTTTGTGTTGTGAAGAGGAGAGAGTAATTTGTAAATGTGGAGGAATTAGGATGGACTTTGGTGACCTTTATGAAGACCTGCTTTCTTTCGCGAACGTAAAAGGGACATTTTGAAATTGATAACTCAGCTACGGCAATGGTGTCATTACCTATAAGAAACATAAGGGCTAAAATGTAAAAGGACACGAAAAAAGCAATATGGAAACGCTTACCACGTTACAGTAAAAGAAGTCAAACCCAGCTAGTTAAAATATAGCCAACAATTGTATTTAACGTAAGTACCAGTAGCCTATTGTTACAACAAAGTCAGACACAGTTTACTGACGCATGTATGCTTTTCCCTATGTTTTACCATGTATTTGCAATTAGCCAACGGGCATGAACTTGCAATGAACTTAATTAAGTATTACAGGTGCTTACACGGGAAAAAAACGAAACTTTCACTCCCCTGGCAAATGAACACCCACCATAACCCTAACCTCCTAGATCCTTCGCAGACTTCTATGAGCACTAGCGTTTATTTTATGGGGCAGCGCTGATTCACAATTTTCAACATGGGCCGGGTTGTCTAATGCCGGGGGACTAAGGCCTTTAAGCGATCTCTCCCAGAATTAGAGAACCTACGATGACCTGGCCCATATTTGAAAATCGCGAATCAGCGCTCACCACAAAAAAATAAACGCCAGCACCCCTAAAAGGCTGCAAAGGAGGCTACCATAACCCCCAACACACCCTTACTTATCTAATCCCCGGGGTTGATATTGACTTGTGCATACATTTCTTATTTTACAGTACTTTGATTTAAAGTCCTGGGAGTCTGGCATGGCCTCCAAACTTACGCGCCGTTCTCACGCAAAAGTGCATTTACCGAGTGGGCGATGAAAATCAAAGCCATTGCCAATGAATCTTGCCAAGACACTTGTGTCAGTATAAACGATACATTGCCAGTCCCCAAACTTAAACTTGACCTTGCCTAGGGCTTTTCTCACAAGACTGTAACAAATCTTTTAAGTTGAAGTTTCAACTGTTTGTTGGTTGGTTGGTTGGTTGGTTGGTTGGTTGGTTGGTTGGTTGGTTGGTTGGTTGGTTGGTTGGTTGGTTGGTTGGTTGGTTGGTTGCAAGGACCAAGCTGTAGTCGTTGTATTATTTTTCTGTCAGCCATTCAATTTCTTCTTGCCCAACAGTGATAACGGCTACTTTGACAGTTTTCTTACTCATGAAATCTTGAACGATGAAACAAGAAGACATCGGATCAGAAGAGGCATATTTGACCTTCAGGGAGGACAGAGGTCATCGGTGTGAAGTACCAGCATGCCTTGTTGGTCCTGACCTTGGCCAGGGTTCCATTCGTCATCGTGTGTCAGCTGAAACTGCAGACGACAAGTTCAAGTCTTGCTGTGTCAAGTTCAAACGCACTGCTCAACACGTGGGCGGTTGGAACCCGACTGTGACCTTCAGAAGTTTCGACATCATGAAAGTTTCTCAATCGACAGCTTATCAAAGTCGACACGCAGTGTTGGGCAGCCCACGGTTACTTTTGGAGAGTCGCGCGAACACATGGGCTTATCTGAATGCTTAGTGGATAGGATACTAGTACTGTAAATGCATTTAAGTTCGCGTGGTTTTTGATTTCGCGGTAGGGAGAATATGGAGTGTTCGCGGTGATCTTAAGTTCGCGTTTGAAACAATGATTAGTAGACAAGGGGGTAGGAGGGCATATAATTTCGCGAAGGTTTTAAGCTCGCGGCGAAGAGCTTGCCGCGAACATTAAACCACCGCGAACATTTCTGCATTTACAGTACTTCCAGTCTGGTATTGAAGGCCCCCTTTCCACGAGAAGCAACCAAAATTGAATTTGTGTGACCCTTGACTTCATAGTTGGAATATGATGTATGGTGTCAAAAAAGACAGTTGGATACGGTCTTCGCAACCATTAGATCTGCTTGGAGATTAAGTTACTAGTATATAACATTGGAAGAGCAGTCGACACGTTTACGAAAAAAGTTGGATAGCTTGGCTTGTTTCTCAAGAGGTGAAATCAACGTATGACCTCTGAATGACTCCTAACATTTACCCACGACAAATATTTGTACTCGAAACCCCGTACAAAAGTGTGCTGGGTAACACCGGATGCGACACCTTATTTTGTTGAGTTGTCAACCACTTCATATAACCTGCACAATAGCGAGCGCTGTGTGCTGATTTTCTAGGAGGCTTAAAACCTGCTAAGTCTGTGGATCTTTCTTTTGTTGAAATTCAAAGTCACGCCTACACACAGGCACGCTTATTTGTTCAGGTCTCATTTGCCACCAATCCTTACGTAATGTTGACGTACGTAAGGGCGAGGGCACGATAGAAATCAACAGCATAATTTCTGGGGGTGTGGGGTCTTGGTGATGTACTGACTTGAATGGAAGGCCTGGTGGGGGCTACTGAAAGAGGGTGTTGGCGGGAGTGCGTGCCTGTGTATAAAAACTGTCGATTAAATGTCCGACAATAGCTAAAAATGATGAAGCGATAAAATCACTGATTGTCAGGTTCGTGTTTCTTCTTGCCACACGTACGTGACGTCACTTTACACAGCGTTCTTTGTTAAATGCTGGAGTTGTATCATCTTTGATAGAATGAACCACACAAAAATCATGAAGCATATAATTTTAGTAGGGGAAGGGCTAGCAACCCGTCCATGTAAAAATTATAGGGAAACCGTGACAACAATCATGTTCAGTCTCTACCAGACTCTTATAGGTAGCTGCCAAAACAGGTAGACATGCTGTACTCCCAGGCCGACTTACTCATCTGACGAGCTATCTGTACAATTTCCCCAATTTCTATTTTTCCAGCGACCTATAGAGTCTGGAAGAGACTATTATTGTCACAGTCAAAGAGATTAAAAGTTCGTTACGTTATCAACGAAGTCAGTTATTTTTGAAACCATGAATTGGACTATCAAACAGTCTTTGAGGCCGTCGAACAAACAGCTACCTTGACAAGTGTTGACCTAAACCACAGCAATTATACGGGACAAAGTCGGAGTTGAAATATGGATTAAAGAGACGGTGAATGAAGACCAACAAAGCCTCCTTGTAGTACAAGGATGACGTCATGTGAGATCAAAGGAACAGGGGTTATCAAAGGTCACATTCGTGAGCGTCACGCCCTGATGTTTGTGATTATATGGTTATACCATATCTTCATTTTGTTATAACGGATTTGTTACAATTTTTTAGCAATTATGCCTAATTTTAAAAGCGTTGATATACAATTCAAATCTTTATCTGTATTTTCAGCACCTTTGCCAAGAGGGTTATGTTTTTGGTAGCGTTCGCATGTATGTGTGTTTGTTTGTGGTTTAGCAGCATAACTCAAGAAGCTATGGATGGATCGTGATGAAATTTTCTTGTGGTCGGGTCTTGTCCTATCGAAGAAATGTTTAGAATTTGGCCCCCTGGCGGCTTTCTTTGTGGTACTGCAGCAGTGCTGAAAAGATATGGTCACAATCTTTTCCTCGGGAAGAAATGACATAGGTTTAAGCCCTCTAGTCGCTTTCTTTGGAACTGCAGGGGCGTTTCAGTTGCAGTTTTTAAGGAGTTCACGCCACTTCACGGGATAGGTTACTAAAGAAGGTCTGTAAAAATTGTTGTACCTGCCAAACTAATCCAGACAAGCGCTTATACAAGAAAATACGCACAGTAGACAACCAGTTCCGCACGTCACTCTAACAGACACTGACACTATTTTCCCCCGCTAACACAATCTGTCACCGGCAGGGATATTGGTGGTGTTCCGAACGTGTCCGTCGCGGTGTGAGTGCGACAGGGATGGCGGACTTTCGGCGGGTTCCCTGCTTTGATGTTGTTTGATGTTGTGATGCAGGTCTCCGTACGTGCCGCTGAGCGGGTTCTACCGCGGAGGCTGATTGTCGAGTTACGACTCGGCGGTAACCTCGTCCACACGGGGGTCTGCGACCTTGGCATTCGTCAGTACATTGTGACAACTGAAGAAGAAGTGTAGACAGTAGAGCTTCCCTATTCTGGTCTCATTCATGAGTTTTTTCGCCCCATAGGACTACATGTTATAATACGTGTTTTACATGGGCGCGTTCGTAATGAAGATATAGAAAATGTGCCAATGTTTTTCATTCCATGTTGAGAACAGTTACCCTGGATTATGTAAAAAATATTGACAACAGTTTCACTGCACACAATCTCTTTTTATAGCAATTACAAACTGCACTTGGCTACACCCCCAAAAAGCCACTTTCCAGCTGCAAACGCATGACCGCATCGCATCACACACGGTGCCCGGGCTGTGTACCTGCGACCTCGCGCGCGGCTGCCGAACTTTGCCTGCTAATTTCTTCAGTTACAAACAAGCTTTCATCAGTTTGACGCTTGAGATCAGCTGGGCTAGCTAAAAGGGAAATTTCCCACCAATATAGACACACGTTCGTGCAGCCGTTCATTTTTTGGGGCACGGATTCTTTTAGGGTACCCACTCGGAGTAATACAGGAATGAGACCTTCTCCAAGCAGAGGCTTTGTGTGTGGGGTGGGGGTGGGGTGGGGGTGTGTGGGTGGGGCTAGTAGTGGCCGTGAAAAGAATCAATGATCAGTTGTGGAATTTGCCATGGTATCGACATGTGTGCTGACCCTGACCCTGCCCTTGTGTTTCTTAAGAAAATATTGTTTCAACAACAGTGGACAGGCGAGCAAGGGTCAGTGGTCAGGCGGACTGACCATCGCGGGACCTTAAGATTTCCCTAAAGGCTGTTCTATAGGACTGCATATAGTGATGGACAGGGTTTGCTATCGGCTTCGCGCCTTCTCTTCTACATGGTGTGTTGGGCTCTTTTATGCGGAGAAGTTTAACGCTTTTGTGAGGGCAAAGACTTGTGAAATATTTTGTGCCAAATGTATGAAAGTAGCAAATTAATTTTCAAAACTAGAAGCTAGGATGTGCAATCTTCGAATATGCACCGCACAGAAAAGAGATGAAATGCATGTGTGTAGACTGATGACATCGCCAGGGACAGTCTTAAGAGAGGACGTTACGTAACAGCTGATACATCTCCCATGGTTCTATTTTGTTTGTTTGTAATTGTACCCGGTAAACCGCCTCATGGCGTCATGGCGTAGCCTCTACCAGGCTCCGTCCTATCGTTGGGAAAATAGTAGAAATCAGCCGAGGTACTCCGCTATACAGGGTAGGTCCGCTATACAGTTAAGTTTCATTCTACTGTATAGCGGACCTACCCTGTATATCGGAGTACCTCGGCTGATTTCTACTATTTTCCCAACGATAGGATGGAGCCAGGTAGAGGCTACGCCATGGCGTAACGCACCAGGTTTGTACTGAAGAGTACAAGCTGCATATTTATTTGATCCACTCACACCCGGAAGGACCCCTACTCTTTTCGATAAGCGTGGTGGGTTCTTTTACGTGTTCGAGGTGTGTATCTCCTCAAACAAGGGACCTGCTATCCGAGGGACGTCCCTATCCGAAGCTAGGTACTCATTTTCACCTGAGTGAAGTGGGGGAAAGTCATGTTAAGTGCCTTTCCCAAGGGCACAACGTCAACGAGACAAATCAGGGGACCCCGGATTTGAACCCAGGACCTCTGCGCCACCGCGACGCTACTTCAACACCTCAAGTTACAGGTATGTCACACCGGTAACACGCCACGTGCCACCCTTTTCCCTCCCTGTTGTCCTAACACGTCGGATAATGGAGACCGGTACGTCTGCAATGTTTTCAAGTCCGGTTCACCTGTGAGGGAAACACGGTGAAAGAACGCAGGTCGTGTTTTCACACCTTTCAGGTGACTGGTGTACACCTGTGGACGCCGTTCATCATGGCTGACACTGAGACAATGAATGTATGTAAGGGTCACAATGTGGAAACTGTGAAAGGAAATAGGGCTGGTGACCATGTGATTATGTGTGATGACAACTTATATGCCGTTGAAAAATTATACCCGATACGGGGAGGAGAGACAGAAGTGAATCGAACACTACAGAAGAACAACGAGTACCACAAGCTTTGACGTACATATCGATGTGACAGACGTCATATACCGCGAGATGAATGAATGAAGACCTTTATTATACGCGAGAAATAGTTACTCAAGCAACTGGATGAAATTTTATCCAGTCGCTTGAGTTTTGAAAATTTCAACATTTTATCCAGTTGCTTGAGTAACTATTTTTGGCGTATCTTGCTACCTGGATGTCTAACCTTCATCAACGAAGACCTTTATTGTACACACATGCCCACTGGGGTCAGTGCAGGTCACAACGGAAAACGCCACACATGTCACAGTTAGCAAATACATAATATACAATGATAAGCTAGCACTAGTCTAATAATTACATACATTTGGCATCTTCTCGCTTCTTAGGTGAACGACCTGTCACACCTGATACTTCGAATATCTAACTGTAAGCGTTGTTTAAAGCTATCTAATGGGGATGTGCAGTACTTAGGAGCACTGTGACGAGTTCCACTCTACGATAGTTCTAGGGAAAAACGGACATGTCCCAACATCTGCTTTGAGAACGTATACGCACCACCTGTTCCAATTGCAACCAAGTAGTTTTTTTAGGTGCAGGTCTTTCTTTCAGCTGTTTAGAAAGTGGGCGAGTGTTGAGAATGAAACTCGATATCAGGTTTATGATCCAATTGAAAGAGTGACAGTTATATGAAGAGTACCGGAAAGAGGGCGGGTCAAGGGCGCATTGTATGGATGAAATAAAATCGTCGGACAAACTGTGCCATCCAATGAGTCAAGACGTATCCTGTTGTCTCTGTGTCAGGCTCCAGACGTGGCTGTAACAACTAGAAATCGGCCAAATAGACAGATGATATACCAGATGAGTTGGCCGGCCAATTAATACAGTTTAACAGGCCGGCAAACTCCTCTGTTATATTACCTGTCTATTTGGCCGATTTCTAGTCTTTACAGCCGCGTCTGGAGCCTGGTAGAGGCTATTTCTGTGATGGTAGTGTAAACTCTGTGTTTGTTACTGTGTCCTGTGCCCCGTCTTCTATAAACATAAAAAAGGTGTCAAGCAACAGTTACACACAAGCCAGGAAGTGTTACTAACATCCCACGTATTGTGCCAGCCCACGCAGAGGTTCGGCTCCGGCTTGTCTTTGACGTGTTTTAGGCGTTTTTGTCGGGCTTTCTATTTTGCCCCGTTTTCTTTATGTCGCCAAGGCATATATACTCCCTTCTCCAGAAATAGACGACTATTGACGACCGACAAAGCCTGACGGCCACGGACTTGTCAACACTTCTTTAATCGCGTTGATACCTCCGCGTCACGCAGAAGTCGTGCACCAGTGCCTGGCTTTGAGTTTGACCGTGAACCATTCAGTGGCATTGACGCCTGTCGGCTGCCCGCGCGAGCCACAAAACCGTTTTCTCGCGGCACGTCAGTTTGGCTAATCCTACCTCTCCAGGAGAAGTGCATGTCGGAAATGCCTCAGTTCTCAAGTTCAAGAACAAAAGTAGCACGGACTGTTCGACGTGTCCCGCGCCCTAACGTTACCACAAACACTAAATTTCAAAACTTAGAATAGAATAGAATAGAACAGAACAGAAAAATAAAATAGAATACAATACAATACAATACAATACACTACACTACATTACACTACACTACACTACACTACACTACACTACACTACAATACAATACAATAGAACGAGGAAAGACTATTTTTGTTGTGAGCTCAGAAAACGAGGGAAGTAAATGTGTATTCTCTTCGCGTGCCGTGAGTTCAGCTAGAAAGCGTCTCTGCGCACGGTACATTGGGTTCTCCTGGACTTCTGTCGGAAAGTCTTGAAAAAATTCTTATTGTTGCTTTCAAAACGTTCAGCTGACGTCCTTAGATCCCTGTCAAGGTCGATAGGGACTTGTTTTGTTCCCATCTTAGCTGCTTGCAAGTAGTTCCACTAGGCGTGAACTTTATTGTATGTGTCGGTAGGCACTGTGGTTTGAACTTCAGAAAGGCGAAGACATTGGAAACGCATTTGTATACATATGCAGCATTTGCGCGAAACAGGAACACTGTGCTAGGCATACTAGAGTGTCGTCTTTGCGGTTACTTTCCAAGCAGAGGAGGGGTTCCGGCAGGTTTTTGACGTGTTTTAGGCGTTTTTGTCGGGCTTTCTACTTTGCCTTTTTTGGTTGGGGTTTGACAAAGTAGAAAGCCCGACAAAAACGCCTAAAAAACACGAGAAAAACCAGCCGGAACCCCTCCTCTGCTTGGAGAGTACTTTGCGGTCACCGAAATGGTTGTTATAAAAGTGCAAAGAATAGCACAGTAGACAATCCTCCGCAGGGACCGCTGGCTCAATGCTTATCGCTTTAATACTAACCATATACTAACCATATATCTAGTTTTCTTAAACTTAAAGAGATGGGTTGCTAGCCCTTCCCCTTTAACGTGCTCGAGGCACCTCTTCAAACACTGGACTCCCATTTTACGTCCCTTCCAAAAGACGGGTGCAGCCCCAACCGAGATGCCCTTCCCAGGGTTTTAACAAGGCTCTCCCAGTTAGCAACTAATTGGAACCAGGATCTCATCTGTGATTCTGCTACCAGTTGGGCTATAGGTACATCCCTAGAAGCATGTGTGCGAGACTACAGGCAGCGACGTAGGTGGAACATATGCGGCGTATCAGCATTGACGTGTCGATCCCCTCAGATACGGCGGCGTTATCTTGACAGGTTTGCCGAGAACCTGTTTGAAGGACGGGCCCGGTAGTGGCGTAGGAAAATTAACGTTGTGTTTCTTATGACGATCCTGCATAAAATAGGGTCGGTAGGTAGGGGTTCTTAGTCTCCAAGCAGACCTACGGGTTGGCAAAGACCGTATCCAACAGGCAGAAGGAGTTTTTATAGCGAACCCAAGTCTCTTGGGTTGGCTATGAGACTTGGGTTGGCTATAAAAACTCCTTCTGCCTGTTGGATACGGTCTTTGCCAACCCGTAGGTCTGCTTGGAGACTAGGGGTTCTCTCTTTCTTTTAGAATTCGGCCGAAGTAATAAAGAAAATACAGTTTAACAATGTAAGAAAAATGCTTCAGAACACTGGTATATTCAACATCATATTGTAATTATACAGATATACATTGTACAACTTACTTCAAGTACAAGTATGTTGATAAACTGAACAAAGACGTACAATGGCTACACATTCTTACATCCACTGTTCAAAGCCTTAACCTGTTAACAAAGTGAAATTGACATTTACAAAAGTGCTTTGAATTCTGTTTTGGTTCATCACTCATATAAAAAAGATAAATATGTCTCTTTCCAGGGGTCGACTAAACAAAAGGCTAGGGTCGGCAGGTTTTTGCCAGAGTCGGTCGCGTAACCGGAAACTGGCACACAATTTTTTCCTAGACCTATAAGGCTAGCCTCTACCAGGCTCCACAGGGCGCTGGAAAAGTAGTAGAAATTTGCCAAATAGACAGATAAACATGCCAGGTCGCTAACTGTACTCCCAGACCAGCTAACTCCTCTCAGCATGTTATCTGTCTATTTGGCAAATTTCTACTATTTTTCCAGCGACCTGTGGAGCCTGGTGGAGGCTATACTGTGCTCACACACCGAAACCTCCCGGCTTCATTTACGGATTAGCCGAAGATTAGGCGATAATTGGAGGCACACATGCTCCTTTAATCTACACATTTTACCGCGATTGTTTTCGGATACGGTTTCTCACGACGTGTTTTGCCTTCCAAGTCCCTAGATGAAACTTCTGTTTAGAGTAAACAATTCCTGTCACGGCGACTGTCTTTGAATGTATTTCGTCGGCTAGTCTCTCGTTTTCTAACCTTGACGCACGGCTGTTTTCATGGCCTATACAGGCCAAGGCATCGGCTCTAAGGCCGACATGCCCCCAACAAATTCTACAGCAGACCCCCCCCCCCCGAGTTTATATAGCCTCTGAGAAACAGATACATATTATAGAGTTCGGGGGTATGGCATCCATGCTAGTCGTCTTCGTTTCTACATGTAACGTTACTATTGTTCTCACGAAAGATAAGCGTTGCCGAACTTATCATGTGGAAAGTCCGTTCAAACTAAACGCTTCTTGTTGTGACTGTGTCTTTGAATAGCACGATTTCGTCCTATCATCTACAGTACTTGCCAATCAAGACAAATTGCCGCCGTCCTCCGATTAACACTCGGAAGATTCAAGGCACATTTTTATCGTGCCAAGAAACAGACCGGAAAGATACGAAGTGGCGGTGTGGAATTGAATGCAGCGATCGCCATTTTTTTCGTACATCAAGCTGGACTCTCCCAAATCTAGAAGTACATTTTTGTCATCGGATTTTAAATTTTCCGTATGAAAGTCTCAGAAAAGAAACCAATCGCTCTTAAGTTGTCCCACTCCTTCTTCGGTTACCGAAACAATCAGTGGTGCCTATAAGGACAAATAAGGCAGATGATAACTGGTAAAAAGTAGTTCGCCGTTAGACAAATAATCACATTAATTCTGCCTTATCATATTGATTGACATAAAGCAGTCACGGTATAAACGGCTTAAGATGCGAAGAGCAACACAAGAAAGGCGTTTTTTTAAAGTTTGTCTGATAGATATCATACAAAAATTGATTCATCCTTTCTTGACTTTTCCTGTTTCAAAAGACAAGACAACATCGCCCCTCTGCTCACGTTTCGCCAAAAAACATTATTGATTTGATTGACGGTGATACAATAATAATAATAACTTTATTTCACAACAATTGTACAGGGTACAAAGTATGGCATCTACTGGTACATAACTACAGTTCTATCAGGCTATCTATCTATCTATCTATCTATCTATCTAATACAAGATGTTGCAGTGGTATGGGATAACAATGGGATTTTACAATCATTGGAGGAGTTACATGAACAAACTGCATCATATTCGAAGTTTCAATCAACAAATGTCCTACCGCGTCCAGCAATTTTGTATACATGCCCCTGGCCCTGTTTTACCTGAAATAGGTCACTGTGCCAGGACCCTAGCCTCCGTTGCAGGCTCTGAAGCGGCTTTTTGGGGGGGCTTAATAATGCACTTTTTGCAGCCAGCCCGTAACTATCAGCCACCCCGTAACCATCTACCGGCAAAATGGTTACGGGTGGCTGATGGTTACGGGCTGGCTGCAAAAAGTGTATCATTAGCCCCCCAAAAAGCTGCTTCAGAGCCTGCAACGGAGGCTACCAGGACCCGAGGTGATTACCAAGACATTTACTTTTTCACAAGTAGGGCAGAAATGTTTAGAGTTAAACGTCAGGGCATCGCATTATCAGCTCATCCATCAAGCTTTGGCTGCAGAAGCTCTCCGAAGACTAAGCCCCGTTCTTGAGAGTCTTCATTCGTGTTGACTTAAAGCTGTTTTTTTCCCAACAAACTGACTTTTAAGAGTTAAAGTCGCTTGAAATGTTACAAAAACAGTTTTTGGGGAAATTCAAACAAAACTAAACCGGGCAGAACAAAACACGAGGCTGACAATAAAAACAGCGGCTAATTATCTTATCATTAATTAAATAAATCTGATGGCGTAATGATCATCGATTATGCTTATGTTATATACGATGCTATGCTGCATTACATTATGCTATGCTATGCTATACTATACTACACTATACTATACTATACTATACTATACTATACTATACTATACTATACAATACTATACTATACTATGATATGATATGATATGATATGATATGCCAAAGCAGTATATGTAAGAACCCTCTACGTTGCTTTGTCCAGAATGTCTTTGGGTCAGTGTAACTTTAACGCCATACCTGATATGATCATCATGATAGTGACATCTAAACACCCGGACTGACGCGTCGTCTGACTCGTGATGCTTGTCGGCTCCCTCAGATGTCAGAATGATTGACAGGCGATGTCCATAAACCTGCACCGGACATGGACCAGTAGGTGTTGCGAAACTGCAAAACACGTGACGTGGTCGTAGCCTCCAAAGCAGGCTCTGCAGACTAGTGCTGCGTACCTAAATGTAACATCCGGTACAGGTACCGGTACAGAGGTTTAGGTACAGGTCCGGACCTCTAACTGTACCTGAACAATTTGGAAAATTAACATGTGTTCTTCTGAACTTCTTCAATAATTTCAGTATCTTTATTCAAAGAAAACAACTAGGTCTGCCTGAATGATCTATTGCATATTAGTTACGAACTTACGTTGTTCCAAGGTATCACTTTGGTCGCGTTTGGTGTTGCATGAGGTCAGGAGATCAGCCACAAAATAAGCACATACTTGGTGTAAATTTATATCGGTACAGTACCGGTACTTCATGATCCGGTATTTTGGACCTGTACCTAATCAGTTTTTACGACACAGTACCGGTACACAGTACCGGTACGCAGCACTACAGTTTCATACATGTTGGAACAGATATATTACAAAACTGTGTATATAGCAAATGGTGAGTCATTCTTTATTTCTGGAAATTGTCTTAGTGTTTAGGCTATGTTTTATTTTTAGAAGATTGTCGCTGTGAAAGAGTAGATGTTGATCGTTCAGTTGTTCAGACGTGTCGACTTCGGGAATTCAAACTATTTGTTGTTTCGTGTCGCTGCGCCGTCCCAGGGTCGCCCCATAGATTCAGGAGCACGTCACAACCGACGGACGGCTTGCCTGATTAACGTGAGTTTCGTGACGACAATTACAACTTTGTAGAGGCTAATGACCGAGAAGCCACCCGAGTGAGGGTGTGTTCAAACATCATAGGTAAAGGTACAGCGGGCGACCTCAGACTGAGGACGAAGCATGACACTTTTTAGTTAGGTAGTAGTGAAATGCGGCTTCGCAGTAGCCTCTACCAGGCTCCGCGAGATCGCTGGGAAAATAGTAGAAATCGGCAAATAGAGTGAATAGTATGCCAGGGGTACTCCGTAGCTAACTCCCTTGGCACACTATTCATTCTATTTGCCGATTTCTACTATTTTCCCAGCCATCTCGCGGAGCCTGGTAGAGGCTAGCTTCGTAGGAGGTGGTTTCAATGTGGATCAGGGGGTTTCAATATATGTGACTTGGAGCGTTCAGACTAGGCCACATTAATCCTGTTTAGAGTTGAGTTCTTTTACCTGCAGAGGATTGACGCCATGAATAAGCTCCCTTATACACGGGGCCGCTGGCTTTACGTCCCCATCCGAAACGACGATGCGACTTTTTTTCAGACGTATCCATCGTATGCAAGTACATTTTGAAAATGAACTGGCGACTGTCTATGAACAAGACACGAATTTAGTTTCGTTCAGAATATTCTTGATTTTTGCCACTATGAAAAACACGAAAAAAATGGAAAAGTGACAAAAAGAAAATGCTAAAATAGCCTTTTCATAAGATATGATTGTCATACTTTAGACAACTTCTGTCATTTGGGTGCCGTGGAGAAGATGATCAACTGAAATACTTAATACATATGTGAACCTTATTTGCATAATCGATGAGACACACTCATAATACATCAGTCGAAAAATCATTTGGCGAAGGTATGAGGTCGTGGAACACACGTTCTCGTTTCTCTTTCACTCCAACTTTCCATATCTTCTTTCTCGTTCTATCTCATATTCTCATTGCTTTCTTCCGTGTTTCCCCCACTTCCTCTTTGATTTCTTGAGAATCTTCTTCGTTTTGACCTTTCAAGTGCTCGTAACATTCTCTGTGAAGTCGGTCCCAGAGTGAGAAGCGTGCATGTGTTTGTTGACTCTGGAGCCCGTTCAATACACTTGTCGTCTGCTGACTGCACACTTGACTGGGTGACGACCTAGCAGAAGAAGAAAGACAACTTATCGCGGACCCATCCCTGAACAATTACAGTTCTAACTTATCTAAGTAGTGACGCCTTATGTACCGAGAGGGTCTGGGAAGGGTATCCTTGTTGGAGCTGCACCGTCTTTTAGAAGGGACGAAAAATGGGGGTCCCGTGTTCGAGGAGGTGTCTCGAGTGCGTTACAACAGCCTCATTACTCAGATGGGTACCTACTGGCTGTGATAATACAACAAGGTGAATATATATGTATTGTCCGGAGCCCTTTCTACTTGCAATTTCATGATCGAATTGAAAACGACTGACAAATGAATAGTTGTCTGATTCTTATTTATTTTGACAGCAACATAAAAAGAAGTTAAAATTCTAACCTCCTTGGGTAAATTGACCAATTCCCACGTCAGAATGGTCACTCTTCACAAATCCCACCTGTCATAATACACCTGTGAATGGGCTCTATTTACGGGAGACTGCTGGCATACCTGTGCTGTTTCTTTGTGCTCGTCTTTTGGGGTTGCCCCCTACCCATCCGTGTGTAAGCAGGCCACACTATCTTGATTATTTGGATGACATCCGCGCGCGCGCGTCCATTTTCGTCCCTTTCAAAGATGGTTCAGGACCATACTGTGAATCATACGGAGAAGTTAGCAAATATATACCGTAAATTGAAAAAAAAGGAAACCGATAACTGATACTTATTGTCACTCCTATTAACTAAGTCTTCCACAGTTATAGAGGAAGAAAGGATAAAAATAAAGAATTTATTGTTTGGCACACCATGCTCTATGTGTTCCGTCGTTTGTCCATATCCTTCCTGACCACTTAGATTCCATACTGAAGGAAACTTTTGAGGGTTACCTTCTTTTCACACGCTCGCATCAGTTTTGGTATACCCAGAATAAGTCATCCACACAGACAGCTCAGTATTTCCTAGCGGGCGTCCCTCATTCGTTGTTGTGTGCGCATGCGTACTTAGTGTCATGATGTGTATGAATGACATATACTACCGCTTTCCTATTGTCAAGATGACAGAGCCTAAAGCCCCTGTCACACTTGTGCGTATATACAAGCCCGCATGAGTTGCGCATTAACATGTTTTGGTCTAGATTAGGTTTGCAGCCCAAGACGTCATTTCCTTGGATCGATAACTAGGCTGCACAACGGTGGGTCAACGCAGAAAACAACTTCTTCCCCGCAAACTTTCCTTAAACCTAAGAAATGTTAATACGCAACTCATGCGCTCTTGAATATACGCACAAGTGTGACAGGGCCCTAAAATAGGACTACTATCGGGGATACAACACTATATTGAGACAGCTGTAATATACATACTCAGTTTCGACCCCAAACATACGTATTTAGAGGTTCTGGTATTCAGGTGTCGCTGGATTTTGTCTTGCTTGCCCTACCTGCACGACATATTTATCCCCCTGCGTCCATCTTAAGATGGATGATCACGAGTTTTTGCTCTCAAGACGAGCTCCTTGCGTGCGAGAAGCTCTTGTCATAGTGTATACACGGAGTCATTCTGCGGAGCGAAGTGTCGAAGTCCGAACACGGAACACCCGCTGAACCTATCTTGTGAGGATGTAATAGAGGAGTGCAATGGAAATCGAGTAAAATAGAACAGATTCGCCATCAGAAAAAAGGTTATCATTTTGGATCCGCCGCTTGGTACCGGTGGGCCTCTTAGTCCGCGTGCGAACTTGCTTCGTTCTCATTTAAATGTACACATTTTGTAACTTCCGTTACCGTTTGAAGCAAGACGTTTCTGACATTAGAATATGCCACATATAAGGTGCCAATCTGTCGTTCTTAAAAGCCAGAAAAGTTTTAAGTCGTCATAAAAACGACAGTTTGGCACCTTATATGTGGCAAATCTTAATCATAGTCAGGAACGTCTTACTTCAAACGGTAAGTTACAAAATGTGTACATTTAGATGAGAACGTGCGGTACGTGTTCCGACTTCGACGCCTTCGATGTGTTGATGGCAGAAAGGGGGCAACGACTACTTAACACTTCAAGGTCGTAGTTAATGTCCCTCAACCTAGAGTCTTCTGGTTAGTTTGTAAGAACCCACCTGTTGTCTGGAACTAACAAGTGTACGTGACTTCACGGGGAAAGGAACAGACCTATCATTCAAAAAGCCATTAACGTAATGCAACGTTGGGCAAGGAGATAGAAAAATAGAAAGAAGGAGAGAAAGAGAGGAAGAATGACTGAAAGAAACAAAGAAAAAAAGAAAGGAAGAAAGGAAGGAAGGAAGGAAGGAAGGAAGGAAGGAAGGAAGGAAGGAAGGAAGGAAGGAAGGAAGGAAGGAAGGAAGGAAGGAAGGAAGGAAGGAAGGAAGGAAGGAAGGAAGGAAGGAAGGAAGGAAGGAAGGAAGGAAGGAAGGAAGGAAGGAAGGAAGGAAGGAAGGAAGGAAGGAAGAAAGATAAGAAAGTAGTAGAAATTTGCCAAATAGGGTGAATAGTATGCTAAGGGAGTCGGCTATGGAGAGAGGGTCCAATATTCATCCACGACGACAGACCACGAGGTCGCAAACTGTAACTTCTATAGCGGACTAACTTATCTGGCATGTCATCCGTCTATTCTAAGATTTTTCCAGCGTCCTGTGGAGCCTGGTAGAGGCTACCAGTCCCTCTCCATCCCCGTCGTTAGCATCAGTATGGGCCCCCGTGACACTTCAGGTGTAACGTGTTGGGCCAACACATGGTTCCAATATCACTCCGCGGCCTTCTTGTCTGTATCTGGGACAGGTCTATTTCCGGCACGCGATAGGAGAACTTGCGGTAATGCACGCCAAAACACACACACTTCTTCTACCTGACCACGTATGCCTAACCTAGGGGACGAGTAAATAAACGCCATAAATGCATGTAGTTACTAAAGCAACTGGATACAATTTTGAAACAGTCGGACGTTTCAGACAGCATCCGCTGTCTTTCGTCAGTGACTAACGATAGGACTGGGAAACCAGTTTTTTTTTATACCAAAAGTCTGAATAGATATGTTAATGAGATTAAGACGAGTAAATAAAGTACTCATTTTCACCTGAGTGAAGTGAGGAAATATGTGTTAAGTGCCTTTCCCAAGGGCACAACGTCGGGGCGCATGCCCAGACATGTCTGGGGCATCCCGGGATGGAACCCGGGTCCCCTTGTTTGACAACCGAATGTTCTTACCATTGAAACCGACTTGAACGGGTATCTAGTAGCCGGTGCCTCTTCAATTGTGGTTGTGATATTTCCTTTCCAAACTCAGTATTTTTTTTTCGGTCCCTCTTACGCCGGAAAACGGGGAAAAAATTCGAATTCGACCACGATTCAAATCCGACTTTAAGACACCCGGACAGTTGGTGAGGGGAGTATGGGTAAACCACTCAGGCTAGTGTTGAACACAAGGCGGAGCCGCCGTCATCACGTTTTGACACGGACACGGCTCTGTTTGGAGATAATGGTTACCAAGTTGTTGGGATGAACTCCCAAAGAGGCTGGTTCCTCTGTTTGGTATACACGAGAGTTCCGGGTCGTTTGGGCAACGTTCGGCGGTATATGTAGGGCATGTTTATGATAAAAGAGCGAGGCATCGTGACTCTAGACTACCCCCAGCAACGCCGTTTTCACAGTATTAAATGATAATAGTTCACCGTGTTGTATCATCACAACCAGTAGGTACCCATTTTTTTAAATCTTATTTTTTTATTCCAACATCAAAACAACACATAGAAATTACATTTTTCACCTTGAATTTCGGCTTCACAACACCCGCCCACAAGAGGCTCTTGAGTTATGCTGACTGGAGTGGTGCGGAAACACAAACAAACAGACAGACAAACAGACATACCCAAAACTATATCTCCATTTTCATGGAGATGATGATTAGGAAAATGTAGGGTTATTTATAAAATCAGCTTTAGCTAGTGATAGAGGAATGTTTCCCTGACCTGTTTCTAGGGTGGCATCTAGTTAGATTAGAGACAGGTGCTGCTATATCATATCATATGACAACTCAAGGATAACCACGCTGTTCCCGCGCGGTGGGTCCAAACTTCTTAAATCTTAGGATTTTGTTATCAACTTTGTTGTCACAGATAGGCGTTTAAGGGATTTGATAAACAGATGCAGTGAGAATTTGGGAGGTAAGGTGATCGTGATCTTACCTTAGGTGACCCCTTGCGTTGTGTAGGTAGTCTGTTGGGAGGATATAATAAGGGGTCGATCATTGATGATAACTTTATTGCAAGTTCATGCCCGAAGGCTAATTGCAGACAAACAAGTACATGGAAATCGAAATAGTTTTCTAGTCTACTGTGAAAGTTCTATGTTAACTAGGGTTGACTATGGTTGGGTTTGACTTCTTAACGGACTTTCGTTCATTAGGCATTCCTTCTTTAGTTCCATCTTCTTTCTTACCTTCCTTTCTTGCAAATCAAATGGGCACTGGGAATAGCTTGGTTCTTTAGCCTAAAATCCAGCAGTACTAGCCTCAGCCGCTTCCCAACTGGTCGGTGCGAAGAAGTTGAGGAGCAGTAGAGCCTAACATGGCGTGTTTTAGGCTATCGCTTCTCGACCAGGTGCTTGTTTATGACTCTCCCTAATTGCGTGCACACACACACAAACACACACACACACACACACACACACACACACACACACACACACACACACACACACACACACACAGACACAGACACACACACATCAATGCTCCCTAAAACATAACCTTCTTGGCGAAGGTATTAAAAAGGCTGACATCCAGGCTATCAGCTTGCATCCTGTCCACCATCTTGCCTTACTGTCCTCTCACCTTGACAGACCCCGACACTCGCCGCAGACGACCTTCAGCAGTTCCAGATGCGGCGGCGAAACGAGAGACCTCCCCGCCTGCCGCACGTAACCGGGTCGCGCGGCAAATTTGTAACCACTTACGCCGATAACGATCGCTTCCGTCCCGGCCGATATGACAGTCGGCGGCCCGTGCGCGCGTGTCGTATACTAATTATCTCCATGAAAAATGGATATATAGTTTGGGGTGTGTCTGTCTGTGTGTGTGTGTGTGTGTCTGTGTGTGTGTATGTGTGTGTGTGTGTGTGTGTGTGTGTGTGTGTATGTGTGTTTGTGTTTCCGCACTACTGTCGACAGCATAACTCCAGAACCTCTGGATGGATTACAATGATATTTGGTATGTGGGTAGGTGTTGTGAAGCCGACATTCAAGGTCGATTTTGGGCCCCCTGGTATGTGACCTTGGTACTTCAGCAGAACTTCCGTTTTTGTATCTTTTGACCTGGACGTGCTGTGGTCTTGATTTTTGGGTGGCAGATAGCTTGTGATGTAGCTTGTGATGTAATAAAGAAGTGGTATAGGTTTGTTCTTGTAGGTCTTGTCCCATCGAAGAAATTATTAGATTTTGGGCCCCCTGGCTGCTTTCCCGGGTACTGCAGTGTAGTACTTTCAGTTTTAGTTACTCGTTAACTATCTTCTATCTCAAATCTGTGAAGGAATAGCGACTGGATACTTTGTTACATTTTCAGGTTCTTTTTGGTATTTTTCCTTGGTCAAAATATCAAGTTACGATATCGTCTATTCGGGAATGCCATGTTACGGTATATTATCAGTGACACCATAACTTTCATACCATATAACCACTTTTCTCATAAAAACTGGATCATTACTTTTAACTGGTGCTAGTATACTTAATATCAGTAGCTGAAGAATGAAAAGATTATTATGAAAAGTGTCCCTATGATGTGTGTTTTGACCCATTTCTCGCCCCAACGTGTATACTACATCTGACAGCCGCTAGATAACTTAATATCAGTAGCTGAAGAATGAAAAGGTTATTATGAAAAAGTGTGCCCGTGTGGGGGTTTCAGGGTCATGACCGAGGGGTCAAGGTTCGACCCCATCATTCCCGACATGATATCTCCATTTCTGACCGTGAAGAATCCGTTGGTCGCAGGTCTGCGCGCGAACAGCGCTCCTCTGTTCGAACACCTGATGGTCATGAGAAAGGTCATGACAGAGCAACTATCGTCCTTCCATGCCATGACCTTGTCTCCACCAGACTAACCGCGCCGGCTATAGGGAAAATATTTGCCAGGGAAGTTTGGCCATCGAGGGTTTCATTCGCAGGCCCAGGCCTAGGATTGCAGATCGAACCTTTTCATTCTAAAGCTGCCTCTGGTGCCTGGTAGAGGCTAATAGGGTATGACAACAATAAATGAAGACCTTTATTGTACAGGTCACATGCTAACAAGCATATAACGTTACATATCCATGTGCATATAAACGTAACGTTATACTCTAGTACTTTCGGCTTCCTCTCGCTTCTGGTAATTGTATAGATGTAGGGGGCTGTATGATTATTGTTTTGTCGAAGACTGTAAGGAATTGATATAAATTTCTCTTTACTATTATCTATTAAAAGTGGGGGAGTTTACATAACCGAAAAGAATGATTCTATCGCTATCATATATACAAAGGACAGTCTACAGTAAAATGTACTTCGATGTGGACTATTGTGTAGTGTCGGTTAAGATGATGAATGGCTCTTGCCCTTCTCACGTCTCAATCCAAACTTACATCTCTCCCGTGGAGAAATCTCCCGGGCGCGATTACAAGTAATCAGGAGCCGAACTTGTCAAGCGTGAAGGGTTTTCCCTGGGTTTTATTTCGCAATTTGCCCGTTTACGAGGCGAAAAGAATGTGATTGTGCGGAGGGATTACTTCGCTAAGTCGCCACAGATGTCGGTGTTGACCTTCATGACTCTACGAATAACCTCTAAAATAAACATGGCGACCTGACGCTCGGATAGAATGTAGTCCGATATTCGCTTCATCAAGGAAAAAATTGTCACACTGCCCCTTTGCAATAACATTTCATCAAAGAAATCAAACTCTCCTGCTTAGAATTGTAGGATAGATTAGCCTTGTAGAACAGATTGTTGATTTCATGCCATACATTGTACCATGTACGATTGTTGAGCAATAAAGTTCACTTCACTTCACTGCTTATAGTTATAAACAGTTGACTTTAATTCATTGAACCGCTCGAAACAAGCTGAAGCTGCTTAAGATGGATGCAAACATAAGAACACATGCTTGGTTCAACGCTGTTTTACTATACCTCTTCGAACACGGGACCCCCCATTTCACGTCCCTTCCGGAAGACGGGTGCAGCCCCAACCGAGATGTCCTGCCCAGGATTAAACCAGGTTCTCCCAGTTACCAATTGTATTGGAACCAGGAGCTCAACTGTGAGGCTACTAGAGATTGAGCTACAGGGACGTCCCTACTGTTTCTTGTTTTGCCGTAAGCATTTGTTCTGAGTAAATGTGAAAATGCAGGTGTGTTGCCAGTCTTGTTGTGTCGTTCAGACGATGATTCTAAAGTATTCATTAGTTTTACATTCCTGGGATACTTTACCTCCCCGGCGTTAAAAACTAGACGAATTAAAATTTCAGACAATTTGTGAACCGAACGTATATATTGAGACGGCTCATAACAGAAACGGGGTTGCCAAAGCGGGCACTAAGTATCTCACTGAACTGCGCCACATTGCGCTACGAAATTGCGACAACTTTGCGAATTTTCGCCAGTTTTCCGTAGAGGTCACACTGACGTACGATGCACAGATGAAATACTTGACCTCTTCAAACAAAATGGCCGCGACCAGAACTAGTGTCACAGTCTCAGTTTCGGCTCCAAATTAGATACAAGATTCATCAAAAAGAGTTTTGCAGTGAGTGTGCCGTTTTGCGCCATTTTGAGAATGCATTTCGCACTTGGCGCAGTTATCCGGATAGAAGTCATTACAGTGCTCGAAAGACTTTTTTGGGGTTACTTGCAAGTGGCAAAAATGAAAAATTAACTTGCAATATTATAGTTGGTATGTAAGTGCTTTTGCTGTACATACAAAATGAACATACTCAGCATGACATAGCAACTTGTATAGCATTATCAGAAGACTAAACATGTAGGCTTTATTGTTTAGTAGTCAGAGACTAATTTCTCCTCTAGCAACAGTCACTTTGTCACTATTTTGCGCGGCGCAACTGCCCAACCGGGTATGTGCTTACATGATGATCCGCCGGTATTTTCAACTTGCAAAATTGCAAGTTCATGTTATTTTTACTTGCAAATCTTGAAAATCGCTTGCAAATTGCAAGTTGCTTAATTGTATTTCGAGCCCTGGACTCAAGGTTCCACTGCTGATCCCCATTGCCCAAACTCCTCTGTGTCAAGTTACATAGTTAACATTAAAGTGACCCGAGCGTCCTGAAAAGACGCATAGGGGTGGCGCCCATCTCCATTTCTATAGCCCTTGGGCCACACACATTTATGCAAGTCACTACACAGGGGGCTGATCCACTGGTAGTGATGTGTGTGTTTAACTAAGCAGTATGTACCATTTTTAGAGTCTTTGCTATGACCCGGCTGGGGATCGAACTCACGACCTACTGTGTACAAGGCGGACACTCTACCAACTAGGCCATTGCGCCGGTGACATAGACAGGTACACAATGTTCACCCAAGTCCCCTGGAAGCTGTATATAACCCGCGAGTCTTCTCACCCATTATAAGTTCCATCACATGCCGTGGGTGTTCAACGTCGAGGTGGTCCCGACTGTACAGGTGCGAGGCACGCTCTCGTAACGGGGGGTTAGTCACGCTACTTTCCACCGTCCCCCTGTAAGGTCTTGTAACGGGCAATACAGTGTGAAGGAGATGTTGGAATACGGCAGATGCCTGTTCTTTGGCACAGTTTTACCGTACTTTTAAAAACTTGAGCGAGCCTTCTCTCGTCGCTATGATATGATTGCCAATGTCGTGTTGGAAACTTTTTATCCCATCTAATTTTTTTCCATTGAATACATGATCATATGAATAGTGCCGCTCTATTATATTACCGTAGTTTCGGTGGACAGGACTGTAGAAGAGTCGTACTGTCCTTTCGGATGGTGACGTAAAGCCGGCGCCCCCGTGTATGAGGGAGCTTTAGGCATTAGCCTGAAGCGTCAAACTTCTGCACGTAAAGGAACCCAGCACACTTACCGAGAAGAGTAGGGGTGACCTGGTGTGATTGGCCAAAAACGCGAGCCGTAGGGAAATCGCATTGCATTACTAGCTACTAAAAGCAACCCAAGTTGAGTATGACTACCTTTACCCTTGCCTTAGTGCGATAATAGCCCATGGTGCCAATAAGTAATCTCCAAGCAGATCTAACGGTTGCAAAGACTGTATCCAACTGGCAAAAGGAGTTTTTATTGCAGCTCCTTTTGTCAGTTGGATACGGTCTTTGCAACCGTTAGATCTGCTTGGAGATTAGCCAATAAGGGTTTTTGACTAATGTCCCTCCCAACAAATTTTGTGTAAGAATTGACGTCTCCAAAGTCATCATTTCTCACGGACACGCCTTAAACTTGACACTGAGGCCGTTGACCTTGAATCTAAAAGCATGAGTTTGCCTGACCACGTCCCTGAACATGTTTGGTCTGGCTTGTCTCGACTTTCTCAAGTTGTCGATTGTTTAGAATATCATAATGACCTGTCATAGAAATACATGCAAGCAACCCTTATAACTGACATACATCTAAGCAACCCTTATAACCAATGATAACTGACATACATCTAGAGGCTTTATAAAATGTCGCCCTGAGACGTCTGGTGATCATGCAGGTGTTTAAGTCGTTCCAAGTTCCAAGTGACTGTTTACACCTGTGCCAGTTCTGTGTCTCATTGTAGGGTGTATAGGGCGGCGTCAATCTCCGTTTCTCTAGCCCTTGGGCCACACAGTGCTAGCACTACAACACTGGGGGCTAGTCTACAGACGGTGGTGTGTGTCCCACCTCTATACTTTTTACTTGTGCTGAGTGCTAAGCAGAGAAAGAGGTATCTACGAATTTTGTTGGTATAACTGGGGATGAAACTCGCGACGTACCGAATCAATACTTAAATCTTAGTGGAGATGGCCGACGAAAAACGGGGCAGAGGATAAAAAGGTCACAATCTTCTCCACTAACCTCTGTTTAGGGTCCTGTCACACTTGTGCGTATATACAAGTCCGCATGAGTTGCGCATTAACATGTTTTTGGTTTGGGTTAAGTTTGCAGCCAAATAAGTGATTTCTTAGGTTTGATCACTAGGCTGCACAACGGTGGGTCAAAGTAGACAACAACTTTTTCTCCGCAAACCTTACTTAAACCATAAAAATGTTCATGCGCAACCCACGCGCACTTGAATATACGCACAAGTGTGACAGGGCCTTAAGAGAGAACCGAATCAATGCAACGGGCGGGCACCCTACTCACTTCTCACCGGTGACCTGTTTTCACCTGCACGAGCTCTGTACCTCACGGAAGGGAAAATAAAAGCCACACAGGACGAAGCACCACCTTTTGTGCAGACGAGGGTTACATGTAAACCACTAGGTGTAGTCGCAACAGCTGAATCGCACAAGTACAAAACCACGTTTCACAGACCATGTTTGTTTTGTTAGGTGTCGTTTCCGTTGTGCTGCACTACAAAAGACTCGGAGGTGCGTTTCTAAAAACGTCTGTCGACATTTCCTTTCCGCAGAATACTCTTTGTTTTGAACAAGTCTATCCGTCTACATTTTCTTCAATTCCCTGGAACAATTGTTAAGTATTCTTACGATTGAAAATAACATTATATTCATTAAGACTATGACAAAAACTTCACGTGCGAAAGTGCTGTGTGTTTTGGGGTTGCTATGTCAATTTTCTTTGTTTTAATAATCGTCAACGTCTGGGAAACTGAATATCATTATAGTGAAGACAAAAATGTGATTTCGTGCAACAGTGTTGTGTTGTTGGTAGCCAGGTCAACATGATTTGTTTTTGGATATGTTATACTTCCAAGTTTCCTGTCATGTACTTCAATAATTGTCAAATATTGGTAACGTGTGTAACTAGAAAATCGTCTTGTCGATGACCAAAAAGGTAATTCCGTTCGGCAGTGTTGTGTTGTCGGTAGTGAGGTCAACATTTGTTGTTTGGGATATATTCTTACAGTTCTACATTTCCTCTAATTGACTCTCACAATTGTCAAATGTTGGCACACCTACAAGAATATAATTACGCTAACATGATTTAGAGCGATAGTGTTGTGTCGTCGGTAACTATCCCAACCCTTGTCCGGAAAATTCCAGACTCAAGGATTGAGAATGAAATCATTGAAGTGTTGAGAACGTTTGTGCATCTATAATACGGTGTTGGCGTTCAATTTCGAATCTGGAATTTAAAAGAAACAAGATTGGCAACATAAAAAGATGTTGCCATGGCGACGGTGGTCTCTGTTAACGTTTTCGTTTTTAACCCACATGCAAATAAGGACCTCGCATAAGCGGCATAAATCATATCAGTCGATCACCTTCTCTACCAAAATAACCCAAGTTGTCCAATGTATGAAAATCTTGTTTTCACAAAAGAAGATATCGTACCATTTCCTCATAAATTATGTAAATAAGGCCCTCTATGCAAGATTTGTGTCTAATAGTGGCCACATTTACTTAACTTCCAAATGGTGCAAAAATGAAATCCCCATCATTTACCACTATGGATTTATAGTATTTTGTCATTGATTATGCAAATTAAGTATCAATTTGCATAATTGATATCTATCGATATTTATCTCTTTCTCAGTTACATATGTCATGTGTTTGAGAGTCCTATAATAGAATGCAGCTGATTTATTATCTGTCCTCATTAATTATGCAAATCAGATATTGATTTGCATACTTGGCATATGATTATGTAAATCATCACTTAAGCTATCTACACACCAAAAATTATGATGATCCGCCATCCCCTTCTTGCGTTATTCTCTGTCAAAGTTTGAGTCAAAATCAGCTCCTGCAGTTCCAAAAAAGCAGCTAGGGGGTCCAAATTTACAGGACATATTTTCCTAACAAAGAGCTACCCACCACTTAAAAATCATGACTATAGCCTGTTCAGAAGACGAGAGTTGAAAAGTGAAAGTTCCCCTGCAGTACCATAGAAAGTCGCTAGGGGGCCCAAAATCCAATCATTACAAGGTCTCCCACAGACCTACCTACCTACAAAACATGAAGACAATACATCCAGGCATTCTTGAGTTATTATCCCATGGATTTTCAAATTCCTGTACAATTCCTAGAATTCTTGCAATCTGCACACAATATAGTAAAAATTTGGCTCGCCCCTGAGGCGTCGCCAAAAATATGAAAGTACAACAGTAGCAAACAAAGAATACAATTTTGTAGAAATGTGTTATGTTAGGGTGTAGCTTTGTCTTTGAAAAAGCTAAAACGATATAGAGTGAGGGTTTGTTAGTCGTTGTTTTGCTCTTCGTAACGAAGTCTGTAAAGTTTGTAAAGACTTCCAGGTTGCACGAAAGAAAAAACGGCTTCAGTAAAAAGATATTTCTGCACGTCACTACTTTGTTGGTGGTAACGAGGTAAACATTTATCTCAAAACAGGTTAGAAATGGACCAAAATGGCTGCGCGCGAACGATTGAATTTGGTGCGTCAATGTCCTGTTTTGGGTGACAAAGTCAGCGCATTGATTGAGAAACAAAGGTTTAAAAAGCGGCCTGAAATGACATAAACTTGCCCGTCTGTGTTTCTGTTCCGTGATCACGGGAGCGGGTCTTTGACGAAAACATATTAAGGTTGTTTTGGCTTCAAACTAAAGAGGATACAAACAAAAGATTGTGCGTCAGTGTTTTGTTGCACAAGAGCTTCGGTGACTAATGTTAGCCCGTGGTTGGCTTCCGTGGATTCTGAAAAAGGCTTGTGTTTGCTACACACCCATTTCGTAAGCGTAAAATGAGTAAGATGCTTTTCTATTTTTCTCCGTTAATCGTTTCCGGAGCACTCCACATCCCCGGAGAGCGTAAACACTCTCCCTTGCTATGTTTTCCCGGCGCCCGTTATGTAAACTATTACCGACGTTTTCTTTAGTTGATAGTGTGAAGCGGACACGACGTGATGTCGTACTCTCCAAGCAGAGGAGGGGTTCCGTCTGGTTTTTGACGTGTTTTTAGGCGTTTTTGTCGGGCTTTCTACTTTTTGCCTTGCTTGGAGAGTAGTGATGTCGCTCAAAACAAAACACGTGTTTTTATACATTCTTTTGCTTAAACAAGTACATCAGATTCTAAGAGACTTGATACCGAGCAGATTTGAATATATCTTAAGATTTGACTCTCTCACAATGCAAAAATAGGTAAATATATTAAAATTGTTTGGTGATGAGAAAAGATAATGAAACCCCCGATTAGCCCTATACCTGATTCTATCAAGATATCAGAGATCCACGTATGTTATGTGTATATTTATTTTGCATTTCAATGTTGTAGTTTGTAGTTGTATCATAATACGGCGTAAACAACATTTTCCACACACTTTTGTTTTAATATCTTGCTAGTTCAGACGAGAAAAGAACAGATCTCTGTCGAAGAAGAGTTTAGAGAAGGATCAAGAGTAAGGTGTGCCCATGTGACGTCATTGTGTGAATCGTACCAGTCCGAATTTCCCATCGTCAGCTGAAGGGGGAACGTCAGCCGACCGGAAGTGGGAAACTTGGTAGTGGCGACACAATGGAGACTGAAATGTCAAGTGCACAACAACTTGTCAACTTAAAATAAGAAGAACACTCTTGTGCTGCAAAGCTGTTTGACTGTAGTGTTCGTTCATTCGTGTGTTTAGACCCTTGTAGTGCCTAGTGGCAAATAAGGCAGCAAGTTTCAGTAGCATAGTAGACTAGTATATATAATAAGTAGAGTACATTTTACAGGGAGGGGTTACTAGCCCTTCCCCCGTAGTATTATCGTAACACAAACTTAGTGGATGACATAGGAGGAAATGGACAGTATCCTATTCTAAGTTCCAAAATAAAGCTAGCACCCTACCTTAGGACTGCTATTGTTGTGCCAAATGTGTAAACAAACAATGCGTAACATACGCGTTAAAAACATACAAGGTTGTGAGTCAGCAAAAGCATACATTTTCTGACGGGAAGTACAAATAGTCTACCAGACTCTGGAAAGAGTAGAAATTGGGCAAATATATTGAATAACACGCCAGCTGCAGAGTAGTTAGCCAGCCAGAGTTGTAGGATCCAACCTGGTACTATTTGGTTGCCTAGCTAATTTCTACTATTTCTAGCACTAGACTGGAAGAGACTTAAACTCCAAGCAGAGCATGAGTTTAGGCTGGTTTTTGACGTGTTTTTAGGCGTTTTTGTCGGGCTTTCTACTTTGTCGTCTTTTTTTTTTGTATAGCCAACACAAGGGTTGGGTTGGCTATACAAAAAAAAAGATGACACAGTAGAAAGCCCGACAAAAACGCCTAAAAACACGTCAAAAACCAGCCTAAACTCATGCTCTGCTTGAAGAGTAGAAGAGACTCACTTTAGTAACTACAAAAAGGATTTCAGTATCAACCGGGAGATCAGCTAGTTCTGTTTATAGTTGGCGGTTGACAGTAGAAAAACACGTCCTTCCGCTCTCCCTTCCCTTCTCCAAACAGGAGGACCTGAGGAGTAACAATTAGACGAAGTTTGTTCTGATCATGTTTACGTTTCCTCGCCCGGATACCCTGACTTCACGGTCGGGTTTGGCGCTGCGCTGAGTGTTTGACACTACATTGGAAATTTGGGCACTTTTTTTTCTACAACCCACTCGCGTAAGCAGTCCCGGTGCTCGCTCCATGAGATTGCAATTATAATGAGTCGGGTATCATAGGAAAGGAAATTACACAGGCTTTCCAACTATATATAATGATTTGAAATTGATCAAGAAATAACGGAAATATTATCAACCAAAGTAAAGTTTCAAAACTTTTTGTGCGTAGTTTAGATGCTCGGTCAGCAGGTCAGGACACGGGGTTGTCAGTACGTTACTGTCATTGAATCACTGGGTAAGAACAAGATATTGTTGGTAACGTTTCTGTTGGTGATATTTCGTTCATTGTTTTCTAAGACCCCGGTTCAATCCTGGGAAGGGCATCTCGGTTGCCCCCGTCTTTCAGAAGGGACGTAAAATGGGGGCCATGTGTTCGAGGAGGTGCCTCGACCACGTTGAAAGGTACTCTCAAGCAGAGTGTTTTTAGGCGTTTTTGTCGGGCTTCCTACTTTGTCCTCCAAGCAGAGGAGTGGGTCCGGCAGGTTTTTGACGTTTTTCCAACAGACAAAGTAAGAAGCCCGACAAAAACGCCTAAAAACACGTCAAAAACCTGCCGGACCCACTCCTCTGCTTGGAGAGTAGTTGAAAGGCGGAAGGTCTAGATCTAGCAACCCCCCCCCCCCCTCCCCCCTGAAAATGTACCCTGCTACTGAAACAGTAAGGAAACATGCTACTAGGCACTACACGGGTCTGAGGTAGCCTCCGTTGCAGGCTTCTCCCACCGGCGATTTTCAACTTATCGGGCCAGATTCTTTGGCTGGGTTGCCGTATCTGCTTGGAGACCGTATCTGCTTGAGGCCCCGTATCTACTTGGGATCCCCGTAACCCACACGCAGGCTTCTCACACGGCAGTTACAGGATCCCAAGCACTGTCTCCAAGCAGATACGGCAACCCAGCCAAAGAATCTGGCCCGATAAGTTGAAAATCGCCGGTGGGAGAAGCCTGCAACGGAGGCTAGGTCTGAGCGAACGTCTGTTCAGTGACAGTTGTCTGATGTTAACAGATAGCGCACTTTTGTGTGCAACCACACCGGATTGCCGTGTCAGAGGTCCGCTTGTCACAGATCAGTCGTTATCTGTTCAGGTTTTCCTCTGCAGGGACTTTATCAGTCTCGTCCTGTCATTTCTGTCTCGAGAACGGAGTGACTCAACCTGGCTCTGAATGTCTGGAGTGACTAAAGCAGATGAGAACAGTCTAAGATTAAGCTTTGAAGAAAGCTTTGAAGAAGATTCTGAAGAAATAGAAACCAGGTCTATCTTTTGAACCAAGAGGTTGAAGAATGCTGCCAGAAAGATGATTGTGTGAAACTGCGAAATGACAATTTTGTCGACTGAAACTTCATGTACTGTCAGTGCGTTTCATTTTCTTCTTCCAATCGTTTTTTTTTATTCTCGGATATTTTTCATCGATTTTAGATGCACTGAATACAAGTAACTTTATTTCATTTTGATGTCCTTTCAGATAATTCTATGCGTTTTCTTATATAAAAGTAATGAAACCAAGAAATGCATTATGGGTTGGGCTCCGGTGCCATGTTATGATAGAAAAGAGTTTGTATAATTGCAGTAAAAAACAAAACAAACAAAAACTACAACTTCAAGCGTAAGAAGTTAATCTTTGTGAGACATCTCTGATAAAATTCCGGATGATACAGTACTCGATCTTGTCAGGCATTTCCGTCCAATTCCTGTCAACACACTCAGCTGAACAGACACCGATAAAATCATCGCTCCTCATTTGTTCATTTCTCCAATTCATCAGCCTCATCCTCACAGACCGCAGACGCACAGACACCCCCTCATCGCGCCAAGGTCACCGTGCAGCCGAGGCCCAATATCTAAGACAGATGCTTTAATTGGCCTCCCCGAAGATTTATTTAGAAACCGCAGCGTGGTACTGTAAATGCATTTAAGTTCGTGTGGTTTTTATTTCGATGTAGGGAGAAAATTGACTGTTCGCGGTGGCATACATAGTAGCGCTACAGTCATAGGTGGGCAAAAAGTTTCGCGGTGATTTTAAGTTCGCGCTGAAAGTTCACCGCGAAAACCGCGAACATAAAACCACCGCGAACATTTCTTTATTTACAGTATATCCACGTACTCTCCACGCATAGCTTGGTTGGGAAGATTGTGACCTTATATTCCCCGCTTTTTTAAGCCAATGTTGAAACTTGGTCGGGCCGGTGGAAAGAAAACGGGACACAGGCGAAGGTCAGAAATGGAGAGTCATACATCCACTTGTGTACAAATTCAAGTGATGAGCGGAAGGAGTTTCGTGTCTAGAACTTTCGTGTCCTTGGTATCGCCTTAAGAAAGACTCTTTAAGATGCTTTAGATGACATTCTTTTCTCAGTAAAACGTCTTACATTTAACATTCAAACTTTTCTTTGGTAAACGCTTCAGTGGCAGAAATGTAGAACGATACACAGAGAGATTCAAAGGTATAGGGGCGTCCCTGTAGCTCAACTGGTAGCAGCCTCACAATTGGACTGCCTTTTACATGTAGTTGCTAACCTCGGTTGGGCTCATCTCGGTTGGGGCTGCATACGGCTTTAGGAAAGGGCGTAAAATGGGCGTCCCGTGTTCGAGGAGGTGCCTCAACCCCTAGCAGCCCCTCCCTGTAAAATATGCCCTGCTACTGAATCAACAAGGAGACTCGCTGCCCTAAGTGCCACTGAGCACTAAAGCAGTCTGAACGGACGAACAAACGAACTAATGCATATTCATATCTTTCATTTTCTTTCCATGAAAGCAAGTGCTGAGCAAGCTCAGTATTTTGCAAGACCTTATTCGATTACGTTTTGGCTTCTTCAACTACTCAACCAATTAACCAGTCGGCGCCAGCGGTAACCCCTGCCATTTTGCCCATTCGATTTGAAGCATCATTAGAAGAATGACTAGAGTCCAACAGGGCGTGACGTGCACAGATTTCTAACGCAGTGACAAGAAGATGGCGTCGGGAAAGCATTAGGTGTGTCGTCTCCATGGCATTGGGCACAACACAGTGGCGACGGCTGTAAACAGATATGGAGACATGATTTTGGCCATCAAATCGTCAATTTGTCACATTACGTAATCGAAGATCCGCCCATTGCAATGGGGAGGGGGGATGTTTCACTGATGCTGAATAAAACTTATTGTCGTGTTATTGTTGTCTTATTGAATTGTCGTTTGTTGTTCATTAGTCGACGTAACCTGTACTAGCACTACATCCAAAATGAGGAAGTTAGGATGACTACTTAAAGAGAAAATATCGTTCTTACTTATCTTTGCGAACCTTCACTAGCCTCTAGATAGTATGCCAAGGGTAGTCCGCTATGCATACTATTCACTCTCATTGGGCCAATTTCTACTATCTTCCCAGCGATCCGCGGAGCCTGGTAGAGGCTAAACCTTCACATGGTGGAATGTGAAATTATGGCGACTACAGTATCATTGAAATTATGGCGACTACAGTTCTATTGAAATTATGGCGACTACAGTTCTATTGAAATTATGGCGACTACAGTTTTAATGAAATTATGGCGACTACAGTTTTATTGTGACGAGTGACAAAACATTCCAGCAGCCTACTGCAGAAGTTGGGTTTCAGTCAAAATCAAGCATGCCAGAAGAAGGCAAGGGTTATCTGTCACACTGACTCTCTGTACCGCTTAGGGATTGCTCGTATATCGAAGATTATTGTCTGTAACGAAGAAATCTTTTCTGTGTTTATTTGTCGGGGATGGGGCGAGGGAACAGGTGGTAAAGCCTTATCTAGCTCTCATCCCATTGAAACACATAACGCTGGGTAACCTAAATTCGCGGGGTACTTAAATTCGGGATTTTTCGAAAACGGGGTATTTAGGGATATGTGCTAGATGCAACATAAGTAATACCGCTAGAAATGCAAACCTGCCAGACTTACGTATTCAGAACACTGTCTGAAAAGCTTCGATAAGCATGGATTATAAGGCGACGAGGTCAAAAACTCTCCGTCCCTTATTGGAACAGTCTGAGGACTTCGTGGGAGAATTAAACAACATGGTTGTCGGCTGGTTTATAAGAAAAATGTCACATCCGCTTCCTGCTCAACACAATTATTTACAAGACAACTTATTACAATCTCTTTTGCTAACCTGCAACTGGATTCGAAGTGTGATTAATCATCAAAACTCCTCTCTGTTGCTACAACCTACAGCACGTGTATTTTCCCGCCGCCATATTGTTAACCAGAATCCTGTTGTCAAGCAGACGACAAAGGTTTGTGAGGAACACTTTTTTGTCTAAATGCTGCGTGTGATAGTGGACTGAGGAAGATATTTTCCTCAAAGTTTGCTCCTAACACAACAAGGAACACATGGACATAGTAGTATTACCATTGCTACGGCATCCAGCTAACTTTCCATGAATAATGTAACGTTACACGTTGCCCGATGATGACGATGGGCCGACTTTGAGTGAAGTTCTACCGACTCAACACACGGGTTGTTCCCGAACTGGCCTGATGTGTGCGGTACGGCCGTTTTTTCGTGTATTTTTTTTTACTTGGACACGTCTATATCCATAGCACTCTCCTCAAGCCAAGGATGGAACGAATAGCTGCTGTATAAAATGTGATTAGCGGTAAGATATTCAAGACGAATCTTCTCTCCCGAATTAATGTGCCCCCCTGTCCGACAGCACCGTCATTGTACGTGCGGCGGACGGTAGTTTCAAGTTAAAATATTATGGTGTCAGCACGACTAGAGACAAAATCTACCATATATATGATTAGTGCAAAGATAGTACATGATACTGACAGAATTATAGAAAAAAAGGATGGTTTATTGTTCTGCTAGATTGATTTCAGTCAACCATTATCGGAAAAATCCCGAATTTATGTTACCCAACGTTACACCATCAAACGTAGTTGAATATTTCAAACTGTACAATTATAAAAGAACATAACCAATAACTAAGCTGTTTTTTAGTTTTATACTTTTGTGAGGTTAGGCATCCTAGAATGAAAGATGATATTCTTTACTGATGCAAATAGTTTCTGAGAAATAACAGACGTTTCAGATAGCATATTTCCCTTTTTCTCATCTATTACTTATGATGACTTCCAGTACACGCCTTGGAATTTTCACACGTTTTATTAATAATACACCTTTGTTTAGTCTTCGCCCTCTCTCTTTTTTTTACACATCTGCTTGGAGAAAACACGTCGAAACAGCCGACCTAATCTCCAAGCATATCTACACGGTGCCAAAATCGTATATGCTAGCCAGAGAAGCTCCAGTCATCCAGGGAAGCTCCAGTCAGTATGAAAGACCAAAACGACAATTCCAGACAGCTTCCTCAACTCAATTCTTACCGGTCCGAGGCATGATTCCATGATAGCTTCTCTGGCTGACTGGAGCTTCTCTGGCTGACTGGAGCTTCTCTGGCTAGCATATACGATTTTGGCACCGTGTAGATCTGCTTGGAGATTACGACCGACCCATCTATAATGACTTTCAATTCACACCTTGCAACTTCACACGTTTAGTACACCTTGGTACCTTTCTTTACTATTCGCCTTCTTCTATATCTGCTTGGAGAGTAGAAAACACGTCGAAACAGCACACTTCACTTTTATTCAGTCTTATACTGATCGACCCATCTATCACCTATAATGACTTCCAATTCACACCTTGCAATTTTCACACGGTTACTACGGTTCTACCAGGCCCCGCGGATGGCCGGTATTAAAATAGTGGAAATTGGCCAAATAGAGTGAACAGAATGCTAAGGGAGTCGGCTACGGAGAGAGGGTCCAATATGCCATCCTAGGCCTGCAAATGAAACCCTCTGGTGGCCAAACTCCCCTGGCAAATATTCTCCTTATAGTTATAGCCGGCGCGGTTAGTCTGGTACGGCTGTGATATTAGAAAACACGTCGAAACAGCAGACTTCACTTTTATTCTGATCGACCAGTTTATCAGTTCACTTATAATGAATGACTGAATGAAGACCTTTATTGCACATTTCTGCCACACTTGGCTAAGTACAGGTCACAACAAAACAAAATAACAAGTACAGTTAACGGATACAAAAGAATATGACTATCATTAGATAAATTCTAGTCTCCAAGCAGACCTACGGGTTGGCAAAGACCGTATCCAACAGGCAGAAGGAGTTTTCATAGCCAAGATTGCACTATAAGCTCCTTCTTCCAGTTGGATACGGTCTTTGCAATCTATTGGGTCTGGTTGGAGACTAGATAAATTCTACTTCTCCTCGCTTTTCGGTTATAGTAGATGTAGAAGAACAGACGTGTTTTTCAATCAATATCAATGGGAGGTTTGTCTAGTCTGGTATACAATCCACATTCTACCACAAAATGACATTCGTCTTCTATTCTATTCAAAGTAACATTACAATGTTTACATGATTGTTGTTCTAGAGGAATGCGGGTATGTCTTCACGTTTCAATATGTAGTTTGTGGCAGCTGATTCTTAGTCTTGTGACTGCATTCCTGTCCCTCATATTTGCATTACTTAGATACTTTTCTTCATTACAATTCACACCGTGCGGTTTTCACACGCGAAAAGAGCAGTGCTACCGTCCCGCGGCCCGTGCATGGCTGTTTCAGGCCAGGGCTCTTCCAGCCTTGTCTCGCCTCACCTGAACACGTGTGGTGAGACGCCACACATGGCGAAGACGGTCACACAGGCCCCTCAAGACGTTATCCTGTCGTCTTGGAGGAACGCCAAGATATGTAGAACGCAGAATCGGGTTTCCGTCACTGCCTTAGGGGGAGGGGGGATCCAAGTGGGAACGATCACAAAGTCAAAGTCACTATTGGGAACAGCCTGGGGTGGGGGTGGGGGGTCGTGTTAGAACTTCTCTGTACATTAGTAGATCTCCTCACTTAGACATATGAGAAGCACTGGAAAATGTATGTTCCTCATGCGATTTGATAAACCGACTATAGCTAAACCCATACAATCGTTCATTTTCACCAGCCAGGGCCTCACCTCTGCTTGGAGAGCATCAGTGCAGCCCGAAAACGCTACGTTTTCCTATCTATACATCTGCTTGGAGAGAGGGGAACCCCACCTTAATAAAGGTTTATTCAGTTCAAACTTGAAGCGTGCCGTCTTGACTGTATCTGCGACGACCCGTGAGACAAGGCGAGACAGGTTGTCACGGCTTTGGCATACCTCCCTTTGTGTCGGTACAGTCTTACCTGCTTCTGTAGGCTAATTACGCCGTTAAAACAACTCGGTCACGGGTAATTCATTATTCTTATCGGGCTCTAGCTATAGTTATAGGGTGATAAATCGAGTGAAATGTTGTCTTTTCGTCTGGCAGTGAAAAGTAGGCCACGAACAGTTTTCTTTGCTGTGTTTGTTACCCGGGAAAGGACATCGCACGCAACCCCCATTTGCACGAGAGACATTGCATTTCATTTTTCATTAGACGCTGTGACCTCGCTGCGACCACTCAGCGACCAAAGATTTGACACATGGCTGAATGAATTTTATGAAGAACGATTTGTGTGCGTCTTTTAAATCATACTTATATTATTTTATATCTTGCATCATATTCAAAGGGTCACACAAATCCGATTTTGGTAGCTCGGCGATTGCCGTCTAGTGCAAAGGAGACCTGACATTTTTACATAGAATAAAGTCTGTATCTTGTATAAAACATTTCTTATAAAGTGATATTGTATAGATCTAAAAGGAATTTAGCTGAAAAGAATTATAAAGGACACAGGAATAGTTTTCCTCTGCTGCGTCTCCTATAACTCCCGTTAGGTGGTGTCCATCTAATCTGATAAAGCCGACAAAGACCACCGAATCCCCCCTATGTTGGGAATGGTATGACCAGGGGGTTGGTCCCGCGAAAGTTTTTTGACAAGTTGACCACACCCCACGTGATACAAACACGCCTTGTTTACACGCCGCAGCTCGCCTTACAGACCCTCAAACAAAGTAGTTCTTCTTTCACTCTCACAAATGTTTCTCATTTTGCCTTGCAAGCGGTGCTGTCTATTACAAATTCTAAAGCCGGGGGCGTCTACATGTGTGGGGCTGTAGGCGAGTCTTTGAAGACTGGCTGGTAGTTGAAGAAGTTTGGGGTCTACCTCTTTAGCATTTTAAAAACTCCCGGGAGAAAGCTGGGCGGAGGGATTTGGGAGGTGTTTATGTAAATAACATGCTGGAGTGGGGAATGCAGTTCGCGCGCAGTCAGGCGGACCAAAGCACGTTGGCTCGCTGTTGGGGGAAAGTTTAGCAGGGAGCCTGGGTTTGATTCCCAATATTCTGATTAGACTCGATCGGCTCGACGTGTTGCACAGGCGCGTGTGTGGACACTCTCTAGCGCTTCATCTGGACACAGATCGCCGCTGAGGAAACTTTTTTTTTCTTGTTGGATCGCGGGAACTCGTGTGCGTTCTGTAAGACCCCGGTATGGAGAAGACCGGGAAGAAGTTCGTGGACTCTCGGCAGGGGGAGAGCCAGGCTGCCGAGGACACCGCCTCCCAGGCGCGGCGATCGTCGCGGTTGTGTTGCGCGGTGGCGTTCAACTTGTTGTTACTACTGCTGTGCGTGTTCGCACTGGCTTGCTGTCTAGTGTTCAATGTCAAACTTTTAGGACTCCAGGACAGAGTACGGGACTTAGAGGCGGAGTGTGGAAGCGGTCTCTCCGAGGACCGCTTGTCGGAACTCATCGACTCTCGGGTAGAGCAGCTATTTGCTGAGGTGAGTCCAACTTTCCTATATTTTACAGCGCTAGCCGTGTGTAGTTGTAACCTAACTTGAAGCAGTGTTAAGATTACTTCGTGCTGGTTTAGAGAATTGTTGATGATCCTGTGGTGTATTTCTTGATGTGTAGAAATTGGAGACACATTTGGCGAGACATCGAAGAGAACGAGAAACAACGGAGTGCAAATGCCCGCCCGGTGAGTTATTTTTACTTCCTGGCCTCAGATCAAGTCTCCTATGTCCGTGTAGTGCACAAGGGCACGGAATTTTTGTAAACATAGAGACAGAGTAGTGTGATTTGTAGTTTAAATTTGATGTAGAATTTCCAGTCAGCGCGATCGCATGCAGGCGTATAATTTGTTCTGGTCCGGTTGCCCCCCGTGCCCCAGCTGGCCCGGCCGTCGGTAGACCCGGACGCCGCTGGAAACTTCCCGTATGCCCGCCGAGGGACACCCCGTGAGCCCGTACGGTGGTCCCGCCGTCCTTTAACTGATTAGCACGCCTGGCGTTTACTACAACACCCGATCCGCCGAGACAACAAAAGCATTACCCCCTCCTCTAATGCTGACGCTTGCCTGCGAACCGTCGACATTTATTTTCTCCAAGTAAATGCCAACAGCCCTATTGACGTGTGTTGTGAGAACAGCGCGTGGCTTTTATACTCAGAACAGCGAGTTTTGTTTGTAGTGAAATTAGAATATTTGTGCGGAGAGTGGGGGTTCTAGTGTCTACCCGATACAGCACCCTAACACTAGACTCCCAGTGCTACAATACTACGTTTGTTTCCCCATTCAAAAAAGCGACCCTTGAGTGACAAAAACTGCTGGTACAACTAGGAGTAACTAGCCCAGTGCAACAAGAACAGCATTGAAACGTCCCAGTCTAGAACAACACTTCTGAACCCTTCCCACCCCCACTTCTACCCTACAAGTCAAGCCGAGCAGAAACCTCAACCCAGATGGGCAAGTGTTTTCCCTGGTTCCTTGGTGTTGGGATATCGGCTGTGTGGCTCTGTTTTCTTTTCAGCCCATGTGGGGTTAGGATATCTGGAGCTGAGTCCTCTATTCCCATGTGTGACAATAAGGAGTTTTCACACAGCCTTGAAGTTGTTAAATAAGCTTTGTGTGTCCACATCTGATACATGCACACCCTCTTGGAAGAGAAATCGCTTTCAGAGTGGTGAAAACGTCTCTCCACTTTTCTTGCAGACTGGGGGACCTTATGACTGCTGACTTGAAGCAGTAATCATGTTATCTTTTCCACTTAGCATGTTGGGTGCACATTGTCAGGGCTGGCTGGCATAATGGGGTGGTATTCTGTGAGTTGACAGTAGAAGGGGGGAGGGGGGAGGTCTGTACTAGCCAGCTGCACACATGCCTCTCACTTGTCCTAACATATCATTGTCACAACCACAACTATGCTACTGTAGAATGGTCTCATTATTGCAGGGGGTCAGTGGGAAATACCTCCACTTTCTTGTGATAATATCTGTCAAAATCGCCTCCGAAAGTATAAATGATATCTGAAATATGTCAGAAATGACAGAATCTAACTTTGGTTGAGAGGTTTTTGGTAAAGAGAGTGTGAAACGTGAAATGGAAAGAGGACCCATTCTTAAACAAGCTCTTTATAAGAGATGATTAATGGCTAGGCTTTCCGGCACTTTCTATAGCTATTGTTGGCCATGCTTCTTGAAAAGAAAGATACACAAATAAGCTTAACTACAGTAAGGCAAGAGGAAGTAAAAGTATTATACCCTGCTATTCCATGGTCATAGCCTCAAAGGTGTAGGTAGTTACAAATCAGATAAATAGATAACGGAGTAGTAAGTGTCTCTAATAAGCTGATCTCCAGTATTGTATTGGGAGGCTTATTCAAATCAAGATTCCTCTTATTATACCCTTCTCAAGTGTAGGCTACTTTGGTCAAGGATAATCTGATATGAAATGGATTTTCCCTCTTGTATTGATTAGACGATTTAGAGTACATGTATTACAATAGGAAATCCAGGCCTGGCTTGTATTAAAATGACCTTTGGCCTCCTTACACACAGATCATGTATTACTTACCTTTGTGCCATTGTTAGTTTTCTGGTAGCTATTTGCCCACCTATACAATTGTCCATCACTAAAAAAAAGTATGGTTTACAGTAAAGAATAACCTTTCAGATGAAGGGTCTTATTCTGATGAATTACATCCTGGTTTTGTGTCCAACCTTGTGTATAAAGTCCTTGGTAGGCAGTTGCATTTCTAAGTCGATTTACAGTAGAGCGTTAGGAAGTTGCTGACGTAGCTAATTATACGGTAGGGCTTTAGTGTTCTCACCTTGCCTTCCTTCTACAGGTAGTTATCCCCCCTGGTAAGTGGATTAAGTACGCTGTATAAACAAAGTGCCCCTATCCTATTAGCTATTTGGTAAGGAATTATTGAAGGCTGGTTAAATATGGTGTAGTATGGTGGGGGGTGTACTATTGTGGTACAGTACTAGATGTTTTCTCCATAATTTTCTGGTCAGTATGGTGGTGATTGGAATGTCTAAATCAGATTTTTGGGTTCATTTATCAGTTGATGAAACTATTGTGTTGAAATTCTGACGTTTCTGACTCTGAGGATTGAGGAATAGTGTTGGGTTCTGTCATTGTAGTTGAATGTTCTGAATTAAGGTGAGGGAGAAAATACCATTTGAATGATTTTCATTTCTTTCAAATGTTTTTGTAACATAATGCTGCTTTTCGAAATTTGCAGTGTTATCAGATTTGTAAACACATTTTACCTCATGAGTAGTTTATTTTCTATGAATCTCTAGCATCCTGCTGATTTTCTATGAAAATGCAACAATGTATGCATTTGTCTCATTTGTAAAGAGACAGGCAATGAAGTTTTAGCTGCAAACTTTTACAAAAGAAATACAGAATGATTCGTAACAGCCCACTGTGCAGAGTGGTAAAAAAAACTTTGCTGCAACTTGTGCAAGTCCGTCCTGTGAATTTTCTCTCTCCTTTCTGTCTTTCAGCTATTGGCAAGACATTTGAATACTTCAAGTGAACTATCGGTACTGGTCGGATCACTTCCTGCGTAGTAATTAGTCCATAACAGATAACCGTGCCCCTGAAAAGTGCTTGGGGTCGCCACGAAGAATCAACAAAAAATTTGTCCATGTCTGCCTTGGGTCATTGCGTGATCACTTTTGGCTGCCATAACAGGGCCGAGACACTCCTGAGCCAAAAGGAGTCCAGCTGTTTGATTTTGAAAGGGGAGGTCATATTTATTTTTGTGGGAATACCTTAAAAACCTGCTGGTATAAAAGGTCAGAGGTTACCACAGCAGGTGTTGAAGTTTGCTCTCTTTGAAATATAGCTTAGTACTATAAATGGCAACATTTGAATTCAGAGCTCTAGCTTGCATTGGCCATTTTTCTGATTTCCATGCTCGTCGGCATGGTTAAATCTTAGTCCTTACTTTTCCTACCTTTAATTTATCATCCAAAAGCCTGCTATTAAAAACTGTGTGATTTTTGCTATCTAGAGGTTGCAAAGTCAAAATCGTGAGATGTCATGGGTGCCATGGCTCTGTTTTGTTTGATCGATTGCCACCTCTTGCATTGAACAACTTGATTAGGATATTTAAACTGTCATTTCAACCTTTGCTATATTGCACTTACTGGTGACAACTTCTGCTTTCCTTTCGGATTGACTTGATTGATTTTCAAGTGGGGGGTATAGAATTCTTCGGCTCTGTGGCTTGATCTTTCCGGTATTCCGCGATATTTGCTCGGTTTGAAAAGAAGACAAACAGCAATGTTGACTCTTGTCTTAGGGAACAGTAATTGAATTGGCGTTGTCCCATTCCGACAAGCACCACGCTGTGAAAACTGTCCACAATTTACCTCTGGAAGACAGCTTGTGCCCACTTCCACCCGTGAGCAAGCATCTGATTAGACTAGGGGAATAGCCTTAATTTTGTTTGTCCAGAAAATATTTGAGGACACATACCGACCGTAATTGGTCCATTCAATGGGTTTCTTATCATGTGTACCAGAACTTTCACTGTTGTTATGATATTGCCGTCATCAAAGGAAAAGTACCTCAAACTAGGTTGAATTGGTGCAGCCTGAAAGTGCACGAAACATAAAATGTATGCTCACTAAAAGAGGTACTTTATGTATGTACCCTGATCATTAGAGGTGTTATCCATCAAGTACTTGTGTACAGAAAGCCTGAAGGAAAACCTTGGCTTTAGCGGTAATCCTGGGTGAGCAGAAGCGATGCTGACCTTAACCCTGCGGTTGCATGCTCTGAATTTGTTTCCCCTTCTGAAAGATCTTGCTGTTGCTTTTAATTAGCGAGGCAACTTTTCTCATCCCCGTCGGAGATGCTTAGATGCTTATTTAGTTGTTTTTTTTTCTACACGAGAAGCTAGAGCATTTTTCTCTAAGTCCGTCGATTTTCGAATTAGAGTTTTACACCAGATCATTAAAACGCTGCCCGGAAGGAGAGCAGGGTCTGGCACATTGTGGTCTTGTTTGAAAAGAGGTTGACCTCCTGGTTTGAGTTAGAGAAATGAGGTCCTTTTAAGCACACGCTATTGGGGTCATGTCCAATGGTAGGGTCTGTTGGCAGCCAGCAAGGATTGTTCTTGTACACATCCTTTCTAGAGAGGGTTTTCTTGGCCAAAAACTCTGTGAAACGGAGACATTTTGCTTATCATTTGCTTAACTCTAGGTACATTCAGTCAAACATTGTTTTAGTTGTCAACTGATCGCTATTAGTATTACCTCGGAGATACCATGAAAGCTTTGGCATTAATTTGCATATCCCTTATATGTATTGTAAGCATTGTAAGGTAATGGTAAAGCGGGTGACTTCAGACTGAGGACGAAGTATGGTGCTTTTTCGTTAGCTAGTAGTAGTAAGTTTGCGACTTACCACTTCTGTATGACAGGTAGAATAGACTCTTTAGAGGTCCAAGGGGCATTTATTCATGACCGCAAATTGTCCCTTGTCGGCCTATATATGTCATCTTGTGTTACTTACACTTTCTAATCACTGACCCACTTTGTGTTGGTTATGCTCTCAGGTATAGCATACCAACGTATCATTGAAGCAAAGGAATCTTGAAACATTTTCATCATATTACCTTTTTGACATGCTTTTGATGAGGGGGAATGTGAAATAGCAAGACGGAATGTTCCATAGTTTGTTATGTTAAAGGATGCATCGATCCTGTTGCCAGCACCTCTCAGATTTCATTCTGTGAAGTTTAATAAATAAATAAATAGATAAATAAAGCCCAAAAGCAGCTGTCAAAGCAAGCTTTATCATAAAATTTCCTTTATTTTGTAATAGAGTAGTTGAAGTTGCATGTAAAAGACTGCAAACCTTTCTCACAATTTAGGGCAATCATATTTTGTAGTGATATGCCTTCCTGTGGGTCTTCAGATTATATCCATATCGCATTGTGATTTGTAAAGGCATACAGGCTCATTTAAGGACAGAAGATTTTTGACATTTTCGAAATGGAACACATGCTCACTAATTGATCAGCTGTACCCAAAGGATGTAGACAGTATTAATCAGCATTAAAACCAATTACATCCTTCGACAGTTCATCAGAGTGAGGCAACTGCTAAGGCGATGCTTGACATTTCTACAGACTACAGACGGAAACAAACTCTCTAATTGCTTGGTCGCTTCACTCCAATCATCATGTGATCTCGTTTCTCAGTTTCTTTCTGACTGTGAAGACAAAACATAAGGACATCAGCTTTTCTTTGATAGGAAAATGCCTTAATAATTGGGATAGTGGTTCCTCAATACTATGGCTTAGGCTAGACAAAGTAAGGCAATATCAGGGCCTATGTGAGAGAGATCTCAGGACTTATCCTATAATCACCCAGGATTGTGTCTTGTCAGATGGCTGATGTCATGTCACCTCTGCGGGGTAATGTGGCATGCTAGGCCCTCGGAAAACAAATGCTTGTCAAATGGGGTTAACAGAATGTACCGAAGGCTGCCCCAGGCTGCTGGTGCCTGGCAACTTTCAAAAGCGGACCAAATGTGGTTCGAATAACTTGTGTAACGCAACGCAAACTGATATGCATATTCTACCGGCAGTTGGAATCCATTCAGACGTATAGATAGGGATTATACGTATCTTATGTATAACACCCCCGGTTCACACCAGGATTTGCGAAACGAGATCGATCCCTATTCAATCCTGATGAGGATTTGGTGGGTTGGGATTACCACCCACCAACCCCCCCTCCCCCGGAGCCGGATTCAGACGTTATCATGAAGTTAAGATTTTTGGACGGATGGGTGACACTTTTTTCTGTCCCAACAAGCAAATTTCCCTCCCAGGACGGAGGGTCCTGAAGACAGCCCTGTTCCTGACCTAGTTTAAGTAGAAAAGGTGAAGAATGCTTGAAAAGTCTTGATGTTGACTCTTGTTAGCAGAAAGTGGGTCAGCCTTGTATGTAACGTCATGTAATGTAGGAGCAGCAGGGGCGAAAGTCCACTATTCTTACAACAGCTCTGGTATTTATGCCCATCCAAAAAGTGTTCCTACCCTATATATATAAAGTTACTAATATAAATCATGAGATTGGACTCTCCAAGCTTTCCCAAAACCATGTCCAGTCAAAACAGGATGAAAATTCTACCTGGAAAAATTAGCCCAGTTCCTTACAGGAAATTAATAATTTGGATGTAAGCAGAGATGTTTATAAATGGGGATTAAAGCAGAAGAATTTATTTATGTTGGGGGGGGGGGGCTTATCCCATTGAAGACACTCCAGCCTGATTTTGATGATATTGGGTCCAGACTTGTCTGGAAAGAGGAGGATGAATGAGTTAACTGCGTTGTAGTGATGAGTCCTTGCTTTGGCTTTTTTTAAAAATAGAATCTTGGAGAGTTCGCACGACACACCTTTCAAATAAAGCCCTAACAGTGCCTTTCAACACCTTAATGCTTTTGTTTGAAATGTGGCAAGCTGCCTCTATTGGGAGAAAACACAAATCGTGAGAAATCACAACTGTTCTTTTATCTAGGTCTTCGTAAAGTCTGTATTGCACACAGGCACTGCCATCGATCGGCAGTAGAATGAACCCACTAAGGTTCTTCGGTATACTACAGCAAAATCTCTCCTGATTGGTGTAGACAACATTGTGAAACTCTTTTAAACAGGTCACCGTTAAGTCCCCCCCCCCCCCCTTTCTTGCCTCCGTGTTCTACTGAGAAAGAAGTAGTCACCTGTTTGTTGTAAGATTTACACTCTCGAAACCTTGAAGGGACAGGCCCTGGGGCACATCTTCTCCTGCCAGCGTTTGTAAGAAATCCAATCCAGACTTATATACCCTTTCCAAGTCTCTGTGATGCACCTAAAGTTAACTGTATATTTGCTTAATTGGAAATATTGGAGATTTATGCGATGTTTGGCTGACAAGGATGGGGTTGTTTCTAGTACCCGTCAGCCTGGGATTTGGATGGCTAAACTAGAGTTGGGGGGGTTTATTGACTTAATTTTGCTGCCATCCATTTCATGACAGAGCTCTAGAAGTAGCTAGTCTTGCTGTCTTTGCCAGTTTTCTCACTGTAGTAGTACCAGCCTTGAACCTTGAACGAGGATATCTGTGATGTCATCTCTGGAGACAATGAGTCCTTCTGCACCACTCAGTCCGGTCTTCCATTAGCGATCTCAGCTCTGTTGTTGAAATGTCACTGAGCCCAGCATCCCTTTTTAGATTGTCAATGAGGATCGTGTGTCTCCTGCCCCTTTTCCTCCTTCCTTCCCTTGGCTCCCAGAGGATAAGCTGGCTGGCTGTCAGCTCGGTATGCCAGTAGTACCAGCAATTGTCAGAAAATTGCCTGGGTGCCATTGTATCTAGTTCACCAGGGCTCCCATACTCACTACCGCACAGATATCGATGAGGGAAAGACTGATTGCAGCTGCTGAGTGACCAGACCACTGCAGCAGCAGAGCACAGTAGACTACTACTTTGGCATCCACTACTCCCTTCACTGCTGTCAACCAATCATATCCCTTGTTATAACTCGCGTTTGTCCTGTAATATCATGTCAGCTAAACGGACCTCCCTGTAACGTGTCCACTAGGCTGTTGGTGGATCGAACCGTTGACCGCTGGTTCTCGGGATTGTCTCCAGGGGTGGCAGGTGTGTGAACAACTGTGCAATATTGAACTACTCGGGTCCCCGAGACCAGTAGAAGGCATCTCTGTGGTGTAAACAGCAGCTCCTGGAATGTGATGAAACTGCTGTGTTTTCCCTGGGAAGTGGTGACCTCAGTATAAGGAGGCGGGTCTGTCAGTACTGCTGTAGTGCACATAGTAAGTGTGGACATACTGTAGATGCCTTTAAGTACGATGGGATTTAATTTTGCGGTAGGGAGAAAATGGAGACAGTGTACCTGGTGTTTTTATCTCCATGAAAAATGGAGATATAGTTTTGGGTGTGTCTGTGTGTGTGTTTGTTTGTCTGTCTGTCTGTTTGTGTTTCCGCACTACTCTAGTCAGCATAACTCAAGAAACTCTTGATGGATTACGATGATATTTGGTATGTGGGCAGGTGTTATGAAGCCGAAGTTTAAGCTCGATTTTGGGCCCCCTGGTATGTGACCTTGGTACTGCAGCAGAACCGTTTTTGTATCTTTTGACCTGGACGTGCTGCGGTCTTGATGTTTGGGTGGCAGATAGCTTGTGATGTAATAAAGAAGTGGTGTCGGTTTGGGCTTCCTAGTTTAGTTTTCGGTGGAAACCAGGGGGTAGACAAATGGAAGACAGAACAGAAGTAGCATTTTGAAGAGGTTACCACAAAAAAGGGAGTATTGAACCATCACGAAAATTTCAGCATTTACAGTTCCTCAGGGTGTCTGGGGATCTGAAATGATCCAAACCAGGGCGAAGGACAGGGAAGGATGGAGAAAGCTTGTGCTGAAAGCGACCATGGTCCCCGACCCTCAAGATGAGGATGGGACTAGGTGAAGGTGACTCGGGATCTGCAATGATCCAAACCAGCTCTACCTACCCTTTTCTTTTTGGTAGTAGAATCTTTTGTAAGTGTACTTCCTGAAAAAGTACAGAAAATAGTCAATATTGCTGTAGTACGCATAATGAGTGTGGACATACCACAGTGTGCATGGGTGACACGCAGTGATCCAAACCAGCTCTACCTACCTTTTTTTTTTCGTAAGCTTCCTCCACACCTGGCCTGTAGAATCTTTTGTAAATGGACTTCCTGAAAAGTAAAGAAAATAGCTACAGAAGAATACTGCTGGTGGTGAGGTAGTGTTGAGTGAGTGGGAGAGCCTGTCTTTATTTATAGAATTAACATGTACGAAAAATAAGGACTGGGGTGGGTGGGGTTGGCAGCTCCGGAAAAGATTTTCATGTTAGAGAGCCAGACCCCCGTCTGACATTTTCAAGATATTTTCTTGAGCTGAAAAAACTGTCTTTCTTTCTCTCTCTAATTTTTTCTCCAGGATAAATTGAACAAAGCTCTCCTTCATTTGGCTCCAAGTATGCATCTAGTCATGTGCTCTGGGTACCAAGACTCTATCCTCTGTGGTTCTTTCTTCGCGATAAATTGAATAAAGTTTTTGTACAGTAAATGAGTCTGTCAGGCTCACAGTCCCTTGCTCATGTCAATATGGCAAGTCTGCAAAATTTTTCGGCATGTTATCATAGTTTTCTCCTGACTTGGCAACTACCTTGGACGAAATATAAGGAGACAAGGCAGGAAGTTGCCTGGGAGCCTGGTGTCTTGTCTAAACACACCCCTTTCCAGACTAAAAAAACACCCACAAGGACAACGATATTCGATATACAACCCTCATACATAATCATCTTTTGTCATGAGTGACAAAAAGCAGAGTAAATGACTTGTTTATGTTGCGAAGGATAGCTTATGCATCAGCCAATGGTACTCAAATTGGGAGGCATCAAAATGTGAATGAGGGAAATCAATTGAGGTACAGGGTGCGAATGTCAGATTATCTTCAGTCTATTGACTTGACAGGAAATCTACAGGCAGTTCGCAAGCAGAAGATAATGAATAGCTGTGAAGATCCTTGTCAGGCCATCGTTAGATTCCGCAGTGATTCCTCCGCTGTGATGGAGAGATGTTCCGAAACTTCCCGGGATGTTTTGGCACCATGGCCTCCAACATACTAGTACAAACATACCACCACCATGTTGTATTACCCTCCAGTTGTTGTCACTATTTCTAAATTTAGCAGTCAGACACTCAGAGTAGACGACTCTTGTTTAATGGTTGTACCGCCATGCATATGGTTTATCAATGATGATGCCACGCAATTTTTTCTGGTGGTTTTTCTAATGGTTTGTCAATGTTGCAACTTTGAGAAAGTAGTTTTGACTCTAAGCATTTGAAAAAAAAATCTCATGTCTTAGATCTAGGGATCTCTATAGATAGCTCAGATCACATTTATTCAGAGCTCTAAATTAAGGATGTTGCAAAATTTCTCGTCATGCCTTTGCTTGGGTGGAAGCAAATTCGTTTGAACTTTTGTATTGCAAAATTCACTCCCTGCTAGAAAAGTAAACCAGCCAAGGAAGGGGGTGTCTAGTGGGAGGGGGATGCCACACATTGTGTGTCTTTGGCTTAACATACTCCGCAGGGGGTCCCTCTTTCCAGGGGGTCCATTTAACAGAAAAATAACAAGTTTCACTCTCCTTCACAAAATGGGATTATACCTATCCTGTTTATTCAGCAAACTGTTTGTGAACTCAGTGTGGTTTTATGCCGCACTCGAGTGGTATAAATACCAAATCTTCTTATCTGGAAAGAGAGCCCTACAGCAAGACACTGGTCAAATATTGAGAGAAAGGCGGGGGATTAAGTATTGCATTCCTCAAACACAGAGGGTGCAAGAACAGAGATAGGAGGTTATCTTGTGAACATCAAGACAGACTGGTTCACAGTTGTTTGATTTGATTTATTTATTTGGCTGTAAAAAGATAGTACAGCCAGGGCTACCCAACTAGCAGAAGGCTATTACAAAGGATTCACAGCTCTGAGAAGATGGAATATTCTAAAGCCAAGGAGATGTTTTGTGATAGTCCTGGATTTTGTATGCTGTGTGCTTCGTTCTCTGTAGAGGATGTTCATGAATGGAATAATCGCTAGAATGCAAGTTAGATTTTTATTTTAAAATGAGGTAAGGAAGCCCCAGAACGTGCCAGAATACAACAATTTTTTCCCAACAATAAAGTACAGTATTACTATTTTTCGTTTAGTTTTTGCAAACAAGCAGCACTGATAGATCCAAAACACACCAGCCTTTTCTTGTTGCCTATGCACACAAAAGGAGTGGAGTGTAAAGGTCAGCAGGGGAAATTTGTTTTGCCTTGGTCTGAGGTCACTTTGAGCAAGGATGTTTGACTCTTTGATGTTGTGTTGTAGACTTTTTATCTGACGGGAGATACCAAACTGGCCAACCGGAAACTTTAAGTGGCTGTTTAATGGCTACGCTGGTATTTCTAAAAGATGAGGACTGATGAAAGCGATTATGCAATGGAGGCAAAATCTTGCAGATGCAAAAGATAGCAGTGTGCCGAATCAGGCTGGAGACAGAACTCTGATGCTATGATTGTTGTTTTATAAGTACTGTACTTTAAAATCAAAGGCACTGGTGGTCAGACCTACAGACTGCGATTAGAGTATGATGATTTCTCAACAGCTAGTAGAAGTAGGGCAAGGTGGCCTTGACTCAAAACCAAAGTGATCAAAGAAGATAGAAAGATTCACTTGACCGAAATTGGTAAAACTCAAGAGTTTACAGTATCTCTCAGATCAACAACACCTACTATCAAGGTAGTACTGTTTGTCACCCTACTAGCCAATACAAATACATGGTGGTCTCTGAAAGCATTTAAAAGTTGAACACCGAGACAGGTTTGCGGTTGAGCTTCACTGAACTGTTATTGGTAAAAATGAATCAGATCGTTAACAGCTACTTCTGTGTTCCATTGTCAAAGGACAAAGCTGTTTCCATCCTTTGTACAGTTTATGATCTCACCAGTCGAGTCCATGAGAGCTTTTATAAATTTGACGTTTCTTTGTTAAAGACAGGTTTGTATGCTGTTGAGTGCTCAAGTGGGTGTATACAACACAGAGCCAATGAGCCCGAAAATTGAGTAGCATTGTTGTTACCAGAATCTCAGCCAATTACTGTAATGATGGCTGCCTGTCCATCATTTTCCAATTAGAGGTCCCCTTTGATGCTGTCTCCCGCCACTGTTGTAAATTGATGAACCCGACACTTTAATGATGTAATTATTTGGTAGCAAGTGAGCAAGCATCTGTAGCAGTCAATGAAGAATTCAAGGAAAACTTGAGAAAGTTTCACTTCCAGGTCTGTCCCCCAGACCTGTGCCTTTCTGTACAGGATTTATTTATTTATTTATTTGCAAATGTAACAAGACACTACACAGTCTCTCAGGCAGCATGGCTGATTTCGAGAGCCAACATTTACGGGGACAAAAACACAAATGTATAAATAGAAAATTACACTTAACTAAGTTATGATACAGTTTAACTTCTGTACAGAATGAAAACTTCCTTGTTGAGACGGACGAAAATTACACACCGTCCATCCGAAAAATTTGAACTTCATGATATGGAACTGATGAAAATGTATTTTCGCAGGCTTAAAATGACAGATTTCACAATCAAAGTCAACAACATGGGCTCCAAAACAAGGAGTGGGACGTGAAAAAAACTAGAGATCGCCCTGTTCACTACCTTGTACACTAAAGAGATGTGTAGTAGAGTATTTCTCTAGCTGTGAAACTGCATGTTGTATTTAAGAAAGCTGAATCTTTGTCTCAAGTTATTTGTTGTTATCTTAGTAATACACCAAGAGATTAGATGTTTGTTACAAGTGCGTGTCAGATATGTATAAGAGTATTAAACGTAAGATTGACTAAATCCTCGGATCCACCTTAAGCAGCTTAATATGTGCCAAGTGTCCTTAAGAAAACAAGAGGAGGAGGAAGTTTTGAGATAAAAGCAGCTACCCTGTTGGTGCGGATAATGTGGAGGGATTAGTGTGCAGTGGAGAAGCAGCGAGATGTTGGTCCACGCTCTGTGGTACTTCCTGTACTGCCAACACAGATGGTCACCGAAACAGACAGTAAGAAAACAAGGAGAGAACTGAAACTGAGATAAGATGACAGACAGTCATCGAAACGTCGGCTCGTGTAAATACTTGATAAAGGTTTTCACCGGAGGGAAACTGAAAAAAACCCGAAAGAAAAACATTTTTTATGTTCTTTCTTCTCTACTCTACTCTACTCTACTCTACTCTACTCTACTCTACTCTACTCTACTCTACTCTACTCTACTCTACTCTACTCTACTCTACTCTACTGCTCTTCTTTGTTCTATTCTATTCTATTCTTTCCTTTCTGAAACTAGCTAGCTATATTGAATATTCCCACAGTCTTTATGGGAAAGAAAGTTTGCAAATTTTTGATGATGTATTTCAGTAACTACAGTTACAAAGTGAAAGAAAGGTCTGTAACACTAGAGTTGACAAGCTTGATTCATGGTCCTCATAATTACAAATATCCCTCTTACTCTCTTCCTTTGAGACCCTTAGATTTTTTTTATATATTTGTCTTGAACTACAGATGGGAAGTGTTATCCAAACTGGAGAAACTTGATACAAGTTTTCCTGTCCACATGTGAACCAGGTGGGATGCCCCTGTCCGATATTCCCCCTTGGGGCTTGGCCAGATATCAGCGCAGAATATCTCCCCTTCCTGTCACACAGAAGCTTCTGTCCATTAAACATCTAATTGTCCAGAATGAGACCATTTTAATCTTCTAATACTAGTAGATAGTAGCCTATGACGTTCTGTTGGCTTCTTGGGACAATGTTTTTGTGTTGTTAGCAGTGTTTTTGGCACAAGCTGTACCTAGGGAGAGTGTGTGGTAGGTCTTTTTCACCATGAATGATGCATTTGGAAATAATTAGAAACATGCTGTAAGAAAAAAAGGTGGGAAACTGAGACCTACAAGAAAAAATGAGCTGTCAGTCTGAAATATTTGTACCAGATTGTAGGTGGTCAACCGGAAAATAGAATTAGGATTACTGTCTATCTTGGCCAACTTTTACCAGTTTTAGGAGAAAAAATACTTGATGTTCTGCATGACAACTTTAAGTGCAAACTGGTCAAAAGTTTTTAGAAGCTGTGGATGGACCACCAAGGTGGTAATGATCTATCAAAATTATCCACATTCTTCTGTGGTTTCTTCAAAGGATATAAATGCCTCTTTTGCAATACCATGTGATACAACCATGTGCTAACCAGGAACTAGCTGGGAGCTAGAGAAGCAATTAAAAGGGTCGTTAACGCAATGATTGTACCATTCTTGATAACGTCCTTCTAATCCTTCTAACCTCCGGGAAATGGTGCGTACTGTTTCTGTCTGCATTTGTATGTTTGCACCTAATGCTTTGAGATGCAGTTGAACCAAGAAAAGCAATTAAAAGGGTAGTAACTAAGTAAGCGCAATGGTTATACCATTCTTTATAATGGTTCTTCTGAGTACAAATTTAGCCTGAAATTCAGCCGTAGTATTAGTTTAGCTGCTCCCTAACTAATACCCCGGATTTCGGCTAGTAAAAATTAGCTTGATTTATTTTTCTTGTTCCTTGTTTATCATAATTTGTTACCAAACATGTCTGTCTATTTGGAGCATTTTGCTTTTGTCACAAACTGTTTGGAGCCTTGAGTTTGAAAAGGTAGTTGCATCATCATTCTCTTATGCAGCAAAACAGTTATCTTGGTAGATGACAGAATATCTGTCTGGTGTATCTGTAACAGTGGGGATCAACCTCCACTAACTGACCAGTCTAACTGGTCCGGACCTCTTAGCCTAGTGGTTAGCGCGTTGATTTCCCAAGCCGTGCGGATCGGGATTGGCGCGGGTTCTAATCCCGGGAGCGGCATACTCGCCCCTTTGGGTTTTTACATATCTCTGTCTTCTGTTGGCCGCTCTACACAAATTCGGACAGTTGATACTCAGCCTGTGATGAGGCACGAAGAAGTGGTGAGGCCGGACAGTGATCAATAGAGCGGAGCTATTTTTGTGCAGCAGGCATGTGAAGGGCAGCACAGTGGTCGGGAGCCCTGGATAGCTTTTACCATGACCATCTGACCTCCAAGCCCTTCACATCAAAACTGTAGTAAAATGAAGCATGCGCACGTCTGAAGTCGGCCTGTTTTTAGATCTTGGACGTTGATGAAACAGAAAGAAGAAAAGTGAATGGACAGGGGGACAGAGGCATATGTACCCTTCGCTGTAATGATAAGGAAAGAAAAGTACAGACATTTTGGTACACCAAGTTGCATGAATGGATGATTTAGTGCATAACTCTCTTATGGCTATATCTCTTCCATTTAGAATATGGAGAGCATTGCTGACATGACAGACGGTGTTTAATCCAAGAGGAAAAGGCGAAGCTTAGCGCCGGCGGTGTCCCTTTGCACTGTGACATGCTGTTTCTCTTGCATCTAACTGGAGACGGGAACCCAGCATCACCTCTCATGCCGTCTCTTGTATCATGTTCCTGTTATGATCCCTGTAAAAATAGAAGGGCCTGACATGACAACCATGCCTGAAAGTCCTCCCCTTATAACCACTCTTGTAAGTTGTAGATGTTGTAGTTGGGGTGTGGACCGACAGGGTTTTGAATTTGAACTGGCTGACTAGAGACCTCCCAGAAGTAGTAAGGGCATGCTGGATCATTGGCCGCTTTCTTCTGGGCATTGTTTACAACATACATTACATATTACACAAGCTTGGCCATGGATCACTGTACTGCTGTGTAGTGAAGCAACTTGTGGGTCAAGGCAGGGCAAGCTTTGTGTTCACAACTTAAAGGATCAAGAAGCCTTAAAGAGGATTCCCAAAGTGTACCAATGCCTTATCAGTGCAGATTATACTGATTCAAAACCCCTGAACAACTTGGGTCCATGTTCTGAACTAGTTTCGAGGAGTAAGTTCTCTTTTAATGGTATGACTGCCCTTGACTTTGGCCAAGCGTGGGATGGACCACTTGATAGAAGAGGAGTGTCATGCTGGCGTGTTACGCCAAAAGTTGGTTATACCAGTTACATAGATAAAGATACAGAAACAGACTGGAAGATTTGAAGAGCCGATAGCATTGGTGTCCCTTTTGTAGTAAAGATTGATTGGTACAAAATACATTGTACAGGGGAAGGCTTTTACAAAGCACAGAAATGATTTGGAGCTACCGGTATCACGGTCCACCCCCACTTGTTATTGGTTTGCCCCTATCAATTGCTCTATCAGTCTATGACACGTGAGGTTATCTATGTCTGTGCCCAGAAACTGACGCATCTTCAGTAATAAATGATACGAAGTTATGTCTGATTACGTCAACAGGGTCAGGTATGTCCTTGACACACCGACTATCAGACACCGACAAGTTACGGCAACCATTTTTCCAGCCCTATCGGGATATGCTAGAGTTGGAAGCCTCAGTTTTCACGGCTGATCAGGGTAGGCTGCTAAGGAAACATTATAGTTTCTCACCAGTTAAGTGTGCTTTAGGGAAATGGTCTGGGAGAAACATTATAGCTTCTCACCTGTTAAAAGAAAAAGATGACTTTCGTCCACCAGACAAGTTTGGGCAACATTTTAAGTCAGTGATTTGAATTATTTCCACAATGCAGTCTTCTCAAGTAGTGGAGTACTCTCAGTTTTCTTGTCTCTTATCAGTGTGCCAAGGAAATGGTCTGGGAGAAACATTATAGTTTCTCACCTGTTAACAAAAATATGACTTTCATCCACCAGACAAGTTTGGGCAACATTTTAAGTCAGTGATTTGATTTTGAATGATTTCCACAATGCAGTCTTCTCAAGTAGTGGAGTACTCTCAGCTTTCTTGTCTCTTATCAGTGTGCCAAGGAAATGGTCTGGGAGAAACATTATAGTTTCTTACCTGTTAACAACAATATGACTTTCGTCCACCAGACGAGTTTGGGCAACATTTTAAGTCAGTGATGTGAATGATTTCCACAATGCAGTCTTCTCAAGTAGTGGAGTACTCTCAGCTTTCTTGTCTCTTATGAGTGTGCCAAGGAAATGGTCTGGGAGAAACATAATAGTTTCTCACCTGTTATTAAGTGTTAACAAAAATACGACTTTCGTCCACCAGACATGTTTGGACAACATTTTAAGTCAGTGATTTGAATGATTTCCACAATGCAGTCTTCTCAAGTAGTGGAGTACTCTCAGCTTTCTTGAATCTTATCAGTGTGCCAAGGAAATGGTCTGGGAGAAACATTACAGTTTCTCACCTGTTAACAAAAATATGACTTTCGACCACCAGACAAGTTTGGGCAACATTTTAAGTCAGTGATTTGAATTATTTCCACAATGCAGTCTTCTCAAGTAGTGGAGTACTCTCAGTTTTCTTGTCTCTTATCAGTGTGCCAAGGAAATGGTCTGGGAGAAACATTATAGTTTCTCACCTGTTAACAAAAATATGACTTTCATCCACCAGACAAGTTTGGGCAACATTTTAAGTCAGTGATTTGATTTTGAATGATTTCCACAATGCAGTCTTCTCAAGTAGTGGAGTACTCTCAGCTTTCTTGTCTCTTATCAGTGTGCCAAGGAAATGGTCTGGGAGAAACATTATAGTTTCTTACCTGTTAACAACAATATGACTTTCGTCCACCAGACGAGTTTGGGCAACATTTTAAGTCAGTGATGTGAATGATTTCCACAATGCAGTCTTCTCAAGTAGTGGAGTACTCTCAGCTTTCTTGTCTCTTATGAGTGTGCCAAGGAAATGGTCTGGGAGAAACATAATAGTTTCTCACCTGTTATTAAGTGTTAACAAAAATACGACTTTCGTCCACCAGACATGTTTGGACAACATTTTAAGTCAGTGATTTGAATGATTTCCACAATGCAGTCTTCTCAAGTAGTGGAGTACTCTCAGCTTTCTTGAATCTTATCAGTGTGCCAAGGAAATGGTCTGGGAGAAACATTGTAGCTTCTCACCTGTTAACAAAAATATGACTTTCGACCACCAGACAAGTATGGGCAACATTTTAAGTCAGCGATTTGAATGATTTCCACAATGCAGTCTTCTCAAGTAGTGGAGTACTCTCAGCTTTCTTGTCTCTTATCAGTGTGCCAAGGAAATGGTCTGGGAGAAACATTGTAGCTTCTCACCTGTTAACAAAAATATGACTTTCGTCCACCAGACAAGTATGGGCAACATTTTAAGTCAGCGATTTGAATGATTTCCACAATGCAGTCTTCTCAAGTAGTGGAGTACTCTCAGTTTTCTTGTCTCTTATCAGTGTACCAAGGAAATGGTCTGGGAGAAACATTATCGCTTCTCACCTGTTAACAAAAATATGACTTTCGTCCACCAGACAAGTTTGGGCAACATTTTAAGTCAGTGATTTGAATTATTTCCTGTTTTCCACAATGCAGTCTTCTCAAGTAGTGGAGTACTCTCAGCTTTCATGTCTCTTATCAGTGTGCCAAGGAAATGGTCTGGGAGAAACATTATAGCTTCTCACCTGTTCTACAAAAATACATCTGGCAGATCCATTCCTGGTGTAGGTCAAGTCCATTAGAGTACAAAACTCCCTCAGGGTGTCACCTGCAGTTGGATCCTATGGAAGCAGGGTAACAGTGTACCTCCAATATGTTTTCCCATGCCCTTTTTTCCTGTACCGTGCCAAATCACACATGAACTTGTCTGTCTAGATTATTGGTGGACGCAAAAGAGGTTCCCCACAGGTCTCTTGTCTGTAGTTACCCTATGCCACATGGTCACTGTTTCCAGATATATTTCTTCTCTCTTGCTCATTATTTAGGGGGAAAGAGAATGCAAGGGCAAGGGGTCAGGAAAGGATAGTGTGAACAATAATTCCAGGTTGAACTGTTGCAGAGAGAAGGGTGATAGTGTCGCCAAAGTTATAACTTAATATAACAGGCTAGGTGTGACAGGTCGTTCTGTGTAATTTAACCAGCTGCTGCCGCGCCGCGTGCCTGCGAAGCTGGTGTGCTACACCGAAGATACAGCTACTCTTCTTGGCATGCACACTTGTACATTGTGGGAAAGTCAATGCCAAACAAAGCGTATTTATAAGGAGATAACATAAGATGGTTGATGTAGGATTGTTTGTTATTAAGAAGGGGGAATTTTTGCGAACGATGACAGAGAACTTGAATACTGACATAGTTTTGGAGTTGGGTCATTTTGGCAGGAAAATAAACATATATCTAATGTTTTAACATTTTAGACGATGCATGTGGGAGGGTTCCAGGTTCTACAGTACAGCTGGCAGAATTATGCTCCGTGCTATAAAAGTGACAGAAAATGATCCTGTACCAGTTAAGCTCATGAACAGATGAGCTACTCTTCCACTGGTCGTGACAGAGAAGACAGGCGTTTATGTACAATGTTTACAGGTTGATTGCACTGAGGAACTTCTCCTATCATTTCGTCAAGTACGATGAACAGTGAAGCCCTAACAGTCGACCAGGGCTCCACATCTCTTCCTAAAGATGAGTGGATCTAAATAAAACTCAAACTCAAAGACTTCAACCTTTTCCAGTAGTATGCATATGTTGGGTGAGTGAGACACAGGCGGGAATCAAACTCCCAACCTCTTGGTCCAGAGGCAGGCTGAGAGAAGTCTGCTGTGAGAAGAGGGATACCTTCCATTCCTGATAAGAAGTGACAAGTCCAAGTTGTGTCCGGGTAAAGTTACCTGGCAAGTAGCCTACACTGTAGGGCTGAAAGGTGATCATAGAAGAGCCCACGTCTTGCAATATGTTTTCCCTAGTTTGCTTGCATTATGCAGACAATGAATCAAATTTTAAAACTCTGATTTGACATGAGGATCCAATCAGATAAGCAGTACCTTTGTTTGGCATGATCAATGGCTGCCTTTAGGCTTAACACACCAGCTTTGTACAGTAAGTACAAGCTGCCTAGACCAGACTGTAACTGTTAGGTCAGAATCCAATCACACCGGGATGGACCTCTACTCTTTTCGATAAGTGTGGTGGGATCTTGATCATGCTCAAGGTGTGGCTCTCCTCAAACACATGCATCCAGCTTCACGTCCCATCCTAACCGAAGCTAGGTACTAATTTAAACCTGGGTCGAGTGAGGAAATAGGTGTTAAGTGCCTTTCCAAAGAGCAAAACATAAGGGCCTGCTCTGGATTCGAGTCAAACAACCCTAACCACCTTCTCACTTTGCCACCTAGATCATAATGAACAGGTGTGTCATTGTTGGTGTTTTTAACAGATATTTTATTCAACACTAAAATCAGGATAAGCCTGCATGAAAGTATGGCTTACGTTGATTTTCTCTCCAGATTATGATTTTAACACCTTTGACCTCCCAGTTAGACCTCACAGCCAGTATTCTGTAGGAGAGTTTGCAGCTTGAGAACAGGTTGTTTGCTACTGGACGTATTTTTGTGAGAATAGAGACAAAAGAAGTATATTGAGACATACTCCATATATTTGTTTAGTCTAAACATTGCATACATCAGATCTAAAATAGTTGTATATATAACAATATAGAATTAGTAACATACATTAAGAGTTCTCTGTATCTGTATCTGTATAGCCGGTATAACTGCCAAAGGTATAACTACCCCTCAGCATAACACACCAGGTGGATAAATGTACATTTTTTGCTGCTTGTAAAAGAAATTAGATGTTTCCCAGTGGTGTAAGAAAATGAGTGCTTTGTGAGGAGGCAGGGCTGTTGTGCTTGGGCAGCTGCCTACTGAGGAAAAGCACCACATGGGTTTGAAGTGGTCTGTCCCCTCCAGCTTCAACAGACAAGACTTTGTTTCCCGAGTCATTGAGTCAGCACTGCCTGGATTCTGTCCAAACCTCACCACATCCCTCTCCTTCTGGTTCTGGGACACGCCATCATGAAAGAAACGGGTGTCGGAGTAGACAAATACATGCTTGTCCTTCCTGGGAAAGAGTTTTGTAAGGTTTGTTACAGTGTATTACTTTGTTACTCTCTTTTCAACAGGCTGTGCAAGAAATTTTTCTCTAAGCTTCTCAATATCAGTGTTTTCTCAAAGATGCTCTAGTATCTTCTCATCCCCCTACAGGTTCCTGCATGGTACAGTCCACAGGATTAGATTCTTTGAAACTTTTCATCCATTCAGCTCAGGGATTGGACAAGAAGGGGGTCAACAACAAGGGAAATCAACTTTCCCCAGTACTTTCATACTGCGTAACCCACAGTTGACCTTACACAACAAAGGTACATTTGAGAAATTTGGCCTGGGGGACTTCATTACTGAAGCAGGGTAATAGAAGAATGTTGAAAGCTTTGAAGTTAAAGTCAAAGTAGGTTTTATTGTTGACAAAGGCAGTGTGGCTGTTTCTTGTGTCCAAACCTTTGTATGAAATGGTGATTCCAGGCAATTTGAATATTCAACACCTCTGCACTGAGTTATGAAAAAGAATCCATCACAGTTATCGAGAAGAGTAGGGGTGACCCGATGTGTGAGCCGTAGCGAAGCTGCATTGCACTACTAGCCTGTACTTGAAAAAAGCATCATGCTTCAACTCAGTCGAGGATGACAAAAAGGAAGTAGAGAGTTTTAAGAAATAGTGGGAAAAAAGAAAAAAAAGGTTGAGTAGGTGGCATTTTTTATTCATGCAGTTCCATACAGGTTTTGATTCTCACCAGGACTTGGACATCATGCACGAAAGACGAGGATGTTTTTCTATGAATTAACATTTCCTGCCAAAACTAATACAGCATCAGTTTGGAAATGTCTGAACAGTCCGAAGAAACACACATTGCAGCTTGTTCCAGTTGAGTTTTTTAGACAGGCAGGCTGAAGTTTTTTAAAATGGTTTGCGGGAACAACCTGGATTCCACAGTAACAGACTCTGTCGTAGCATGTATACATCAAAACAGGAACTTGCAATTGAAAAGATATCTTGATTTAGAAAAGGAAAGGAAAGAAGTCTTTCGTTCTTACCAGCCGTAAATGTTTTTGGCAAGAAAATTGAAGAAAGGAAAGGAAGATAATTGATAGAAACTTGAGGGAGAAGACTGAATAGACCTGGGATTATGTATTCTAAGAAACCAACCTCACAACTTGTTGGAAAAGATGGCTTGCAGCTGCCAGTAGTCTGAGGTTCAGAGGAACTTCCGCAAAGAAAGGTCTTCAAACATTAGAACATGTGACGTGGCGCTACAAAACTTCACATGTTCAACGGTTGATATGTTTGTCATGTTAATGTAAATGGTACAGTTTTTATTGGCTGGTGCCCACATTTTTGTTCTGTTTGTCTAGTAAGAAATTTCTACATTTTGAAGACTTGTGTACTAGGTGATGCAGCACAGCTGTGTGGAGTATACATAACTCTGCAGCCTGCACCTGTCAGAGAGGATTAGGACCTAGAAAGGTTCAAATAAGTGAAAAGGTGAAATGGCCTGGTGTGCATTGTAAAATAAGTGTTCATATAAATCTTATAAAATTTGTACAAATTTTACAGAAATTTTACAGAATACCTGCAGACTAAGGTAAAGGCTACCAAAGGTAAAGCTGGTGTCTTCAACTGAGGTGATCAGTACATTTTTGCAAGTAGCTAGTTGTAGTGCAATGTGTCTTTGCGACGGCTCAAATATTTTGTCAAGCACAAGGGAGCACCCCAACTCTTCTCGATAAATGTGTTGGGTTGAATAACAAAACTCTTTGTACAACACAAACTATTTTATCGTTATAAAACACCTGGTTGTGTTGAAAGAGTTTTGTTATTCAGTGACTCACCAACCTGATGAAACCATTCACGGGGTGTATTGGGTTCTTTTACACACACACACACACACACACACACACACACACACACACACGCACACACACAAACACACACAAACACACACAAATACACACAAATACACACAAACACATCTTACAGAGTTATAGAAATGGCAAATACATTTGTATTACAAGGTACAGTAAATCTTACCTATAACTTGCAAATAAGAAACAAAGAAATCTTACAACTGTATGATTTACAATGGGACAGGTGCAAGGATTGTGTGGTCAGGAAATTCCGTATAGCTTGTTCAGATAGGGTTCATATTGAGATAGGGTAGGCAGAACGAGTGACAAATGTGTCCAAGGCATGATTCCGAGAGCATAATACGACCATTGTTACACTGTAAATTGTTCTATAACCATACGAAGTGCGTCACTGCATAATATCAGGCTCTAAAAGTGCCCTGGTGTGGACTATATGTGGCAGACTGTGCTAGGATACCCTGTCAAAATGGATAGTGTATTTCACAAAGTATGTAGCTCACAGACACAGAGGTCTCGAGTTGCATGGGGGAGGGGGGCTCTGTCATGTTGATATATTATTGAATGTGTAGTAATAGTGAAAGAGACATGTTAAGAGGAAATTAAGTTGTACGCACACATTGTGTGGCCTACATATCAAAAACAGTGACTGCCATGCTGTCTTGAACCTCATGCAGTTAGTTTTTCTTTCATGTCAGTGTTTTTCTTTTGCTATTGGATAAAGGCACCATAATATAAATTGAATGCTGTGAACTAGTCACTTTGGAGGGAGACGTTTTTCCCCGCAGTTCTGTCTAACCCTTTTACATATTGTAGAACATGGCAGAATAAGGTTTGACAAATGTTCTGTTTTTTGCTCTCATTGATTCTAGTTCAGAGCCCTTTCAGAAAGGATATTGGTTCTATTTCTTGCTTAACGGTGCGTCGAGGATGCCCCCTAAGCAAAAGTAACGGGTTCAAACTTCCATCTATTTCTTGATGACTAAATCAATATTCTATCCTGTTTGGTAGGGAAATACAGGACAGGGGAAGCTCTGAAGTGATTGAAAAGACTCCAATAATTGACACTTGTTCCACATAACTGGTTCTGAAGGGCTGTTGTGATCAGGATCAAGGAATTAAATGGCCTGAGACCTACTTGTTATCAAAAACAGTTTAAACCTTTACTTAATCTTGTAAAGAATCGGAGAGATAGGATCTTTGGTGACTTGTTATATCAGAAAAGGTTTTGCAAAACATCGGCTTGCCCCTGCCTCCTGATTGAATGTGAAGAGAAATTAAGGATCCATTCAAAAGTCCTGATGCAACTTTATAAAACCATTTGTTACGTAATTTTGATAAATGGCCCTGTTCTTTTCTTTATTGATTCCTTTTCCTTTCAGTTCTCCAGTACTCTAAATGCAAATGTCCAAGAAGGGAGAGTTGTTCTCTTGTGATGAGGTCAGAAGAAGAAACACGCCAGTTTTTACTAGGTCTGAGTGTGATGTTCACACCTTTATATTAACTGTCAAATTAAGCTGCCCAACCCAGTGGCTCGTATAACTTGTCTCACATGTTAGTGCCAGTCCAAGCACTCGTTGACAGCTGTAAAATGTTGTGTAGAGATTTTGGTCTGACCCTCATTTTATCTGTTTATTTGCTCATTCATTCATTCATTTATTCATTCGTTTGTTTATTCATTCTTTCTTTTGGTTGTTCCTTCATTTGTCCATCCATCCATCCATTCTTTTGTTCATTCCTTCCTTCCTTCCTTCCTTCATTTGTTCATTCATTCATTCATCCATTCATCAATTCCTTTCTTTCTTTTGTTCGTTTTTTATTCATTCATTCTTTTGTTCAGCTCATTTGTTCACTCAATCAGTTTAACCTTCAGCAATGACAACAAGAAGAACAGCAAAAGAGATGTGTTTGTCAGTGACGATGATGAGTGAGTGATGAATATAATTTCCTCAGTTGGAACCAGGTGTCATGAAACAAAGGAGTCCTTTAATTTACTTTTCCACTTTACCTGCTTGACCCAAATTCACTTGTCAATCAAAGCATTCTTCTAACAAAGGACCATTTGGTAATAGCTGGTCCCCCCTGCAGTTTTATGGCATAAACAGTGATGTTTTAAACGTTTGTTCCACAAAAGCAGCATTTTCTGGAAGGTGATCATTAAAACTAACACAAAAAGGAGAACCACATGAGATGTCCTTGTATATTTTATGATACAAACTGTACAAAGACAGTATCGTAGTGGGTGGCTGTTTTGTAATTATTGGTCCTCTGGCTTTTTTTATGACAGATTTTACTTTGAAGAGTGAAGAAGACACCTGTTTGTTTTAAACTGAAGAAGTCTGCTTTCTGGCAAAATACCTTTTCCATCTCCTTCAAAAACTGTTTCAACTGTGAGAATTCTTCATGGTTTTGCAGGAGAAAAATTCTTTACTCCAAAGTTTGAGACATGTTTACCCTTAAAACAGATGTGTGGATACCTAGAGATAGCAGGTTTTCCCCGAGGTCATATTTAAGTTAATGTTATCAGGTAATGAATCAGTTGAGCCTGAAGCGACCTGTCCTCCTCAGGTGTTACTATCTTCTCACCTGATCTAAAAGTTGGTCCAGACACAAAGAGATCTGACGACCCACGTGCCCTGTCCAGGTGTAGGGTTAGCAGGTAATTACGTTCTTATTCCCAACACAAAAGGCAGAGAGGTGGCTACTGGGGGTACTTTTGTTCCCATCATGTCAGTTGAATGCGTACACATTGAGTATTTTGTTGGGAAAATCGTGGCAGTGGTACTCATGAATGTGAGCTGATAGGCATGTTGCCACCAATCTTTATTGTTGCACCTGAATGTAATATTTACAGGCAACTGATTTATAAGGAGGAAAAGAGGTGATGTGTCAAAATTGGCAGTATCATAATGCCTTGAGTAACTTTTATTTCAGCGTTTAGTGTACATGGCCCTTGGGGCGAGTCAAATAATGGGAGATTTGTTTGAGTAAACAGGGAGAGGGTGCAAAGAAAAAGGGAGAGGAGGAGAGAAAGTGAGGAAGGAGAGACTATTTAGCTAGACCCCATGTTCATTCCATTTGATTGACAGTATCAAACAAAACATCCACAGATAGCTTACTACTCTCACTTGATTGACAACATGAAAACAGACACGGTCCTTGGAATAAGCATCTGAATGAAACTTCCAGCAACAGGCAGTGTCTCTTTAGGATTGGCTTGCTGTCATAATATTGAAGTCATCTGGATTATAATGAGTTTTATTTGCAAGTTCTTGCCAAATCAATGGACAGCCAAGAGGTTTCTCTTTTACAGGGGCTTTTTTTTTGAGAAAATCATGTTGCCTGTAACTTTCCTGCCTTTCAATTCCTGCCGCTATCAGAACTTGTTTGAAAGAGGCACAAGGAGTTTATTTGCCTTCGATAACAGTTGTGGTGGGAGTTTTATTCTTCCTGTTTGCTCTGCGATAAGGGAGTTGAAAGGTAGTACCATTTTGCAGGTTGCCTTCGCGGTGTTTGCCATGCGCCGTGTTGTAGCAACACACCAGACAGCGGTTCCCACTTGATGTAAGTGTTAAAGAGCTGTATGGCCTAGATTCCTACTTAAATCTATCCTCTCTTTACACTTCACTGTATTCATTTGTAGATTAGAGTGCAGGTCTCTGAATACGTAGGCTACTTTTCTTTGACTCTGAGACTCTTTCAAGTTTAGCTATCCAATCTGCTTACTAGTCATAGCGTGTGACAGAGGTGCTATATGGTAGATAAAATCAGTTTCAAGTAGCACAAAGACATCACTAGTATGGTTTAGCCACTGCTATATGGTAGATAACGTCAGTTTCAAGTAGCACAAAGACATGACCAGTATGGTTTAGCCACTGCTATATGGTAGATAACGTCAGTTTCAAGTAGCACAAAGACATCACTAGTAAGGTTTAGCCACCCAGGGTTGGTTTGTGCTGGGGAGTCAATGTGTTCTTTGTTGGACAACATGAGTGTCCTGGTGGCTCCTGACCTCCTTGTTTCCTCCAATTTCAGTTCATCCATGCACCCATGTCTCCTTGTTAAGCCATGCGACCTCGGAATGACCCATGTCCATGCCAACAGATTATACAGATCATCCCCTATCAGATGATGAAAAATTCACAAAAGAAATCACAGCTTCATCACTAGATGCAGTAGCCTGGGTGCTATCCTATTTCTACTGGGGCTCCCACATTCGCTACCCTAAAATGATATTTTTAGGGTAGCGAATGTAGGAGCCCGGTAGAAACAGGATGGCACCCAGGCTAAGATGCAGTTCTGCCATTTGCTGTTCCTTGTACTGACTGAGATAGGGAAAAGATGGTTGAGAAGAACGCAGGACTGTCTCCAGGACCCGAGATGGAAATTTACTTGTTGGGACTCAGCGAGGGACAAAAATTTCACCGCGTCCATCCAAAAGATCTGAACTTCTTGGCTTGAAATTGATGAAAATGTATTTCTGTAAGCTTGAAATGATTTAACAACAAAAATTAACAATATGAACTATCAAATTAACAACTTGAATTCCCAAACAATGGGACTAAAAAAAAGTTTAAAGCTGGAGACAGGTTCTGGTGCATAGTCTGCAAATATCGGGAATGTTAGACAGTGAAAGAAAGAACAGTGCGTTCACCATGCCGAAAGCTAGGACTGAACGGCTGAAAAAGTCTTTCCTACATTGTGCCGTAAGACTCTATAATGATTCTGTTACTTAGGTCTCTTGCTAGCACTACCTCCGACTGTCTTGTTTGATTTGAATAATGTAGATATGTTGGTGTGTAATCGCTTGGTATTTTTTACCAACCCTTTTAACAAACTGTACATAATTCAGGGAGGCCCATGTAAGTTTGTCGTTCGAATAGATAAATGAATACTGAATAGATGAGTAAATACTCATCCTGTACTTTTAGTACTGTTCATTGGTTCTAACTTGTGATACTCTCTTGGGAGAAGCTACCTTTGATCATGGCATTTGCAAATTTGGTGCAGACAATTGTGAGGGCTCTATTGTGATCATATCCCATGTTCTTTCCAGTGGACCCCTCAGGCTAGGGTATATCTCTTTTCCAGAAGCGCAAATGAAATGGTCAATTATATCCAGACACCCCTAGGGCCCAAGATGGGTTATGATTGCAAACATAAGAAGTTGTGTCCAATGCAGCAGCAGATGAGGATAATTATGAATTATTAATTGCATAATCGTTGTATATATATATATGTATCATTATCAGTTTCAGTGATATAAAGGGAACGAACATGCATGGTAAGCTGCTGTGACTAGAAAACTGTTCCAAGGCATATACATTGTAGGAAGTTACACAGATACAGTATGACCTTGTTAGCTGGTGCCCTAGCCAGCCCCCCAAGTTAAGGTATCAGTTTCACGCACCCCTCTGAGCAGCAGTGTCCTACCAGTGACCACCCATTGAAGCAATACAAAGCAGACCCATCTACAAACCTCTCTCTACTGTACCTCTGTCCACAGAAGTCGTTCTACTGTGTTGTACAACTGGGAAAACACAAGTAGCATGGTCGGGCCTCTTCCACAGTGATTCTGCATGGAGCTTAGTGTACTGAATCCCAACCTGAAAAGATTAAGGGGATTAAGTTGGGGTTGGCGACCCTTTTGGATTTGTTAATGGTCAGGTGGGATTAAGGTTGTCAGGTACTCAGGGAGGGCCCAAATGCCTGATTTCACCATGGAGCTGCCTTTTTTGTCTATACACTACTACAGATGGCGCAGAAAGAGTTACATACTGTCATACACATGAAGTAGCAATGCTTACATTGCAGCAATTCTTACATAATACAGGTAGTGAAAGCAGCCGTAGTGACAATGCCGTTTTTTTTTGTCTCAAGTATGTATTAAACTGAAAAGAAATGACATTTTTCCGTACAAAGATACCACTTTCCCCCCTTTTGAGACATTCGTATTACACTAATACTTCTGAGAAAGAACTGCTTGATCTCACACACTGCTAAGTCAATAAGTGGGTACAAAGCTTTGTTTTCCAGGATATTAACCATGATTGATCACATTTTGATGAGATAACTTGTTGAAGAACTACTGTAACTCTTTAGCACTTTCCCCACCATCTGTGGCAAGGGGAACGAGCACCCTGTGGCTACCTAGTATCAATCAAGTGGCAATGGAACAAATTAAGAAAATATTTCATGTTGTTTGGGGGTGTAGGTTGTATGACAGCTCTTCCTCGCTTCCTGCTGAGGGGCTCCAATGCCCAATTTAGCTCCGACCAGATTGCAGATGGTTTTTCCATACATGTATCCTGTGGATAACGTCTCACCCCATCACTGCTAGGTAAGCTGGAGCAAGGAGAAACCTTCCTGCAGGTGCTGACACGTCGTAACAAGTGAAGACTGGGGCATTTTCGCTGAGTTGGGCCTAGCTTAGCTTGCTACTACTAGCTTGCCTCTTCTGCAGGCACAGCAATGATCTCCCTGGCATTAGATCCTGGTCCATTTATTGGAAATCGCAAGTCATCCTGTTTCAGTTCCAGGCTTTTGGTAAAGGTAGAGCCTGGAACTGAAACAGGATGACACTCAGGCTTAGCTGCCTGTAGAAGCTTATAGTGACAGAGAAAACCCGCCTGTAGCCCTTGGAGAGGCTGGTAGCCAGGCTACTTGAGCAACAAGTTCCCCCTTTGCTAGTCTTTTCTCACTCCACCCACGTGCGAAAATGGGTACCCGCATTTCAATACTGTGCTCTGGAGATAGTGATAACAACTCACTTTGACTACCTTTACCTTCTTTTCTACTTTTGTAAAAGAGTGTTGGGTACACGTGGCATGTCTTGCTGAGTGATTGAAAGGACCTCTGTGAGTTTGTCTGGCATAATGTGGAAACTTCAAGACTGACAATAGCAAACGTCAAATCACACAAAACTGACAAGGGACAAAAACATTCTGCCAACCAATAGTCTGCATCACAATAAACACTATGTGCCTTTAACAGATCGCTGTCAATCTTACCCTGAAGGGGACTTAGTATCAATGACATTTTGAAAGGACGGTATGATTATGCCGGACAGTGGCATGTGACAGGTAGCTTTATGGGTGTCAGATACGCACGGCAACCCTAAGCTCTACCTTTACTGGTATTTACAGAGTAGAGCCTTTCATACCTGGGTATTATGGAGAAGTGAAAAAAGATAAGGACGTGCTTACACGTTATCAGAAGCAGTGATTGGTGATGTTTCCCCTGACTAGTTACAGGCTTTCTGTAACGTTTTGCACTGACACTACCCATCATTATGTTTACACCTCTGTTCATTATACATACATCAATTTTGAATACTGTTGAATGCTAGATAAATACTGTAAATGCAGAAATGTTCGCGCTGGTTTTATGTTCACGGTTTTCGCGGCGACCATTTCACCGCAAAATTAAAACCACCGCGAACATTTTTGTCCAATTCTGTAGCAGTATGTGACTACAGTGCTGCCGCAAACTTAAAACCACCGCGAACCCTACATTTTTGTCTTAGCGCGAAATAAAAACCACGCGAACTTAAATGCATTTACAGTACTGACTTTCTTACCTTTACAAACCGACTTGTTTACAAACATGGTTTGGAGTCATTCACACATAATGTCCCTTTATGCAAATTAGATCATTTACACCATAGAAAGATATGCTTTTTTCTTAAAGGTGTGAAAACTTCAAAATTAGCGGTTCATAGAGTTGAATTTGTATATGGTACTGTATGTAATAGTTGGTCCACCATTGTTACTACTTGGCAGTTTTCCATATGGCATATACTGAGTTGGACTTCACACAATGCCCCCACAGAAAATAGAAGACTTCTTCTCTCTTCCTCAGCATCTGGCTTCTTGGAAAACATTTTGCCTCGTTTTTGAGTGGCATGAAAGCAAATGTAGAGGGATCCCCACAGTCCTTCTGGGTACTGGCTGAAGAGAGATGGAGGCCATCTGGGAAGGAGGAGGTATCCTCTGGTGTAAGATTATGTTGTCAGAAAACTGGCTACCACTAAACTCATTCACCAAGTGGTACATTGACTTTTACACTGTTATTCTTGCAAAAGATTGGAGGAAGAAACCTTGCTTGTTGTTGGGGTGGAAATGTCATTGTGAGATTTTATGCTTGTGCAATTTGGCTGGGTTAGTGCCAGGAGAATACAGGCATTTGGCTGAAAATCTGGTGTTAAATAGGATGAATCGATTGGTTACACCTGGTGAATGGGGTCTTTTGTACATCAGGCGTGTCATCTGGTAGCTAAGGGGTCATGTGATACCCAGAGAATTGGAGTCAGAGGGTGGGTGTGTCCTCTTGCCTGCCCCCCTTCCTTTTGTTGTTCATAAAAAAAGTTGATGAAAACATATGTCACATCTCTTTTCATGGTGAAATTTTGGTATATCAACAAACTCTAAAAGAAGCCATCCTAGTTAGTTTACTACGGGGGGCTCCTGTACTGTAGTTATGGGACTCAGGCTAACTAACTCTAAAAGTAGTTTCTAGGAATCACATTGCAGGATTGAATTCTCAATTTGGGGAAAAAGGTGATCTTCACTACTCTAAGAAAGTAGAATGTGTCTGTCTGTTTGGAAAGATTGGATGGTCCTTATGTAGAGGTGTATGTAATAATTACTGTAACGTTAGGCCATACTTATTTATTTTCTTGGTTAACGGAATAAAAAAAGATTTTTTTTGTGCTAAAATTAAAAATAAAAATCCGTTAACCAAGAAATTAAATTGGTGTGGCCTTACTGGTTTGCCTGCAGTTGAAAGGATTCTATCCAATCACTAGGGTCAGAGGTTATACAGCTTAATGCAAAGAAATGACATCCGGAGCTAATAGGATTGCCAGCTATGATGTTGTATTAGTTCATCCCCCTCTACCTGTATTCCTTACCATTGTGAAAGGGATAGTCCATTGTTGTTACCTGTATTCCTTACTCTTGTGAAAGGGATAGTCCATTGTTGTTTGCACAGGGCTTAGGGGACTGCATGGGAAAGAAGAGCGAGAGTCGTTCTCATGTTGAGGAGGGAGTAGGTTTGCAGGTTGTCGTATTTTCATTCCAGAAGAACAGATCTTAGCCTGGATGCCAGACCCACCGCACACCGTGTGGCATCGTGTGGCGCAATCTATAGGGTGTTTCGCCTAGAACCGAGAGGTCCCGGGTTCGTAACCACTGGTATGCCTGGATGTTGTGCCCTTGGAAAAGGCACTTCACACGACTTTCCTCACCCCAGGTGTCATTTTGGCAATTGAAATTTATGAAAATGTTTATTATGTACAAATGTATATTATGATATCAAAACCATTAAACCTTCAAATGTGCAGTGAAAGAAGTGGATAACTAAGAAAGTGAGAGAATGATATCGAAACCATTAAACCTTCAAATGCGCTTAAGAAAGTGAGAAAAGCAGAGAACTAAAGATACTTTCTCTTTGGGTCAGTAAGTGTTGGCTAACTTTCTCCTTTCCCATCTTTAGAAACTTAACTGACCTCATTTTCATGCCACTTACGTTTGCAGCTAAAACAAGAAAGTTGTGTACATTGTCGGCAAATGGAGCATCACACTGTTTTTACACACAGGCCTGCCACAGTTGAACAAGATGGCTTGTTGAGGACTGGAAATGTATGGTCATATGTAACCCCCTGGAGCAGACAATGCAGCTATTATACCTTTTATCCGAACAGCCTCCAGCAGTTGGCCAGTATGAATTGTAATAGCTAAAACTCACGCTTTTCCTCCTCGGCTGAAAGGAAGTGTTTTTCCCCTCACTTTCTTCAATCCACCACACATCAAATTACCCAGAAACCTCTTCTGTACTGCTGATCTGGGGTGGATTTAGGGATGATCCTCTGATCTCCGCGGCTTCACGGCAAATCCAGGGTTGACTGGTTCTTGTAGTTTATCAAACAACTACAGGATCAAGCCTAGCTCCAGCGGGAAATCAAGAAACTGTATCATTATGGAAAGAAGAAAAACACTATTTAAAGATGGGTGTTTGTGCGTAACTGGCTCTCTTTACGTAGGATTATTTTAAATGGTAAATGACTGTTTTCAAAAGACTGTTTTGACGATACTCTGCTGCTAGGGGATTTCTTTATCCCGTAAATTATATGATTAGACTGTCTGCAGCTTTTTGATTACAAAGTTGTCCTAAAGTATTCCAGAAAGATTTCTTGAAAGCCAGTGGTCTTTCAAAGGCATTCAAATAAAGTACAATGCTATTTTTTGTACAAAAACCTCTAATTGTATGGAATCAACAGAATCAACAAAAGTTCATAATAGCTTGGAAATAATTACAGTTAATGCTAATAGTACAATAGATATCAGTTAACGGATATGATATTGAAGCCCAGAAATCCACTGTCAACTAACTCTTTCTACTGGATAGAAAGTGCCTGTTGTTAGTTGACAATTACAAATTGTATGTAGCGTTGTGGGATGTCTTGGCATTCAAAGAGAGAATCCACCAAAGGTCCCCTGTGCTTGGACAAAGTTGAAGGGCTGTTGTGGTGAGCTCAACAACGCCACATGAGATACGATGATCTCCCTGGATAGGAAATATCTCAGTCTGAGAGGAAGCTCCTAATGAAGACCGGAGATAACCCAAACACTCAAGCCCACAAGGAGAGAAAGGAATTGAAGATAGTTAGCATCTTTAACCTTGCTGAAGTTGCTGGCAGTATCAGATGGCTCTGAGTATAATTGCTAGTCTTTGATGTGATTCTCCTTCGGCAGACTTCCAATATGTCTGGGCATCAGGACTCCACCAAGAACTCTTCTTAGGCTGCCGGAGCACCACATGTTGAATACCAGTTGATTAGTGTATTACCTGTCCTCAGGCTCCCTCATCAGTTACTGTAAATGCAGAAATGTTCGCGATGGTTTTATGTTCACTGTTTCCGCAGGGAACGTTACTTTCAGCGCGAACTCGTGATCGCCGCGAAACTTTTTGCCCACCTATGACTGCAGCGCTACTAATAATAATATAGTATTATTTCAAACGCGAACACTTCATTTTTTCTCTGCTGCAAAATAAAAACCACGTGAACTTAAATGCATTTACAGTATGTGTATGGTGCATTGAAAAATGACCTAACAGCACAGACTTTCCTCTTAGCTTTGTTGGATTGTTGATACTTGTAGAAAAGTATGTTGTGGACTTCTAGTTTGGAGAAGTCAAGGCTCACTAAAGAGCCCACATCAGCACAGTTACAAGCCTTCATGTTGTGGTGTGAGAAATATGTCTATACCTTCTTGATGTTATAACCCAATCCGCGATGGACACAAAGCAGAACATGCCAGAGGTGTTTGGGTTAGAACGCTTCTTTTTTGGGATCAAAGCTAAGGTCAGTGACCCCCAGGGCACAGGTATGTAACCTTTGACCAGCCACAGGTGGGAAAAGGGCTTTATTGGGGATTTGCACAAAACCTGGTTTTGCAATAAAGCTCAGATTCACCATCAACACTATCAGACTCACTATCTTTTTTCAAGAATTTTTAGTACTCATAAGGCTCGAAATTCATTTTTGGGAATAAGTGCACTGGTGCACCTAGCCAAAAAAGTAGGTGCACAGAGGGAAATTTGGGTGCACAACATAACATAAAGTAGAATGTCAGCAAAACATAGTTACAAAGTTAAGCACTACTGCCTTTCTTATATAAGAACTTCAATCTGTAATTCTATAAGCTTCACTTTCAAATTTCAAAGTAATACATCAAGTAAAGTACAACAAAGGTTATATTGCTTTATCTGATACTTAGACTTCAAGAATATTCTGTATACTAGTGTACAATTGTACATTTACCCTATAGTGTACAGAAATCTGTAAGTGCACTGGCTAAGTACTATGAACTACCAAGCATAAGCCTTTGGCAAGGGGAAAAACATAGTCCCACAATCTGACCTTGGTGTTTCTAGCTAGAGCCCAAATACACACACAGAAGTAGTCAAGTGTGTGATTGTGGTAATTTTGTTGGATTAGCAACAAGCACTTCACAAAAAGGTGTGTATTGTGGAAATTATCACTACCAGGATCACCAAACAATCGGGCACTAATCTACTTAATCCTGCAATTTGGGGCTCTAATTGTTCCTTGTCCAATACACACATGGATAAGTGACAGGCTGTCAAAAGGCTAAATCACAGGGGGATACTGTTTATTTTCTGTGAGGGAAGTGATCTTGAAAAGGCTTATCCTTATAACAAATCCATCGGCCAGTCCTTGGACTATTGTTGGGGGGTATTTGGCTTGAGAACCCGAACCGTCATGAAAGAGGGGCCTTATATGACAGGGGTTCGAATTGACTGTGTTTTGAAAATATTTTCTAGTGCTGTTGGCACGCTGGTGCGAAGAGTCTTTTCAAAATATCCAGCATGACCGGTGTGGATTCAGCTGGGAGGTGTTAAAAAGATGCAGCGACCCTTGGTGTGTGGTGAAGATGCAAGAATGTGGCAGAAAAAAGGGACGAAGTCCCTGCGGCATGACTCTACACAACAAGCCAACAATGCTCGTCCCCGTACAATACAGCACAGTTGAATGTAGCACTTTAGCAAGTGAATGAAGCAACGTGTCAGCTAATTTTGGAATGGTGAGAAAATAAATGGGCCCTCGGAAATGGAAGGGTTTGGTATTTTTAGGTACCAGAGGATTGGAATAGTTGTTAGGCATTAGGAGAAAAGGGATTTCTTTTGGGAAAGGGATGGCATAGCTGTAATAATAGAAGGTCACAGAGATGGCCTGCAGTGTTTTTTTTTTGCGGAAAGGTTTTCTTACCATGCTTTAGGGCATATGTGTATCCTCTTAGTTGAAAGAAATGTTTTACAAGTATATTACGTATACTTGATATCAGCAATGTTTTTCATTCAAGATGATCAAATATATCACTAGTGAAAATGCATTACTACTGGTATCTAGGTAATAGATGATTTGAAGCAATAAGCTAATGCAGGTTTTTTAATTGTCTGTATCTGTATCTATGTAGCCGGTATAACCGCCCTTCGGCGGAACACACCAGCTTCGCACAGCAGCAGCTGGTTATATTACACCGAAAGACCTTGTCGCGTGGTGTAGAGGTCTGAGCACTCTGCCACTAACCACATCTGAAATTCCGTGGAGCCATAGGCCCGGGTGTGGATATGACTGGAAAAGAGTCGCGCCGTCCTCTCTTCGGAGGAAGTGAAGTTGGCGGTCCTGTTTATGAGAGGGCTTCTGTGAACTCTGCATGTAAAAGAACCGAACACACTTATCGAGAAGAGCAGGGGTGACCCAGTGTGCTTGGCAAAAAAACACAAACTGTAGCAAAGCCGCATTGCACTACCACTAGCTACTTCCTAATCTCCAAGCAGATCCCCACTGGGCGCGAAAATCATATATGCTAGCCAGAGAAGGTCCAGTCTGCCAGTCGCCAGAGAAGGTCCAGTCTGGACTGGCTGACTGGACCTTCTCTGGCTAGCATATACGATTTTCGCGCCCGGTGTGGATCTGCTTGGAGATTAGCTACTTCCCTCAGTGGATGATGACTGCTTTATCTTTTAGGCAAAAGAACCTGTCAGTTATTGAGACACTGGGGAGGGAGGGGGGTGGCTTGATGTGACACATGTCATGGTGATTTGTCAGCATCTATCAAGCACCCTGCTGAGACCCTGTCAATTTCTCCCAATAACTATTCATGGCCTCCTCATCTCCTAACAGTGATGAAGAAGCCGAGTAATTTACGAAGGAAAAGTTTCCTCTTCTGTAAGGTTTGACGTTACTCAGTGTATGGACAACAGCTACATGTAGTTCCTCACAATACAGAAGTCTGAATCTTGAATCAATGTCAGATGATATTACAGAAGAACTAACCTCCTTGCTTCTACAATGGATTTGATAGATTTGACTCTACAAGTATAAGATGATCATTTTCTCTACAGTGCGATGGACCCCTTCCACCTATTGTGTTTTTGACAGCAGAAATTCTCACATGCTTTTGCTGTATTGTGTTGACTAAGCAGATAAGGGCCTGAGTAGTGGATTGATTGATCTGTGCTGATGAATTCTATTTTAGTGGGCTGGGAGGAATGTTTAGCAGCATGTAAATAGGCATTGTTGTGAATTTCTCTGCTTCCTTTCAGGGACCCCACACAATCCCTTAGACAATTAAGAATAGCAGTGCTTATATAAAGACAAAAGGTATAAACATATACACTTCAAATGGAAGTGTAAATGTCTAGTTATGGCTTAACATTAGAACAAACAATGGGGATTAGCTAAAAGCATTTCTGACAAAAGCCTACTCACTGTAGAAAAATGTTCTCAAGACATGTTTTGCATGTGTCATGTGTATGCTGCCCAGCATCTACAGCTCCATGAATGCCCTATCACTCATAGGATGGTACGCATTAAAACTAGTGTAAATACTGGCTAAGTGGAGCCAACAGATCTACCATGTTTAGCCTTTTAACCAATTGTGTTGGAATGAAGTAGGTTAAGAAATAAGGTTAGGACTCAATAGGAGAACTTTGCGACTGCCACATACGGGCTGTGAAGGCTGGACAGACCATGAGGATTGAATCAGAACTCAACAATCCTTGTCCTTCTCTCTCCAATGTTGTCAGCATTAGTTAGCATCTTTATTGGCAACTGGCTTTCTTTTGTTTGATTTGTTGTAGTCTGTTTAGATCTTGTTCTTTTTTTAACCGCAGCTAGATATTTTTATAAATCTTACAGTCGGATCCTTAATCATGAAGCATCCGGCACCGTCAAAAACTGCCTTCTTGCAATCTGACTTTTGGAAACCGTCTGCAGATTAATTAGTCTGTTTTTTTAATTAAAGAAAAGGTGATGTACAAGAATGAAGGTTGTACTTACATGTATGTATACAGAACATGTTATAATTGAAGTGTCAGGTTGCTGGTTTGAAAAGCTACATTGATGCGTGCATTCGTCAGTCACATTCATCTGAAAAAAAGAAGATACAGTATATAAGAGATATGGTTCCTCTTAGGACTCTTAACGACTGGAGTTAAGGTTAGTTAACCCCTTGCCCTGCGGTAATGAAGAAGAGAGATACCAGAGCACATGAACGGGGAATGTTAGGAGAAGAACTTGACCTGTCTCTTGACCTGAGAAACAGAGGTAGCTGGAAATGCCTGTGGGTAGACAATAGGGGTCTGGTGTGTGTTCATGTAGGTGGTCTAGAACCTGAGGGTAGGGGGGTCTTTTTACGTTCACCGAGATTGTTTTTACCTTTGCCAAGAAGGCTATGTCTGTGTGCGTGTTTGTCTGTCTGTCTGTGGACAACATAACTCAATAAGGATCTTTATGACATTTGTTGTGTTGGTTGGTTGGTGTTTGCAAACTGAAGATTATGGGCCCCCTTGCAGCTGTCCATGATACTGCAGCAGTTCTTCCTGTTTTGATGTCAAGAAGCTATGGATGGATTGTCATGAAACTTGGTATGTTGTTACGTCTTGTCATATGGAAGAAATGATCAAATTTTAGGCCCCCTGGCAGCTTTCCTTCGTACTCCAGCTGAACTTTTGGTTTGATATCTCATGTTCGGGGCAAGCTATGGTCATGATTTTTGGATGGTAGATACCTCTTGTGCTCAGGAAGAAATGACATAGGTTTGGGCCCACTAGTTCTATCATGTTTAGAATTCCAGTGCAGTATGTCTTCCATCTTTTTTTTTTTATGGGAGAAGAACTTCCGAGCCTGTTATATTGCCAGGCCCAAAGACATGTGGTGAAACAGGGACTTGGAAAGAGATCAGCTTGAAGTAAACATTTATAATATGTTAGACTACACAAAACAATGGGCAGGCTAGCCATTAATGGTTAAAAGTGAAATATTTATTCCTGAGAAGCTCTCTGTCCCTATTAGTTCTTGGGGTTTGTAACTCCTGGTTAATGTTGTCATCTTTGATACCACTGGTGCATTCCTTCCTTGTTCCTGAACACTTCATTACCTCACTTTTGCTCTGTTTTGGTTTCCCGACGCTTCCTTTTGCTGCAAACAATTTTACAATTTTAAAGATCATATAAGATCTTAGAATTCTTCCCCTTTCTCAAATTACAAAAAGTGGTGGGAAGCTACAGACAAAACTGCCCAAGAAGACCACTCAGTGGACGGTTAGAATCTGGTCTATGTAAACAGGTGGTCAATGGGAAAAATTATCTAAGGGACCATCAAAAGTGGTCTCACATTGGCCGGGTGGTCTTAATGTAGAGGTGGTCGATCGTGTGCTCCTCCATGCAGCATGTGGTACACATTTCTTGTGAAATATGCTTGTCCTGGCAATGGGTTAGCAGCACAAATTGACTTGCTGTCGACATGTTCCACAATATTTATTTAGACCCCAGGAACTTTGTAAACCTCTTCCATGAACTCAGGTGCCACCAGAGGAAAGAGCTCCATGTCGGTTACATTCAGGTCATTGTCGTAACAGCTTCCATCTGTCCCACACAGATAAACTCGTCCTAACCGGATTTTTTTCCTGCTTTTTGTTTATTCCGAAGTCACCTTTATCTGAGAGTGCTTCCTTCCTCTCTTTTTTTCTGTAATTACTGAAATTTAGACTTCCGGATGATTTTAGCTTGTTTGGTCTGGATAACTGACAGCTTCCATACCTTGTTAGTAAAACCAGAAGTTAAATCTCTCTGAAATGGCTTTGAACGGCAGATACAGTTACATCAATTAATGGCATTTTCATGTATTCCTGTATCAAGTATGAAATAATTATCCAATGTTTAGCCTATAAGCGATATTGTTAACACATGTCTATCCCTCTGTAAAAACATATTTCCTCGTTCAAAGATTGCCGACTTAGTGTATACACCTGTCGCTGGTTAAAATGTCATGCAAAAATTGTGATGATGGTACTCTTGGTTTATTTTTGGTATAAATTTGTTTCTTCCTACTTTGCCTCTACCTCCATATGGTAAAGACTTCAATGAGGTTGATTGCACATAAGATCACAAGGTCATTCCACTTGGTAATGTAGAACTTCATGTCTATGAAATAAAAGATAAACAAAATGTCTATGTCTATGTTCCAAACTCATAATACATGTATGTTATGCTGATGCTTTAGAATTCAGGACAGCTTATTTTTATGCCAAAAGTGCTTTCAGTATAATGCATGGCAGGAAAGCATAGTATGTAATGCATATGTAGACAACTGGCTGAAAGGCAGATTTTGGCGGGGCTTGACATTAAGTTAAGAATCCGTTAAGAATTTCAATCTGTAATTCTATAGCTAAGTTCAAAATTTTAAAGTGATACATCAAACAAAGTACAACAAGTATTACTTTTTCTGATACTTAAATTTCAAGAATATTATGTATACTAGTGTACAATATCACCGCTGCCCTATTGCCTACAAAAATATCTAGGTGCACTGGTGCACCCACATCAAAAATTAGATGCACAGCTCCAATTTTGGGTACACAAAGGTGCACATGCACCCAGTATTTCCAGCCCTGGGAGGGCAACATAAGCTGTGACCCCTATCAAAAATAAGCCATTGCAACAGTTACTGTGCTGAAGTATATCCAAACAGGCGCTTTATTGGTTTAGTAAGTGAGAACCCAAGAGACTGCTAATTTTCAGCCAGGCTACTGTCAAGGGCCACTGTGCTGGGAAAGTGCTACAAGTAGTTCTGTTAACATGCCTGGGAAAAGTAGAATGACTCCCACAGCCTTGTGACCTTACTTTTTAATTTCATAATTTCATAAATGAAAGAGAAAGTATATCCTTGATGCAAAAAGTTTTAGGAAGCAATTTGCCAAACTCCCCATTGTGATCATTTCACATTTTTCTCTACCTGAGTATCACAATGCTTGGATGATATTGCCAAGCAACTTTCTTCATACCTTTCTTTGAGTGTCAATCAACGACTACTTAGAGAGGTTGCCACAGGTCACAACACAAGGTCCACAAACTTCCATCAAAAGAGGAAAACATCTGTAGATATGGACAAACATATACAAATGTATGTCTACTAGTAGAACTAGGTTTGCTTTTCTGATCATTTCCAATATGAACTACTGCAGCTGAAAGCCTGCCTGCTGAAAAGAATAATATTTAATGATGCTTCCTTCTAGCTTTAGACAGAATGTGCTGGACTTTTCAAACTGCCTCATGCTCGCACGATACATGAAGTTTGTTTTGTTTTACTGCAAAAAAAAGGCAGTTAGCACTTAGAGTACGTCTGAGAACTGTAGATCATTTCAACTATCACCACCCGGCGCACACATGTTTCATCCCCACAAACGTCTGATGGCCGGAGACACTGTCTCCATTGGATTTGTCTGGGAATCCCGCCCCCCTCCCCACTTGACCTTGGGGATAGCCTCCAGGCACCCAACAATGTCAACAGCATTCCTGACCCTTCTAATTAATGTTTTACTTCTAACGAGTTAATTTAGCGGTTCTGAGTAGTTCTCCTGGGGCCGGTCTACAAATATCTACTAAGCCCGTTACTCTATCATACTCTTATAACTAGTTGGTGACAGAGTCAGGCATTGGCTTTGAACATGAGCTTCGTTGGCCCTGAGAAAAAATAGGAAACATCCCTATAGCTGTAACACTAATTTTGATCGCTTATTGGCTTGTTAAGAGTAAGTTAGTGAGTGTGTGAGTGTGTGAGTGAGTGAGTGAGTGAGTGAGTGAGTGAGTGAGTGAGTGAGTGAGTGAGTGAGTGAGTGAGTGAGTGAGTGAGTCGGAGTGAGGGAGTAAAGGTTGATTTGCCGTATCAGTTCTCTGTACTTGATGGAAGTGTGAATGTCCTCTAGGAATATAGTTGGTCAGACAGTGAGTGTCTGTAAGATCAGTTTGTGCAATCTTCAGGAAACCTAAGTAACCATCTTGTCTGTGTTGGAACAGTATGATGGTGTCCACCTCTTTCCTCAACAGGAATTTCCCAGCCTGTATCAGAGCTTATACCCCCTAAAGAATTACATCCCAAAAGGACAAATTAAAGGAAAGTCTTTACTGTAAAGATATAGTCCCGTTGATTAAGAAGATAAGGATCAGTGTGCGCTGGAAGTACCCTGGCTTCCACGGCTTGTAGGTCGGGCTCTTGGCAATGAGTCTGGCTCTATGTGGGGGACTATGGGGCCAAAGATCACGGTCAGATGGATTCTGTTTGCTTTGAAGTTTGATTCTTGTTTGTAAAAGGCATTTTCTGAAATACCTGTGAGAACCGAAGGCTCTGTAACAGTCTGAATATGGCCGCTTTAATTGCATGATTTAGAGGAGACTTGTATGTGGATCACAGAGAGGAAAGTTCCACACACAATTCCGTTTGGGAGACGCCCAAGAACACGTCCCCGCACAAAGTGAGCTCTTCCTCCTAAACACATAGTGGGAGCTTCTGCAGTCAACTTGATAGTCCTGTTTGCCATCTTCTCTGTCAGGCTCGTTTGTTGAGCAAGTACCGTTTTCGATAGCGATCCCCTTCGGTGGACGGAACGAACGCGGCGAAGAATGCGGCTTGGAAGGAGCAAGGTCGCGCGTAGTCAAACCATAACACGGTTTCTGGCAGAAGAGCTCACTATCTGCGCTATTCTGAGACGCTTTAGATTAAGGCTTCGACCACAGTATTAAACAAGTTCTCGTGTTCTGTAAACATTGTGGAATACAACATGGTAAGGTTCTGCTCAAGCCCCCTTTAAGGTGACCCTTCCTGCCACGATCGGTGATAGATAGTCAGACATTAGTGGTTATCGCTGACGACAATCCTATGACCTTGATAACATAGATATTTCTCATGACGGTACATGTGTGTGATTTTCAATTCTACATTAAGTCTGAAAAGTGAAAGTGATCTTAAATACTGCTCAGACTTCTATCATGTTTCTTAAACTTCCTTGTCTATACACATTATTCCTTTGATGACATCCCTTGACTTAGACATAGCTCCTTACCGTATGTGATTTTCAGTACCATATACAGGTAAAAGTGAAAGTGACCTTAAGGCCACACCAATTTAATTTCTTGGTTAACAGAATTTTAAAAAAAATGCTAGATTGGAAAATCCACAGGAAAACAGAAACTCAGAGGAAAGTTTGTACTTTGGTGCAGACAGTTTCAGGGAATGAACAGGGTCAGGTGCAAGTTTTCACTCCAGCCTTCTGTTTTGATGATGTCCTCGTGCTAAAATAAAAAAAAAAAAAAATCCGTTAACCAAGATATTAAATTGGTGTGGCCTAAGTGCACAGATTTCTGTCTGGTTTCCTGGAATTCCTTCTATATACACTCTTCCTTCATGATCTGATGGTTTAAAATTTCTCTCTTAAACACGAAGCTTCCTTTGTGATGTCGGAAAAGGAAGATGACTTGTTCAAGACAAAGTGGCAAAAGTGGACAGACAGATTTGTGAGAAAGAAAGCTGCCGTGTAGCACCAAACTTAAGGCATGCCTCAACTTCTTTTACTAAAGGAACTTCCGGAATCACCGGCGGGTTACATAGATCCGCCAATTTGACAAACATTGGGTTTGAGAGATGTCTAGTTGTTGTAAAGAAGAGAATGTGTAACAAGTCATCTAGAAACTTTTCTTTTTAATATCTTTAAAAAACTCTCTGATTAGTTTTAAGGGAAGATCATTAGGGTCCAGTGGCAGATTGGCTAGGCTAGTGGACACAAGATCATGGGTTTCATTCCTGGCTAGACGTTGTGTCCTTTAGGTGCACTCATGTTGTTGTGTAATCGTCCTATTGAATTAATGTCTACTTTGTCCACCGTAGTGCAGCCTAGTGCTCGAACCTAAGAAATTACTTATTCGGCTGCAAATCTTAACCTAAACCAAAAACATGTTAATACGCGACTCTTGCAGACTTGCTTATACGCACAAGTGTGACAGGGGCTTTACACAATGATAAAATCCGACTGCCTCAAAAAGGTAATGTTACCACCTTTACCTTGAAACACCACCTCTGTGACAGGTGTGCTACAGAGCAGTGGCCTTACAGCTGCGTTCCTTTCTCACACCTCCACCCGACCTCGCGCGCCCTGCCGGACCACGTGGTGTCATCATCGGCATGGCGGGCATCCTTGGACTGGCCATCACTGACAGGACCCTGTCACATTCTGTCTCAGGTTTCAAAACAAAGGCTCCTGGCAGCTGTCACAGGCCACAAACACACCTGGAAGACTCTGAAGAATCTCGCTTGTGAGGGCTGTCAATCATTTAAAGGAAGGTAAAGCAGTTTTATGGCCAAAAAAGTGGGAATAAATAAATGCTAAAATCTTAATGGTAGTGACATTTACCATCACTGTTTAGTAAATTTGCGTAAGAACTTCATACTTTTAAAACCACACAAAAACGAGCCTAATGATGATCCCCTTAGTTTTGCGAAGCCACAAAAACTCCAACGAAATTGCGCAATTGTTTTTTACCGTCAGTCTTCAGTGAGGTTTCGGCAAATTCCGGTGGCATGTCTTGCCGCTGGTGTCCCGTCAAAAACAATGATTTCGCAGTTGGGAGAAAATGGAGCATTTGCAATGGTTTGAAGTTTACAGTCAAAACTGCCATGCAGGGTTTTACTCTTGAAGAGGTGAACATAAACCTACTACCTACATTTCCCATTTTACGGTATTTTGAGAGTACACCTGACTCGCATCAAGACAAAGTGCAAGAATCTTCAGATATCAAGTTGTAAATTTGTTTTTCTTTGTTATAAGTTTGCTGTCACAAGTCGGACCTGTGTCTTTTCTTTCCAGACTTCTCTCACTAATACCGAAGTAGTTAAGAAGGCCGGTGCCATGTTTTCACGTGCCAGGCATAGCCGACTTTTATGTTTTGTCGGCTCCCATACCCGACATACTGGGTCATCGGGTGCCGTGCTTACGTTTAGGTCTGAGTGAGGGGGGGTAAGTTGTGTAATCTTCCGAATGAAATAATGTCGGCAATTGTCCGAATATCTATGAGAAGAAGATGCCAGGGCTGTCTCCAGCTTTAGTTTTTTTCCATCCCACTCATCGTTTGGGAGCCCATAGCGTTAATTTTCCTACATGCAAATCAGTCATTTCAAGCTTAAAGAAATTAATTTTCATCAGTTTGATTGCATGATTTTCCCCGTCTCAACAAGCAGATATCCATTCCACGACGGAGGGACGGGTCCTGGAGATACTCTTACCTTGGAACTGAAGTGGCTTAACATATCTGTAATTCAATGACTGTTGTTGTGATATGTAAGGTGAGGTTCAGCTCCTTAGGTTGTGACTTTCTTATCTTATTTTGAAGTTGGTAGATAAGGAACAAGGCCTAAACATGTGCCTTTTCTGCTCTTGGGTGTTTGACATTTGGATAACTTCTGGTATTAGTAACCTGAAGGCCTCCAACACTTGTAGTACTGTTAAATTTCAAACTATTTTAAATGACACAAAATCATACCTCTAAGCATAGCGTGCCAATAGAATAGTAAAACTTGTACTTCCTGGCTTTTATTTAGTAGTTGCCCATGGGTAGAATATCTTGAAATCATGTCCAACTTCACAGTCCAAGGCAGTAATATCGTTCCTGTGCTCTTCTACAAAAGTGGATTTAGAGTGTAGTTAATTATCTAACCCCACTCGAGACTAATTGAATCATAGCTGGTTCAGGAAGCGAAGTGGACAGGGTGTTTAGCAATGGTGACACCCGTTTTCCCTGGGGAGCTCACAAGTTTGGACTGGACTTGAAGGAATGCTCTGATGTTCCCTCCCTGCAATAAGATCCGTTCCTCCTTCCTTCCTTCCTCAGAACCTTCCGAAACAACACAAGACGGAACAATTTGATCAGGAAAACCCAAGAATTGATTGTACCATAGTGTCAAATGGAAATGCATATTTTTAGTTCTCTTCCTACAACTATTTGTAGATGCCTGTTTGACTCGAGAATGGTTCAACAACTTTGGTGATGGACGTCGATTTCTTCTTTGTTTCTCAGGTGGAAAATTAAATGCCAGGTCCCAACTGTTTCCCCACATGTCAGGCGAAAACAAATATACAAGGATTCGGAAAAGTTGCAGAACTTTCAAGGGTTTCTGTATATCTTGTGGAGAAGCTAGATATTTGGTAGATCTGAAATGGTGTGGACATTTGACTACATGGTCCTTGGATGTCTGAATTGTAGAAAGAGGAAAAGGAAATTATGGGGTTTGTGCATTCCAATTCCAGACGTAAAAGAATGTCACAGAAACATAGTGAGGATGCTTTTCTGTAACATTCCTGTTTTGTCTTCCTTTATAGGAGAAATGAGGTCTAGTTTGAAGTTTCTCCAAATAGATTAAAGTAAGTCTAGTCATTTACCTGTCAAACATAGGCAGTTCCACTTTCCACTTGGTGATGACATCACTCGGAGGAATGGTCCATTACAGATTGTAGGGGACGGTACTCATTAAAGGAATACTCATTGTGACTATTGACAAAACATGGACATCTTAAAAACAGGTCCAACTTTTGCAGTGACACTAACTTAACCGATTTCACAACTTTCAATGCCTTTTTTGCTGGGAGACAGAAAAACGAATCCAAGGCTCCCTAGCTCTGTGTTGTGGTAGCCTGATGTGGGATGTGTTTGGATGTTTCCTCATCAATCACAAAGTGTTTACCTAGGGTGATGTGCAGTTTGTGTGGAGAAGAAACAGAAGCTGTCTGGGATTAGAACCCTGTCCCACAGGACTTCTAAGAAAATACAGAAAAAGGAAGGGAGGGAGGAAGTTGGTGTGGACATAACCTGTAGATCTCAAGGCTGTGGACATTCTAGTCTTTCTGTGTTACCAGAGCTCGTGTGCTGTTTGCATCTGCCAACAGAAGAACTGTAACAGTGGGGATCAACCTCCACTAACTGACCAGTCTAGCTGGTCCGGACCTTTTAGCCTAGTGGTTAGCGTGTTGAATTCCCAAGCCATGCGGATTAGGATCGGCGTGAGTTCAAATCCCGGGAGCGGCGTACTCGCCCCTTTGGGTTTTTACAGAACTTTGAAAGTTTAACTATCTCTTGCCCATGCAGGAAAAATAAGTTGAAGGCCAAATAGTATTTGTTTTTGATGCACTACCAAACCTACATGTAGTGAACCTCTGCATCCTTCAGTGAACAACGAATCAAGATGCTATTAATACATATGAAGACCAAAATGTGTCAGAAAACAATTGTCTGATACAGTCACAGAAGAATGAAAGTGAATTTCACATGTAAATAGATTGAAATGAAAACTGTTATCATTCACACACACTTAACAAGTGGTGTATTGGCAGTTTTTAAATGTTTAAACAAAACAGTACCTTGAAAGTGCTTTTAAAAACAGGGCCTGGACTGTATCACAGTTGTAAGAGTACTGCAAAAATAAAAGGAACCCATGAGAAAGGCACCAAGGCACAATATGTTTTTCCAAACTCAAAAGTTTCAGCCCGATTTCTCTCCAAGTCGCATGTTGTAAAGTGCTTGGCACACTTGCTTAGCTTTAGTTGTGATGACACAAGCCCCTAAACAGAAGAAAAATATATACAGAATAATTCCTATTTATAATTAGCTGTTAGATATTACTGCACTACTCTTTGACCCAGTTCTTTCTTCCTGACAAGTAAAGTTTGGACAACTTGATATACTACATGTAGGTCTTAACCCTTGATGTATTTGGAGCAGACTACTTATTGTGGTTTCGGTGATATATTGTCCACTTAAGTGTTCTGGGTTAGTTGAAATGACCAAGGTCTTAATGGCTAAAACGAGATCTTGTGTACTTTGGGGCCACATTGCTGAGCCTTACTTAGATCTGTTGTCTCCTGGTCAGAGCGAAGTCATTTTCAGAGCTGTCACACCTGTTGTGGGTCTGTGAGGGGTTTTCGTAGAACTTGATTCCTCACGCTGATTTGTAACTGTCTATTGCAATCATAGGGATAAGGAACTTTATCTCATTTAGCTATCAACCATATCAGATGCTGACAAATCTTTACCTCGGTTTTGCCAAGAAGGTAATGTCTGTATGTGGCCGACTCAAGAAGCTATCAATCGATTGTAATGAAACTTGATATCAGGTGAGGTCATGTCCTGTCAAAAAAATGATGAGATTTTGGATCCCCTGGCGGCTTTCCTTAGTATTGCAGCAGAACTTCCTTTTTTGATATCTCAATCTCGTGTTCTGGACAAGCTATGGTCAAGATTTTTGGGTAGTAGATAGCTCTTGTGCATGGTAAAAAGTGACATAAGTTTGGGCCCACTAGTTTTGGCATGAAATTGTCTCATATACATGTATCTGTTTGATAATTATGTTCAACAACTGACACTGAAGTTAATAATTTGATAAAATCAAAACCAACATCAAATCAAAACGAAAAAAAATATGCTGTCCTTGCATTTCTACCTTCATGCGAACGTCTAACGGACAACTTCTATACCTAAAACCTGGCTACTATCCTCTGCAGCTGTTGGCAATAAAAACAATATTAATCAACTAGGCGTACTTTATTTGGAGCCACGGCAATTATATGGTCATCAAATACCATGTAAGTAGGCATTCAATGGTGGGAACCAAGGTAATAGTTCATTTCGACTTGGTAGGTCGCTAATTTCTAAAATGTAGTGCATTTGTTGAACATATTATTATCAAACAAACGGTCACTACGGAGGATGGTACTCAAGCTGCCATTGAACAAATGCCAGAGGTGGTTTTCACCCAGAAAAGACCTAACCTCTGCTGGCACCTTCCTGCTGGACACCAGAAGCACTTCTGCCGCTACTGAGGATGCAGAGAGATAGCCTCCTTCGCAGACCTCCTAGACATACCTAACCAGTCCCACCGTAACCCACCGATCATCTGGATAGGAAGGGGGTCGTCCCTCTGCGACATAACTCCCTTGGCCCGTGTAAGAAATCGCGTTGACCCCCCCTCCCCTAAATATATACGCCGCCTCTCTAGGAAGTCTGCCTCTCTAGGAAGTCTGCAAAGGAGGCTAGCAGAGAGAACAGTATCTCCAGTCATGACTATTTGGGAGGTCTTTCCTCCACATGCTATCTCCCTGTCTGGGGAGAAGTAGTGTTGGATACAGACAGGTGTATCAAGACTTTCAACCCCTCCTCACCTCAGGGAGTGACAAATCAAGGTCCCAGCCTTGAGACTGTTGCTGGCAGTAGGTATGTCTGCTGAAAGATTAGGGCCCAGGTGGGGGGAAAGGAACAGGCTTTTCATTACATGGGAGTCAGACCATTGGTGATGTACATATTAAGAGCTATAACTGTAGATGCATCAAAGAGAACAAGTTGTGCACCTGAAATGACCATTATGTCTCCTGTGTGTCTGCTTATAGTCCTTGCCCTGTCAGACTACATTTACACTGTAGCAGTATGTGACTATAGCGCTGCCGCAAATTTTAAACCACCGCGAACACCCCATTTTCGCCTTAGCGCAAAATAAAAACCACACAAACTTAAATGCATTTACAGTACATGGATGTGGCCTTAGTTTAGAAGCCCTCCCAAGTTGAACTCTTGTTGTCACCTCCAACTCACCCCACCAAGTAGGAAACATGGAAATTATTATATCTATCACGATTTAAGTGAACCCCGATGGACTATAATCATGCTCGTGTGCCTTAAGTGCATTATAGATATGCCTACTAAACACCTGATGACAGCAAATTAAATTCCAAAGTATGGAAGTGATATTGGTGACCTTTTCGAGCTTTCAAACCCACTCAGGAAGATGAAGGTATGACTGAAATATGTCAATGTGTATATAGTCAAGTAATCAGTAATTGTTCTATACAGATCTACTGAACATGTCATTTTTCTTTACAACTCTAACTTGTTAATGTCAAACTTGATGCACGTTTGTCAGTTGTTGTGACAATTCACAGAATTAATCATATACCATCAGCAGTGTTGACACTCATTTCATATTAGGTTAGATTCCTCAGTTAACCCTATTATGATTCAAACCAGGGTCCCGATGATTTGTCTTTGATAATTCTAACGGATTAGCCGGAAAAAGTCTCCAGTCTTGGCGATGTGCAGTGTCTGCATGATAGTTTGTAAAACCAAAAATAAACTTAACATGACTTTCCTCACTCCACCCAGGTGTAAAAATGGGTACTTGACTTTGGTTGGGGAGGTGAGAGGCGGTGGAAGGAGAGGGATGGGCTCCGCCTTCACTACTGTGCCCTCAACACACACGGTGCCCCTGGCTTTACACCCCCCTCCGATAGGATCCAAATAGAACTCCTAAATGCTGTGTGCTTCAAACCATTTGAGATGATTCATACCTCTGTGCTGGTGCTCCAATGTTAAACAATTCCACTATTGATTCCGTTCAGACCTTAATCGTGTATTGTCAGGAACTATTACTGAGTAACTTTAACTTACCTGGCACTTCTGGATACCCGGCAGACTGTGACGGAGAAAGTTTCTTTGGCTTAGATCGTAGGAAAAGATGAATACTTGGGGATACCGTATTGTACGTTTGTCTGTTGAATTCATTATTTAGTTTATTGGAATGCACAATTCATACCCTGTGCAGAAAGGGCTTGACCTGGCCGGAGGGTTATATGAAGTTGGCTTTGTACGCTGGTTATGATGTTACAGTTTCATGAAAGTTAAAATCTAGGGGAAAATTTAAGGTTTTCTATTTTTGATTGCATAAGTGATGACTAGATAAAAGACCCTTAAGTCATTAAACAATATTTTCTGTCACAAAACAGCTGAACGTTGTTCTGTTTGCTTGTAATAAGCATGTTACAGTTTCATGGAAGTTAAAATCTATTAGGGAAAAATTTGAAGTTTGATAATATAAGTGCAGATGGGCTAAAAGATCCATAAGTCATAAGGGCAGAGATGGAAGGTTGTGCTTGGATGGGCAGAGTATGGGCCAGAATCATCATAGCTTCTTTAAATCATTACTTTTTCAGTGGAAAGTGTGTATGCATAAAAAACATAGCACCATCACATGTACGTGATGATATTGGCAATTCTTTTTCTACACCTTAGTGGAGACAAGTTAATTCTCGTTTTCTGTCTCATTAAGTTTCAAAATATCCTACCTTGGAGAATCCAAGAAAAAAAATGTCTTTATACAGCATTTGACGTTGCCTACCTTTGATAATTTTACAGTATATTACAGCATGTTGTGAGTCATCCTTGGTATCATGTAGGACAGCTAATGTCCTCTCTGTGAGTGTGAAGCTAACTCCTAGCCTTGAGTGCAGGGATGTAAGATTAATGTGTTCTCTGAACCAGTGTGAACGCAGAAAGTGCAACAGGGGTCAAAAATGTGTAGATGTGAAATTCTCTACATTGCCTTCATTCAGACAGCCGTATTGCCCTGGGCGCTTTGACTTTGCTTCTGAGGTCGCAGTCTGCACATTTCAACTGACTGACTACTTCTTTATAGATATGCAAGGGAGACATCAATTTCTTTCAAGAACAATTTGATGAGTCTCTTTCCTTTTTGTCAAGATCTTAATGCTCAAAATGTTTGTTCTCTTTAATTTCTAAAGGTAGAGACAATTTTTAGTGGTGTTTCCTCTTATCATATAGCCTTTTCATATGTGACAAGTACATGTCCGTTGAGTGTGTACCAAAACCCATCCATGCCCTTGTGCTAATACTAGCAAACTCCTTCCATCCATATTTCATATGCTGGAAAAATGTACTCCCTACCGAGAATGCCATCATCCCTGACCCGTGAGAGTCTGGTTCAGAAGGCAGGACCCAGGAACTTGGCCTCCAGCCTTGGCGATGTGCCAGCTTTCAGCAAGGTCTGGAACAGCCTCCCCACTTCTCACACTTGGCTTAACAGTCAGCTGGAAGGAGAATACTAAAGAAACATTAAAGAGGTCTCTGCAGAAGCAATCATTTGTGGAAGAGCGATATCGCAAAGAGACTCTTTTGTCTTGTAATAGATGCATGGGGATTTCAGTGAAAACAGTCTGTAGGAATGGTCAGTAAGGTTGCTTGGTGTTTTTTGCAGCGTAGTGAAATTTTTGGATTGTAGAATGGTGGGAACAGATTCTGATACATATATTATGGAGTGGGGGAGTGCTAGAGTGGCTAATATTTTGTTTCTTTTTCATTGGAAGAGAGTCAGTACCATATAATTGGAACTAGAGAGACTATATGAAGTTAATGAATGTATCAATATCGTATGAATGTGGCAACAATTGACGAACTACAGTTACCTACCATGGGTAGGAAGTGAAGACCTTTTTTTTCCTTGTAGGAAAGTGCCCTCCCCCCTTCAACTTATAACATTTAAGTGCTTTGGCATGCTTGGTGTATTTGTGCTGAAAACTATGACCATTCTTTTGAGAAGCACTTCGGCTTCCTTCTGATGGCAACAGGCCTTGCCCCCGGGGTTGGCTGCGGCAGTAGGTTGAGTTACGGCTGCCACAGGGTAAATTTTCAGGTTCGTGAAATACGCTGATGTGTGGGCCAAACGTGGCTAAGCACTATTAGAGCGGCATCGATATCGGGTCAGTCGTTTTTGTGTATCGACGCAGATATTTTTCGGAAGTCAAAGCAAACCTCGTGTCACTGGCAACAGGCACGGCGCTTGTCTTTCGGCCCGGCGCGGTATCCGTTCGCTGCGGGTTACATTCCTCGCCTTGGCCCATGGTGACGGGCAACCCGAGCGTGGGGTTCGCGGACTTTGCCATTGTCGGCAGGCCGTGTTGTTTGCTGATCTTGTTGACAATGTTACAAACGTTACACTTGTTTGACCTGCATAGGTGCCCTGAAGTGCCCCATTCATGAACAGAGTACCTGCAAGAATGCGGCCCGAGGTGACCGATTGATTCGTCCCTTCTCCCTTTCACATAAATCGTCCTTTGAACAACTTGATACACGCGGTACAATGTCGCTCGCAAGTCTACTGCCTAGTTTCCAAAGGACTTTGAAAACTGCAATCCTGCGGAGCGATGACAGCTACGCTGAGGAAGGGTCGTGGTCCTCATTGAGATTGGCACCGTCATGTTTACCTGTTTACCTTAAGATTGTTGACATGATTTACTTAGTGTAAACGGGAGTTCCACCTCCTTTGTCAGCCGTGGTATTGACACAACACTTAGGTGGTCAGCACAGCTCTCGAGTCTTGACACTGGAGATATTTACCTCCGATGGAAACCTACGCCCAGGTCTGAGTGGACAACGGAAACGTTTTAATTGACACGGGAAACCCTTGAGAGGCATATCGAAGGCTTAGAACCCGAAATGTCAAATAGAGAGGTTTTGAAATTCGAACGTCTTGCACAAAGTGTTGGTCCAAAGAAAATCTCAACTCTGTGTAGAATGTGGATGAGTGCATAGATAGGATGTTTATGGTCTGGTTTAGGTTGCCTAACTTGCAAGTTCAGGGTGAGGCATGTAGACCATACAAATACTACAAAACGCTTCTTTCCTGTTCTTTTAAACGCATGTAACAAAAAAAGAGCTTGCACATTTTTTCGAGGAAGAGACGTCAAAGGCTCCTGAAACACTTCAGGGGGTAACAATAAGAAACTGTTGTGTTTCTCAAGTCACAACAAGCAATGCCAGAAGGAGCAAGATGTGTGTGTTGAAAGACTGAAACTGGTGGAAAAAGGAGCACGGATTCCTGTGAGTCACCTGGCCTCTCAAGGTGCTGAAAGGATGTTACAATGTCATAAAGGTTACACAAACAGGCCACGTGTTGAGCCTTCAACCGGTCATCATGGTTCACATGGCTGGGAAATTCAGCACGACGAACCGGGAACAAGAGAATAACCTTTTATACACGTCACATGCCTGTATGTATGTATGTATGCCTACAGGTCTTATGTCCTTGATCTAGATCAGCAGATTTGTGAAGGCTGCTTCCTTGCGTCATGAGGCAAGGATTTGCAGACATAAGTGGCTATGCGAATATTTGTCATGTACTGTGATCATGGTCTCTCAGCAGTATGGCTGGAATGCACTTTTTGTTCAAGACCTCAAAACGGTCCTGAAATGGTCTTACTGCTGTCTAAGGTAGCTTTGTGTCCCTAGGAAGAAGAAATGTCTTCAAAATTGTTTGGTGAAACTTCACATATCTAGATCTGCCAACAATCTGTTTTTTTAAAAAACAAACTCCAACCTATCCACTGTTCTTAGCTGTCGAAAGATAATTCAATTGTCAAGAAACAAATTTCTTGATGGTACCGGTAACTTAAGTAATAAACCTTTGAAATGATGGAGCCAGAAGCACTGTATTTTTTAACACCTGACACTTTTCATTTTGTAAATTGGCAGGATTTGGGACTACTGTTTATAGATAACAAGCTGTTTGCGTTCTGTTGTGCAGGCCTTGGCAAGGTCAATGGGCAAGGTCAGAGTACTAAGACCCGGACCAAGATAAGATAGACTCTTAGTCCAACTTCCATGGACTTGTCTAGACATTTAGGACACGATCTTTGCCATGGTCTCCTCTTTTGGGATTGTTATGATTTAACCTTTCATAGCAATTTCGCAAAGAATTATATGGACATGATTTCATAGGCTTAGAAGGCATTAACTTATATCTTTGACTGTCATTAAGTTAACAAGTTAATTTTTTCTCACCTCCAGTAATTTAGGATTTGTGGTTGTATGATGTTGTTCATACTGTGATGGAATGGTGACCCTGACCCTGGTTATGATCAGTTATGGCCACTGTCTGGGATATGAATCATAGACAACAGCGGCAAGACAGAAGGGCGTCAGCCTTGACAAAGGGACTGAACAAGGCTATCTAAAAATATAAGAAATGTTTGTTTGTATCGCATAGCCCGTAAACTGCCTCATGGTTTAACTCACCAGTATTGCACTGAACAGTGCAAGCTGCATATCGGGACTGATTTATTTGATCCACTCACACTGGGATGGACCCCAACTCTTTTCAATATTAAAGTGTGGTGGGTCCTTTCTTCAACTTCAACTTGATATACCCCCAGATAACCCCGCGAGGGGCAAAGTAGGGGGGGAGGAGGTCCCAGGCTAAGGCAGGCAGGCCTCCAGCCTGGCGCGGTGTGACTCAACGGTGGGAGCCTTTGATATGCTCAAGGTGTGGCTGTCCTCAAATACAGGGCTTCCAATTAATGTCCTACCCGAGTGACATTCTTAGTTGAGGCTAGGTACACATTTACGATTATTAAGTCAAATGAGGAAATCGCAAATGCACTCCTTGTAGCCGTCATAGGACGATAAAGCCTTGTACTCGTAAATCTCAATTTCCTCAGCAATTAGTATTCATACCACAGCCATGTCCGTTCTTCCTCGCATCCAAGTGCATGTTCTTTCCTTCCGACAGTGCCATTGGTGGAATATTTTCGTAATCCCTGTACACTTTCCATTGCAATCCCTTCTGACCAATGTTGGTTATGAGTAGGTAGTTTCTGATTGGGCTGTAGTTATTTCATTTGTTGGATTTGGATAGAAAATAAGCGCAAACATAGAGCAGATGTGGATTCACAATTCAAGGTGACCCTGGTAGGGTGCTTGCTGGATTATAATGGTTGTATTGATGTATGTTATAACCCAGACCTATGCTAGACCTTCATCTGCCTTTATACATGTACATTCGTCAATGTGAAATTTCTCTTTCGTGCTATTACTCCATTGAAACGAGGGAAAAATAAAAAGGATTTATTTTTGCAAATGTTTGTCTCAGTACAAAAGGTGAGAAAAAAGCTGGGAGCTTAAAGGTTCCCGTTGGGTTATGTGACAGAAGAAGGAACAGACTGTTCCTTTGGATTGACAGGATGGATTATCTAGATAGTCCTTGACAGCCCTTCAAATGTAAACAGTGGCTTTTGGGGGGCTTAGAAATGTATGTATGATTTTAATGTAGACTTCATCAGGATGAGGACGTATGCAATAATAAAATAGGAACAGAAATTGCAACAAAAAAAAGAAATGTTTTGACATCTAACAAATATTGCAAGTAACACAGAAAGACTCTTGACGAACTATTGAAGAATTACACTCAGCACATTAGGGTGGTACAATTTAAACATTACTACTGGACAAAAGATAAAACTCGGACGTTTCGGGCGTCCATCCGACTGCCCTTTTTCAACGAGAAGAATGAAGTTTACCTACGAAAAAAAAAAATCATTGCTACTTTTAGGGAGCTTTCGAGACGCACTCTGTCTCTTTTTCAAACCGGTAAGTCAGATCTCGTCTTGGAGTTCTCTTGACACATGACAACACCAAAGAAGTATTTCAAGCCTTGCACAATCTGCGTTGTAAGGTACATGTTCAACAAGATTGGCAACATAAAAAGATGTTGCCATGGCGACGGTGGTCTCTGTTAACGTTTTCGTTTTTAGCCCACATGCAAATAAGGACCTCGCATAGATCATATCAGTCCATTACCTTCTCTACCAAAATAGCACAAGTTGTCCAATCACTCCAATGTATGAAAATCTTGTTTTCACAAAAAAAGGTATCGTACCATTTCCTTATAAATTATGTAAATGAGGCCCTCTATGCAAGATTTGTGTCTAATAGTGGGCACATTTACTTAACGTCCAAATGGTGCAAAAATGAAATCCCCATCATTTACCACTATGGATTTCTAGTATTTTGTCATTAATTGTGCAAATTAAGTATCAATTCGCATAATTGATATCTATCGATATTTATCTCTTTCTCAGTTATATATGTCATGTGTTTGAGAGTCCTACAATAATATGCAGCTGATTTATTAACTGTCCTCATTAATTATGCAAATCAGATATTGATTTGCATAATTGGCATATGATTATGTAAATCATCACCTAAGCTATGTACACACCAAAAATTATGATGATCCGTCATCCCCTGCTTGCGTCATTCTCTTTCAAAGTTTGAGTCAAAATCAGCTCCTGCTGTTCCAAAAAAAGCCGCTAGGGGGTCCAAATCTGCAGGACATATTTTCCTAATAAAGAGCTATCCACCACTTAAAAATCATGACTATGGCATGTTCAGAAGACGAGATTTGAAAAGTGAAAGTTCCCCTGCAGTACCATAGAAAGTCGCTAGGGGCCCCAAAATCCAATCATTACAAGGTCTCCCACAGACCTACCCACCTACAAAATATGAAGAAAATACATCCAGGCATTCTTGAGTTATCGTCCCATGGACTTTCACATTCCTGTACAATTCCTAGAATTCTTGCAATCTGCACACAATATAGTAAAAATTTGGCTCGCCCCTGAGGCGTCGCCAAAAATGTAGTAAGGTGTTTGGAAAGACTCAGAATTCCGAAGGTTTGGACAACAGCCTGCTCAGGAATTAACATGTCAACCTGGCGATGACAGACCGGTGTGATGGCACATACAGAGGACAGGGAGTCAGCTCCTAATGGTTTGCAGAACTTGAAACCTTCGTAACATTGCTGAGATTCTACAAAACAAAATAAAGGCTTCTATTATCCCAGATTTACAGTACATCTTTCCTCCCTCTAAGGCAAGTTGTACATCTTTCCCATCAGTTGTCTGGACCACTGACAAGTACGCCTTCTGTCTGGTCTGAACCGTATCCGCTGCACTTGAGAAGATGTCCATTTGAAAAGTGGAGAAAAACAGGAGTGGGCTGACATGACAAGTTCACTGTATATCCGTCCCCATGGTAACAGATTGGTCGCCATGGTTACAGACAGGTTGGGACCAGGAGCTCAATTGAGCCTCTTCCATCTGTCAAACAGAAGCGACTCTGGACTGAATTATTGCCCTTCAGTACTGGCTAAAAGCCTCAACTTTTTCATGAGAACGTTTTTAGTTACCACTGCTCCACTGCCTTCATGCAAGCAATAGGCTCCACCAGGGCTGTGTCTCCAGCTTTGAATTTGTGTCCGTCCAACTCATTGTTTGGGAGCCAATGTTGTGAAGTTCCGTTTTTAGATAAGGCCACACCAATTTAATTTCTTGGTTAACGGATTTTTATTTTCCCCCCAAAAAAAAATTTGGAAAAATTTCTTAACATTTTTTGGGGGGAAACTAAATATCCGTTAACCAAGAAATTAAATTGGTGTGGCCTAAGTTGTAGGTTATTTCAAGCTTACGAAAATACATTATCATCAATTCCATAAGATGTACACTGTAGTTCAGAATTTTAAGACAGACGCAGTGAAATTTTTTCCGTCCCAGTTTAGTTTGCTCCAACCATTTACTTCCCCACTAGAAGGAGTTCTATACATTATTCTTTTTCCATGGGAAGGTTTCACTCTTAAGGAAAGTGACAACTTGGTATGTTGAAAGTCGAAGCAACTTTACATCTGGCCCAGAATGTTAAGGTAAAGCAAGAAAACTACCTCACACTTAGACCAAGTGTGCTTAAGATTTAGATTGTTGAGTGAACTGTTCAGTTGCCTTAAACATTCTTGAAATGGCGATCACACATTTAACATGGCCCAGAAATGCACCTTCCAAATCCAGTAGTCTGTCTGGACTTGCTCTAGTTTCGAAAGGTGCATGTACTCAATGCTGGATTTTAGCAGCAAAACTGAATTTTAATGACATTGAGACTGAGACTGAGAGGTATTTTTGAACTACATATGTGCCATAATTTAATACTTAAGGCACCTACAAATACTGTAACAATAAACAAACCTTATGTGTTCAGAAAACAACAATATGACCTGTCTTGTATACAGTTGAAGAGGATTGTTGTATCATTGTTGTATCAAGTACAGTTCATAATTATGATAATGCTTTGATATCCCCGACTTGACCCTTTTTCGTTATTCCTGGCTGAGTCATGGCCCTGGAGTTTCTCCAATGATCTGTGATGACACAGTGAAAATATTTGCATAGCAGTTTGATGTTGGTGGCAGCTGTGTGTGATTGGTGTGTGAGGATGAGCTGTAGCCTGCACCTGTCACGGTGTATGAAGTACGAGGGTATAAATAGGAAATGGAGGGAACTGATGCTAGCTGATGTAAAATGCATTTAAGTTCGTGTGGTTTTTATTTCGCGGTGGGGAGGAAATGGAGTGTTCACGGTGGCTTTAAGATCGCGTTTGAAACAATAGTAGCGCTACAGTCATTGGTGGACAAAACTTTCGCGGTGGTTTTAAGTTCGCGCTGAAAGTTCACCGCGAACATAAAACCACCGCAAACATTTCTGCATTTACAGTAATTAAGAAGCAATCTCATTTTTTTTGTGGGGGGGGGGGGGCCGTGATTTTTGTCTTTATGACTGTAGATGTCTTGCAGTTCGCAGTGATTTGATTTCGAGGTAAGGAGAAAACGGAGTTTTCTCAGTGGTGTGAAGTTTGCGAAAGTCACATACTGTACATAAATGGAAACTCTAGTGCCCTAAAAGGATTAGATTCACAGTGAAAGGGGTCACTGCGAACATAGAACCAACGCACAAGTTTGAATAATTACAGTACCTCTGCCAAGAATGTTATGTTTTTAAGATGCGTATGTCTGTGTGTGAGTGTGTGAGTGAGTGAGTGAGTGAGTTAGTGTATGAACAGCATAACCCCCAAAGTCGTGGACAGATCTTTATGATATTTAGTACATGTATGTTGTAAAGAATTGGCAAAATGAAAAGAAACAAACTTAGATTTTGGGCCCCATAGTTTGGTATCTGGTTACTCTTTTGTTTTACCTCCGCCAAGAAGATTGTGTTTTGGTAGCAGTTGTGGTTTTGTTTGTGGCTGAAAAGCATAACTCAAGAAGCTGTGGTTGGAAACATTTTCTGCAGAAAAGAACGCAGGGGAAGTAAGGAAACTATTTCAGTAACATCCCTGTTTCAAGAAGACAAATAATCACAGCGCTGCCAGGCTACATGTGTAGTATTCTTCAGGTCCGGTGCCGAACTCTTATAGCAGCCAGACTGAAGGAATGATTGCATGCTTGCTCAAAGGCGATTTTCATAAAGATTTAAAAAAAATTTTAAGATTAGAAGCTTTTCTTGTTGTATTCAGTGCTCTCTCACAGGTGTCCCTTTATCCAGTACACACAAAAGAATTGTAAGGTTGAAGTCTGATACCGGTAGAGTTGAAGGAGTCCAGCTTATACGATTAAGGTCCATCCTGTTTTGTTTTGATAGCACTTACCACGTTAAACTTGGCATTGGATCGTAGGATACAATGCCAGCCAATGTCTCTTTCCATTCAGGAACAGTCCGTGTTGTGTTACAGAGGTTTCCTTTTTGTATTACACCCAAGGTTTTCTCTAAATCTGCCAATATCCGTAGTACTGGGATCATGTCCTAAAGGCTATTGTTTGTGTTGACATTGACATTGACTTTGCCCCAGTAAGGTCAGTTTGGTGTGATCATTAGACCAAAGCTGATAATCTGTTGGACCAGGTGAATGTCCAAGATAGCCTGGGTGCCATCCTATTTCTACTGGGGCTCCTACATTGGCTACCCTAAAAAAAGTTAGGGTAGCGAATGTTGGAGCCCCGGTAGAAATAGGATGGCACCGAGGCTATGTCCAAGATACAGTAGAGTTGTATTTAAGAGTCATTGCACGAGAAAACCAGGCAAAACCAGGCAGAGGTGGGAAGATGGGGGTCGGCCAAATCGGCTCATACTTTGTATGTGTGATAGGTATGTGGAACTATGAACAGCCATATAATTAAAACCCTCCAGCTATTTTTCGTTATGGCGTTCTGGGACCCCCCCTCCGAGACCCTCAAAAATCCATCAATCTATGGCTGAAAATGACTGAAATTGCAATGGCTACCCTGACGATTCTGATGAAGATACGGTTATAAATTTTATATTTCCATATAGCATGAGTTCCCTAGTTTTACTTACCAAAAGTTGAAGGTGAAGCATTGAAATTAAGAGGGTGTACTAGGGGGTTACCAGAACCAATGAAAGCAGAATTTTCATCTCTTTGAATTTTAGTCATTTTTAAGGGGAATTATCTGCCCTGGGCAGTGGCTTTGGAGAATGGTTTTACTGTTGCTGGAGAGAGGAACATCTACTGATTCAAAAACAAGCGTCGTTTAATTGGGATACTCATAACGCCAGCCGTGAATAGGGGCTCTTTATGGGGATTTTTTCGGGTTTGGGGCTATAATAAATCAGGTTGTGACGTCTCACTACGGGGCAAGTTATGGCAATTTTTTCTGCCGCTGGGTGAAAACCATGCATAATTTTCATAAAATGCTAGCACAAATCAGAAATGTTGATTTGGGCTCTACATGGGGGATATAAGGATACTTAAAAAGTAAATTAAGCTTGTTTTGCACATTTTACAGTTGCTTTTTAAGACGTTTATCAGTAAATTACTTACTAAAAAAGTATGTGCAATTATGAAGTGGTCAATAGTGAAAAAGGCTATGTATGGGGTTATCAGGACCCCACAAATGTGATATCACTGGTACACGCAGTTATATGGAAAATCAAGAAACAAGACAGTCACTATAACAAATGTCAGGGAACAGCTTTAAACTAAATATATATATATATATATATTATATACTTATCAATTCGGGTCAGTACATGAATCATAATGAAATCAACAGATTGTACATTGCAGTTGCAATTGTTCCATTTAAAAGAACATTCAATATTTGGTATCAAGCATTCTCGAAGAACTCAGCCAATACAGTAGCTAGTAATTTCAATCTCTTTTACACATTTAAAAAATCTAAAATGATACAATCCGCACAATTTATGCAATACAAGGCACCTGGCTATTGGCTAGCGGGACAGCCAGGTACTTGGGAGCTACGTGGTTAAGTACTATGCTACAACTGCAATAGTTTTGAATATTGTTTAACCAATACAGTATCAAAACTAACAGCATTTAATTAAAAAACACCAAAACATACATTTGCTGTAGGCGGTTAGAGGTTGTCATAATGTTATGGGAATGTGAAATCTCAAAGAATGAAAAAATCTGAGGGCATCACTGAAATTCTTTGTATGTATTATTGCCGTAATACAGATAATAGTGCATTGCTAAAAGTCAATGCTTCATAACATAGAAAAGTCCATATAAACAGCCCAACATGTGCAGGTGCGCACAATGGTCTCCATTAGGCAGATGTCGGAGGCTTTCCCGTATACTGTTCGTGTTACTGGCAAGTGGCAAGTACGTGAAAATTGCGATGCGTCACTCCTGTCAGCTGCAAGGCATTCAGCCCTTCACATTTGGTGCGTTTGCAGATGTTCGTTTCTCACAAATGATAGATGATGGCAATAGTTCATATTTGCATCATCCTCTGTGAGGTGACACAAGTTTCTCTACAAGTCCCTGTGAAGCATGGCAGCATAAAGATCTTCATCCTGTAAACCAACATCCTCCTTAATCACCTTCTTGAGAGTCAGACTGAGTGAAGAACCAGTTGATGTGTGTGATCTTGGACTTCAATTCTTGCATAATGATATTCATCTGTTCAACGCATATGTCTGTTTCAATGGTCCTATGGCATGATTTTAAGAATTGCATGCATTTTGTAGATACATGTAGCATCAAAATTCTAATATGGTATGTGTAACCCTGGGAATGAAAATTACATTACATGCTACAGTAATGGGCTACGTTTTTTAGAAGACTTTGAAAGTTTGATAATCTGTGAACTGCAGTTTGTTGAATTCAGTATCATGATACCTGTACTGATCCTGATTGATCATCAAAATTATATATATTTATATCTAAAATCTAAAACTGTTCTTGACATTTGTTGTAGGCTAATTTCTTTATTGTCCATATAAAGTAAATGTAGCTCTGCATCCATGTGCACGGGTGTGTAGTGCTGTGTACCAATGGTAATGTGGAGTTCTGATAACCCCCATACATAGCCTTTTTTCAGTATGTACCATTTAATGATTGAATATGAATATGATCATTTAGTGAGGAACTAATTAATTCTTAGAGAGCAACTGTAAAATGTGTAAATCAAGCTTAATTTACTTTTTAAGTATCCTTATATTCCCCATGTAGAGCCCAAATCAACATTTCTGATTTGTGCTAGCATTTTATGACAATTATGCATGGTTTTCACTCAGCGGCAGAAAAAATTGCCATAACTTACCCCGTAATGAGAGGTCACAACCTAATTTATTATAGCCCCAAACCCGAAAAATCCCCATAAAGAACCCCCATTCACAGCTCGCGTTATGAGTATCCCAATTAAACGACGCTTGTTTTTGAATCAGTAGATGTTCCTCTCTCCAGCAACAGTAAAACCATTCTCCAAAGCCACTGCCCAGGGCAGATAATTCCCCTTAAAAATGACTAAAATTCAAAGAGATGAAAATTCTGCTTTCATTGGTTCTGGTAACCCCCTAGTACACCCTCTTAATTTCAATGCTTCACCTTCAACTTTTGGTAGGTAAAACTAGGGAACTCATGCTATATGGAAATATAAAATTTATAACCGTATCTTCATCAGAATCGTCAGGGTAGCCATTGCAATTTCAGTCATTTTCAGCCATAGATTGATGGATTTTTGAGGGTCTCGGAGGGGGGTCCCAGAACGCCATAACGAAAAATAGCTGGAGGGTTTTAATCATATGGCTGTTCATAGTTCCACATACCTATCACACATACAAAGTATGAGCCGATTTGGCCGACCCCCATCTTCCCACCTCTGCCTGGTTTTCTCATGCAATGACTCTTAACTTGCAATAGTGTCCCTACCAGTGGGAAGTTTCGCTAAAGCGGTTTAAGTCTTCTTTGTATCTTTTGTCAATGGTACAAAAACACCTCGCCATCTGTGAGGTCATAATAGTCCCCTCAAGGTCAAGATCAGGTTCAGTTGGCACTTAATCTCTGTCCCAGGCACAAAACTTGACATTGTTTGCTTGCTGTCAAGTTCACTCAAGATTTACATGGGTTCAGGACGTTCTGGTTAACAACTTAATTTCTTTGGACCACTTGGGAAATGAGAAAAATAATTGTGCAAAGTGTGGTTTGATTTGCATAATATGAAATGTGATGCTTTACAAAATTACCAGAAAGCACTGTAACTTTCCCATTATGTGTTAGATTGCTTTGTTTGATATCATTTGTCCATTTTGTTGTAATTGACTTCAGTTTTGAGAACATTTTGTAGATACTGTAAGGAATCATGCTTTACGTTAGATGTTCGTATTAATAGCAGTGTTCGAACAGAAATGAAACGTTTTTTGTAGGTACTATGGATATTTGTTTTACAGTGACTGCAGCATTCTTTGTCAGAGTTAGGTGGGAATATATTGTTGGAACACAGATGTCTTGTTAGACCATGACAACCCCCATGGCAACTCGGTGGGATGGTTTCCTGCCCCCCTCCCTCCACTGCTTTGTGAGACCTATGTCTTTGTTGAGTGCAGTTGACAGCTATATCTATCACCATGTAGAGTCCATAAAGCGGTTTACCATGTTTTTTTATGGAGTTGCGCCGTAGTCAATGCTGAAGGAAACAGGTTGAACTATTCCTCTGCCACCTCTTAAACTATTTCATCGGTAGTGGGGAGCACTTGTTGGAATTGGTGTAGAGCCATTGGAGCAGTCATACTGATAAGTACAGGCTTGTTGTCCCTGGCTTTGCACAGATGGGCAGGCAGTGTGTCGTAATCGGCTCTTTCTTTGGACCCATTGCAAGGGGAGTAATACTGTCACGCTTAGCAAAGGTGGAAAATGCATTCTGTAAGGGCCATTGTTACCTTGTGCTGGCCACAACCTGGGGCTTTCCGCTGATTTTCCAGCCACAATTCCGCTTTTGTGCTGCCGCCCTTTTCCAATTCCTCCCCCACTGGCTTTCTGGTGGTTGAAAAGGCAAGTATTTCAGTCAGATATAGGCCTCCTGAATTGGAGAGAAAAGGTGCCGGTCGCAAAGGCCTAAGTGGAACACATAAGTCAACAGTGATGTATCGAACCCCTAGTTAATTGATACATCTTTTTGTAAACTGTCACCATGTTAGGTCCAAAGTAAGTGACCTTAACAAAGTTCCGCAGAATCGTTTTTTTTTCTCGAACAAAGACTTCAAGGGGCAGTGTGATATTTCAGCGGCTTGTTGACTTGTTTTCTTCCGAAAAAAAAAATGCCTGCCTTGAAGGTCAAGGTGAATTGAACAGGCTGAATGGAAACCTCAACGCTTTGAATGAAGTTTGCTTTGAACTTGCAGCGTCATTTCTGGCAGAACGGACCACTGTAGATCTGGTATTGAAATAGCCTGGCACAGGATATATTTCCGTATTGAGTCATCTAAGTACAATCAAACCTGTACAAGTGACCACCTCTACGTAAGGACCAACTAAAAGATAGACAAACTGAGAACTATTGCTAAACTAATGTTGCTAACCTAGTAGTTTCTTCTCTCTTCTTGAAACATTTGGAAACATGACTACATATTTTGTCTATTATATGTTCGTTCTTACATGACATCAGGTATATAAAAGTGTCCTGCTTTGACATTTTTGTACATTTCTTGTCTAATCCTATTGTCTTAAACAGCGATTGGCGCTCATCTTCATATAAAAAACAATCGAGTAAAAAGTGGGTTTCTTTTCAACATATAAATGGTCACAGAATTCGCATTAATATTACCTACTGTGAAGGCAATTCTCTACCTCCTTACCCTTTCCAAGTAACAGGACAGAGAAAGCAGAGGGATTTAGATGAATCTAAACGTTTCAATGACACAGTCCATACAAGTATAACAGGTTGGTCATGGGGGAGACTTAAGAGATCTTAAAGGAATCATCCCAGAGACAAAGCATAGTCTCCCCGAAGGAAGTGCATGAGTCAATGCCAGGCAATTATAAGGACTAGGAGGTACAAGGCTCTTGAGGAAGGAACCCATTTGAGGAGGATTTAGATACAGCTTCTGTTTATTTTGCAATTCTTTACTGGGTTTCTAATGAAGTGGAGGGGATTGACCGCTCGTGATGTAGTCCTGGAAAGTATGTTTGTCTGCATGTCTTAAGTTATCATGGTTTCGTAAGCCAGTGGTGAGCCAGTAGTGTTTATTTTTAAGGTGCCCAAGGAGCGTCTTCTGGTCAGTTGTGCTTGGTTTCCTAAACACGAGTTAATTCCTTAAGAAGGAATGGAATGACGGAGTTGTGCATGCTTGCCTGCTAAAGGGGTCCAAAGCGATGTTTATTTTGGAAACGCAGCGAGGGAAGCTGGCTCCTATCCGGCTTGGGAGTGTTGCGAAAGCAAGCCATACATCTAGACAAGCACGGAGAGTGACGAAGCTCGTACCACTATAGTGTTAAAAGACAGGCAGAACCTGTTATCCTCTTAGCTGTGTTCTCTTGGGAAAACTGCTTTGGACTATCAGATCATTTTGTCTTCAGGTGTTTTTACCGTAAAGTTGATTTTATCATCTTGGCTTTTCTTCAAAGAATGATTTTGGGGCTGTCTCCAGGACCCATCTCTCTGACCTGGGGTGGAAGTTTGCTTGTTGAGACTCAAAAATTTAACCCTGTGGGAAAATCAGAACTGACATGAAATTGGTGACGGATTCAACAACGAAAATCAACAACACGGGCTCCCAAATAGTAAGTGAGACAGATAAAAATTCAAAGCCAGAAAGTCCTGATTTAACTGAAGTTTATTTCTAAAAAGGTTGATTTGATTGTGTAATACACCTACAATGCTATAGAAATGCTTACATCACACATATCAAGTTTCGGTAGGGCCTTTGATGTTGAATAGCATTTCTCAGTGTTGCAAACCTTTGTTCTGTCTCTCTCAAGGCTGACTCTACTGAACTGTCAACACATATCACTGCATTCTCTCAAAATTGGTGTTTGTTCCTGAATATTGTGGGTAGACATTCTTACCGGTGAGTTGAATTCCGAAGCAGACAGCAGTGTAGTGATGCATTGTAACAGTATCATTGGTTGTGGCTCAGACACTTGTCGAAAATCTAAAATCATTGTGACAGTTACATTTACCTCGTCAAAATGATTCAAGGGTTAGATATTTGAAAGCTAGATGACTTCGGAACTCCACCCAATCATTCAACTGTAACAACAATGTGCAGGGGAAAGAATTATGTTAAGAACTAGACATCACAGCATTGGAAAGGTTGAAAGGTCTACATACTGTACCGGTTCAGTTTTTCCCTCATCAGAGACCCCTATTGGTTGATACCAGTACTGCATGCTTTACCTTCTTAGTACATTTGGCATAGACCAGCAGGTGAAATCTGTACTGATATGTAATCAGCTTTGACTTAATCTATCATCGGTTGTCTTCAGTTAGACTTAGACATCTATAGTTCCTTTGCAGTGTACGTCCAGAATCATACACTAAAATCCCTAGAAATTTACCTAGATTCTTAAAGTAAGTTTGTCTGGTCAGATGATTGTGTGGCATATCTCAAGCTTCTTGAGAGTAGATAAACACTTAAGTGGGTTGAGCAAGTGTTTCCTAGCAGCATCTCTGTTAGAGTATCTGTTCCCTTATCTTCTTACATTCCTTTCCAAAGGATGGCAGCAGTCACAGCATTGCCTATCTGCCTAAGTGTTTAGGCTTCATGGAGGTACTGGACTCCTTGCTCTTATGCACTTGTGTGTTGCTGTAGTGGAAATGTGTACTAACACCAATTGGTACAATTGCAGAAAACAGGTATTTAGAATTCTTACATATAATGTAAATGGGTCCCTTATGAGTCGAGAAGTAGCACACAGTTTCTTGTACATGTAATTCATGCCGTTGAGAACTGGAGTTGGCACTTTGGTTCAAACCTTATCATTCTGGGGGCAAGCCTCCACTTCCTGAGGAGCTAGAAGCCTTGCCAACAGTTCTGCAGCCATAGTAGACTATTAGGAATCTATGTTATTCTGTATTGGAGTAGGTAAGGTGATATGAAGTAAAAAGCAGTTGTCTGAGGTGAGGTATGGTGCATTTTCATATTGCTGATAGTGCAATGCAGCTTTAGGAATGCTCCAATGTATGAAAAGGTGATATATATTTCTTTTGTATGGTAGTCCGTTCATGTTTTATTCTATAGGTTTATATCACTTAATGAGACAAAGTTCCAACTATGTTAATGTATGTACATGCAAGAGTGGATAGATATTAGTGAGGGTCTGCATGGGGGTCCCGACAACGCTGAATTCTGAAGAAACCCTTACCTGCCAATTTCTTGAGTTACAAACAAGCTTTCATCAGTTTGACGCTTGAGATCAGTTGGGCTGGCTAAAAGGGAATTTCCAACCGATATAAACACACGATCATGCAGCCGTCCATTTTTTGGGGTACAGATTCTTTTAGGGTACCCACTCAGAGTAATACAGGAATAAGACCTTAATAATCTTCAGAACCTGCTCCTTCTTCTGCTCGCTAGAATTCCTCCAAGACCAGTCCAGTCAGGTGATAGATGTAATAACTGATCCCGATGACAGACCAGCTGCTGCCAATGACTCCGCAAATTTGTTCGAACTGCAACCCAAATTTTTGCAGCAAAATGTCCCGGAGACATTCATCTAAATTAAGTGGACCCACGTGGAGGTGGGAGATTTCAGAGTGCGACCCGTTATTGGAAGGGACAAGTTCCTAGGTGGAAGGTGTCAGGATGTGATCATTGCCACTGGAAGGAATTAAGAATTTTAATAAAGTTTTGATGGAAGGACGGATAAGGCATGGCCAAGGTGGTTGGGTGATCAGAAGATTGAAGCCCACTGTCAGTAGACCCTGTCAGATAATCATACGGGTGACCCGACAAGTAGTGACTCCTCTAAATTAGATACAGAAGAAGTAGGAAGGAAGGAAAGGGGCACTTGAAGGCTAACAAGATGAACATACCATTGTTCGCCTTCCGTCACTCTTAGAAAAATGTGAAAAGAGCTCAGCGTAGATTCACACATGCTGACGTGAGGTCACTGAGAAGTGTAGTTGTGATAAACTACAAACAAACACAATTGAAAATATCTTTTTTTCTCTTAATGCCAACTCTGTCATCAGCTGGTACTAGTTGTTAACACAGCTCTATGTAGAAAGCACAAAATTAGACCATTGCCAACCATCTTCAAAGGCATACGTACATGTATGTTTCTATAGATTCTTGCCTCAGCTCACCTAAGATTGACCCGCCCTTCCTCAGGCCATTAGGCAAGCTGACTCAGATTCTCAGAAAGGCAAGCAGTGCTACATACCTGGGAATCCAGCCCTGTCCAGGTGCTGAGAGATGGAGAAAGACCGTGGTCCTGCCATTAGTATGGGACGACCATACTGTACACAAGATATTCCTAAGTCTTATTACCTTTGCCGAGAAGGGTATGTTTTCGGTGCTGTTTGTTTTGTGTGTGTGTTTGTGTGTGTGTTTGTAGACGACATAACTCGAGAAGCTGTGGATGGATCTTTACGATATTTGGTATGTGGGTAGCGGTCGGGAAAATGAAGGTCAAGTTCGATAATGGGCCTCCTAGCAGCTTTCTTTGATACTGTAGCGAAACTTTCGGTTTTGATATCTCATATTACATTTGTATGGCCATGTATGGTCATGGTTTTTGAATGGAAGAGAGCTCTTGTTAAAAGTTTTTTGTTACCTATAGGAATGACTCTGAATTCATGCTTCCATCGGGCATGTACATGTAGCTGAATCAGAAAGCTGCCATAAGGCTTATAGCCCAAACCTAAGCTAGCATTAACATATGGAGCCTTTGTAGAAAATCTGAGAATGTTGAAATCTGCTTCTGGAGACTTTCCAGGGCTTTATCTGACAAGTACTATCTCTACTTTCTCTGCCTGCCTGCTACCCTGGTATGATAAGTAGCTTCAGATGTTACTTTGAATTCGCTTTCAGCGAGTCGTAGCACAGATGTCTTATACGGTACCCAAAATGGACATAGTGTTGAGGTGTTTTACAAGTGGTATCACCTTCTTAAGTGGTCCAAAGAAGTAAGGATCTCAGCTTTTTCATGTCACATTTCTAATCATCAATGAAACTTAGAGGAATCATGGTTTATTTAGTTTGTATACCTGCCTATTGTATGCAAACCCATGCTGTTCACTGTGTCGCAAGATTCGTATCAGCAAGCATGTCAGCCGGATTGGTTATAGACATGGTTGAACTTGGCCTAACCATTTTACGGTTTGTCGCAGGAATCTTAATGATGTTGATCCTCCAGCTCTCTGCACCTTGTTTAACCACCTTCCTGACAGACGCCCAGAAGTGCAGTCTTGTTGTCAGCTGCAGGAATGTGATAATTAGCTTCTGGAAGGGGGTGGGGGTGGTAGCCTGTGCTGCACTAGCCTGGGTGCCATCCTCCGTAGTAACCGCTGGCTCAATCTTCGTGGTTAGCTATTGAAACATTCGAGCCAGTGGTTACTATGGAGGATGGAGGCTAATACTGCACTAGTATTCTAGCATGTGTGTGTGTAAGTGTGTGTGTGTGTGTGTGTGTGTGTGTGTTTGTGTGTGTGTGTGTGTGTGTGTGTGTGTGTGTGCGTGTGTGTGAGGGGGAGACGCATTGACAAAGGCATAATCTTCTATAAGATTAAGAGGCACATTTCAACCAGAGACAACTTTGATCATGCATATTAACCCTCATGATGTTAGAACAGTCATCTACTCCAGACATATAATTCAAAACAGAGACAGTCACTGTTGAATGAAAAGGATACAGCACAATCAGACCAGTTAATGGATGAAAACTAATGCAGTTCTGCATGCCAGGGATGTCAGCTTGCCCTTTAAATCTTGTAACAGTGAAATCCAATGGAATTTGGTAATTGAAGTAATGCCTGAGAGACCCTGTCTGTGTATGATGCCTTTTCTGGCATGTGTTCATAGGGCGTATTCAATTTGTCTGTTCAAAAAGGTTGGAAAGAATTCAAGTTCACAGATTAAAAGGATTACAAAGTTCTATGAAGTGGAGTCTATGGAAAAGAAGTAGAAGTAGGTATGTACTAGTAATTAACATGGAGCACCAAGTAGCACCAAGGCCAAAGATTTATGAACTTTTTGTCTCCTTGTTCACTCTTTTCTCATACGATTTTTCCTGCTGTTCTTGTGCGATTTGTCCCCAATTTTTTCAGGTAACATCAACCCACAAATTTCCAAGTCAATCTTTATGTTGTCTCAAATATGCTCTCCCATTTTTCTTGCCCTTTTGTTTGGTCCAAAGGTCTTCTTATTATCAGTGCATGATTGAGTATTAATATTACATGATATATGATAGTTTTGCAAATGAGTCATGGTAAGAACCAAGCAGCTACAAATGTATGGGCGGTCCTGTCTGGCTATAGAGGTCAAGTCCTTTGCAGTCTTCTAGGGTGATGCACGGCTTCTCAGAAACCCAACAACTTCAGCCACCATGATAATAAGGAGCAGACTAAATATGCCTGTATACTTCATCTAGATTAACTTGTATGTGTGGTATCTTCATGTATCCGGTGGCATCGAATGGCTATGTCAGCAGACACAAGAGTGAGAGGTCATGGCTTCCATTCTTGGCTAGATGTTGTGTCCTTGTGAAAGGCACTGAACACAACTTTCCTCCTTCCACCCAGGTGTAAAAATTGTTATTATTGGGTAGGCCAAATCGAATACTCTCTCTTCGCAGCCAGGGGCTGAATTGCGAGGAGCACACATTTGGTGGGGCTAGATTGCAAGGGTCTCTAGCGACTGCCATTTGGCGCGCAGGTGACCTGAATACAACAATTGCCCCATGTGCGGCCATAGGACTGTGGGTTTTGAACCACTCACACCGGGAAGGACCCCTACTCTTTTCGATAAGTTCGGTGGGTTCTTTAATATGCTCATGGTGTGGCTCTCCTCAAATACGGGACCTCCATTTAACGTCCTATCCGAGGGACGTCCCTAACCGAAGCCAGGTACTCATCACACCTGAGTGAAGTTAGGAAAGTCGTGTCAAGTGCCTTTCCCAAGGGCACAACATCAACGGGACAAATCAGGGAACCCCGGATTCGAACTCAGTATCTCTGGGTTCTGGGGGCAAACATCTTGCCACTGCGCCACCGCAACGCCACCTGGGTACCTGACTTTGGTTGGAGAGGGATTGGCTCCGCCTTTGAATGCTGTACCCTAGACACAGTGGATAAGAACCCACTGCCCCAACGACCTCAAAAAGGCTATTGAACTACCTTTACATTTTACCATTTCAATGATCTGCCACTGTTCTTTCTAGAGATTTCTAAGCTCGCTTGGAACTGTCGTAACATCTGCCAAGGCTGTTACAAAGTCGGCAGTAGACAGTTGCTCAGGATTGTGTTTATTTACAAGTTAGGTTGCTATGTGTAATAACAGCACTATAACAGTTTGCTTAATTATTAGGTCTGGAATTTTTCCTTTATCTACGCCTTCCCGGTCTTTGATGTTACGTCTGGCTCCAGCTTTAGATCATATCACACCACATCAAAGTAGAAAATATCTTTTGATCCTAGAAACAATGGCTGTTTTCCCCTTTATCTCAACCTCAGCCACGCAGACCAAGTTTAAACACAACCTGGCTAATAAATAACTCCTTCCATGTGTCTCAAATAACCTCCTTGCTATTTCAATTAGGATGCCTCTTGGTCTTTGACCTATCATAATCCTTTTAATCTTTTATTATCGTATTTGGTTATCGATTTTTAAGTTCAAACATTAGCACAGTCTTTGGTTTAAAGCATTGCTGTCTCTGGTACCGGTCCCACTGGAAAAAAAAACAATCTTGACTTCACGACATGAAATTGATGAAAATGTATTTTTTAGAATAACATATTATACGACCAACATTGGCTCCCAAACAATGAGTGGGACAAAAAAACATTAAAGCTGGAGACTGGCCTGGTTTAAAGTCATCCTAGGATCAGGTCTGTGGTTACCTGTGATGATTTGGCAGATGAACATCAACTGACACAAGCTGTCAGCTTTTTTTTGCTGCGACCTTGGTGCCTAGTCTCTACCAGACTAACCATGCCAGCTATAGGGAGAATACTTGCCTGGGAAGTTTGGCCACCAGAGGGTTTCATTTGCAAGCGCAGCGAATTATTAACCTTACCGTGGACTGACTCTACTGGCCAAATATTCCTTTTTTTGTGGAATTCTACCATCCATACGCCCGTAGGAAGGCCTGGTGGAGGCTATTGGCGCCGCAGGTTTCCTGGGCATGCTGGCGTTGTTGACGTTGTTGACTAGGGGAAGCCCAGGTTGCGGAGTACCTGGGGTCTGGTCCTTGCCCTCAGGTGCACTGATCTTATCTCCAGACGCTAGCTTTGTTCCACCGTTTTCTGACATCCCAATCATCCAACTTGTTGACTTCTCCATGGTTACAGTCCACCCTGTATGATTGACCACCTGATCAATGTAACCACATTGACACAAACATGAAGAATCTTGTCTATGCTTTTGCGCTGACTGGAAATTTCAGATCACTCATTTTTAGTACTTCACATTACACATAATTTATAGGATATGTAGATGGTTTATAAACTACACAAGTAACTTATTGACTTTCTTTGTGCATACTTTTATGAAAAATGTCCATGATTTTATGTTTTCGTAGACTGGGCACCTTTGAAAAACAATTCCAATTGTTTGAAAATTCAACAACAAAAAAGACACTGATGTTAGATAAAATTGAAAAGCATACGTGTACGTACCTTAGATTGTTTCACCATAAACTGACAGTATTTTTCCCTTCTTGTGTGTTACAGGTCCTCCGGGCAGAAGAGGAAAGAGAGGCAGAAAAGGTGACACAGGTATTGCCATTTTACATACTAACACAAAACTCCATCTCTAGTATAAAGAGATAAACTGTTCTCCAACTCAATCCCTCAAACTTAATATCACTTATATTATAATCACGGTTTTGCATTTCAAAAGCTCTGTAATGCGGCATGTTATCTTATGCCGACAAAAGGTTGGTAAGAATGACTGAATATTGAAGTATTGTAAACATAATGGAAGTTGATGCTAAGGGGCAAGAGTTTATTATTTTTTTTGCAGTATACTGAATTGCACTAATATTTTCTTCTTATTCTTCCAGGTGACCCAGTAAGTATGGAGGTCAAAGTTCGCTACCAAGGGAATCCCAATTAAGCTTCCTCCATTATTCAATTACATTTAAATAACCGAATCGTAGTTGTCATTTCGTAATTTCTAATGAATCACTGTAATTTCCACATTTTTTGTTTGTAGTTGAATCAATTTTGTTTTTCGTTGTAGTTGTAATCAGTGCATATTTAACTAAAATTTGATTCTCTCCATCCCTTCTTTTCTCCCCCAGGGCCCACCAGGCAAAAATGGCTTTCCGGTATACCTCCTCCCAAATCCATATACCTCGCTAGTGTATCTTATATTATGTAGGGTTAATCCATGTTAGACTGCCTATTCCACTTCCCTTCTAATAATCATGTCATACTAACTGTTTAGACAATATTCTGCATGGTTTTCTTGACAAGAATGACGTTACCGATTTGCAACGGACTCTGAGAAAAGATTAATTTATGTTTTGCATGACTCAGATTGCAAACAATTTTGACCAGCAATAAGTATAAGTGGTTAAGTTTGTTCCAAATGCGGACAACACAGGTAAACGTATTACACAGTACCCAAAATCCAGATGGACATCTAACGGTTTTATTCAGTGTCACACGAGTAGTATGAGATAAAAAGAAGTCCAGCATCTATAGGAACAAACTGAGAAGGCAGAACCATCTGGGAGAGAACGCAGGGTCTCCTAGGAGCATTAGGAAGTTGTCTGGTTTACGAAAAGTTACTGACGTAAATAATTACAGTGCTCTGCAACTTAAAAAGCGTGCAATGCTGCATGCACCCCTCCCCCCTTGGGTGTCCCCAGTCGACCTCACCGCATCGCTTCCACATTTCTGATAATCTTCACTGTGGTCCAGGTTTACTGCTCTACTGACAGTTGAAGTGACATTGCAAGGCATGACATCTCGATATTGTTCAAAGAGATAATAGATGGAATACTGTAAACATTTATTGTTGTAACATCTACTAACATAATCCCACCAGGGTACATAATTCTGCCACCCTGAAAAGATTTGTCCAAACAGATCCCCAACCCAACGTCACCCAGTATAATGCACTCCTGTATGTCTAAACTGTGCATACCTGGGGAGTGCTGCACCAGAGATCTCTCAAACCCACTGCTTTTCAAAGATGCAGATATATGTAACCTGATGGGTTAATGTTAATGGCGGTTACATCCAATAATGAAAGTTATAATTGTATATGACATGTAATGTTATCACTGTCATCTTGATTTCACTGGACAGAGTACAAGTGTAAGAAATTCAAGTCTGATTCTTTATGATAGTCTTTGCAGATATGTTCAATTTAGGCTTTTGTCAGGCCTTGCCGCAGTACAGTTTAAAGTCAGAAGTAAAGAAAAGTAGTAAGCGATTGCACTATATTTTGCTGTATTATTAGTTGGAGAAAAGGCTTTTGCCATGAAGAAGAGATGTCTTTATACTTAACTACAGTCTTGTTTTCTCAATCTGAAGTTGTGAAAATAGTCTATCAAAGTAGAATACAGGTATTGAAAGAATGAAAATTCTTGTTAACTGTAAACTGTCAATGGAAAAAAGAATCTTGCATGCGCCTTTTCCTTATAGTGAAATTCCTATCTGAAGCAGTGGACAGTTTTTTTAGTCTGGATCTTATTCATGTGCTAAAGCCTTGGCTCAGCTATTTTGATGATGTACAACATAGGTAGTGAACTTGAGCCTGTTTTGTTCCTTTGCTTTCTTGTGTGTTCCCTTTACTCCCTGTAGGGTGGCATTGGTCTGCCAGGGGTTCCAGGGAAAAAGGTGAGAGGTCGTGTCGAAGGGCAACATCTTACATTTATTTTGTATTCGTAAATCTATTGCAGGTTTGCGTAAGCAAAACCTATTCCTTATTCTGTTTTACACTTGACATGTTCATGAATATGTTGTGGTTATCACGATTCATTTCAGCTCCGCACTGTCACCATTGCCACAAATGCAACATGTTCGCTTCTGTCCCACTCTTAATGTTCGCCACGGTTACAAGGATGCCACTCTTCCTTTTCTTAATGTTTTACAACAACCGCTATCCTTGCAAAAAAGGATAAAATGTTTGTGGGTTTTGCTGTGCTTGATGCCATTCATGTGGACCGGTCTATCATGCTGGAATGTTCCATTTGTGTTGCAGGGGGAAAGAGGGTATCCAGGGTTTAAGGGGGATAAAGGCTACAAGGTAGGGATGAGGATGACGTTTAACTTCCAGTGCAATACTTTTGTTTTCCTACATTTAGTTTAGTTAAAATCCTCCCACACCATAAGGTGTATAGGGTGGTGCCCATCTCCGTTTCATAGCCCTGGGCCACACTGTGGTACAATCACTGCAGCAGGGGGCTAGTCCACTGGCAGTGGAGTGTGTTTAACTTCCATACTGTCTCAGAAGTATGTACCATTTTTATAAAGTCTTTGGTATGACTCAATGCGCTTCTTGTCCAGAGGTGTTCTACCCGGGGCTTGAACCCGGGCCTTCTGGTCCAAGTAATTTGAACTAGTAACATGTGGCACGTAACAGAAGCGCAGACCACTACACCACAGGGACACCCCTTTCCTACATTTAGGACCTTTCTTTTCACAAGTACTCTAGGTCAAAGCCGTCACCAACGTTTGTTCCATCACTTCTAGGGAGTCCGTGGTCTGGATGGGGTGTGCCTTCCTGGTCCACCTGGCATGTCGGTAAGTATTGCGCTACGTTTTGTTGAACTCAACTTGAAGACCCTTCTTTTTCCATGTAAAGAAAGCCATGTTGAAACCAGAGAAATTAGGTGCACAGAAAGAATTTTGGGTGCACCACAAAATAAAGTTGAATGTCAGCAAAACATAATTACAAATTCTAACGCCCTAGAGAACTTCAATCTGTAATTCTATAGCCAACTTCGAAATTGCAATTGCAAACAAGTAATACATCAAATAAAGAACAAGTTTACTGTTACAAAAGTTTATACATGTATTGCTTTTTCTGATACTTACATTTCAATAATATTCTGTATACTAGTGTACAATAGTACATTAACCCTATTAGCCTACAAAAATATCTAGGTGCGCTAGGGCACCCACAGTTGAAAATTAGGTGCACAGCTCCAATTTTGGGTGCATAAAGGTGCACATGCACCCAATATTTTGAGCCCTGAGTTGTCATGCATTGTCAAGCAATGAAGTTTTTTTACCTGAAGGTTATATCTTAAATAGTGTTTGTGTGTATGTCCATCTGTGTGTCAACAAGAGAACTAAAAAATGCCTGGATAGATTGTCGTTATATTTGTTTTGTGGGTAGGTCTTGATGAGACCTCAAAATGATAAGATTTTCAGCCCCCTAGTGGCTTGTTTTCTAATTCTTGTTTTTGTTTTTTTCAGGGAGCAAAGGGGGACCGAGGATACCCAGGATTTCCGGTGTGTCCTGTCTTCAGGATTCCCGAAACCTCCATTGTGTTGGCCATGAATTCCTTCGATTATCTGTCCCAAGCACTGATATTACACACAGTCACACCTTACTGGACAGATAAATAGTTATTTAACCATGTTTGACTCGGAATCTAGCTTCTTTATGCTGCCTGAAATGCACAGAGATGATGTTTGGAAGAGGTATGCTACATGTAGCTTCGTCAGCCCATTACAGTTTACAGAACCCTTGTAACACACATGCAGGGCTGTTGACATGTAACACACAGTTGGTTGTAACATGCCAACATATGTTGTAACACACAAGGGAGGTAGTTGTAACTTGTAATGCATATTGGGCCACACCAATTTTGTTCTTTGGTTCTAAGATTCCACATTAAAAGAGAGTCTGAGGGAAAGTATTGACCTTGGTGCATACAGGTTGGAAGTGTGTACAAGGAAGGGCTGTCTCCAGATTTGATATTTTTTTCAGTCAGTCCCAATCATTGTTTGGGAGCCCATGCTGTTAACATTTACTGTCAAATCTGTCATTTACATGTAAAGCTTGTACAGTCTTTTATCAATGTCATGTCAGAAAAGTCAGATATTTTGACTGACAGAGTGAAATTTTTTGCCATCCCAATTGCAACAAGCAAATTGTGTCCTGTGACAGAGGGAAGGGTTCTGGAGATAGCCCTGGTACAAAGTCAGATGGAAGTATTTCTTACAGCCCTCTGGCCTCTCACAAGAGTTTTACTTTGAAATGTCTTAAAACCAAAGAAGTGAACCAGTGTGGCTTAAGAATGTAACACACCGGCAAGGCTAAGGATTGTACTGTAACACATGGAGAAAGAAGATTCCATAGAGGTTGACAGTGGCACACTCAAACACAAGACACCGAGATCAGTATTGTAATAAGGAAAGGCAAAAAATTGATGGCACAAATTCAGTCTAACAATGAAGGTTTTGAATTGCATTACAGATTCAACGTATCAAGTTTTTGCCTTTTTTTGTCATTGAGAACTACCTTTGCACTTACATACAACATGTACATCATAGGATTTTACTTAGTACACAAAAGAAATTTATTATTTTGCAAGCCCTAAGTCAAAGAACTTGCTTGTAAATTACCTCATTGACGTCACAAAAACCTAGAAAAGACTGTCTCTTAAACAATGGTGACCATAAAGTTGTCTGTCATTATTGGTGAAAGCTGTGCCACCATCCAAACCATTTTGAAGTGCAATATATCTTTGTTACCATACACTTAGATATCTGAAAGACAGAAAACATCCCCTAGGTATGTCTATATCCAAAACGAACATATTGTAAGGTGCAGAATGCATGCTTTGTTCTTTATGTGCTGTGCTGCCATTCTCTCCCTGTTTTAAGAAGTCTATGATACTACGCACATATGGCATGCTTGTCATTGATTGAAAAGACTACCAAGTTTTATCAAATGTGCTGCTCTGTATTTGCAAGTGCTGCTATTAAATGTTAGAGCCACTATGAATGATATATATAGTTGTTCAAATGGCTGTATATACTTGCAGATTGAGCCTGTGCAATGGGTGCAGTAGTAGTTGTATCGATACGCACTGTATTAAAAATGATTTGGCTGTTGGTTGAGTTTTGATATGGCTATGTAACATAATGAACAGTTTAACTGCAATGACTACTGATATCCTAAACATTCTAAGGAATTGCTATGTAAAAAAAGTGGCATTGCAACAATACTGGAAGCCTTTTTCAGAAGAATGCTCTAACTAGGAAGACTTTTGTACATTCCATGTAGTTTTAGAGTTTGCTAGCCTTTTGATACTGATGTTGTTCAGTAGAGCAGTACACATATATTGTGTTGTGAGTTGAAGAGGAATGAAAATGACGTCTGATTTGACTGTTACTTGAACAGCCTGCCTACCATGTTGAATGAGGCTTGGCTCTTGAGTTGATGATGTGCGATGATGATGATGATGATGACACAGAAGGTATGAGAAACATGAAAGCATGCAGCAGAGGTCTACCATCACCCTCTCTACCCCCCTACCCCCGCTCTGGCACCCTCACATCGTAGTGCTTGCTTTGGAGGTGGCGGGAAATCTTGACTTGGAGACCCCCCTTTATCCCGGACACTGTAAACCCCCCGCTACCCATTTCTACTTGCCCGAAGGCAACTCTATTCCTGCAAAAAGCAGTACGGTAGGGGGATGTCAGAGGCCGGATTGGACGTCAGTACATAGTCCTGTGTGATGTTCTTGTCTTGTAGATGGTACCAACCTTTTTGTCTAATGTCGCATTTCTTAACAATAATTACAACCATAATTTTGACAATGTTGAGAGAAAGAAAAAGAAAAAAACAATCAGAGATGACTTAATCAACAGCGTTTAACCAATCACATCAAACGTACAAATTAATTGGAGACAATACCATGACAACCAATAACAAGTGTAATACCTGACAAACATGTTCTGTAGAGTTTTCTCTTCTCTTCTTGCTGCTTTTGTAACTTCCCTCATTGTCAGTCAGCTCCTCCCTTCACGGCTTGTCTGTTGTCTGCACTGCACATAGGGGTGTTCCCATTCCATTATCATAGTATCTCATACTTAGAACTGAAAGCTGCCCGTTATATCTAGCTCTACAGCCTTATGGCCTGTCCCCAAACTCTATTCATGCAAACCAAATTGTGTAAAATTAGTTTCGTCCCTTTGCTGTTTGGCCAAGGTCTGTAAGCATGTTCAGTTTGCAATGTGCAGAGGCTGTGATAGGGGATTTGGGGATGATACATGGCTGATAGGCCCTTAACCCCTATCCAAGCCTTGTCATACAAAAGTTGTTATTCCAAAACAAAACTTCCTACTTACCAGACAGTTTGAAAATCTTGTATACCTAGATGATTATGGGCAGCTTAAGAAAATTGCCTTTTTTTTTATTTCCAATTCTCTTTTTCATTTCTGGAGATATTTTTTTATTTGTGCACTGACGATATTTTTTTCTCTCACTTACTGCGCAGGGTCCTATCGGCTTGGATGGAAGACCTGTGAGTATACTCATTTTGATAAATTCCTTTTTCTGTTACAAACACATACAGTGTAACTGTATAAAGGTTCATTCAGAGAAGTGAGGGGGCAAGGTTTGCTGTTGACCAGAATTACATTTCATACACATCCCCCTTTTTTATTTTAACCATTAATCATTGCTAATTCCCGTCATATTTAATGTAACTTTCATCGCATATAACGTTTTATGCATCTTTCGGTTTCCTTTCCCCCCACCGTTTGTAGGGTGCACCAGGCCTGAAGGGACTTACTGGTGATCCTGTAAGTTATTGGATTTATCACAGATATTATTTTGTCACATTACAAATTCATTCAGATATGTTACCCATCAGCTTATGTGATACATCTATCATTCATTGTACATGTACATAACAGTATACCAAAAGAAACAATATATTATGAGTAGTGTTGTATGAATTTTTATGTCAAACATGGGCCGCGATATTCAATACAGGTGTTCTAGTCCGTTTCGTATTTTACGGTATCACACAGGCTTCCATCAAATAATTCGAACAAAGCGTGGGCCCCTGTTTAAAGTTTGAATACTGGATTCAGACATTGGAATTGATGTTTTTGTTATCAGCTTATTTTATGACAAACACTGTCATATGTAATATTGTTGGTTGTGGTTATGACAGTACATGTATACTAGAAAAACTATAAATTTTAAGGAATAGTATTGTATGAATTTTTATTTTATTTTGCAATCTATTGTTATCCACTTTAAAGTAAAATAAGTGTCAGAATTTTCTTTCCTGTTGCTTTGAGCAGCAACAGTGCATGTGACAATCACCCCATCTAGCAGCCTGCCTGTGTATTGCATGTAATAGCAGCTGTGGTGTTGTCCAGCATCAGTGCAGCGTAGTGCGTATTAATAATGCAAATCCTATGGCTGTTCTTCGCTCCACAGGGGTTTCCTGGTCGAGATGGTCTCCAGGTAACAGGACTTCTTAGATCAGAGTGTTTGGTGGAGAATAATGCAGAAGCACAAGCTGTAGAAAATATCAGAAGGGTGCATGTTAGTGGCCATCCATCCCAATGCATGTGCCTGAAGTACAAATGTAGCATCTTACAGTTACAGAACGAAGTGGTGTTGCTCAAAGCAGGGCTGTCCTCAGGACCCGTCCCTCTGTCCCGGGACGGAAAATTACATGTTGGGACGGACAAAAATGTCACCCAGTGCTACATGTTAAATCCAAATCTTATGACACGAAATTGTTGAAAAGATATCTTCTTCATGAAGCTTAAAATGACAGATTTAACAACAAATATTAACACCATAGGCTCCCAACCAATGAGTGGGACTGAAAAAAAGTTGAAAGCTGGAGACAGCCCTGCCTCGACGTTAAAGATCGCAGGAAAGCTGACAGAGATGCATGCGCGAAGTTACCTGACCATGTTGTGGGAAAGTACCATGTTGTGGGAAAGACTTAAAATTTATGATGAAACAATTTACTGAATACTCATACTTTTCTACAGGGTGAGCCTGGTCCAGCTGGCCCTCAGGTAAGGCGTCAGGATGAATTTCGGACAGTAGCACAAAATAATACATATGGGAGGGAGAGTGCATCATCATTATGTAAAGATCATTTCTTTACTGTTAGGCCACACCATTTTGATTTCTCTGTTAACGGAATTTAAATAAATGCTAGATTGGAAAATCAACAGGAAAGTTTGTACTTAGGTGCACACAATTTCATGCTGTGAACAGGGTCAGGCGCAAGTTTTCACCCCAGCCTTCTGTTTTCATGATTTTTTGTGTGCTAGAATTTTAAAAAAATCCGTTGACCAAGAAATTAAATTGGTGTGGCCTTATTTAAACAGTTTGTAGTGCATGACTTCAGTCTGTTTCCAATCTCATTCTTGTCTTTCCTGTGCATGTTCAACTGTAATAACAAAATGAAAAGACAGTGATAAATTCCGTGAATGCCGCAGCATGGTTGGCAGCATACATGTAGGTTAGATGTGAGGGAAAATTAACTCCCTCAGTGCCAAAGGGACTACAGTCAAACCTGTGACCACCTTTACACAAGGACCACTTGGTTATTAAATGTGACCATGTTTTGGTGGACCCTTAGATACACAAGCATTGAGAATCCTGACGTCTATATTGATGACAACCTGTCCACATAGACCAGATTTTATCGGTCCCCTGAGTGGTCATCTTTGGCAGGTTTGACTGTATTGTTGGAACGATGAAGTGAATGCTACAGCATGGGTGGCAATGCTTTGTGTGAGGTGGAAGGAGTTATTGATTGTTGACATGTGAGAGTGTGCCGTGTTGTGTTATAGGGTCCTCCAGGCATACCTATAGGCTCTTCTGGAAAGATTGTGCAAATCAAGGTAGTGTACTGCTTTAAGATACGTTCTTAGATATCACTGTGGTAGCGAAGACGGTACAGGATAGTGTTGTAGCTCTTTAGACCTTAGTTTAGGTAGGTTTGTGCCACCATCCAGTCATTCACAACATGCTACCTGACTGTATTGAAATAGTTTGACCGTTAAAATGACGGAAGCATTGTCCATACAGACCCTTGATAAAAAAACAATGAAGACCCATAACAGCCCTTTAAAATCACATTTTGGAAACATGTCACTCATCATTTTAGCAAAGTTGTGGGATGCTTTCATTGCTTAAGGGGAGCTGGATATTAGCATACATTCAGATGTCTGCTTATGTGCTTTATTCCCTTTTCATCCTTTCAGCTACCTTTGAATATGATATTAGAATTTTTTGTTATGAATTTGGAAGAACATTGTTCATCCGATGAAGTTAACAAGGCTTGGACCAGCTTTAGATTTTAAATACATTGTACAATGTAGATTGCTGCATCACGAATATGATTGCAATTAGATTAAATGAGCGCAACTCACTATAATAGAAAGAGTAACTTTTTGTAAAGTAAAGAACCAAGTTGGGTATTTTTTTGGCGACACCTCTGGTGCAGAGGCATTTTTTGGCTTGTTTCCCAGTAGTAATATAATGAATTATTTCTGTCCAGGGAGAAAAGGGAGACCCAGGAAAACCAGGCTTAATGGGGCCCCCAGGGGTACCAGGTGTCCAAGGACCTTCCGTAAGCACACCTCTTCTTAAGAGTTGTTTATGAAGAAATGCCTTTCCTGTCCACTTCTTTACTTTAATTAGTAAACACCTGCATTTTTTTCAACAGAAAAAGTTATAAATCTACCATGATGGCTGTAGTAGAACATGTCAAGATGTGTTTTCAGTTTTGTTTCCTTATTTTTTTTGTTGCTTTTACTGACTTAGAGGTACACATGTACATGTACATATGACATACATTGTAACATCATGATGATAGAAGCTAACTTTCTACTGAGATGTTTTCCCCAGGAATGAATATTCTTATGCATAAGTGGTTTGCTTTTCTAAGATTGTTTTTTAATATACATTAGTGTTGCTCTGCAACTAAGGCTTTTATTCTTTTTCCTGTCTTTTATTTTGTTACTTCGTTTGCTGTTCTTTGATTTATTTGATGCTAATTTAGGCCACACCAATGTTATTTCTTGGTTAACGGATTTTTATTTTCAAACAAAAAAATTTTAGAAAATTTTTTTGAAAATTAAAATCCGTTAGCCAAGAAATTAAATTGGCGTGGCCTTAGTAGCTTTTTTTGCTGCTAACTGCATTTTTCATGTAGACACTTATCATTTTTAATTTCACCCCATGAAAACTGTCTATTTTGCTGCACACACAACCCTAGGGTATGCGAGGTATAGATGGCGCACCTGGAAGAAATGGAGTAAAGGTAGGGATGTGTGTGGTGTGCTATTACATGCTGTACAAACAGCCAAGTTCACAGGACAATATCTAGTGATCTTGAACATAATTAGTCTTGCATTCTAAAGAGTTAAACCAATCGAGATTAACCAGGTAGTTGGTTGAAATTTAAGTGTTGATGTTGTAAAGACGCCACAAATAATCTGATTGTTGGATGCATTTGGATTCTTGACTTGGTTTGTTTACGAAACTTAAAAAGGCAAACTATACAGTCATGTCAAAAATTCAGTCGTATCAGAAGCTTGTATGAAAGGAAACAAAACATACTAGTGCAAAGATTCTTTTTTATATGAATTTTAGAAAGTACTAAAAAACTAAGATACGTGTTGATGTTGCAAAACTTCAATCTATATTTCGTGTTACACTGAATAAAAAGACATTTTGACCACAACCAAGTAAGTAGCAACACCTATTGCTGCAGTGGAAAGTGAACGAGTCAGAATTGCCTAAGGAAGGTGACAGACTGTCACTGAAACATTGGTTGATTGAATAAAACACTTGGTTATGTACGAAGAGTCTTTTTATTCAATGACTTACCAACCTATTATTAGACTTAACAACTATTCACGGATGTAAGTGTTTTACTGTCTAAAAGAGAAAAAGATAGTTTCTGGCTAGGAATGTAGAACTGACAGTATGTATAACTGTGTTTGACTGCAGGGAGGTGTGGGTGATTTCGGCCCCCCTGGAAAACCTGGGTCACCCGGGGAACCTGGGGAGCCAGGTGAGAACGGATATCCTGGAAGCCGGGGTCTACCTGGGCCAAAGGTAAGTTTCTTTTGTAAAGTTAAATCTGTAAATTTGTAAGCTTAGAACCACCACAAACACTTGATTTTCTCCGAACCACAATATGAAATACCCGCAAGCTCAAAGACATCTACAGTAATTGTACGGTCCTTTTGGATAGTAGTTCAGCACCAGGGACAGATGTAAGGGATTGATTGTAACAAGCACTGATTGGTTGTTCAGCACCAAGGACAGATATAAGGGATTGATTGTAACTTAAGCACTGATTGGTTGTTCAGAACCAAGGACAAAACACTTGGTCTTTTGATTGAGTCTTCAGGACCAAGGGCAGATTCCACTGATTGGTTACAATATCAACACAGTTAATGTGGTATTTTGTTAACTACCAATGCCAAAACCCTTATTATTGGTGGCATTACAAACAGAAATTGAATATTTTCTTGTGAATGATCAAAATGATGTTGCATCATTCAAGTTATTGGGTTGCAAATCAGCTCCATTTGCAAAATGCCTTTGACTGTAATTATAATTATGATTATCATAATCAAGTACTGTGTGACTGTTCTACAAAAGGTACTACTTTACTGTAGATGAAGATCACTTCTTATTCAAAATTGAACACACAGGGAGTACAAGAAATAAAACAGATACTTTGTTCTTGTTCCAGGGTGACAGAGGAGATGTTGGTCTGATCGGTCCCAAAGGGGATCAAGGAATACAGGTCTTCTTCCTTTTCTTAAACATTATCTTACTATGTTTATAAGGTGACATATTCAAGTCTGTTCTATTGAAGAGTGTAACGTAATAGTCCTGTATTTCAAGTTGGTGTAGACATTTTTGCAGAATGAAAACTGAGATATTTCATTTGACTGAGGCAACTGTGTTCATAGGACAGAAAGGAAACATTAGAAAGGAAACCTTTGCTGAACTTTTCCCAGCAGTCATAGAATATAGGTATCACATATGGTATCCAGGGGTCTACAGGCCTCAGTCTGTTGTTCTATAACTTGATTACCCAACAGAATGCTTTGAAACTTTTATGATTCACACAAAGTATCAAAGTAAATGTAGTAATTACTTGTTTTTAGGAGCACAACTTTTATCCATGTTTCTGAAGATGTGGAATCTTGTATCAGTAGTATTGTTTCACTTGTATAGCAAGGTGGATGCATTGAAATTGAACTGTTAGGCCACACCAATTTAATTTTTTGGTTAATGGATTTTTTTAAAAATTTTAGCACGAGGACATCTTTTAAACAGAAAGCTGGGGTGAAAACTTGCAGCTGACCATGTTCACTCCCTGAAACTGTGTGCACCAAATTACAAACTTTCCTCTGAGATTCTGTTTTCATGTTGATTTTCCAATCTAGCATATTTTTTTTGAAATTCTGTTAACCAAGACATGAAATTGGTGTGGCCTCATAGTTGAAAACTAGTAGTCAGACATTTGTGCGCATCAGGCTTTTAGCTAGGATTTATAGACAAGGTGTCCAAAAATTGGGGGGTGGGGGTGGTGCTGTCATGTGGAGGTTAGGTGTGTTCTAGTCTTATCGTACTTTTACCTGACCATTTTAAGCACTAAAAAGGCTGGTTCCCTCTGTGTCTCCCAATGACCGGGGCTCTATGGATTAACAATTTCCTGGTAGCTTTGCATGTCAATCAGTTTTCATGCTGTCCCAGTGTCTGGTAGGACTACAAAAAAAAACAGTAACACTGTAACACACTAACATGTGTATGTAATTACCAGGGGAACAGGGGGTCCTTTGTGCGTACAGCTGAAAAAAGGGGCGTCCAATTTCCTTGTTATTTTAGTATCATGCGTCCAAAAGACGCATGGACGCATGCCTAGCTAAAACTCTGGTGTGCATAGTGTTTATCCATGTTTCTAAAGATGTCCAATCTTGTATCAGGGCCTGAAGGGTGACCCAGGTGAGAGAGGAGACAAGGGCGACAAGGGAGAAAAGGGTGACATGGGAGGTGTGAAATTCTCCGGAGAAGATAACCAGTTCTCTTCCGTCATCGTAAGTACATGTACAGCACTTTATCTTTGGTTGCTCTTAGCTGTCTTCGTGCATTTATTTGTTTGTAGGCATACCAGTATTATTGGTTTCCATTTCAGTAATGATATGCCTTTTTGATGGATTTACCTCATGTCCAGGCTGAATTCATACATGTACCATATACGTTTTTTCAATTACAGTAATTGTATGGTCCTTTTGGATAGTAGTTCAGCACCAGGGACAGATATAAGGGATTGATTGTAACTCAAGCACTGATTGGTTGTTCAGCACCAAGGACAGATAGAAGGGATTGATTGTAACTCAAGCACTGATTGGTTGTTCAGCACCAAGGACAAAACACTTGGTCTTTTGATTTAGTCTTCAGGACCAAGGGCAGATTCCACTGATTGGTTACAATATCAGCACAGTTAATGTGGTATTTTGTTAACTATCAATGACAAAACCCTTATTATTGGTGGCATTTCAAACAGAAATTGAATATTTTCTTGTGATTGCTCAAAATGGTGTTGCATCATTCAAGTTATTGGGTTGCAAGTCAGATAGTTAGACCTCTACCTGTACTGCACAAAAAGGTCATGAGTAGGGAATGTTACAGATGCATGCTGTTTTTGCAGATATTGGATAACAAAGTTCTGTTTACAGAACCAAGTGTTAAATTCAAGACCGGTGTTTCGGTGACCGTGCTGTCACCTTCTTCAGGGCATTTCCGATTCAGAATTGAGACCTGAGACTTGCTCTGAGTCAGAATTGACTTGAGGAAGGTGACAGACGGTCACCGAAACATCAGTCTTGATTAAAACACTTGGTTGTGTACAGAGGACTCTGTTATCCAGTGACTTACCAACCTGTCAGATGAAACTGTTCATGGATGTTTTCGACCCTGACTACCTCAAACTCATGAAACAGTCCACAATAGGGGCTTAAAGGGGGGGGTTTACAGCTTACCATTTCTTTCACAAGATCAGACAGATACAAACGCAGTGCTATTCCATACTTGACCCAACTACTGAACACCAATTTGTAATGTATGATCTGTTATATGTGCATACACCTACTGTTGGTTGTACATTTTTCTTTGTTGTATCATGAATGTTGAGATCTTCACTGTGATCTGTTAGCTTTCATCTTTCTATAACTGTGTTTTCTGTCTCCTCCACCTCTTTTCTCTCCCCTCATGCTACCGTGAGAAGGGCCCTCTCAATAATCCTGGTCCCCAGGTGAATCTACTCTCCTCCTCACTTGTGCATGAACAGTACAAGTGAATGAATGCAGCAGCATTACGTGCATCTAGAGACCTACAACATTTGGGAGAGGTTGCCTTCCCATGAAATCATGAATCTGCCAGTGTCACTCTAACAGTTATAACTACCACAATATGTGGTCGCACGTAGCCTTGTGGTTAGGGTTGTTGACTCAGACCTGGAGGTACTGAGTTCAAATTCCTGACAGGTCCCGAAGTTGTGCCCTTGGGAAAGGTACTTACAACTCTCCAAGCAAAGGTTGTTTAGGCTGGCGTACGTAAAATGGGGCATAATGATATGATAAGTCGGTCACAAAAGCTCACAAATTTTCCCAACCAACCTCTGCTTGGAGAGTACATGTAGTACATGTAATACACAATTTTCCCCACTTGACTCAGGTGTAAGAATCTATGCTAAACAAACGCTCTTCCAAATGCTGTTGGTCTGTCTTGGGAGGTTGCAGATGTTCTGTGCTTGGTGCTTTAGTGCTATGCATTGATAAATAAGTGTAGAAATCTTCATTGTAATTAAGATCTGTAGTCTTTTACACTAGATCATCTGTTTGAGTTGCCAAATAGAATTTGAGTTAGCCTTGTGTTTGAAAAGCATACTTGCAAGTCGTATTTTTGTCATAGTATTTGCAGATTGTCTGCCTAAAAGAAAAGGTGCCAAATCTTTCAGATGTATTTTAACATTTTCCTTATTAAACAGTCTGTTGTACATGTAGTTATGTACGATAGACACAGCTTGACATTCCTGGTAGACATGTGGCATCTGGGCTGTGTCCCGCTGTAAACTTGTTTTGGTCCCACTCATTGTTTCGGAGCCTAAGTTGTTGATTTTCCTTGTTAAATCTGTCATTTTAAGAAAACAACATTTTCATCACTTTTTTGATGGATACAGTGGAATTCTTTTCCGTCCCTACAAGCAAATTTCTGTCCTGTGATGGAGGGACGGGTCCTGGAGACAGCCCCGTGTTGTTTCAACAATTATGTCCTAATGCACTAATTTAAAAGTTTACTGTGCTGTCTGACGTAGTGTGTAGATGGTCGCTGTCTGCCTGTTCCTTTTTACTTTGCCGTGGAGTTTCTGTCTTCTTGATTTGAGGCAGTTTATGTTGCAGCCCCCTCCCCTTTATACTAACGTTGCCGTTTTGTCCCGGCAAGACTGAACCAACATACATTAACGTTCTCTGTTCTTTTCTTTCCGTCTGTCACAAAGGGTCGCCAATTCCCTGGCCTGACTTTGCGTGTATGTTCCTAAGTTTCTATCAATCTACAAATTCCCAGTTAATTTCCCAATTGTTTGGTTTTGAACTGTACAGTCCCTTGTCAAAATTGTCCTTTAAAAGTGATGCAGCAATCTTGAATGCTCTTCCAAGAGGAACAACACTGTTTCTCCATCATGTGAAATTCTAACTACTACATTTTGGTCTACTTCTTTTTTAACACCTTTCAACTGGACTGGGCAGAGAGAAACAGCGACAAGCTATGATGATGATAGGAAACTAACTTATACCCCTTGTACTGTATGAAGTAGCACTGTTGTGCCAGTTATTTTATCTCCCTCCCTTTCTATCCCTTTACATGTCTGTCTAGCTCTCATAGGCACCAAATTTTCACATTAAGTCTAGATTCTCACAAAGGAAATCAGTCTGCTCAACCATTCCACTAAATATGGACGTTGCGATGATGATTTCCACTGTAGAAAAAAAGAGATGTACCTTAATCAGGAGTTCTCCTTCTCTTTCCACCCCCTGTTCCAATTGGAAGAGCGACTCAATATTGCTTGCATCATGTGCTTTGCAGGCATGCATATCAAAAATAGCCAAAGGACAGAAAATGGACCAACGTAACCAGTCCCTTGTCACTCTGTAAAGTGTCAAGTCTTGCCTTTTTAGACATGTCTGCTGTCTGCTTTACTTTACCTTCTTACAAGTGGGACTGACTTTCTGTGTATTTTCAAATGGCTTTTGTCTAACTGTGTGGTGACAGCTACTTGCAAATGCACCCAAGACCTGTTCAAAGAGGAAAGCAACATTGTTGTATGCTATAGCTGCTGTAGGTGTGATTACCAAGACTCTGTATTGAGTAGAATACCAGTTCGTCCAAAAACAGGCTGTTGTAGCACCAGCATATTTTCAAGGCATGGTGTTCATAGAAATACCAAATAACCCCTGTTTTTTTTTTTATTCCTGCACTATTTGTACTCAACCCAAGCTGAGCAAAGAAAATGGCAATTAACAGGTTTGTAAGCATTTACATTGGCTGGACGTTGGGCTTCGTTCTCATGTGTGACTCTTTGTTTTTGTCTTGTAGGGACCACCTGGCCCACCCGGTCCCCCTGGAACAGCTGGCCCTAAGGTATGGCCTTTACGTTGGGACTGTTTTCAGCGCTATTGTGAGTGTGCCTTTATTTAGCAGATAGCGGAGATGGATGAACGGTAATGCCATGCAGAGTATATCGGTGGTGCAGTCGTCCTAATAGTAATGTGATTTGTTGCACAGTATACCACAGTGATAGGGTAAGGGCTTAAGCAACCCCTCCTTAAAAATAGATGCCTGCTACTGAAACAGCAAGGAAACTTTGCTGCCCTATTCGTATGTGCCACTAGGTACTACAAGGGTTTGAATGAAAGAACAAACAGACAAACAAACAATACCACATTGATGCAACATGTTTTGGATGAAAACAAAATGCTGCTTTTCCTTTAATTTTCTTCTTGATAAAGACATCTTGGTACAAATCTAACAGAGTGTACTCATGAATCCTTTAGAGAAATAAACCCCTTGAGTACAAAATGTAAGTGGTATGTCAGATTTAAGTGATGATGATTCCTTAAACTCAGTCTACAAGAGTGAAGAATTCATGTTACTTTAGATTTGTGGCAAGATGTCAACGCTGTGGTATACTTATACGATGCATTTTAAGAGAAGCAAAACGAGAGTTAAAATCTCATGTTATTCTGGATACTTTCATCTCGGTAAAGGGAAAAAAATTCTGTTTTAACCTAACTGACATATATGCTTAAACTGCAAGGGTGTGAACTGCAGCATAGCTCTCATTTGTTAGCCTCTACCAGGCTCCGCGGATTGCTGGGAAAATAGTAGAAATCGGCCAAATAGAGTGAATAGTAATAAAGTAATAGTACATGTATGCCAAGGGTAGTCCGCTATGCAGGGAAGCTCAATAGGCGACCAACGGAGCCTGTGAGGAGTCTGCGTCATCAAGAAAGGGCATCAAATTAATCCCCTGATTATCTGTACAAAGTAACTACAGTCAAACCTGCCTAGGCGACCACCTTTTCAACGCGACCACCTGGCCATGGCGACCGCTTTTTCTCGGTCCCGGAAATTTTCCCCATAGGCACAAGCATTAAGCTGCCTGCCCAATGCGACCACCTGTCCAACGCGACCGCGACCGCCACGAATTGGGACCGCACAGAGCACAATCCCTGCCCATGGCGGCCGCCTAATTTTCAAGCGTGTGGTGACATCGGATCATTTTGCTGTCGGATTTCACGGAAATGTTTCAAGAACAAAAATAAGGACAAAAATATATGGAATAGCAATGTTATAGCATCGATGCCTCCATGAAGTGTTTTAATAAAACGTTCCCGCTATTAACATTGTAAAGAGAAATGTTTGTGATGTTGTCGTGCCTATCGTAATCTTATAGTTAACCGCAAACTCAGTTCTGTTTAAACTCAATTTTCAAAACGAATACGTAGTGCATGGCGTAAAAAGTCAGATTTCACGGAAATTACTATCTATTTCTTGTATTTTCAACAAAAATTTATCTGTGTCTTACTAAATTCCACCGAAAAATGACTTCGCGGCGGGCAAAACATCGGACGAGAAATGTTGTTCCTTGGTCCCGACGCCATCTTGGAAATTTTGGCGCGGCCCGGATTTGGCATACCGCTGACCTTTCTAAGACACGATGCTTTTGTGTATGAACATTTACGAATACTCTAGTTATTGATGGAAATTAATATTCTTATTTTCTTTTTATTTCCATGAATCTCAAACCTTTATTGGACGCTGTGCGTTCTGCTGCACTGACTAGTACCTTTCGATGCGGTTCGCACAGAGCTTGGCGGCGCGGCGCGACGAAAGCACACCGTTCCGTTTTCATCTTTAGTTGTCAGATCGAGAACTTTTTTACCCTCGTTTATCCAGTGGTCGGCGCCCCAAAAAAGGCTGGGACCAGCAGGTGTTTTTTAGGGATTTGTCTTAGGCCTTAAAACTTTGATGATGTGCGTGTGTGTGTGTACTATTTAATGTAACGTGTGAATGCGGGAGGGCGCTGCGAGATCATCGAGGCAACCATTGTTTTGTAGTCAAAATTATGACGAAATTTTTTACACGATTTAGCGGTATACAATTATTACAACGAAAACGGAAAATGTAATTTTTGTAGGATCTTTCTGTCAATGAGAATTGAACCTGGTGGGGGTCATGCTGTCTAAATTCACATAATTTTCCATCCATTTACGTACTGTATTTGAAAAACTCGACCTGGAAACTTGTGAGTGGAATCCTCTTCATGGCGACCACCTGTCCATCGCGACCGTTTTTGCTCGGTCCGCCGGGTGGTCGCCTTGGGCAGGTTTGACTGTAGCTCAGCGCTGAAGATCATTTAGGTCGACTCCTCACAGGCTCCGTTGGTCGCCTATTGAGCTTCCCTGCATAGCGGACTACCTTTGACATACTATTCACTCTATTTGGTCGATTTCTACTATTTTCCCACTGATCCGCGGAGCCTGGCAGAGGCTACTCATTTGTAAACTGAGACATAAATGGTGTGAAGCGTGCTATCCCTACAATAACATAGTCTCCTTCAGTTGGGGAAGAGTCAGTAGCAACCCGACTAGTGTTTCCGCAATGCCTGCAAAGCTTTTAGTGTATTAACTAAGAGTTGTAGTTTTACCAAGGACCAGTGAACTACTGGACATCTTCTCTTCCCTGCATGCCTTCTGCTATCTTGTCTTCAAATGGATATCAAGTTGATATAAAGACATAACCTCACCTATCATGTCATGTTTTGCTGACCTCAAAACAAGACTATACACAAAGGATAAACATTATCAAATATCATTCAAGTAAGATGGAAATGACTTAAGAATGATTAGAATTCTTGAACAAACCTCTTATCTACCTTAACTCTTCCATATGTTTCAAGATTCAGATGTTTCAATAGAAAATATACTTATTTCTTACATCTGTCCATTTTGTCAACTTGGTATCTAATTTTCAGCACACCACTTCCACTAACCTGCAGCATTGCCATTCCATACCTCCCCTACAATTGTATTTATTTCTGCCACGTCACCGAAGTGCTCTTGTTTCTTCTCTATTCCTGATTATGAACCAGTCCTTCAATATTCCACAATGGCTTTTGAATGTGTCTTCAGTATAGAAACACTTTTAGATGTGCAGATTATAGGACGAAAAATGTTTCGGGCTTGAAAATAAGAATGCAGAGGAATTGGGCGTGTTCTCTATTCAAAAACAATTACGGTCGGAGATGATTTTAATGCATGCTGTTCTGAGGTACTATTTTCTACGTAGATTTTCCAAAGTCTTAGATTTTCCAAAAGTCTTGGAGTTGCCTTTAAGTCAGCGACTGTAACAGGTAAGCATGCACAGAGTGCTAAAGGAAGCAAAAGGGAATGTTGAAAAAAAATCATTTTACGTCTTTGCCGAAGATCATTTTCTGTTGTGTATGTCTGAACAAAATATGACGACTTTGCGGATATTGTGAGAGTTATAACTTGTCCTCTGGGCCCTACATGTAGTCTTGTGTATTCCTTTTCTTGTGGACACCAAAACGATGCATACAAAACGTCCCATTTGGAGTATTGTAGGACTGGTTGGTTTTTACTTTCAGGCATTTTTTCCATCATTGGTTTGCATTTTTTTGTTTTTATTGTTTCCAACCCATCCCCAGGGTGATATGGGCTTGCCTGGAACCCCTGGCATAGATGGCAGAAAGGTACAGATTGTCCGCTCCCAACTAAGTGTAGTTAAACATGGCTACCCCTCTATAGCCTTTGGAAATAAGAAGAAAGCTAATCATTGCATATTTGCGAGTTAGACTCTTAACAAGATGTAGTCTTAGCAAGAACTAGGAACAGGAAAAACTTAAACGATACTCCCATATATTGCAATGATTATATTTCTTTTTATTTTCATGGAGTTTTGTTACGTTAGTCTTCTTTCCTGTGAATTCTTCCATGGTTGACATCAAGCTTTTTAATCTTTCCATGAATTAACTGTTTCTTTGCTCACATATGTATGTAATATCGATATACTATGTGTCTATGAGATTGACATCCATTTTGAAGTGTCCCAATCAATCCATCTGCTGTCACATGCTTTTTGCAGCCTTCACGAAGAAGTGCCTTTGCTTATCACATTCATTTTTCATCAGTCCATCTTGGAGACCCCTCTTCCACAGGGGTCTATCCAAAATCATTTCATCCGGAATGGACCTTTGTGGTCATTCACTGCATTCTGCTATCTAAAGTAGTAAGAAAGAGAAAGAGAAAAAAGCTGACCTGCTAGTTTCATGCCATAGGTATGCAATAACTCAGTGAGTCCCATGATAACTGCATTGCTCATTTAGGAACTCGCTTCACGTAACAAACTTTAAGGTACTTTAAGATGAGTGAACTAATCTTAACTTTTGCCAAGCTCGACGCACACATACAAATGTTTTTATTTCTCAATTTTGTAACCTATAGGTAGATGTACAATTATATGAAAAGCATGTCTGAGTTATGTCTACATGTAGTTAATCACTGCGACCTTAAGCTTGACACTACTGTAGCATTGACCTAAAGATATAACATTATATGACATACAACATTTGATAATGCTAGTTTGTAGGTTCTGTATTTATACCTGAGAACTTCTCACCCATAACATCTGTAGAATTAACTGCATTATTTCCTTTTAATCAGGAGTTATTTTTATACAACCTAAATGTTGCTCGACTTTTTCTAACTCGAGAAATGCAGTTACGCTGCTTGACTGGACCTTGCAAACATTTGAATTACAGTTACTGAAATGAAGTGTAGATGCTATGGAAGTTATAATGTGCATGCTCTGTTCTCAACTAAAACAACTGTGCTCAGAGAACTACTTGGCTTGTGCACAATAATATAACTTAGATATTGCAATGGTGAGAGGTGATATGCTATTGCAGCAGCAAATTTTTCCTGCAATGGTCTGGACAGACACAAGTTAGACTTTGAACTTGACTTTTGTACAGACAGTCTATCTACAGAGTGATGATCATGAACTTGTGTTACACCTTGCCTTTGTGCTCCCCAGGGGTCACCCGGGGTCAAGGGTGAAAGGGGTAGACGGGTAGGTACCCAGTACATTACCATTCCCAGGATTCTGTGAGAGTTTGCCTCAGGCACATGGACACAGAAAAAAGAAAGAAATTTGTGACCCACATCCCCGAAGAGACCTCGGTATAATCTCAGGCTGTTCGTGCAACTGCACGGAGGCCTCGCCATGGCACACATTTTTTTTGGCCAAGCACACCGGGTCATCACATCCGACTCTTTTTTGATAAGTGTGTTGGGTTCTTTTACGTGCAGAGATTTGACGCCCTAAAACTCCCCTCCCCTCTCCAATAAGACGATGCAGCCCTTTTCCAGTCGTGCTTAGGTGCGTACTGGTAGTAGTTGAGCTCCTGGTACAACTTAGTTGCTAACTGGGAAACCCTGGTTCAATCCTGGGTCAGGACATCGCGTTTGGAGCTGCATATGTCTTTCAAAGGGGACATAAAATGGGGTTCCTGTGTTGGGGGAGGTGCCTCGAGCATGTTAGCAACCCCTCCCTGTAAAGATATATCCTGCTACTTAAAAATGGCAAGGAAACTTGCTTCCCTATGCTGCCCACTAGGCACTATAAGGGTCTGAACAAACAAAGAAACAAACGTGTGTCCATAGGTTCAGAAAACTCTCACAGAATCGTGCGAATTAATGCACTGTAGTGTACCACAGTGCTGCATGTGCACAGCTACCATGGTCCTCTCTCCCCGGATGTTCAAGATGCTATTTCGGAACAATAACACCACATAAACTAGATCCATTACATACCGTTTGTAGGAGGAGTGCACTTGATTCCCAGTCAAGAAATGCATGCCGCACAGCAGTGTTTTGTTGATGATTTTGTTTGCACAAAAACTGGGAAACTTGCATATCTCAGACCATGCCAGGTGTGAAATACAGAATTGAAAATCTGCACCAAGATCTATGTTTCTGTTGCCGTTGTTCAGTGTTCTGTTCTTTGGAATGTGGAATGTGAAAGCAGATCGTTAAGATTTCAAAAACATTTGCGTTGCCTTGTAACAGTGTTCCGTTTTCTTCTGAGATCCTGGAATGGCAAAGATTTGAAGAAAAGATCAAATTTTACATCCAACAGCCTTGCTTGTAGATCTAGCTACCTCTCTACAAGTCTTAGCAGCAGTAACATGTATCTCAACATATAGGCATGTTGCAGATACATGTAAGGTTGTAGCTAGTAAGTAAAAGAGAAACAGATGTAATGTTTCATGTATGTTATGTAGCTAGGAGATAAAATACCAGGTTAAGAGACAACTTACCTCCATTCCATGCAAGGAATTTCTAAACAAAATTGGCATGGCTTGCTTCTCTCAAATTGGTGGCGATACAAACTAACTTTGCAGGTTAATGCTTCTTCTTGTCAATTCAGCCTTTGATTCTGACCTTGTTGTGAAGAAATTTTGTTGAAAAATTGCACCCTAGATCTAGAAGTTGTTACTGACATTAACATATATCCGCCAGTATACATAAATCCGCCACTTTGAAAAACAGTCTGTTTCAAAGATCTCTAGCACAGCACCCTACAGTTTAGATAAGCAGGAGTCCATCCATTATACTGGGGGATGTTAGGTTAGAGATCTCTTTTGACGCATCATTTCAGGGTGGCGGATATAAGGTTATGTACCCTGGCGGAATTATGTTAGTAGACGTTACTATCAAAGCACTCGTTTAGAGAAGCCCGGATGTTACAGACTTTTAAACATCAAAGCAGATGGTAGGACTTGTTTGCAACAGAGCTTCCTGTCAACCAAGACCCCATAGGCTGCAGAACAATTGTTCAGCTTTGGTCAGCATCACAGGCATTTACTTAAGGCCACACCAATTTAATTTCTTGGTTAACGGATTTTTATTTTTAAAAAAAATGTTAGAAAAAAAAAGTCATGAAAATATTTTTTTTCTGAAATTTATTTTTTTCTAAACTTTTTTTTTTTTGAAAATAAAAATCCATTAACCAAGAAATTAAATTGGTGTGGCCTATTCCTAATGGTACAGTCTCTATGCCATGCGCATGTACCGTCATAAAGTTTGTATGATGTATGCTTGTTGCAGGGCCGCCCCGGCACAGATGGCAGACCTGGCAAGGACGGCGACCCTGGCCTGCGAGGACAACCTGGTCTTCCTGGAATCGGAGTGAAGGGTGAACGGGGAGAGATGGGTCTTCCTGGACCCCCTGTAAGAGCCTCCTTGTGTTCAAACAAAACAAAACAAGAGAACATTTCAAAGCATGCTTTAGGCCATGTTGATTTGATTGTATGGATGACTTCCTGGGACGCATGAATTTTCGTTCGTTTCCCCGGGGCATACTGCCATACTGTAAAACGTACAAAGCAGCTGCAAAATGAGAAAATATATGCTGTAAATTGCAGAAGAAATATTGCCCTGGCTTCAAGACGAGTGTTACCACTATTGAATACATAAGGTAGAACATAGTATCTAAGTTTTACCCTTGGACAAAGTTTAACACAAGTTAGAAAAGTTCCTGTAAGTAATACTAGGGAATCTCAGCCTTGTGAGGAAATGTCTTGTCATGGTATCATTCATTGTTCTATTTGCTGTAGGTGATTTACAAAATAGTTTCTATCTTTTGTAGATTGTAGTTGATTTTAATTCTCTTTTTGATTGGTTAAGATTTTGTTTGCTATCCTCTCATTAACAACATTATACATTACTTATTGGACGTTTATCCTCACAAGGCGAAAGACCAAAACGACAATTCTAGACAGCTTCCTCAACTCATTTCTTACCGCTCCGAGGCATGATTCCAACCGGTCCGAGCCATGATTCCAACCGGTCCGAGGCGTTTCCAACCAGTCCGAGGCAATTTCCTTTTGCTCCTTGCCAGGATTCTGGAATCATGGCTCGGACCGGTTGGATTCATGCCTCGGAGCGGTAAGAAATGAGCTGAGGAAGCTGTCTGAATTGTCGGTTTGGTCTTTCGTAGTACCGTCTGATTTGATAGAGACAATATGTTGTTTGGTTGTCTTGTTTGTTTGTTCGTTCTTACGCTAAATGCACGACCTTGATCTAAACCAGGGCGATAAGGGCGAAGCTGGCAACGATGGTGTAGAAGGCCCACCTGGACCAGCGGTACTTTTCCCCACCCAAAAATAATCAGAAGTGAACATGTGGGAAATATGTTCCATCAAACTTTTCATTCACATTTTCACTTCTGGCTATTTTTGCCGAAATTTGGAATTCTGTTGATCTTTCAAGTCCAGAAAGACCTGCCAAACACAACAACAACATTAACATCCGTAGAAAAGAAAGGATAGATGCCATATTTATTTGATCTGACTCTTAATTTGATTTTTGTTTTTCTTCAGTTGATGGTTTTCCACTGACATTTTGTTTTAACTAAACCACATGTAAGGGTGACAGACATTAGTGACTGTAAACTTTGAGAGGTCTTTCTGGACTTTAGAACCATGTAAGGTGGTTGCTGTACTGTGTGACATTGATCTGTATATTCAGAATCTATTGTAATTGTGCCTATGACAATCCTCTATCTTACCAGTATTTCTTTGTACCATAAAATGTTTTGCTTGCTACCATATCCTTTCATAGCCATAGAGTAACTTACTGTTGATTATTAATATATATATATATATATGTAATAACAATCAAGAATGTTTGTTTGGAGAACAAAAATTGGTTCCGCTAACAAGTTACTATTTGACCTTTGTCTTGGTTGACATAAATTTCTGCTTCCTAGTAAAAAAGTAACACTTCTCTACATCATATTAACTTGTTCATGGAATGTATCATGGTGTTGTATTTATGTCCACCGACAATCCTAATCTAGTTTCTTTTTCTGCCTCTTTTCAGGGTGCTCCTGGGAAAAAGGTACACCTTGCCTATATTTTAGTACACTGTCTTGTCAATTGTGTTTTTAAAAAGTTTTTTCTTCTCAGTCTTTTCTTCTGTTTGTTTGTTTCTCAAAGATTCTTCTGTTTGTATGATGTATGACCCTGTCTGTTGTTGTTTTCCCTCTCATGTGGGCAAATACTGACAAGAAATACTGACACAACATTGGACTGGTTTGTACAACTGCAAAATGTAATGGCAAGATGGCCTTGTGGTTAGGGTTGTTGACTCAGAACCTGGAGGTACTCAGTTTAAATCCCTGACAGGTCCCGATGTTGTGTCTGTGGGAAAGGACCTTTTACATCAATTTTCGCACTCAACTCGGGTGTAAATGAGTACCTAGCTTCAGCTAGGGACCTTCCGCGGATAGGACACTAAATGAAGGTCTTGTGTTTCAAAGGAGAGCAAGCAAGTCAAAAAGATCCCATCACACTTATCAAAAAGACTAGGGGTCCATGCTGGATATGCAGCTTGTACTCTTCAGTACAAACCTGGTGTTTACTGGGTATGCAATACAAACAAACTTCAAAATCGAGATTAATACCACATGTTTGCCCATGTGAGAGGGACCGTTGCCCTTGACCATACATTTGTACCTGGGTCCGATGGCCTTCTACTGGAACTGGTCTTCTGTTTTCTTTCCTCTATTTTCATATCTTCATTTGTAACAACCTCAATGTGCTTCAATCTACTTCCTAAGTTCTCCTATCAGGTACCATGTCTCACTTATTTTCTCTCCCTCCCCTTCTTGTTGTTGCATCTCTCTGGCTTCTCTTGTCGTTCTCCCCCATTCCTCGTTGCACTTGTGCGTGTCTGACTCATGACTTAGGGAATTGATGGCAAAAAGGGAGACTCGGTAATTTACAGATAGTTCCTCCCGAGTGGTGTGTGTGCTGCGTAGATAAATTGCCATCTCCACACCTCTAGTGATAATGTTTGAATGTTCCCCAGTTGTCTTATGAATCAGAAAAAGTGGTTTCTTTTCAAACACACACACACAGGCACACAAATATACATACATACATACATGTACACACACACACACACATACTTACATACATTTGTACAGACATGCACACACACACACACACACACATATACTTACATTGTACGTACACATGTACATAGATATATATATACACGGCTACATACATACATACTTACATACACATGTACAGACATACATACATGTACACACACACACATACTTACATACATTTGTACAGACACGCATACACACACACGCACACACACACATAGTGTGACACACATATAGTGTGACTCATATGCCCTCACACAAAAAACGCAGACACACACATACATTCGCACTCACAAAAACACATTCACACATACAATGTTCTCCCATACATTCACACTGTCTTCTTATTGATATGCATTGTACTTGAACCTTTGCTTTGGCTCTTATGTGACCTCGTTTTCTTAAAGTACCAGCAATTGCAGTTGTTTAGAGTAACAAGGATAAAAACTACTCTTGTAAAAGGACCAAGCGGCTCATTTCTAGACAATACATGTACATGGCAAGGAAAACAAGGTGCCATGATGAAATGTCATTGACATACCTTTGGTTTTATGCATGCACAAAACATTGGTGCCAGAACAAATGGCCTGGCTCTAATTTACGTACAAATGAATCTATTGTATATCTGATGCCCTAAAGAAACTATTCTTTCTGACATAAGGCTCATAACTGCTGTAATGTAGTATGCTGCTAACTGTTCTTTAAAGTAATGCTTTCGATTTGTAATTCATCATGCAAAGAGTTGTAGATTTTCTTTGAGTTAGAGATGCACCAGAATCACTATTTTTGGATTAAAGATTAAAGTTATTTTGATGTATTTTCAAACTCATTTCTGGCTCTCTCTTCCAAAACAGTTCTTACTGGCTTATAATAGAAATTTTGTTCATTCTGTATTGTCCCAGTAGGTACATTCTTGTATGGTACACAACTGTTCTCAAGTCTATTACATAACCTAGTCTAGTTTGTGAATAAGTCATTAAAGCATGTGGAATATATACTAATTATACTTATCAGTGTGATGCTTTACCATATTCTTCCTATTCATATCCTGACTTCAGGATTCAATGTAGACCAGGGCTTTCTTAAGCTTTAACTTTTTTACCCCGTCCCACTCATTGTTTGAGAGCCCATGTTGTTAATTTTCATTGGTAAATCTGTCATTTAAGCGTATGAAAATGTATTTTCTTCAATGAAAAGTTCAGATTTTTTGGACGGTCTACGAGCAAATTTCTGTCCCGTGACGGAGGGACGGGTCTTGTAGACAGCCCTGGGTCATGTTCTGACTTCAGGATTCAATGTAGACTAATGTCGTTAGGTTGTTCTTTAATTACTCATCCTATCCTCTCTCTTAATGATAGGGTGATGCTGGAGAAGGAACCGCTGTGCGTGTGGTACATCCTTTTCTTTAACTCCTCTGTAGTCTTGTAGGTTGATATACAAAATGTAGTTTCTATCCAGAAACTCACAAACACGTAAGGTTGTTACTAAGGCCACGCCAATTTATTTTCTTGGTTCTGGCACAATTTAAGGTGAAAACGTAGCAAGCGGACATCTTAACAGCAGAGAGGAGTGATGAGAACTTGAATATCATGACTGCAATCACTTCATAAATCCGTGTGCACCAGGGCATGAACCTGGTTCTCAGGCTTTGTTTTCCTTTTTTTTCCAGTTAACCATATTTTTTAAATCCGAGAACCATTAAATTAAATTGGTGTGGCCTGATGAACAAAATGTATCTAATTGGGTGGTCATCAGCAATAGCATCTACTTTAGTCTGGTAGGTTGAAATGATTTGTGTACTCTTTAACAAGTAATGACATTACAGACTATTAGATCTCAGTCAGCTGCATTGGCATGGATGCATCCATTGCTGAAGTACATTATGTACATGTAGATGAGACCAATTACCCTCAAAAGTCAGCAAAGTTCCTTCCCGCACCGTTGGTGCCTAGGGCGGCGCCCATCTCCGCTTCAGTAGCCCTTGGGCCACACAACTTGTGCAGTATTTTGTGTATTTTCCACTTACTCTAACCTGTTAGAATTTGAATAACATAATTGTTAATTGTTGTAGTTCAACCATACTTAAGCCTAATGTGCCAAAGTCTTGTCTGAAAAAAGTACTTACAACTGAAAAAAAACATGTCTTTGTCAAAGGGTGGTAACAATTGATGACGCTTCTGGCAGCAAGCACGTTTACATGTATGTGTCAGTGTACAGTGTCACAATTACAGATTTTAACAATGCCTCTGTTTTGTTAACCTTCAGATGCCAGGTCCAAGAGGCCCTCCAGGACCAATGGTAAGATTTATGAGTTTTCTTTATTGCCTATTAACTGTAAGAGTGTAAGGTATATACATGTATATATGGCCTCTGTTCGGTCAGTATTGACCATGGTAAAGTCCCAAGGTAAGGTAAGATTATAGTTAAGCAGTCATCCTAGGTAAAGCATGATGCTTTTTCAAATACAAATGTAGTACATGTACGATGTTGCATCCAAACATGGGGTCATCCCCTACTTTTTTCGATACTCGATGAGTGTGTTGGGTTCTTTAACATGCAGAGGTTTGATCCCATAAGCTCCCTCATACACGTGGCCAATACCCCTCTGAAAGGCTGCCGTGTCCATCATTTTTGTGTAGAAAAAACAACAACTTTTCTGTTCACAAAGATGATAACATGTACTTAATGGTTTTTTGTTTTCTTTTCATTTCCAGGGAGCTCAGGGATTAAGAGGAGAACAAGGACCTAAGGTAGGGTAGTTGAATTGAATCTTAGATTTACAGTCAAAACTGTACATTAAGTGACCACCTCTACATAAGGACAACTTTTTTGTGATCCCTTAGATAATTTTTCCCATTGACACAAGCATTAAGAATCCTGTCTATACTATAGTGACCACCTGTCCACATTGACCAGATTTTCTATGTCCCTGGGTGGTCTTCTTGGACAGTTTTGAATGTACCTACTTCACTTGTTACCCATAGCATTACAGTGCATTGCAGAAGTATTATCAATATGTTGGGTAGCTGGTTATCAATAAGATCACACTTTTAGCAGGATTCGCACCCAAGATGGATTCATCAGATCGCGATAAATCCGGCATTGGAATCGGAGTCAGACCGTTGATAGCAGGACTCTCAAATCGGGATGAATTCCGCATTGGAATCGGAGTCAGACCGTTGATAGCAGGACTCTCAAATCGGGATTCATCCCTGTGCCTCGGTGAATCCTGATTTGCAAATCCTCAGTATTAACGGGTACAAGAGAGGCATCATATTCTGGTTCACCAGTACAAGTTTGTGTCCTAAGTCTTCCTCTAGATCTGAACATGCATCTTGTCCATCATATGTATAATGGTTATACAAAGAAGAAGATACATACAAGACTGTGGTATTTTTATCTTAACTGGGTTCTCTGTTGACCATTTGCAGGGAGATGTTGGTGACACGGGGAAAACTGGGGCAATGGTAAGACTCATGCATTGTTCAAGAGGATAAAACATCAGTCTCCAGTCAGGGAAAAATGTACATGTTAGGAAAAAAACATATGTTATGATTGGAATGATTGTAACAAACTATATAGCACTGCCCGTAGCTCCCTGAGACACTACTACATTGTAGATTTACTGGTGTAGCCCACAGGTACTCGGCTTTAACACCACTCTCTGCCACAGCTTCTCGATTAATGCTGTTTAATGACACTGGTGCCGCTGCCATATTTTCCCTAGTGAGGTATGATGTAGTGGTGACACTGCTAGTGTAGTGAGTAGTGCCGTTGACTTCCCTACCGTAGGGTCCAGCGGGTGCAATGGGACCGGCAGGGACAAAGGGCGACAGAGGACCAATGGGGCTACCTGTAAGTTCACACAAAAGTTCCACCTGTGTGTTGGTGTGATCCTAACCATCATCTAAATCCAACCCCCCTCCCCTATGCATCCCCCTTCTGGGTAAGCAATGGCACTCAGTGACACAAACTGAAGTGTGTGTCTGCCTGTTTGACCTTTGTTAGCTGAACTTGCACCTGTGATCTTTGACCACTGACCACTTTACTTTTAGGAGAAGTACTGAGTACCTGTTTGGCACCTAATTCCCTATTGGTTACAGAGTTAGGTAGAGGTTAGAAGGTTGATAAAAGACAATGGAATCACTAAAAAGCACCACTATTGTTATCATTTAAATGGCTGTGGTTAATTGGTTTGTATAACTGGATTTGGGCAGGATAGAGATGAGATGAAATGCACTGGATGTCAGTTAAGCGAGATATTATATCTGTTATTAGATTATAGTGATTATCATTGACATAATCATTAAAGTTTTGTTGTCTGTTCTTTTTAATACCTCCACAAAACTTTTAGCAAATGTTGAGACTTTGTACAAAACATTACATCTTGTTAATGTATTATTTGAAGTCGAACTATTTAAGTATTGGTCTTGTTTATAGAAGTGAATGATTTATTTCTTTAGCTGACATGGTACGTTTTCCATTGTCTGGGCAGGTCAGAGGCCACAGGTCAAGGTCATGCTAACACAAGGTCAAAATGGCTCTCAAAATCATTGCCGCACCAGCTGCCATGTGCATTCCCATGTCATGTGACCGAGTCTGTTGATGACTTTTTGCCCCCCCCCCCTCCTCTCATCACGTCCATGTGTGAAAATTACCATGAATCCATGATAATCGTTAACATTTTTTCCTTGCTTACTCATGATCGGATTGATCTTGACAATGAATATGCCAGCGTGACTTGCAGTGAAAGTTTTGAGACTTTATCTTAAGAAAGTGAAAGTGAAGAAATTCGAAAAGGGATTGGCTTAGAACAAACACCTGTGCTGAGATTCAAGCAGATGCCCCCTGTTACACTACTTCGTTTCACAAATACAAGGAATTCGAAACGGCAGGAAAAAAACAGCCCAGCGAAAATGTAAGAAACATTTTTGTACACTATTCCCCTGCATTCCTGTTTGCCTGTAGCCAAAACAATTACTCAAAAGCAAGGAATTGGAAACAGCAGGAAAAATCACTACTGGGGAAATGTAAGAAACATCTTTGTACACTATTACCCTGCCTTCCTATTTGTTGTAACCAAAACAATTTCTATTAAAACATTGGTGATGTCATAATCCAGAAGTGTATCTTCTCAGAACTTTACGTCCAGTCGACTGGAATGTTTCTATTGGTCAGGTTGAAATCATTGTGGATTTGATTTACAGCTAACAACTGCTTGCCATTGGCTAACAGAATTGCTGTGCACCAATACTAACCATTCACTCTACTAACCAATGGTCACTTCCCTCTGTGCTTGCAATGGATAGGGGGTGTTTTTGTCTCATATGTATAAGGTAACACTTGCATTATCTAAATGTTGTACTGCATTTTGTAAGAGTCTGGGAGGTAATCTCTAGCAATTAACCTTTTTATTAGATTTCATTATAATTAACAGTTAAAACCAGTCATTCAATTAGCTCTGGCATCAAGAGATGCAGAATAATTGTCTACACGTAGTTCATATAGGTTGTGACTTACCTAGGGATGTGTACTGTAACGTTACATAGTACAGGTACCATGAAAATTATTTAGGTGCAGGTTCAAAATATCGGAACATCTATGTACCAGTACTGTACCTGCACAGACTTACACTCAACGACAACTTCAATTTGTAACTTTAAAAAAAGTGTAATTCCTTCCACAGAGATGAAAATTTAGCGCTGGCAAAAGATGAAAGAAAAAATTTTATGGGTGGAATCAGCACCATCCTTGATATCCCCTTGAAAGGGTTGTCTGCAAAAGATACCTGAAGTTTTGATAAACATTCTGAAGACTACAGTTTACTTTGTCAAATTGTTCAGGTACAGGTCCAAAGCTGTACCTAAATCCTGTAACGAAACCTCAGTACCTGTACCTCTATGTTTAGATACATGTATACACATCCCTAGACACCTTCATTGACTGTTTTAAAAAGTACAATGTAACTTCGGAAAGTATTGGAAAACTGGGGGAAACTGGAATTTAAACTCTTACAAAATGCAGGTGCGAAGTGTCTTTTTCTAGATTTGTGCATTTTATAAGCTTTTTAGTTTGTGTTGCATAGGTAAGCACATGTCATGAGCTTATTTGGGCTGCCAACAAATCATGGCATAAGAGTTAATGCACGGCTTAAGTACTGTGCATTGTTCTCTGTGATACCTTTTGTTATGAAATCTGTGATAATGCATTGTCTATAAGTCAAGGCAGTATAATGTATGTCACAGATTCAGATCTGTTAAATTCACCTGTGGATTTATATAATGGATGTCGAACAGTGTGCATTTTAATGGTAATATCCTGAAATCATGAAAGTTGAAATAGCTGTAAACCTGTAATGACATGTGATTGTGAGGTTATCTTTCTATAACAACTTTCAGTGAAAATTCAGTTCTCCTTTGATTCGATAATGACTGTTTTTCTTCGTAATGTCCATGATTATATTGGCTTGACCCTGGCTTTTATATCACAATGCCATGTTTTCAAAAGAAGCCATCTTGGCTGAAATTAAGTCTGGCTGAACGAAAGGGGCTGTTTGTTATATCACATTTGAACCTATTTGAGTTTAGCCTGAAGTTTTCTGTGACCTGTCATATGAACCCATGTAAACCTTCCTTCATGTAGTGTGGACTACTTACCTGAAACGGGCAACACTCTAAATCCGGAAAGGCACTCTAATGATGGAAAACTTTAATTTTTTGTAAGTAGATCAACCAAATCAATTAATGTGTATAAGGCCACACCAATTGAATTTCTTGGTTAACGGATTTTTATTTTCCAAAAAAAAAAAAATTTAGAAAAAAAATCATCATGAAAACAGAAGGCTATTTTTTCTAAAAAAAAAATGTTTTTTGGAAAATAAAAATCTGTTAACCAAGAAATTCAATTGGTGTGGCCTAAGTATGATGTAACAAAAGGTTGTTTATATCTAGGTAACAATTAGTCTCCAGGGACATGGACGTTTAAGCAGAATTCTGAGAATGTCAGCCAGAAATCTGCAGAATTCTGAGAACCTTCGACAGAATTCTGAGAACCTTAGACAGAATTCAGGCAATATATGCACATTACATAGAATAAAAGCTATTTCCCTTTTAGTTGTTGGTATTCAGCATCATGATGTAACATCATCAGTATCAGATATTGTTATAGCCTTCCCAAAAAGAATGTCTTGAAGTTTTCCTGGATTTAGAGTGTCTTTCCGGATTTATCGTGTCGCCTGTTCTGAGCAGATCAACCACAAAAGAAACACAAGCCTACTACTGATGAGTAGACCCCTTTGGTACCAGTAGTGAATGCCCCCCATGTCCCCCTGTGTGTGGAATGTTGTTTTGTGATGCCTGTGCTACCATTGCCACCTTTTCAGGGCCCTGCCGGGATAGGGAAAGCAGGCGAACCGGTAAGACTAATGTCCCCTAACACGATCCTTGTACTCATAAAAATACACACCCAGGCTGGCTCGTACATGGGACGTTTTTGTTGTTGTTTCGCACGACTGGTAAACCGCCTTTAGGCGTAATCAACACACCAGTTCGGTACAGTAAGTACAAGCTGCATAAGACCAGACTGATTGGTTTGATCCACTCACACTGGGAAGGACCCCTACTCTTCAATTGAGGTGAAGCATGATGCTTGCTCAAGCAGCTAGTGGTAGTGCAATGCGGCTTCGCCGCGGCTTGTTATACCTTAAGATGTTGGAGAATCAAGGAAACATATTGATGTGGCCTAAGAAAGAAAATTTGGCTCCAGTTTGTCTCTGTCTGGTCAACAGCAGTGCTACACAAAGTCTTGTTGTCTGATTGCCTGGTAGTTCTCCCCATGTGCTGGCCAGCCTGACATAGTTGCTATAGCATGTCCTGACTGGATGATTGTCCACTGGCAGTTGGTATCATCAGAGTCAGGGCATGATGTAGCAAAACTCTCTAACATTGACAAACACCATCTAGAAGGATGGTAATTCTACATGTACACTATATTTACTAACTCGAACACAAAACCCTGTTGAGTACTGTTGTATCCTCCTTACATTAGACCATAGAAAATGTTCAGAGTCTCACTTAACTAACTTCCGTCATATGTCAGCGCCAGTATTTGATTATCAGAACTTTTTTTATGATTTCTCTTGCGTATTGGAAACTGCCTTCCCAGTATTTTTGTGAATGAAGTACCTGAGACTAATGGGGATAGATAGACTGAGGATGAACATTATTCCCATGGTTACCGTTGCCATGGTTGCTGTTGCCATGGTGTTGGAACTAACTGGAGAATAACCCAAAATTTTGGGAATGAAGTACCTGAGACATATGGGGATAGATAGGCTGAGGATGGACATTATTCCCATGGTTACCGTTACCATGGTTGCTGTTGCCATGGTATTGGAACTAACTGGAGAATAACAGACTGAGGGAATGTACAGAGGGATGTTGTTGCCATAGTTACTAACCCTAGGACCTGTACTACTTTTCCTCAGGGCAAGGATGGACTGCCTGGTCCTCCGGTAAGTACACCGCACGTATACCGATAATAATGCATGGTTTTGTCCTTGGTTGAGATCAGGGCTGTCTCTCGCTGTAATTTTTTTTTCCATCCCACTCATTGTTTGGGAACCCTTGTTGATTTTAAATCTGTCATTTTATGGTTATGAAATCCATTTTATGTCAAGAATTTTCCTGGAGGCAGTCCTGGTTTTTAGCAAAGCACTAAATAAAAAGTAGATGTAGATATAGATCGCATGATGTTAGATTGCATGAATGTTATTCTGCCAATTTGTAAAACAAAACATCTTTAAAGACTTGTTAAATGTTTGAATGATAGAACCAACATTAACTTCTTCGTGGTACTATTTTACCACTTTTTACATATTTGTATGATTTTATTATCAGTTAGCTGGTCAAAAGTAAAACACCTTTTGGATTGGGAAGGGTCTTAAGGGTATACTAGTACTATGAATGCATTTAAGTTTGTGGTGATTGGATTGTGTGGTAGGGAGAAAATGGAGTGTTTGCGTAGCCTCCTTTGCAGACTTCCTATAACGGCGGCGTATATATGTGGATATAAACGGCCGCCATCCCTCGGCTACACAACTCCCTTGGCTACACAACTCCCTTGCCGGCAATAGAGAACCTTGACCCCCCCACCAATATATGCGCCGCCGTTATAGGATTAGTCTGTGAAGGAGGTAGTGTTTGCAGTGGTTTTTAGTTCGCGTTTGAAACAAGGTGGTAGGCTGGCAGGAAGACAGCACAGGCTATTTTAAGTCTGCGGTGAAGAGGTTACTGCAAAAGCACGAACATTAAGCCACCATGAACTTAACTGTATTTGCAGTTGTCTTCTCTAAATTAGATATTTCTAGTATTAACTACAAGCCTTAGCTGTCTGCTTGTACAAAATATTTACAATCTCTCCCATTTTTCCTGTACAGGGAGCCCCTGGCATGGTCGGACCTAAGGTATTTTCACCCCTCCCTTCCATGTAACTTCTACTAAGTACTACAAACCTACTAAGCGGTGTGAGACGAATCAGAACAAAGTATTCCACCTTCCATGTTTTATTATTTCTTCCATTGTATACATGCTATTTGATTTTTCCCATTTTTATCTTTATGTTTCATTTTCTGTCATTTTCTTTTCCGGAACGGAACATTAGGGGTCAAGGGGCGATGAAGGACAGAATGGGGAGAGAGGAGATCCTGGAATTCCCGTAACTAACCATTTCTTAATTAATTTTCCTCCCCCTTTAACCTAGCCTCTACCAGGCTCCATGGGTCACTGGAAAGAGTAGAAATTGGCCAACAAAATAGATATGCATATATACCAGAGGAGTTAGCTGGCCAACTGTACTCCCTGGCCAGCTACATGTTACTCCTCTGGTCCTTTGGGCCAATTTCTACTTTTTCCAGTGACCTAGCCCTGCCATATGTACACATACAGTTTGATTTTCACATATCATATTGCATGGTGCTTTTGCATGTTTCATAACTCAACATTCGGTGACTGTTTTTTTGCTGTGGATTTTGCTTTATTACACAGCATGCTGCTACTCACTTTAAGTTAGATTGTTTCGAATAGCATGTTTTTGAATTGTTTAAAATGACATGTTGTGAAATTGTGTGGAAATGCATGTTTTACAGTATTACCAACTACTTAATGTATTACTGTTTTGTTTTTTTTGATTATGAAAAAAAAGCCATATGGCAATGCTTGAGGATTGCATGAGTATTGTTACTCCTAACATTTTGCTTGTTTTGCATATTTTTGTTGCTTTTAATAACTTAAAGTTTGGTACCCAATATTTTTATTTTCCCAGGGAATAAATGGAATTCCAGGTCCCAAGGTACGAATGTGAAGTTAGGTAGTGGTAACCGTCGGTTACCGTTACCCTTGGTTACCATACCTAACAATCCATTTGTCCAATGTTGAACTCAGGGAGTGTCCAGTTTTATCAAGTTTCATTTCTTACAAAATTAACTTAACCAACCTTTTTCACCACTTGCTCTAAAACGCTTGGATTAACAAAACTTTCAGTCTTTGTGTTCTGAAAAAGAGAAATGTAGAAAAAAAAGGCTACCAGCTTTTGACTCGATCCCTTATGTAAGCTACCACAGTGATATGTAAAACAGACACTATCAAGATATCAGTTTTTGAGGTGGTATAAAAAGAGTAACAGTTACATTATCAAGAGTCTATATCAAGACATCGGCCATTCAAAGAAAGATCAGAAGGTCCTTGTCCTGGCTAGCGACCAAATATTGAAAAGTTCAAGTAAGCACCCTTTGAATTGGAATGCATCCCCAGATTCTCCTGTACATGTGTAGTACATGTATTTTAAACTTAGCAGATAGCAGAAGTTGTCGCTAAACCTTTGTTTTGTATGATATGAAAGTATTGATAGCATTGGACATCCCTGTATGTGTCATCAGATGTGTTAACTTGTGTTATATCCTCTATCTCCTCCATTCATGTTTTCGTGTTACCTGTTGTGACCATCTCAGAAGTTGTCTTTGTTGAGTGCTGTAAACAAACAAAAACGATATCTGTATATACAGTCTTGAAGTCAGTCATCCTTAAAGTTTATTTAATACAGAGAGATCGATAAGCCAAAGTTTGTACATGTTTATGATTGTAATAGAACGTAATAATCATATGCCAGCAACCATACATGATGAAAAGAATAAAACTTCAAGAATGAAATTCTAAAGTACATGTAGTTCTAACTATCTGACAGGTCTTACTCTTAATCATTTTTTTATGTGAAACAACTACTGTCTGTCTTTCTCTCTTCAAGGATCCTTGTGATTTCTTGTCAACATTTTTATAACTGAGAGCTGTCTACTGTTCTACTCACTAAGCCTTTTTACTGAACTAACATTTCTTTATGAGTACTAAATGGATGTAACGTTACAATATCAACTTGTCTTCTTTGACATCAATTTCCTATTACTATTACTTCTGTTTGAATTTGAATCGTGATGATTTCTTTGTGATTTTTGAAACATAGATTGTCATGCTAAGTTTTTTATCGCTGTCAGAGATGCCTTGCAGCCAGAAAATATTATTAAGTTACAATCTTATGCTCCAACATCTGCTCGGAGTTAACTGAGATATCCAGTTTATCCAGTATATAAAGAACTTAGCAAGACAACTAAAAAGATACTAACAGTTACTACATTTAGGCTGAAATTCATGCATTATACGTGCGGCTTTTTTTCTGACTGTATTTCTTACACTTCTACAGGGAGATCCTGGTCCAGCAGCAGAGAAGGGTGATAAGGTATGTTCTGTTGTTCAAATGGGGTTGTTTCAAAATCTCACACATCTGTGGGGCTTTAAAACAATCCCTAGTGCTGGTAGATGGCTTTGGAGTTCACTGGACACAAAATACATAAAAAAAGAAAACTCTTGGGTCACAGGGTTCTTTATTCACAACCAAGGTATTTACAAGAACAGCCGATGTTTCGGTGACCGTCTGTCACCTTCCTCAGGGTAATAATGACTGGTTCTACTTTGCACTGCAGCTAGGTGTACATGTAATTGTCCCAAACGTTAAGTACTGACATATTTACAAAGATAAATATTGTCCAGCATCAATAAAAAAGGAAAGTTAACAACTGTCAGTTACTTCTTGAGAATGTGTTCCCAGACGTGACTGAGTCCGAAGTAGAACCAGTCAGTATTGCCCTGAGGAAGGTGACAGACGGTCACCAAAAAGTCGGCCGTGATGTTGTAAATATCTTGGTTGTGAATAACGAACCTTGTTATATCGATTTTCAAACTATTCACGAATGCAAATTCTTGATTTTTCTGAAAATTAAGCTTAGGAGAATATGATTATTTTTCCACAATCTCAATGTCCTTACCTGCTTTTGGCAGCTGCCTAATGACCCTAGCTGAGCAGCCGTCAAAACGTAACGCAAAAATATTCAGGTCGTGGAGGAAGGAATTCTAATCTCCAACAAACTCTTAATGTTTACAATTAAGGTTTCCTTTTTCTAATGCCAGAATCATGACTACTCAATGAAGCCATCTATCCAGCCACAAAAAACGAGCCCAAATGTTGACAGATATTTGGGCATGACGTAACTGACTGTTGTTATGGAATGGTTTATAACAAAACGTAACAACGTAATAACTCTCACAGCACGATCATTACATGTGGACTACCAGTTGAATATAAGCAATGGAGTGCCAAACTTCTTGGAAAGTGCAAGGATTATAAATTTGTACAACACATGTCTTGCACAAAATTAGGCTTACAAGTTGTATATATCCTATACAGGAAAATAGTTGAAGATATCCATGAAGAAAACTCATCAGGAAAATTGATAGCTGACTGTGCCAAGAAGTATTTGGCACTGCAATGTACTTGACCAGCTTTGCTTGAAATTTATTCTCTGTGATGAAATGTTCTGCAGCTACAATGTACTAACAGCTTAACCACGATAACACCATGACGAAATATGATATATTCTGCACGATTATGTGGTGTTTTGATATCAAAAGACATTTATTTTGGGCAGAAGTTTCCGAAGATTAGTTAGGCAAGTTACTTGAATGTACACAAAACATCTGGGATAGGGAAGAGGGTGAGATGTTTTGTGTGCATGCACCTCTTTCCCAGTACCACTTGGAATATCCGACACAGTAGTTGTGCAAGCAGGACGAATATCTCCCGAGGTAATGCACTCCCGGCATGGCGTCCGACAGCTACAAAAGTACTGTGGTTAAGGCAGAACATACCACTTGTCTGTAGGATCATCGTATCGTATCATTCGTCAATACTTGATAGAGTTTGTTTTGCTGGATCCACACTAGCCTGGAATCCAGACCTATTATAGCTCCCGAGCTATAATAGGTCTGGATTCCAGGCTAGATCCACACACCATTTCCTCTGTGGAATGCATGCACGCCCATCCCTCTAGTTGTGGTCATCAGAAACTCGTCAAGTTTCCATTCGTTGAATTCGATTTTTTCAAGCTCCTTGCAAAGTACCATTAGACACCACATAGACAATTATTCATTTGTTTTTCTTTAGTGCTAACAGCCAATTTTGAGTCCCCTTGGTAGTTGTTCATACAGTTTCTTTTCAAATTGGTTTCATTGGACGCAATGTGGTCCTAAACTTTTTTGTTGTACTGTAGTAGACCCTCTCCCCCTCCCTCCAGCAAAGAAACAAACTCCTACAAGTATTAGTTCTCCATGTTATATTATCGGATGGTCCTAGTTAGAGGTGGTTGGGAAAGAGGTGTGTTCTTGACACTGTGTTGGTGGACATCTCTAGGGTGAGAGAGGTAGAAGAGGCAGATCAGGAAAAAAAGGTGAAAAGGGTGATCACGGCGCTCCAGGATTAGATGCCCCATGTCCTGTGGTAAGTGCCCAGAGCCAATCCTTTCCTATCTTGTGTGACACGCTTGCAGGGAGAGAGAGGTAGAAGAGGCAAGAGGGGTCATCAGGGTTCGAAGGGTGAACCGGGACCGCCGGGCTTGGACGCTCCGTGTCCATTGGTAAGTTTGGTGTCCCCTGCCCATCTCGTCGTGAGTCTGTGACCGCAGTTTTGCCGTCGTCTGCGGCCCTGGTGCACCCCTCCTATCCCTGTCATACAGCTGACCTCAGTGGTAGTCAAGCCTTACTCTGGGCTTAGGCCACACTCACTCACTCACTCCAGTTTGATTGGTTGCTTCTCGGACCTGAAAAAAATAAATTATGGCTCAACTTTTGATTTTGTTCTTCCATCCCGCTCATTGTTTGGAGCCCATGTTGTTAATTTTCATTCTTAAATCTGTAATTCTAAGCTTACCCAAGTATTTTTTTTAAATTTCATGTCATGAAGTTCTGATTTTTTGAAGATTTGAAACAATTTTTCCGTCCCAACAAGCAAATTTCTGTCCCGGGACGGAGGGACGGGTCCTGGAGACAGCCCTGAATTATACTGAAATTGAAGATTAACAGGGAAATATGAGTCAGGGGAGCAAGTTGTACTTCCTTTTGTTTTCATTTTGCTAGACATTTGCTAAGATTGTCCGAGAACCAGGAAATTGAATTGGAGTGGCCTTAATGCTGAGTACCAATCATACTAGTATCATTCTAGCTGTTTCCTTTGTTGCTTACCTTTTTTGTTTTGTTCAACCCTGTGTCTTTTTTGTTCTTTTCTTCTCTAGCTTTCCCTGCCAGTATACATGGTGTATAACAGATATGATTTGCTTTCTGCGAATGATACGGCTATTAAATTTAACTTCATTGTTCACTTTTTTCTTTGCCTCAAGTAATGCATTTGCGATGTCTATTGACTTAGGTTTTACTCGGCCTAATACATGGCCTAATAGCCTCATTTTTCAGGCAGCCCATTGTGCCAAGATTAAGTGAATAATCTCAAAGTTTTTTTTTTAATTAGATTTTCAATTTCATTTATTTGAGACAGAATTTTTCCTTTCTGTTGGTGTAGCCCTGTTGATGTTGAATTTCCAGCATGATGTTGCAACAGATAACTACATATGTGACTAGGGGTGGATACCGGTTCGCTGGACCTGATTTGGACCTTTATAACACCCCAGAACCGAGTCCAAAAAACCTGAAAGCCAAAAACCTGAGTCAAAAAAAAACTGAAGAAAGTACTAATATATTTTTCTATTTTGTTCGATAAAAAGCGTTTTGAGTCTTCCCTCTGACAAAAAAGGCATTTAAAATAAGTGCAACATTCAAATATCAAATACAAGTACTGGTTTATCTTGATAATCTTCTTACCAAGAAACTTTTATAGTCGTGCTGTCAGTATTATTCTCAATGCTTAATATTGGTCTAATAAAACAAAACATCAACTGGACAGGATCAGGTTCAGGTCCGGACCTGAACCTAAATCTCTGGACCTAAACTTGGACTTGGACCTTATTAAGCCGAACCGGTATCCACCCCTATATGTGACTCTTTTATGATAGGCAAGGGTACAAGAATTTCTATACTAACTAGTACATAGTAATGAAAAGGAGAACAGAAATTTCTTTATAGTAGAAAACTACTGGTGCTAAGAAGTGCCATCAATATGGCCTCACAAATGTACAAACAATTAATGTATCCAGAGCTCAGTTGATAGTGTGTATTAATACCCACAAGAACAGCCCAGAAGAAAAGTATCTTTATTTGAATAACAAATTCAGGGTGTCAATATCTTTCAAATGATTATATCCCAGAAATGTCTGGTACCGGGCACGATTTCCCGAAACATGAAGTGTCCTTCATCACTACTCAAATCACTGCAGAATCTGGATTGTCTTTGATGAATTGAATGTTTGTTGTTGTCCAAAAAGATCTATATCGGGGAATGACATGTAGTATTTTTGCGTAGTATGCAAAATGGTAAAAATTTGTGCCAACACCAACATAAAGGAAAGTTCCAGTTGCTTTGAAAAGGAAATGATCTTGCTTTGATAGTGTGTTCTCTTGTTTAACACTGAAATGCTGGAACACTTACTGCTTGCCTCCTGCTTTGCCTTGCATTTCCATAATGTCATGTGCTTGCACCAGGGTCTTTTTGTTTTGGTATTATGTTTATTCATATTCAGAGGCATGTGTGAACTTAAATGTGCTGGTGTACACTGTACGTGCGCATTTTACTGGATCTTTTCATCAGAGGAAGCCAAATTTCATCAAAAGCACTTGATAGTGAACACACAACTACAGCTTTTTTTTCAATTCAAACTCATTTGCAAGGCACATGTAAAACAGTGGTATATGGGGATTTTTTGTTGGTGTATGTGTGTATGCATGTGTTTGTATCCGTGTGTGAGTGTGTGAGAACCTATCTTCTTGATCTGTGTTGATAATGTATCACTGTATATCAATCATGTGTGTTTGTGTGAGAACCCATATTCTGTGTTGATAATGTATCAGACATGTTCAGTTCACGTCCATGGTGATGATTTTGAACGTTCAGTACATGTATGATTAACTCAGGAATCAGGTTAACCCAACGTTGCCCCTTTGTACATCTTGCCTTTTCTCGCTTTACAGGGAGAAGACGGATTGCCGCTGGCCGGGTGCTGGCAGAAGGTGCGGCGTTAGTGCTTCCCTTCTTGCCCATTCGCCCCCCACCCCACCTTCCCTTTGCTTTGCTTCATTATCCCTATAGACGGTTAAGTTTGCTGCCAGATCAGCCATGCTTTCATCTACTGTCCTATTGCTAGTATCTCCCATACGGTGACCATTTCTGGGTGTGTTTGTATTGTATGACATCTGGCAGGAGAAAGGTGTTTAAGGTTTAATGTGCTGCAGACGTTCGATATCCCCCCGACTTAAGGATTCCATTTTTTTTAAAGTGATGGTTGCACACTAATGCATGCCTATAGGCAAGTTGCCTTTGACAGGCGGTGTATAAGGTGAAGCATGATCACCACAATTACAGTAAGTCCACAAACTACCTACATATACAGTTACCATTGTTCATAATTACACTTTTACCAGATAAAGTTGGTGTTTAAGGCAAATCGACCATAATGCAAGTTTACAGGTTACTTGTGAAACAACATAAACGCTAAACAACCAGACCTTTCTACCCCGTGTTACTACCTGAATGTTGCATCTGCAAGGCTGCCCGTTGTCATGGTGAAGATTGCATCGCCAAAATTTGCCAACGAGTTCCGCTTTTTGTGACGAATGTGTGAAGTGTCCTCAGTGCCATTGTCTAACCAAGACATGCTCTGTTCTTTTTTTGCAGTAATATACTGATGTGCCCAGCATGAGGAATGCTTATAGCACGTGGAATGCCAAAAGAGACTATTTTTATTCTATTTTATTTGAAGCAATACGTAACAAAAACTGTATAAAGCAATATTTTGTCTGGAAAGAGGAAATGATTTTATTTATACTACCTGTTCTCAATACCATGTGCTAAGTTATTTCAGTTGGTGCCGACCTGACCAAAATGTTCAATCTTGCTTGTCCAAACTTGGGAAATGAGGACTGGTACTCGTGGTGCATGACTGCCCAGAGGCTTTTGCAAGCAGCCATGTTGTTCCTTTGTTTATGCTAAAGCGGGTAGTTGACTGAAGCAGTGGACATATTTTTTCCCGAGTCCGAGACTTCTTCGTGATGTGAAATGGCCAGCACTAACCCCGTGCCAGTCTGTTCATTATTATTTATTGGCTTCTCTCATTGTCCCCTCATCATTCCCAAAAGGTTAACAACTAATTATGATCCATTTTATTGACAGTCGCTGATTAACCAAGGTTAGGCATTTTGGTCTGGTCTGAGTATCATTTAGCTGAGTTGTAACGTGGCAGTTATGAACACTGACCAAGTACTAATGGCATTAGGACCTAGGGGGCTAGACATTTGGTGCTGCATGATACTTCCAACAAATTACTAACAGGAAAACAGCTCAACAATGTAGTCAAGTAACTTAGTAATAATTCCCTTCGTCCGTAATTTTTTCAGGGATTCTTTATAATTGAGACGAAAGGAGACAGGTACATAGTTTGAGAAAGTCAAACTTCGGTGCACCAACCCAAAATTCCTCAGTCTGGACATATCGAGATATTACAGCAAAAAAAATCACCATTCAATGTTCCATCGCATTCCCTCATGCATATTCATGGTGTAACGGTGGTGGCATGACGGGAGCTGTTTTGCTGATGTTGCATCTGACAATCAAACCAAGATCCAGGGAGAGAGAAAGAGCTCAAACTGTGATGGACAGTGAAGTTAGGTATGTTAGGGTCTGGACTGTGGGGCAGTACGTGGGAGGAAACGAAAGTCAAGCAAGAGCAGAACAAGGACCTGCCTGCTGGTGACAACACCGATGACATCTCATCCAGGGGTTGATAGACATTATCAAGGACTTCATTGGTAGAATTGTGGCTGTTTTCCTATGTATTTTTATGATAGCACCATATTATGTCAATACAGCACCCTTATCATGTATGTTCCTCGAAAAGATCACGGGTGTCATAGCAGTAAGAACACACTAGAAACAGCAACCATGGTTACTCCACTGTACATGTGTGTTGTTCTGAAAGATAACCAGTTCTGCAGACCCAACAGCTTGAGGGGCATCAAGCTGACCCTGTGGCACCTCTGTGACTCCAGACACATTTCTTTTGGTCATTCCATTCCTCTCGACTAAAAACACTGAAAAGGTTTCTTCGGTGACTCGGGTGTCTTAGACACCCCACAAAAAAGACATTTTTTCATGGAAAAATGTTTGAAACTTTGATTTAAAGAGACCATCTGAAACTGTTGCTGTTGGCGCATTGGCCAATAGCAGCATCAAGTAAAGACTTACTTGGTTTGACTTTGTAAATTTCTCAGAGACGCATATTTTGTGGCGTACGCACAAGCCCTACAGAGGAAGTATTTCTGGTTGTTTCAGTGGAAATGATTTATCTTTGTATAACCAAACAAAACCTGAACACATTTTGATGCTCAACATCCACAACTTCGTATGTTTATGTATGAGGCCAACAACTGTGGCTTTGGTTTGATATGGCTTCGTCTTTTGCAGCAACACATCATAAGTCTCAATTTAGTTCACTGAACCTAGCTTAACGCTATACCCAACCTAGTGTAAGCTATAGCAAACATGGCATTTGTTTAAAAGCAGCATTTATCAAGTTACGCCTGGCTCTGACAGGTCTTTATGTATGACCAGTGGTGATATGTCCGAAAAAAGAAGTTGTAAACATTTTGTAAATACGGAGAATTTAGTGATAGTTGTGGTAGTGTTTTTTTACGTACAGTTAAGAGGAAGGTGCGAGAGGGTAGATATCAACTAACCTATTGAATACATCTATAATCTATGTACATAAGATTTTATTGGTGTATTGCTCATGATGTGAGCATTTTACATTTACTCTGTATGCCCAACTTATTTATCAGGAGATTCGCGACGCCTTTTTGTAGCTTTTGTTCATACCGTAGCCTTCATCGTCTTATACGTAAGAAGTTCGTATTTATTTTTAAGGAGACAGCACATGTTCAGCTAGGTTTTATCTGTTTGTGAAGAGGATTTGAGCAGATGGTACTTTTTAAAGTGAAAAGTATGGTGCTGATGAATGTAGACTTTATGTTATGCTAGTTATTGGTGTCGGGTAACCTGCTGATGTCTTGTCAGTCAACCGGGCTTGTAGTGTTCTTGGTGATAGTAGATTCAACTCGCCTTTCCTTCATATGGTTGGGTTAAAGAAGAAAAATGAAGATTCAAGCTACATAACTGACAAACTGACGCTATTCCTTTAAAATTCGATGACCATTGTCTGTACTTAAATACTTGATCGTGTTTGTAAAGAACAATGAAGGGACATTCTGTCTACTGGTAGCAAAATGCAAGTGGCTCTTGAATGTCCATCTAGGTCTATACTACATTATTTGTCCAGCTGGAAACTTATATATGCAGTATGTGCTAATAATGCAACACAAGCACGATGAAATAAGCTCTATGGCTGTGAAAAACACTCATATTGAAGAACATGTCTCATGTTGTTTTCAGAGATGGAAGTTCTAAAACATTGTTGTATTTTTTTGGAGTTCGGCAGACCAACAACTGCATGGGGTCGTAGTGTGAATGTAATTGTGAATGTTGTATTTACGATGTGAAAGTTTCTATGTGTTGAGAGTGTATATCGTCCATGAGTCTAGCCTGCCAGTACTGGATAACCAGTGAAAGGTTTAGCAATGTTGTTAACCGAAACCAGCCATAGATGTAACATAATGCAATTGCAGCTAGCAGACACGAACTGCCAACACATTGTAGCTCTAAACATGTAGCTAACAGTAATGATGTTGTATCTCTCTATTGAACATTAACGTTAACGAGATAATGTTTCTTTTCTACAATAAACTGTATCATTGTTCAAATGTATGGTGTGTGTTTTACTTCATCGAGTGTATTGAAGCCCAAACATGCCAAAAGCACGTCTTCTGGCCAGAATTCTGGGTTTAAATGATTTTGGGGGAATTTGAAAGGAAACGGGTGAGGAGTGTTAGGGCAATATTTCCAAACCGGTGCCCGGTTTGCGTGAACGGAGAACGAATGTGCAGATCAAGGGATGAACACAAATTGTGCTCATGACTAGCATTTACTTTACCCTGTGTGTTTTGCTGTCTTTTATATCATACTTTTCGTTCCCGCAAACTGGCTGGCGACTCGCCGGTTTGGAAATGTGACCCAAGCATAGCCGCTCAATGCATGCAAGGAATCTGTGCTGTATCTCCCTATAACCTTGGTGAATGCAATCATTTTGCGGACAAAAGTCTAGCCCGAAAGAGGGTGTGTCAGGGGGTTGCCTCTGTAGCTCGGAAATGAGCGGGACTGAAGCTTGTTTTATTTGCTTGCCAATAAGATAGACCAAAGTAGCTCTCCAGGATAGGGAGAGTTTTCGTTAGTTTGAATCGAAAGTAAGTATTTTAGAACTGCTTCTATTTTGTGTATTTTCTTGTTGGAAGCAGTAGTTGATGTCCCTTCTTAGCACCCGTATGTGTACCTAGACCCCCCTTAGTATTGATAGCAGGCTCCTCGACCGACCGCTTCTGGCATTGCCGGCTGTCAGCTGATTGCGTATACCTTACTGCAATCTGGTGGGTCCCATTTCTGCATCAAACATCGGCCGATAAGTTCTTTAACGCAAATCAAAATCCAGTCTGTCGCGAAGACTACTCCAATAGCTGTAGGTCGCTTTTTCTTTGTCAGTGGTTAGGAAGGGTATCAACCTACTCAAGGTAAGTCTAGACAGCATGTAGCTTCTGCTAACCGATGTCTCCCACAGACCCAGCTACTGACATTCCCTGCTGAAACTGCAGCTAGCTATAGTCTCCACAAGGATAAGTGAACTTTAATTTGGCGAATAGTCTGTCATCGGTATTCTCCAAGCAGAGGTTACGGTTGGGGGCTAGTACCCGTAGTGGCTCCAGGAGGGATCGAGGCAGACGAAAAAAAGTCACGGTCACTACGGGACCTCCACCTGACGTCCTATCCGAGGGACGTCCCTAACCGAAGCTAGGTACTCATTTCCACCTGAATGAAATGAGGAAAGGCATTTAAAGTACCTTCCCCAAGGGCACAACGTCAACGGGACAAATCAGGGGACCCCGGATTTGAACCCAGGACCTCTGGGCCAAACACCCTGCCACTGCGCCACCGAGACGCCACAGTGCTAGTGAAATGCCGCTACACCATTAGTCAGATTAAAAAACTACCGAGATCCTCCTCACATATGAAGCGTAGTTTTCAGTAAGCAGTAAGCTGTTTCATTCTCCACCGCTCGTTGTCTTACAGCCCGAAGGAGCGAGGGTCAGATTAAGCGGGTCAGTGAAAGTCCACTAGTCTACACATTTATTCGGACGAGAACACTACTAGGATCTTTGTCATATTTCAACGGTGACTTTAAGTAAGCTGAAAGTGACTTTCATTCCGTATCCACCGCTCGTTGTCTTGCAGCTCGAATGAGCTAACGGGACCCGGAGACGAGTCGGGCCAGTGAAAGCACGCAACAAAATTATTTAGATTTAACGATCTTAAGCACTACTGGGATCCTCTTCGCATTTAAAGAGTAACTTTCAGTAATCTGAAAAGTAGTTTCATCACACTGAAAGCTTCATTCTCCATTGCTCAATGTCTTGCAGCCCGAAGGAGCTAACGGGATCCCCGAGGGTCAGATGAAGCGGGGCAGTCGGGTGATGCGGCAGGCACCCGACCCGCGGATGGAGCTGATCAGTGCCGTGCAACACCGACTCCATACGTCCATGGTACGGTAGCAATACATCCTTATGAAAACTTAAGAAGATGTTAGCTGACTCCACACCGCTATGGTACGGTAGCAATACATCCTTGTGAAAACTTAAGAAGACGTTAGCTGACTCCTAGTCCACACCTCCATGGTACGGTAGCAAGACGTCTTTATGATAACGTAAGGAGACGTTAGCTGACTCAACACCGCCATAGTACGGTAGCAAGACGTCTTTATAATAACGTAAGAAGACGTTAGCTGACTCCACACCGCCATGGTACGGTAGCAATACATCCTTATGAAAACTTAAGAAGACGTCAGCTGACTCCACACCACCATGGTACGGTAGCAATACATCCTTATGAAAACTTAAGAAGACGTTAGCTGACTCCACACCACCATGGTACGGTAGCAATACATCCTTATGAAAACTTAAGAAGACGTTAGCTGACTCCACACCACCATGGTACGGTAGCAATACATCCTTATGAAAACTATCAACCAATCAGGTTACGTCTCACATCGTTACTTTAGGTTCAGAACAAATTAACCGCCAGATTGTGCCAAATAAGGATAGCTCACTAATTATTCAGGAGCAACTGTCAGTAACGTCGCTAGAACCGTGTCTACCGGGGCTAAAGAGCAGGGCCCCTACACGAGCGAGCCAACGAATCGAGCGATAGGCCTTGGGGTCCTGCTTTTAGGAGGGTGGGTGGGCGCAGCCGACCAACGCCGATCAAGTGCCGACCACATCCCCAGCTGACCTTGTTGTCAACCGACTCTCGACCACGGTTGGGGGAAGGTTGGGAGTGGTCGGGAGGCCATGTCCGGCTACATGTATGTGTGAGAGGGGCTTTACCTTAGTCTCCAACCAGACCCAATAGATTGCAAAGACCGTATCCAACTGCCAGTTTGATACGGTCTTTATGCAACCTATAGATCTGCTTGGAGATTAGCTTTACCTGTACGTATTCTCTTTGCCTTCTGTGCAGATCCCGGGTCCACCAGGCCCCCCGGGACCCCCTGGGCAACAGGTATTCAACCAAACCTTGACACATCCTCAGAAACTTAAGAAAGAAGCAAACCTGTAATGATAGGGTTTAGTAATGTCTCACGCTGCCCTTCATGTATACGCCGTCTTATGACTACAAAATGCACACAATGCACGCAAGGGAAATTTTTGTAAACCTTCACCCTTATCACACAAGATTTACTCAAGCAACTGCCTGGATAGATTTGGGAAATGACAGTCTAATCATCTATCTGGATGATTAACCTTTATCGACGCTTCACCCTTTTTAATGTATTCTCCAAGCAGAGGTTTTGGTCGGCTGGGATAGTAGTGGCAATGTTGAAAAAAAAACCCGGCCACTACTATCCCAACCGACCAAAACCTCTGCTTGGAGAATATTTTATTGCTACTTGTTGCCGCTAGCGGAATGTTTGACTAAAGAGAACACGCTTTGTATTTCTCACATTCAGGGGTCACCTGGGAGACCAGGGGAGAAAGGATCAAAAGGAGACAAGGCAAGAACTCTCGTAAAATCTCTTAGAGTAGCGTGCGTGGTCCAGTGGATAGTGACCCTGCCTCTGCTGAACAAAAAAAGTTGCTCGAATTCGTGAGTGCGAATCTCGGCTGTGTCGCTCACCCGACATGCACGCTGCCGTAAAGGGTCGCAGTCTTTAGGATTGGACTTTAAGCCGTGGTCCGCTGTTCATTGTACTAGCTTGGGAAGCTAGGGAATTGTCTATAGGGAACCTGTAAATACTGTACATAACGTCTGTCTTCGCTGTCACGACCAGTGGACGATTTGCTTACCTGTTCATTGAGTTAATTAAAGCTAAACTTAGTGGATTGAGGTCACAACTAAGGCCACTCCGATATGTTCCTTTGGTTCTCTATCATCTTATGTTGAAACAGTCATGATATTAAGGTTTTTGTTATCTGTTGTCTCACTATGTTGTATGTTGTCTTCTGGCCAGGGGAACAGGGGCAAGAGGGGAAAGCGTGGCCATTCCTGCCCAGTGGTAGGTACTGCACATTTAGTTGCTTATGAATACTACATCACACGATGTATCATGAAAAAGCTAGCCTTTACATAGCCAACACTGAACAGAGACGGGGGGCGACACAGGTTAAAAAGAGATATCGTATACGCATGATTGGTGGCGATTTCAATTTTGGTGTTAATTTCATTTTGAAATTGCCACCAAAAATAAATTGAAAATCGCCACATTCAAAATTGCCACCACTGTTTTTGGAAAGCATCACTTTTGTGAAAAAACGTTGCTTTTATTCAGTGAAACACGGGGGTGTCCCTGTGGCGTGGTAGTCTGCGCTTCTGTTATTTACCACATCTGGTTCTGATTACTTGGAACCAGAAGGCCCGAGTGGAAGTTAAACACACTCCACTGCCAGTGGACTAGCCCCCTGCTGTAGTGATTGCACAACAGTGTGGCCCAGGGCTATGAACGGGGATGGGCACCGCCCTATACACCTTATGGTGTGGGAGGATTTTAACTTTAGTGAAACATATCATTTTCCCTGCATACATCGCGTTACAATCTTTTTTATGGTGTCGCTCCGTAGTTTTTGAATGAGTAAGATTATACACACGATTTGAAAGAGATATTACTTTACACGTGAAAAACATTTCTGAGAACATAAATGATGGTTCAATAATACAAAAGTATGTATTTCATTACCTCATTTGAGTTATGGGGGTATAGAATATTCATGACAGAGAATTCCGATGGCGGGAGATAAAACTAGAATAGATAAGAAGGTGGAAGATTGTTACTCTCCAAACAGAGGTCGGTGGGGGAAGATTGTGACCTTTTTATCATATGCCTCGTTTTTGTCCGCTATCTGCGGGGAAAAGCGGACAAAAAACGAGGCATATGATAAAAAGGTCACAATCTTCCCCCACCGACCTCTGCTTGGAGAGTAGATGATTGTTACAAGTGCCTCTTCTCTAATTTCCAGGGCATTGACGGACTACCGACATCAGAGTGCAGGCGTCGAAATTAGGAACTCTACCCCCTTCTCCTTTTCTGTCGCTTTTGTCTTAATCGTAGTCATTTTGCTACAAAATCAACAGCCACATTCCTGTATGTACATTTATTAAAGCACAATGATGTAATGTTTTTTATATCTTGTCAACGTTATTGATATTTTCACATTTTTTGTGTTATTGTAGCTACCTATTTACTGTCTTTTTCTGTTTCATTTTATTTATTGTGCAATTAGCCGGACGAATCGCGCTCCGTAGTGGCCAGCCGGTCCTGTGACCGCCATAACCTCCGGCCGAGAGCTTGTGTAAACACTGGCTATTGTGCAATATGTTTTTGTTCATATTATAGCACTCTGGCTGTTGTAACATTTGCACTTACTTTATCTATGGTGTAAAATGTCCATTTAAGGTCTCACGTGACAATTAAGCCATTCCATTGTATATAACATTTAAATACGAACCTTTCATGGCCGTTTCCGGAGATGTTTTACTTTCTATTGCAAGCAGACACGTTCTTTAGACAAGGAAAAAAATGTCACCAAAATTCAACCATGGGAAGCGAGATTTAATGGCATTTAAAACTGCAATTACCTACCAGCCGCAAGAGGCTCTCTGGTGCCGACTCAGCCCGACCGTAGTACTCAGGTCAAAATAGCGTCTACGTCCGACAATCGCTTGGATGCCGAAACTTTCCTGCCTTATCCTGTCAGACGTAAACAAGCTTTCATCTCAAATGCTTTGTATATCAGGTGGGATCGATCAAAGGCAATTTATGATCGACTGAAACACCTGCCTTTGGGGCCCAATTATTTTTTTAGCCCGCACTCTTTGGGCGAGTAATTCCCGCATGAGACCATATGAGTTGGTCATGACACAATAATGGCGCCGTTTTATTTGTAACATCAGATAGTCTTGTGATGTATGAGTAAAATACCGCTGTAACAACTCTGTAACAATGAAAATTATGACAGGAATAAATAGAGCTTTACATAGAGAGATGTTTATTTTGATTTCTATGAAACACTTCACTACCACTAACGTTACATAGCAGTGCCCCTTTGATCCTTGTGTGATGATATTCAGCACACACGTTAACACAGGAAAGGTACAAATGAGTCTACCACAAAGTATGTTACTATGGTGTTTAAACAGTCTCTGACGTACATCCAACATTACTGGAATATCTGGTGCAAGGGCCCCTAATTGAACTGCTTCGCTTAATTAACCTTCTCCCTGCTGCCTAACTCTGTAACCAAACGGCTACTTCAGAGTGAAAACTGGTCATCGTTCTCATAATGACCTTCTTTTGCTTCGTCCGTGTCTGAAAACTGATCGTCGTTCTCATAATGACCTTCTTCTACTTCGTCCGTGTCTGAAAACTGATCGTCGTTCTCATAATGACCTTCTTCTGCTTCGTCCGTGTCTGAAAACTGGTCGTTGTTCTCATAGTGGCTTTCTTTTGCTTCGTCCGTGTCCGGAAACTGGTCGTTGTTCTCATAGTGGCTTCCTGTGTCTCTGTTTGTGTCTTCGGTGCTATGGTCCACAGCATCCAGTTGTCCTCGGTCATTGTCCTCCTGTTGGGCTCCTTTACACTGCCTACTTATACCGACTATAACGGAACATGCAATGACACAAATGACACTCAACAGTCCAGCAATTATAAGCTGTGTGGTAGACAGTCCGGGTTTAGAGTGAGGTAATGATATTATACTTTCAGGTATGGCACTGCTTTCCCTGTTTTGCGTGACCGTTGTTGCACTGTGAAAGAATGGGTGGAGATTGTCAACAGTGAGAACTACAGATGCGCTTGCACTGTCTGTATGTTTGGCTGTCACTTGGCACGTGTACGTGCCTTCGGTGCCTACAGGGATGTTCAACACGGAGAAGCACATTGTTCTCGCTTCCAAGGCTCTGAAAGACGAGCCTTTGCATGACCATCTTCTCTCATGGGTATAGTTTTTGGAGTACCGGTACTCGTAGCTTGGTGGTCCGTAGCCTCCATTTGGCGTGCTCCATGAGAACCTCAGACTTTCTCGACAGTTTGTTTTGCAGGTGAAGGAAACGTTTCCTGTGGCGGTGCCGTTGTCTAAGGTGACGGATACGTCAGGTGAAGCACACCTCAGATCCTCCCAATCCACGTACTTGATCCCCTTGCACGTTCTATACCGTCCAGGGTTACCGACATAGCAAGGGACGTATAACCTCAAATGCTCATTCTTGAGGATGTATTCCTTGACTTGTCGCATAGTGCAGTCACATTGAATCTTGTTTCCTTCCAAACCAAGCATGGTGATGTTTTTCAGCTCCTGAACACCGTGGATGGTTGTGATAGCATTATGAGACAACATGAGGAAGATAGGCCCTTTTGGCATCTATGGAATGCTTGAAAGACAATTCCTACTCAGGAAAAGATCTCTCAGTCTGACCAGCCCAGTAAACGCCGCAGCATCGATGTGATATATCTCGTTCTGCTGCAGGTCCAGAGCCTCGAGCTGGTTCAGGCCTGCGAAGGTTTGTGCCCCCAGTGTTCTGATGTTGTTCCCAGGAAGGCCCAGTTCTGTGACACTCGGCAGGCTTTCAAAGCACCGCCGCTGCAGCACGACGAGACGACTTTTCCCTATAATCAGTTTCTCCAAAGACTCCAGGTGGGGAAAGTCGCCCAGGTTGATGTTCGTGATGTTCTGACTCGACATTCTTAGTTCTTTCAGAGTTGGTGGCAACGCAGAGGGGACATCGTTGAAGCTACAAGCTGGCCCACACAAGAGCCTTGTTGTATCTCTTTCACGATAACCCTCACAACAATTCAGATGAGAGTATACGGCTGAGAAGCCCCATGCCATCAACAGCACTAGAACCAACAAACTTCGACGTTTGGCGGGTGTCATTTCAGTGTTCTGCCACAATAAAGACGACCAGTTAAAATCTGTACTTAAGACACTCACCCACAAAGTCAAGAGAATCTTGAACAGTCGAGGTAGTATAGAGTCTCGTCTCCTTCAATGCTATATAGTACCGGAAATGTGAAAGTTTGTAATATAACAAGTGTGGTCTTCTCTACGAATCCCAGGGTAGACGATGTCACCAACGCTTCCCACAACAACCCTCCACTAGAATCTCTCTCAACTGAAATCAATCTACGTGTATGTGAGAATATGTACTTATGGAATTTAGTACAGTACGCGTAATCCAGGATATTGTCTGGTTGCCCAAGCAACTGATCTTGATGTTAATGATATCCAGAGGCTAAAACCCTGACCAACTTGTGGATCAAAGGATGACGATGAATAACCATGCATGGTCATATGTTACTGCACTGAGCAAAGAGTATGAATGCAGTAACCATACGACATCAAAATCTTGCAAAAGGACAGCTTTGGAATTACGATTCTTCTAAGAAACTGACATGCTGAGGGTACGTTTTTGGATCTTTACCCGTGATCTGTAAGATACATTGGATTAATTATATGTGAAGAAATATTCCTAGAAACTTCGATGTTGTGCCAAGTTACATGTAGGGTGGAATATGTACATTGGAATCTGATAAACAAAACAAAAATGTTTTGTTACTAGTACATGACGTCAAGGTACTTATTTTGTAATGTTATGTTTTATGTTATGTTACTCTGGTTTTAAATCAATTTGTAGTTCACATAATGTTTTGTTATTTCTTGCAACTTTGTTTGAATTTTATGTAAACAACTTTGTTTGGGGTTTTCCTCCCAGGGCTCATTGAAAAACGCCAGCTGGCGATATGACTCCCTGGTGAAATGAAAATAAACAAACAATAAACAATACCCGTAATCCACGATGCTGTCTGGTTGCCTGAGCAACTGATCTTGATACACCAATGATATGCAGCGCAGAGGCTAACCTCGACCCATTTTGGGGCTAAATGAAGATGACAATGAATATCCATGGCCACACGATACTACACTCAAGCAACGAGTATGAATGCAGTAACTGCACTGCATCACAATCTTGCAAATGAGGACAGCTTTGGAGTGACAATTTCTCTAAGAAACTGTACTACAGTAAGAAACTGAAACTCTCGTGGAGGGTACGTTTCTTTGATGCATACACAGGATCGGTAAGATATTGTCTGGTTGTCTGAGCAGCTGATCTTGATGTTAATGATATTCACAGGCTAACCTCAACCCATTTATGGACTAAATGAAGATGACGATGAATACCCATGTCACATGATACTGCACTGAGCAATGACGCCATGAAAAGACAGGTTTACATGTTGTTTGTTTGTTTGTATTGCATACACGATAAACCGCATCAAGGCGTAACACACCAGGTTTGTACTGAAGAGTACAAGCTGCATATATTCGGACATATTTATATGATCCACACACACTGGGAAGGACCCCTACTCTTTCCGATAAGTGTGTTGGGTTCTTTAACGTGCTTGAGGTGTGGCATTCCACAAACACGGGACCTCCATTTAACGTCCTATCCGAGGGACGTCTCTAACCGAAGCTTGGTACTCATTTTCACCTGAGTATAGTAGGGAAAGTCATGTTAAGTGCCTTTCCCAAGGGCACAACGTCAATGGCACAAATCAGAGAACCCCAGATTTGAACCCGGTACCTCTGGATTCTGGGACCAAACACCCTGCCACTGCGCCACCGCAACGCCACATGTTTTAAATCATGTTTTATACCATGTTGCGGTACCAATTGTAATTGAAATGATGAATTGATTATATAAGCTTGCTCTGTGCTGTAATAAGAAGATGATATCCTTAGTACTGAAATGCCATCATCACAGTTCTCAATGAGTTGAATTTCATTTATTCAAATTGGCCATAATTTTCTTACATTCTGATTCTTTTTGATAATATTAAATCTATATGAGGGAATAACATTTGGCACATATTTATTCAAACATTCAAAGTACCATACCAAAGGTACCTTTCTGCTATATGAGGGGTGATCAATAAGTCCTCGGCCTCACCCAGAAGTAAGGTGCACAACTCAAATTTTGGGGTATAAGTTTAAGGTATGAAGTCTTTTATGAATGTCTACCAAAATTCAAATCATTGTGATCATTACTTTGCTGATGACACTCAGTAACATTAGGTGAGGTAGGAGGATAAATACATGGACAATTGAGCTGTGACCTATCAAAGGTGTGCAAGTCAGCTTGCTCTGCTGAAAGTCAGATACCCACTTCATTTTTGTTGAAATTAGAAGGGAATCTTCATCAAACATTTTGACAATGTCTTCGAAGATTTTATGCCGATTCATGGCATGATCGAGGAATTCAACCCACACTGCTCTGATCACAGTGCACCCTTGTTTTTCTTGTCACTTAATACCTAAGTTTTTAAATGGACGTCGATTAAGAAGTATTGGCCACAATAATTCGAAGTTTGGTGGATATTGCTAAAAGATGTCATAGTACATGATTATGCCCCTAAATTTGACTAGTGAACCTTATTTCTGGGTGAGGCTGAGAACTTATTGATCACCCCTCGTACATAGGGTTATTTTTTGTGCTATTCTTTTACCTGCAGGGAGTTGGTAAACTCAAGCATCAAATCAACTAGCATATTCATAACTATTTCTAAAGACAAAAGCTTACAAGGATATTGTATGATATCCAAACATACCATAGATTCCAATGTCAGTACAAAGACATGCAGGTACTGTGAATGTATTCATTTTCGCATGTATTTCATTTTGCGGTAGGAGTAAAAGGGATACTTTTGCAATGTGTTAAGTTTGCAGTTGAAACAATAGACATAGGATATTGGAGTTTTCTTTTTACACATCCAGTCACTTCTTACCTGCTGCCTCCAGCCAGAAGCTCTGAAGAAGGTGTCTGACAGACACTGGAACGTTAGCAGGTAAGTGTAAAAAGAAAACTCTAATATCCTATGTTCTACTAAGGACATTATATATAATGTCCTTGGTTCTACCAATAACCAACCTGATGAAATTATTTGCGGAAACAATAGACAGTATATGTAATACTGTAGCACAAACGCATGTGTGTCATGATGTCGTAGTCTTGAAACCGTGAAATTAAAACCACTGCTGCTATTTTATGATTTACAGTGCTACAAGTACAATGCCACGATGACCCCACCATTCTCATAGCTTCTCAACACTGTTGATGATTTGAACAATATCAGAGTAGCATCTCCGTGCAGCGTCCATGCCCCAGATGAAGTCCAGATGTTCCCACTCGGGTAGAACCTTCTTGTGCGCGATGTTCGGCAACTTGGCCTCCAGTATTGCCACGTCCTTTGGGTCCGCTAGACTGTCGTGGCCCCCCGAGAACAGTGCCACGGGTAGCGTCACGTTCTTTGCATCGTACTCCGGTGGTGCTGTCTGAGAGTAAAAGAAATTGTGTCACATCTGGTCCGTGATAACGTTCGATATGGGTGTTTCGGACTGGTCCGTATTTTACGGTCTCACACGGGCTTCTACTTGTATCACACAGGTTTCTATAGATACATAATTTGAATGCATTTTGCTTGCACTGCGTGTGTCGCTGTTGAAAATTTGAATAACTCAGTCCCAGCCCTCCCGCCTTTGAGGTCAGAGAGAGTCTGACGCACGGTCGGGCTGGTACTTAGGTGATACCAGAATGCACCGTGTTGTATTCTCTCTCTATATTCATACTTAAAATGTTTGTAATATATCAGCTTTGTACTTGCAAGAAGTTAAAATCCTTCCCACAAATTTTGGTGTATAAAGGCAGTGTCTATCTCCATTTCTGTGGCCTGTGGCCCACACAGGCCACTACAGCAGGGGGCTAGTCCACTGGCAGTGGCGAGTGTTTAACTCCCAAACTCTTTCTCACACAAGAGCTAAGTACTTCTATCAGAGAAAGTAGTAAGTCAATTTTTCTAGTCTTTGGTATGAACTGGCCGGGGTTTGAACCCCCGACCTACCAAATGCAACACAACCCCCTAGGCCCTTGCATAATTATTCTGTGCTTACCTGATTGTCGTCCAAAATGGGCGATTCATTAGCATACAACCTTGTCTTAACTTACTATCCTATTGAACCATCTGAAATTGTCTTTACCTCATTAACATATCTATTCAGAATTTTGGTATAAAGCCTAGTTCTACCAGATCCTTCTTTAGTCACTGACGAAAGATAGCGGATGCTGTCTGAAACGTCTTACTGTTTCAAAAATTTTATCCAGTTGCTTGAGTAACTATTTTTGGCGTATCTTACTACTAGTACCTGGATGTCTAACCTTCATCAACTTACCTGATTGTACTTGAGCATGTTTCCCTGTGGTCCGTAGTCAAACATCTGGAACTTCCCAGACGTGTAGAGCTGAGCAGGGTGTGAAGGGAGCATTGTCAAACATTTGAAAAATTCTATAACAGTTACTTGACGCTGCACATTCAAATAGAAAGTATGGGTAGCATTTCGACAAAAAAGTTCCCTCTATTTGAGCAAGTAGGAAAGTGCAGTACCGATACCAGCTGCCAGAGTGTGACATATGCTGACCCCTACCCATATGCAGCTTGCACTTAAACCACACTGACTTATTTATATGAATGACATCCACACAAATCTTCCAAAATCAAAGAAGAAGATGTGAAAGTACAATTGTCTGGTATACCATGTTTTGCGTGTTCAGTCATTTGTCTAACCTTCCTGACCACTTAGATGTCAATTTCTTAATGAAAGCACTTTTTTTCCATCCATATAATCAAATAAGTATATATGGATATATTACCAATTGAATGAACAAAATTGGTGTAATAACGCACATTAGCCAATTTACCACATATTCAAACCAACAATTCAAAGTTGTTGTTGTAAATATCTTGCACATGCTGAAAAGGACTCAGCTACTCAATGATGACACAAGATGTGAATACCACATTTCTTAAAGTTATAGATTTAGTTTTAGCATTGTCATTCGTTTCGTAATTCCTTTTATCATATGGTTTTTTAATGTTTTTATAGATATAATTGTATCAGTCATCAATGACTACTACTAATCAAATGTAAATCTCGGCGCAATTCAGCTTTTGCTGCAAGGCCGATTTGTATTGTTTCCTTGAATAAAACCGAAAACTAAAAAAAAAGTAAGGCTGCTCACCTGAGCAAAATGTACCATGTTCTGAACAGATGTTCCTGCAGGGCTGTGGCTGACATACACAGGGATACGAGACTGCAAAGAAAAGACAGATCTTCAAAAGTGCAGGTACATTTTCAATCATTAGAAGCAATAACCAAATCCTTGAGACAGAACATGAATGTAGTCGCAATTTGTATTTTTTATGTTCCAGTGCAGCTGTTAAGACAGCTAACATTATTTTAGATTAAATGTGACTTTTCGTATTGTAAGATCGTCTATAATATTACAGACTATTTTATAATACGAAAAGTCAAATTTAATCTAAAATGATGTTAGCTATCTTAGCAGCTGCACTGGAACATAAAAAAATACATACTGTAACCACATTCATGTTGCCATAGTTACACCCAGTTATTAAATATCACGTACCACATTCATGTTGCCATAGTTACACCCAGTATTTAGATATCAAGTACCACATTCATGTTGCCATAGTTACACCCAGTAATTAGATATCACATACCACATTCATGTTGCCATAGTTAAACCCAGCGATGAGGAACAGCACGTTCTCACAGAACACGTCCAGGACCGGCTTGTCACACAGCTCCTGGCCAAGGAACCGGATAAACTCGCTGGTCGGCAGGAACTCTCCCTTCCCCAGGAGAGCATAGATCAGCTGCAGAACAAAGTAAAATGGCGTCAGTGGCGTCGCAGTGGCGCAGTGGCAGGGTGTTTGGCCCAGACCCCAGAGGTCCTGGGTTCAAATCCGGGGTCCCCTGATCTGTCTCATTGACTTTGTGCCCTTTCCCCACTTTACTCAGGAGAAAATGAGTACCTAGCTTCGGTTAGGGATGTCCCTTGGATAGGCCCATAAATGAACAAAGGTCCCGTGTTTGAGGAGAGCCACACCTCCAGCACGTAAAAGAACCCATCACGCTTATCGAGAAGAGTAGGCCCGGCCGGTCCTTCCAGGTGTGTGTGGATCAAGTATATCTGTCCAGGTATGCAGCTTTTGCTTTTCAGTACAGACCTGGTGTGTTACGCCAAGAGTTACCAGGTATGCAATACAAACAAACAAAATACAGTTCGGAGACTGCGTACCTCCATGATATATCTTGATTATGTAAATGACTTTATTTACATAATATTTACATAATCTATGCATGGCTATGTACACTTTCTAACTACACAAGTGTAGAATTACAGACACACCAAAAACAATACCTCCGGAGGTAATGACATTGTATTTTAGAGCTTAGCAAATACTGGATACTACTACTAACAGTGACCACATTTGACATTAAAACTCCCCCTAACAGGTCAAGCTAAAATTGCAGTTTGAGAAGTCAGGATATGTACTGATAAACCTGTAATTTTTGAAATTTTCATGGTTGTTTTTTGTTCACGTTTTTTGCAGTGACCGCTCTCCGCAAACTTAAAGCCACCGATGTTTCAATTAGACTATAGACTATTGCACTATTGTGAACTTAAAACCACTGCAAATACTGCATTTTCTCCTTACTGCAAAATTAAATCACCGCAAACTTAAAGGCATTTACAGTACTTAGGCCACACCAATTTAATTTCTTGGTTAACGGATTTTTATTTAAAAAACAAAAAAGATTTTACAAAAAAAAATCATGAAAACAGAAGGCTGGCTCAGCCTTCTGTTTTCATGATTTTTTTTTTCTAAATTTTTTTTTGGTTGAAAATAAAAATCTGTTAACCAAGAAATTAAATTGGTGTGGCCTTAGTCTAGAAATAGAAGTTACCTCAATTTGTTTGACATAGTTTGACAGCAGTTTGAGAGGTGACTCCATGTTCCCCAAATATGCAACAGGGGCCAGCGCGAAGAAGGTCTTGACTTTGCCGGCCAGGTCCTGGTTTCTGGAAAAGTGAAAGTGATAATGAAAGTGATCTCGAACCAGTTTAATAAGCTCACTGAAAAACTTATGATTCTTTGACTGGTCATGACAGTGAAGACCGACGCTATGTACCGTATGGTTCATTGTACCAGAGAAACTCCCCTAGCTCTTTTCAACAAGCCCAATGAATAGTGGACCATGGCTATAACTTTCTATCCTTAGAACTCCAACCGTTTCCAGTAGCGTGCATGTTGGGTAAGGAAAAATAGCCGGGACTCCAACTCCCTCTTGGTCCAGAGGCAGGGTAGCTGACCACTGGACTATGCATGATACTTTTGAACTATGCACGCTACCTGGAGAACTCAGCAAAGCCCATCATGGTGCCCTGGGAGTGGCCCACGTAGTACAGCTGCGTCTGTTTAGTCACGTTCAGCGCGTGGGTCAGCATCTTGGGCAGGTCGTACTTGGCCATCTCGTCCCAACTGCGGAAGATCAGACATGGAATATTCAAATTATACAAAGTCAACTCATAGAACAGAACAGGGGGTTGTCTCCAGGACCTGTCCCAGGACAGACATTTGCTTGTTGTGACGAAAAATATTTCACCCCGTACTCCAAAAAATATGAACTTTATGACATGAAATAGATGAATTTTTGTAAGCTTAATTTCATCATCTTGTCGTGAGAGTATCACAGATATAACAACAAAATTAACAACACAGGCTCCCAAGCAATGTGCATATGGGACAGAAAAATATTTAAACTTGGAGACAGGCCTGACCGAAACAATGACAGATGCTCCAACTTTTCCCACTGAATTTTACCTCCAAGCCCAGAACTCCTCCTGAGAGGGCTTCAGTTTGACGTGTCGCCTGGAGTAGGTGTTCCCGCGGATGTTCCCTAACCAGACTTCGAACCCCGCGTCCGCCAGGATGAACCCAAGGCTCTCATTGGCCAGATTCTCAATCCACTGGGTCGACGACCCTAGCAGCCCGTGCTGAAGGAACACTATTGGTCGTGGGGCTGGGGAAAGGCAAATTTATTCATTCATTTATTCTATGTATGATTGTAAGGCCACGGATGTTGTGTGTGTGTGGCGTTGAATGGCCGAGTGGCTCAGCGTGCTAGCGGACACAAGATCGAAAGTTCAAAGATTCGATTCCTAACGTCCCTGGCTGTGTCCTTGGGAAAGGCACTTAACATGACTTTCTTCACTCCACCCAGGTGTAAAATGGATACCTGTTGGGTAGGGGAGGTAAAAGGCTGTGGAAGGAGAGGATTGGGTTCCAACTTCCAATCCTGTGCCCTAGACACAGTGGATAATTAGGTGTGACAGGCCGTACAGTGTAATATAGTCAGCTGCTGCCACGCCACGTGCCTGCGAAGCTGGTGTGTTACGCCAAAGGGCGGTTATACCGGCTATACAGATAGAGATACAGATAACAACCCACTGCCCTTACTGCCTCAAAAAGGCTTTGGGACTGCCTTAACTTTTTACCTTTTATAAGGCCACAATAAATCATGTAGGGCATTTTAATGTCAAAATTAAGCATGAAACAACCCTCCTTCCCGGAGTAAAAATATAGAGGCCAGGAAGAAAATATGAATATGACTTATAATACATGTATCCTGAATTTCACTCCCTGAAACAGTGTGTAGCAAGGCATTAATATAATCTTCAGATGTTTTCATATTGATCTTTGAAGTCAGTAGTTAAAAAAATCTGTGAATAGACATCTACAAAAAGGTGTGACCAAAAAACTGTATTGTCGTTCAGAGAAGTGCACATAGAGCAGCAAGTTTCCTTGCTGCTTCAATAGAACGGTATATTTTTACAGAGAGGGATTGCAGCCCTTCCCCTTTAATGTTATCAAACACAGGACCCCCATATTATGTGCCTTCCGAAATACGGGTGCAGCCCCATCCAAGATGTCCCCAACCAAGGACTGAACCATGGTCTCCCTGTTACGGAACCAGAAGCTCAACTGTGAGGCTGCTACCAGTTGAGCTACGGGGATGTTTCTAATTCTAGTGCACCGACCTGTACTGTTACTGTTCCTCAGTCCATGCGGTATCCTCTGCATGTTGAGGATGAAGCCGTCGTCTGTAGTGACATAGTGGTCCTCACAGGGGTAACCCTTACTGGTGATCAGCTGGGTCTGCATGGGGTCGGGGGAATGGGGAGAGGTTACAGGGGGTCTGCATGGGGGGTATTGCAATTTATGACATATTCATGAATGACAAAATTCTCCTTGCACATTTTTAAATCTAATACACATCACCATGTTTGAAGAAAGGTAAAGAAAAATGTCTAAAACTGAAATCGTCAGTTGCTGAGCTCTTGGCTGAGTTACTTTAATGGTTTGTGTTTTTTGGGTACATGTTTCAAAATTTTATCCAGTTGCTTGAGTCATTATTTTTGGCACATGTACCCAGGGTTTTTTAATGATGTGTTCATTTCATATTCAATCATTCAACAGAACTTGTTACTATTTATGATCATTATTGTTATTATGGTTATTGGCTCATCTTGCCATAATGGATTGACAACTGCCTTAGATATATGAAAATATCAGCCCTGGGGCATGAATTTGCATAAAAGATTATACAGGCTCCGCCCCTGAGGCATCGCAAAAAAAATTATGATTTGGTCAGATCACACCAGGAAGTTTAAAGCTTGGTTCAAATGATGGAAAAGATCTTGGACTAGGGATGGATGAAGTATTGTAAGTTAATGAGGTTGCAATAGCAATATTGAAATTGTCTCACCTGGTTATTATGTAATTAACCAGCTGCCAATAAATAGTAATATGGATAAACACTGAGCTCTTAACAGTTCAAAAGAAAGAGACATTTCAAGACAATTAATCAATTAAGAGTGTTGAACTCACAGCGTTCATTTTCTCCTCCGGGTCTGCGTTAACCCCTGCACCTGAGTGATGCGGAACTTTCGGCCCGTGGAAGACCTGGGTAGCCCACCGCACAAAGTTAGCGGACACTGCATAGTCCTCGGGAATGGGAACACGGGCCTCCGAAATCACAACAGATACAAGCAGGAAAACAAAAACACTTTGGACAAGACGGACTCTCATCTTGCTATGCTTCAAAACTAGGATCGAATTACTGTAAAATTAATTATAAGACAAGGCAAGACTAGAAAATATTGCTGCTTTCAGCATGAACCTTATGCAAGCACTGGCTTAGATCTAGAATAGGGCAAACAAACACAAACTGCTTATCTGGAGGTTATAAGGGCCTGGTGCACCAATCAGCTGTTTAGTTGTCACATGTTTATCATGAGTCAGAGTCCTTCGTTGATCATAGGGGTCAAAGTCTTGTGATAAAACATTTGGCACTGTTTTCGAGGGACCAAATAAAGAGGTTCTGACAGCTACTAGCAAAAAATACGAGCTGCAATGCTTTAAAATCCGACTATGCTGCATATCCATCAACTTTGTTATGGAGACTCAAGGACCTTCATGGGAGAATGAATCTTTCTCTCCAGAACTTCTGCAAGTTCCTGCATAAGCCAAATGTTCGGGAGAGTTCGGATATTTCCGGAAATTACCGACCTCAGTGATACGTCACCGTTTGGGATGGCCGATTTCATTTCGGCCAGAGGTGTGTCAGCACTGTAAGAAAAGGTTTTACAAAAAGCGCATAAAACATCAAATTTAAGCATGAAATCACGCAAAGCAAATATAAATGTTTATTCTATATCTCAAAAGAGAGAAAACATCATTTCGTCTCTCAAATTTAATCTCAATCTCGCATGAATCGACTATTCCAAAAGTGACGTAGTCGGCCGGTGACATGGAAAATCCAAGATGGAGGTGAACAGAGACGAAGCAGAAAGATGTATCGATATAGCAGAAAAATACATCCGAGCAGGGGATCGAGAGAAAGCTGTCAAGTTCTTGTACAAAGCTGAGAAGTTATACCCCAGTCAGAAGGCACAAGGTACCGATAAAACTCGTTTTTCTGTAAATATGGCTGGATAATCTCAGCATGTCACGCTGGCGGCCATGTTGGATAATTTAATCTGAGGCTGTCGCAGTTGTTCTTTCTATTTTTGGCGACCTCTGGTGGCCTCACGTCTAGTCTGCTGCAGTTTAGTACGAGCCACATACCCAGGCAAAACAAACGGTACGTATTCTAGGCAAGATTCTGCCGTGATTTGGCTTTTAAGCTGAAAGAATTAAAGATGAATTTCTGATCATATTCATGTAAAACTGGGAAAGCCCATCCCTACAAAATTGCGATTGGATTTTCCGAAGTTTTTATTTAAATGTTGGAAACTTGGAGGTTTTCTTAGCTAAGCTGTATGCTGTGTTGAAAGCAAAATGCTCCTCATGGTACTGATGTGAAATTTTCTGATGGTTTGGTTCTCAAGGGAATATAGTGAAGATGTGGGTGACCCTCGAATATCAATGCGATAATCCATATACAAATTATTACAATATTCTTATACAGCATCAAAGTTTGACTGTTTTATCAACTGTGACGTAAGAACTGCATCTTTGCTGTTGATCTTGCCATTTTCATTTGACCTCATGATTGTCATCTTAGGCGACTGCTTTTTCAACTTTTTACTAAAATGCCTGAACAAAATCAAATTGAAGATCAGCTGCAGGAGGAAGTGTTGTGCTTTAAATTGAATGCCGATCTTAATAACATGCTTTGATGTCTTATTGATAAAGCTTAGACATCCAGGTAATAAGATACACAAGGTAACAGTTACTCAAGCAACTGGATCAAATTTGGAAAGGGTCAGACGTTTTAGGCAGCATCCAAGTTGTCTTTTGCGTCAGTGACTACTTTGTAGATGCTTTGTTGTCTGTCGGTCACAGACAATGTCTTACCTCAGTTTTTTCTTGTGGGGTCTTGTGTTCAAAAGTTCCTTCTAGTATGTACAGTAAGGATTTCTTCTTACTCACTTCTGGTTATTGTAGGAGGATGGCACTCTCCAGCTGTAAAATAAAAACTGTTCAATGTTCAGAGATGAAAACCCACTTCCAAGTTGTGAACTGCACTTGCGAATTGTATGGCCACCGGATTGAATACCTTTTCTCCATGCAGATACTGTTGTGCGTGCTGTACAATATAGTCATTGTGTTACGCCAAATGGCGGTTATACTGGCTATATTGATACAGATACATAATGATTGTAGTTACTTACATGTATGTACATGTAGTTAACAGTGTCATACATGTCCTTGGTAGATTACAGGATTGTATCCAGGACCCGTCCTTCCGTCCACGGACGAAAATTCGCATGTTGGAATGGAAAGAAATTTCAGCCATTCCATCCAAAACATCTGAAATTCATGGCATGAAATCAATGAAAATGTATTTTCGTAAGCTTGAATGTTATGACAGATTTAACAACAAAAATAAACAACATGGGCTTCAAAACAAAGAGTGAAACAGAAAAAATTTAAGCTGCTGTTGAGGGTTTGTTTGCTTTTTTCAAGCTGAAACTTGATTAACCATATTTTGGGCCAAATTTTTAATTTTATGGCCCTTTTTTTAAAACTTCACACTGTAGATGGGACCCCCACCCACCAAATAGCTCTGCTTCCTTTCCTCCAAATGCCCCTATATGATTTTCTTCTAAGAAAAAGCCCTGCTAAACGTGTTGTCTGTTTTCCTTTAGCGTTACTTGAGGCGCTGTTGAGAAACGGGACAGCGGCTGGTAGCAGTAAGCCCAGTATGAGCAGCAATGGCGGTGAAACACGTCGGAGGAAAACGATGTCCAACACGGAAGAGAAGGAGAACACAGAAGCCAACGGGGAAATCCAACACGAGTACACGAGTGAACAACTAGAGGCTGTGAAAAGGTATGTCTTTCAAGATTGTCTCATAAGATCTCGAGATTTAGCACAAAATCTTGAGATCTTTGGAATAAATTTTGAAATTTTTCCTTTTTCAACAAAGCGTGAAGACAAGTTGTCATTATGATCCGTTGTGTAACACTAACAGAGAAGTTTTTTCAAAAGATTGGATATGTACCGTAAAGCTGTAAACAGTCAGAAGCATTAGTCCAAAGTGCTCAGTCCAATAATGACCTGCTCACTGTTAAACTCATTTATTTTCTAGGGACTTAATATCACTGCAAGAGAGAAAATGATGTTTTCATGGAGTTTATTATAAAGTTTGTGATTGAAAAAAACAGTTTAGCAGAAAGGACTGTCAGTACTGATAAGGCTTGGTCTAATGGAAAAAAAAGTTTTGTAAATTTAGTTGAATACCTGATCAGTACATCATTGAAATCAAAACTGCCATGAAGTACTTGAAAGGAAAATTTTTTAATGGGTACATTGTGCAAGACGTCTTTAAGTAAACGCACAGTTGAATAGCAGTGTTGTCCTGTTTTTTTTCAGAGTAAAGAAATGTAAAGACTACTATGAAATTCTTGGAGTCACGAAAGACGCACAAGAAGATGATCTGAAGAAAGCCTACAGGAAACTGGCCCTGAAGATGCACCCGGACAAAAACCATGCACCAGGAGCAGCTGAGGCATTCAAAAGTAAGGACAGTGTTTTGTTTTTTCACATCTCTTATGTACAACATAGGAATGTTATATGTCAATATTTTATATATATATGTCAGGAAGAGATTGCAATCAGAGTCTCTGTTGATGTTGGATGTTAGAAATGTGTTAAGGCGGTGTCCCTTTCATAAATCCTCAGGTCAAGTTTCAGGTCAATCCATTGATCTAAAGTGACATGAATCGAAGTTGACTGTCTCTTTTAGTTCTAAGCAAATATCTACATGCACAGAAGACTTTACAGATCACAATTAGGATCTCTACTGGTAGAATCGCCGATTGTACTGACAGAGATCCCGATCGCGATCTCTTTTAACAGAGACTCTGATTATGATCTGTTTGTTGATTTGTTTAACCGGTAGAATTGACGATTCTGCCAGATCGCAATCTATAACCTGACATATACATTCTATGTGCTGCCATGGCAAGTCTAGAATAGGATTTTACGTACTTGCCTTGATGTTACATAATGCACAATACCAAATTCTTATTTCAGTTTGTATCTGTATCTACATGTATATAACCGCCCTTCGGTGTGACACACCAGCTTTGCAGGCACACAGTGCAGCAGTAGCTGGTTATTTTACACACTGAACAACCTGTCACACATAAATGTTTGCACATCTAAAAGCTAGCTGCTTAAAGCTATTTTATTAGGATGCTCCTACGGTACTTGGTAGCAACAAGTTCCACTCTACGATAGTTCTAGATTCTAGGTTGATAACCCTGGCACTCGAAGGCATGACTATTTCTTGTTCATTGTTGCCAAAGGTATTGGCAACGCGTACGCAATCCTGAGCGACACGAAGAAACGTAAAGAGTACGACTTGTACGGCGAGGAGAAGCCACAGCACACAACCAATCACAGACATCGTCACTACTATTATGACGACTACACCAGGGGATTCGAAGGTCAGTTTTTCTTATCTTCTATCCTACAAATTGTTAATGTTGTTATTGATTCTTTGTTTCAGGATTTTACAGACCCGTATTAGAAACATAACAAGACAACATGTTTTAGAGTATTACAGAAAAGATAGGAACACACCTTTTTAAGTAGCACTTGTAGTACACTGTAGAATGAATCTGACCTAAGCAAAGACTGTATAATGGTGTTAGATGAGTGGAAAATTCGGTATACACAACACTGTTTACGCCATCTGGCATCAAAGGTATCAGTCAAATTGAATACAAACACTGCACGTTCTTGGTAAATCCATAATTACATGAAAACAATGTATTGCTATGGATAATATTAGGATCCATGTGCAAGGAAAAGTAACAAAATTATAAGGAAATACAGTGGCCTTACAAATGTGACACTGGAAACCAACTACACTTGGTCTCTAGGGCTGTTCCAAGCTAAACATTATAGATAATGATGATGTGTAGATTATCATGGGTCCAGAATATCTTTAAGCCAAGCCTCTAGGCTCTAAAATAGTGCTACAAAGCTATAGAGTTTGTTACATGAATGCAACATGGAAGTATTCCATATGGCTGATGCAGTCAGTTGTTTGTTGTTTTGGTAAACAAAACGGGAAATGTTACTACCCTTTATTTTGTTGTTTGCATTTAGTACAGTTCAGTGTTCTCACCAGGAAATTTTGAACTTTAAAACTCTCAAAGACACTATTTCCTGCATTTTGAGGGCTAAAGTTTGTGAAATAAAGCCACAGTTTTTTACTTTTGCATCAAAACAACAGAAAATCTCCCTACGCTGGTTGAAACATAGCTTAGGGGCCAAAATCACAGCATAGGGGATCCAAATCACAGCGTAGGGGCCCCCTATGCTCAACTGCCCTGGTGAGAACCCTGCCGTTGGACCACCCGGGGTCTAGGTCAAGTGCATGTACACTGTATGTCTCTAAAGATAGGATGGAGACTGTGCAACAAGTTTATTTTGCCAGCTGTTTATTCTGTCATGCAGTGAATCATCATGTCTCATGCCAGTGTTTCTTAGAACCATCATGTCTCACACCAGTGTTCCTTAGGACTGTTTTCATTGGCGGCCGTCTTGTTTTTGCACAGCTTTCGGTAGAAATGGTTGATTTCTGTGGCATTTATTCAGATGATTTCATAATTTGATTTCAGTATTTTCTGTTTTCCAGCTGAGATTTCACCAGAAGACTTGTTCAACATGTTCTTTGGCGGAGGTTTCCCAACAGGTATATGTAGTAGTGCTTTCGTTACATTTTGGTTTCAAAGCTAGGCTAGGGTTGCTTTTGATTGAAACATGCACTACATGCGTTCTTGATTAGGCTTTATTTCTATTGATATTATTAAAATATATCTTTGTCTTGTATTTATTTTTTGTCATTGTTATTAAAATTGATTGTTTACTTTTCTTACGTGCGGCTAAATAAATAAGATTAGATAACCATTACATACTGTTGTTAAAAGGCCTCAATTAAAATGGTTCTGAATATGTAACCTTTAACCTTTGTTGATGACCTTTGACCAGGTGAGGTCCATGTGCACAGAAGGCGGACTCCCAGGAGACATAACAGAAGAGAGGAGGATGGAGAGAGACGGGTAAGTTTTTGGCTACACCTCAGGGGTGGAGCCTATAGCTGTAAATGCAGAAATGTTTGCGTTTTTTTATGTTCACGGTTTTCGCGGTAAGCTCTATGCCGCAAAATTTTTTTGCCCTCCTACCGCGGCATGGTTTCCTGATCCAGACTACCACAGGCTCAGTACGCATGCGTGGACTGTTACACTTGTGGGGAGGGGGTAATGGATTTAACTACAATATCTAAACTACTAACACTACCCCCTTGTCTACCATTGTCTCAAACGCAAACTAAAAACTACCGTGAACACTCCATTTTCTCTTCCTGCGAAATAAAAACCACGCGAACTTAAAATACATTTACAGTAGTACAGTCAATCTCCTTTGGAGATGTAATATGATGGATTGAAAGAAGCCTTTGATTTGAAATTTCATTTTATTGCAGATAAAGTCTAGTTATGACCTAGTGTGTGTGAGTGAGTGAGTGAGTGAGTGAGTGAGTGAGTGAGTGTGATACTACTAGTAGATACTACTTCTAGTGACTACTGCCTTTGCTAGCTGATTTAACAAAATTGAATTGAATTGGATTGAATGCCTTTGTTTTGCAGACGGCGACGGTGACCCACGCCATGTGGCTCCAGATGGTGCCTCTGCTGCTGCTGGTGTTCATGTCGCTGCTCAGCAGTCTCTGGGTCTCCGACCCCATCTTCAGCCTCAACAGGAGAGGGTACGTCTCATCTCATATCATATGGTTATATATAACCTCCTTGGTCTCATGGTCGTGTAGTTTGATCAGTTGTGTTGCATATTCATATATCTGAATGAATGAATGAGTGAATGAGTGAATGAATGAAAATGAATCTTCAGCCTCAACAGGAGAGGGTACGTCTCATAATGATAATCGTTTTTCGTGAAATGAAAATAATGATTAAAATGCGTTTGCGAATATTAAACATCCAGGTCAGGAAAAGAGGAATAGAATTGAATCTTTACTACTGGTTTAATACATTTGTAAGAGGCTTCTTTGTATGAGTGTACAAATGTATTAATCCAGTAGTAAAGATTCAATGTTTCGCAAACGCATTTTGATTAACAGGAGAGGGTACGTCTCATGTTCGTGTTGTTTGATCGGTTGTGTTGCATGTTCATATATCTGAATAAATGAATGAATGAAAATGAATGAATGATGAATGAATGAATGAACGAAATTTTCATGTTTGTGTTGTTTGATTGGTTGCAGTGTTCCTGCCATCATTTGGTGGAATTTTGTCGCTCATGACGGACACAAATTTTACCCAAACCGTCCTTTTAAACCACGTCCTCCCCAAAAATCAATCTGAAACCCTTGTGTAATTTTTCACCGGAAGAGTAGTCATCAAAATAAGCTTAATCTATCAACAAAAATTGCCCCTCAACATGAAGGAAATAGTGTTTCAGAGGGTTAGGATTTCAAAATTTTCACGGGGTAGCATGCCCCTGGACCCCCGTAGGATCAGCACGCCTTTGGTACGATACCTTGCGCCTTTGGCGCTCCATGTCTACTATTGTCCCGAATGTGAACACTCCATTTTTTTCATACCGCAGAATCAAAACCATACAAACTTAAATGCACTATAGGTAGCGTGCGTAGTCCAGTGGTTAGCAATCTTGCCTCTGGAACTAGAAGCCCCGTGTTTGATCCCGGCTGTGTAGCTCACCCGACATGCACGCTACCGGTAAAGATTGCAGTCCTTAGGACGGGACGTTTAGCCGTGGTCCACTGTTCATTGTGCTTGTCGAAAAGAGCTAGGGGAATTTCCCCGGTACAATGAACCTGTAAATACTGTACATAGCATCTGTCTTCTCTGTCACGACCAGTGGAAGAGTATCTCATCTGTTCATTGAGTTCATTTGAGCTAAACTGGTTCGAGATCTCTTTCCCTTTCATTTGCAGTAAACAAACAAACAAGCGAAATATATTTTGTCATATCACAGAGACTATAAAGACGAAAGGACGACGTCGAATCTGAAGGTTATGTACTACGTCAAGAAGGACTTCTTGAAGGAGCATCACAACTCCTTACTGAGGATAGAACGGCAGGTGGAAGAAACTCACCTGGACAACCTGAGAACTAGCTGCTGGAGGGAGCAGCAGTACAGTGAGTATCTTTCACCTTCACCTATAAGGCCACACCAGTTAAATTTCTTGGTTAACGGATTTTTATTTTCCCAAAAAAAATTTTTTAGATTTTTTAAAATTCTAGATTTTGTAAATTTTAAATTTTAGATTTTTTTTTTCTAAATTTAAAAAAAAAAATAAAAATCCGTTAACCAAGAAATTAGATTGGTGTGGCCTAAGGTTATGTTTTTGTCAGCGTTCATGTGTGTGTCCTTCCTTCTATCAACATGATAACTCTAGAATGCCTACATGTATCTGGAGGTCATCATTTTTGCGTGACTTTTCTTTTCTTTTTTTTGGTATTTTTGCTAATGTCTTCATCCTTCTCCCGTAGAAGAGAACATGATGATGCGCGCCCGTTACTATGGCGACCGAGACCTGTACCGTAAGGCCCAGCAGATGACCACGCCCAACTGCGATCGAATCAATAAGCTTTACGGTGGATAGGGGCAACAGGAGGATGCCGAGATTTCTTTTGTAAATTTGCTTTCCCTCGGTTAGGCCATGTTGATTATATGTCATTACTTATTAGTATATGGATGACATCTGTGCGCGCATCAGTTTTCGTATAAAACAGGTTTTCGACCATACTGTAAATCATACAAAGCAGCTGCAAATGCGTGACTTTAATTGCATGCACGCATCAGTTTTGGGGTTCCCAGAGGATGTCATCCATGTGATCAAATCAACATGGCCCTAAATGGGAAGACTAGGTTTCAATCAAGCAACTATATGAATGTGAAAGTGATCTCAAGCCAGTTTAGCTCACCGAAGAGCTAATCTTCCACTGGTCATGGCAGGATAGACAGACACTATGTACAGTGATATATGCAGGTTCATTGTAACGGGGAAATTATGAATCTTTTGGACAAGTACAATGAACTATGCACATGTGTATCCTTGATTTACATGTGTAGGACTGGTGGAAAAACCTGTCAGTCTTTCTTTTAGGTTTTTGCCTCTTAAAGACTCCAAATAATGCAAAGAGTTTATTTCTAATCACCCAAATAATTTATATCGAATAAAGCTCGTTTTAAGGTCTTATTTCTCTTTAATGTTTGTTTCAAGTTAGCGCTGTGTTCTGTATTGTATTGTGCAACAGCACTAGTTTAGCTCAAAGACATTGTAACGTCTCTGAATATCTTCACTTACCCCAGTGGACTAGCCCCCTGCTGTAGTGCCTGCACAACTGTGTGGCCCAAGGGCTACAGAAAAAGAAGTAAGCCCTGCCCGAAACACCAGAAGGTAACCAACCCCACTTACTGGCCTTAACATGAAGGTAAAAGATTAATAAATGAAAATTTTTAAGTCCTTGGTTAAAGCAAGGAGGTTATAATTATTCTCCAAACAGAGGTTTTGGTCGAGTAGGGTAGGAGTGTCCGGGATTTTTTACGTTTTTTTACGTCTGTTTTTTACAGACGTAAAAAATCTTGGACACTCCTACCCTACTCGACCGAAACCTCTGCTTGGGGAATAGTTATAACCTCCTTGCTTTAACCAAGGACTTAAAAATTACTTGGTAAAAGTGGATCATATCATCAAAACTAGTTTTGAGTGGAAGTTCAGATGTTAACTGATTTGTATCCTTTTATGTGGACATAGAAAAAATATAATGCTGAAGGGGAAAATGAACACTAAAACTGCACTTTCACACACAGTTTCAGGAATTGGACATACAAGTAGTTAGATGTGAGAGTTCCTCCCAGTCCCCTGTTTTTATCTTGTCTGCTTTCTAAATTATTACTTTGAAATGTCTGGGGATCAAGGAAGAGAATTTTTGTGGTCTAATAGAAAATTTGATAGAGATTCTTAAGCACAAATCAGCTGCCCATTGTAGTGGAAAAGGAATTGACATTCTTTCAGAACAAGTTTGAGATTTGTTTTCTTAAAGCCCAATTCTCTGGTACCTCCATAATTTTGTCTGCAAAATACACCACAAAAGACATTGACAAATTACAAAAAGTGTCATTTGGCATGCAGTAAATATCTATTAGATGTGTAGCTAAATGTTGTGTGTAAATTTTGCCAAAATTTTGTTCATATCAGTCCTAAAATGATCAGTTATAATGATCCATTCAAAAACTAGATAACCTTTTTTTTGTATAAAGCATTTGTCTGAAATAAGAAAATTAATTAATTGTACATTGTGTTTATTATGAAGCCAGGACTTAATATACCTGTATGAATATAGCTTGGTTACTTTTAATTGTCAAATAACTAGACAGTCTATTTATATGTAGATCTGATGGAGATGCAAGAAAAGAAACGATTATACAGTGCATTACACATTTACACCTGGTCTAAAGTTAGATATAACTACAATGTAGTTCCCAATGTAGTTCCAATTGCAACTCTCTTTGAAAAGTTGTGCTTCAAAATACCAAGAAAAGTTTTGAAGTCAGCATTTTTAAAGTTCAGAATGATATTGGCCATATTTAGTAAGTGTTCACAGTCTGCGTTATTTTTAGATAGAAAATTAAAATGTTGAAAGGACTTGAGTTGAAGAAAACGTTTTTGAATTTTAGAAATGGTCATAAAGGAGATGAGCAAAACTATTCAAGCACCACAAATAATATGTTGTACATAAATGTCACATTTGGAAATTGGGCTCATCATATGGTATTTTCCAGATTCATGAATGTTGTAACATTGACGTTCGTTGATATAGTATAAGTTGCCAAGTACACTAGTTGTAATGCTAACTATATTTGGCACTACTCTCATTTGCATACCATGTAAAATTGCAAACTGTACATTATATACAGCTTACGTCTTATCCGTGCAATCTGTTTAGAACTTGAATTTTAAGATATTTGCGTACATTGTAAACAGATAGTTTAACATAATGTACATTGTATGTAAAGTACAGATATGAAGAACTGTTTGTCTATTTAAGTCCTGAAACTAAGTGTCATGAAGTGGTCATGCATAAGAATGTGTGTGGATAGGTGATTGCAAAAATAAGCTTGAAATACATCAATAGAAATACTTCTTAGTCGGTGTCATTTCCTTCTTATTTACAAATAATTGTAAGACGTCTATTTCCTTGTACTTTTAGATGTCGATATCCTTGTACTTTTAGAGAAGGACTGAACATGACACACTCTTCCTAACGAAAGTTTATAGGAAAGAATGCCATGCATCGGCCATTTATTTGTCTGAAAACAGTTTTAGCAAACAAATGGATCACCCCTCACATTTCAGCCCCACCCCTTCATGAAGACCAAGATGGACCACCACTCGCATTTCAGCCCCACATCTCCATAAAGACTTTAAATGGATCACCCCTCCATGAAGACTTCAAATGGATCACCCCTCGCATTTCAGCCCCACCCCTTCATGAAGACTAAAATGGATTACCCCTCACATTTCAGCCCCACCCCTCCATAAAGACTTTAAATGGATCACCCCTCCATGAAGACTTCAAATGGATCACCCCTCACATTCCAGCCCCACTCCTTCATGAAGACTAAAATGGATCACCCCTCACATTTCAGCCCCACCCCTCCATAAAGACTTTAAATGGATCACCCCTTCATGAAGACTTCAAATGGATCACCCCTCACATTCCAGCCCCACTCCTTCATGAAGACTGAAATGAACAGCCCCTCACATTTTACCTGTAATAAATCGGGTGGTGATTGTTCCTCTGGCTGCCGTGCTTTTGATGGCCATCGGGAGGATCCACGGCTCAAATTACATTGGAAGTGCGCCAGGGTATGTGGAACCATCGTAAAGTAATACACTGTTTTCTAGTTTGTGGTCATAGAAAAGTAGTAAGAAACTAAGTCCTCAGGAAACAATTGGATTGCGTTTGTAAATATACTTCCCACCACTGGTTATAGATGTATATGTAGTAGCAACAAATGTTCCTCTAGATTTGCACTTCGAGATAAGACTTTCTTTTCATTTAGATCACTATACTCACTTTGTAGACCTATCGCCCCAAAAGAAATGGTGTATATGTGTAGCTGTTGTGTTATGGAATCCTTGGTTATATTACACTCCATATCAAACAGATACGGTATATACATTGTACAATATAGGAGGGAATACATTGTGTGTATTGTTTTCCCTTTACATGTATTTCTTTAGCTGTCTCTACTCGTCTCACCCTTTAAGAGATTATAACAGCCTACCTGAAAAAAGTTTAGCTTGATTTATCGAAATAGCAAACTTTTGCAGTTCTCTTAAAAAAAACATAATCAGAACTTCAAAGAAAACATTTATCATTCTGAAAATCCCTTTAATACATTTGTACCACACTGCACTGTGCCTGTAAACATGTACTAGATGAAGTCAGAATTAGCCTCCATAGCAAGCTCTATGGACTTTTTTTGGCTTATAATACACATTTGCTGATGAATCTTTTTGTACTGTGTCATTTGTGCAGCTGGCCCGCTTTGAGATGCTGTTTTCGTGCAGGCTCCACAAACCTGCTACACAAACGACCCAGTACAAATAGAAAAGCAAAAAGTAAGCAAAATGTGTATTATAAGCATGAAGGGGTGTTGCAATGAAATAAGATGAAGCAATGGTTTCCTTTGCGTAATTGCCTCTATAGCTTTGTACAATTTGTATATAACTATTTGTGACATGTATTTTTGTAATCGTTTTAAAATGTAAGCGAGCCATCTGAAATGAAATTCAGGGTGATTTTGTTTATTCACCCTGCTTATGCATGTTTGCTTTTTTGTGATTACAATAAACATATCATTTGGATAAGCCAAAGAAAAGCCCATAGAGCCTGCTATGGAGGCTAAGTCAGAACGAGGTCGTTTTTATTCCGAGCATGTAGCTGACCTGTCTGCGTTTTTCCCTCAGTGGAACAGGCACCACCATGTACGTCTTAACATTAACACAGGGCCCGTCTCATCTTTACAATGTGTCAGCCAACGAAAGTTGATTGTGACAAAGAAGTTTATGACAACAGTCAATTTAATGTCAAGTGACGCCGTCCTCCTGAATTTAGCCTCCAACAGGCCCTCCTAGGGGCGTATGGATCGTAGAATTCGGCAGGAAAAGGAATAATTGGCCAGTAGACTAGATCCACGGTGAAGATCACATTTCGCCGCGAAGCTCCTGCAAATGAAACCCTCTGACGGCCAAACTTCCCTGGAAAATATTCTCCCTATAGCCAGCATGGTTAATCAGGTAGAGACTACCAAGTTTACCATTAAGCATTGCTGGCATATTCATATTGAGTCAAGAGGTCACAGTTTCGTTGGAGGGTTTTGATATTCTGGATACCGAACGTGGTACTCTAGAGAGGAGTGAAGGAGGCCATCTACATCAGGGCGCACCAACTTTCTCTCAACCGGGACAGGGCGCGATATCAACTTCCAGCAACTTTTGACCCATTGGTGACATCACACGTGGATGAAACTCACAGCGATTGTGTTAGGAGACGGAGAACCAGTCGAAAATTCTGGTGAGTAGATTTTTTTTTACAGTTAGTTCAACAGGAGAGTAGTTTAATTCTTCATAAAGTTTAAGCCTAGTAGGTCATAATGTGTTACATACAATTCTTAAGACCTTGGAGACAGAAAGACATTCAAAGGGAAGTTTGGATAAAGTCACCAGTTTAATAAGCAGGTACAATGTTCACTTTCTTTGGTTGATACAAATTTAGGCAACAGGCTGGTAATTTTGAGTCTGCAAGAATATTCTTTAAGTATCTGAGAGTTGCTATCGAACTATTTATCATTGTGACACCAATTGTCCCTAAAACACCACTTTAGCAGGATTAATGAAATTTTCTCCACCAGCCTATGGCTGAAAACTTGATAGCACAGGTTGTATCGAAAGTATGAAATGGAGCAAAAGAGATCAGACTGGAGCAAAATAAAGTCAAATGGAGCAAAACAAACAAGATGAAACAGATAGATGGCAAATGACACGATATGCAATGAAACTGAACTGAGAACTAAGGACTAAAATACAGAAATGAATGGTGAATAGATAAACATTTTTTAAAGATTTACCCAGGATGGGATAAGCTTAAAAGATTTTACAGTGTTTTTTTGTGTTTGGGTTCCATTTTGTTCAATAGACCCCTTTCCAAATACCGCGGCCATTTTGAATCCAGGGCGCGCGCACGTGATTCGAGCGCGGGAAAAGTCAACACCCGGTAAGACCAAGCCAGCGGTAAGGCGCTCCCAATAGAAACCAGCGTTGAGTCATCTTCGGCGGCGAGATGTTCTCCTCCTCGGTGAAATCCATCGATATATTTGCATGGCACAAGTAGATGATATTGTTGTGGACACTTGGACTAGATATCGGCCAGTAAAATTGTGAATTTCTGCTACTTTTCCATAGTTTCTGCCGGGATGTTGAACGCGCGCTACAGTGATAAAATGCTGATATGTTTACACCGCGTGCTTGTAATTTCCCTAATAATGTTAGCTAAAGTCGAGAAAAATCCCACAAAACATACACTTTTCGGATCATTTTAGCTTCGTTTAGGTATGAATATAACTCTTGAGCCTTTTGGCTGTTGTGACAATGCCAACATAATCTTGAAATTACGTTAGTTTGAGGGAGGGTCGTGTTTTCTGTGCAGCGTTACATCGACTTCGCTCAGCAATATTTGACATTTCCGCTGAATGCAATCCCACACACAAAAAAACGTGAAAATATAGGCCTAGGCTTGAGTTCAATGTCCTTAAATATGGCAGCATTCCGGCGGCTTTTTGACGATCTTTTCGGATGCCAAGTATTTAGGCTTGAGGACTCTAAGTACGTGAGTGAAGGTGTGTTTTCCATTCTATCTGACGTTTCTTTAAATCATTTTGCGCGGCAATATTTCAGATATCTGTTGGCCGGATGGAACCCAAAAAACGTTAAATAATATTGACTTGAGGACTGAAGGACCTCAGGCCGATATTTTTCCTTTTGTTGTGGGGTTTCATCCTGTGGAAATCTAAAATATTTCCGCAAAAAGTAATGTAATGAAACGCTACAAAGAAAACACGCCCCCTGCTTCACTCACGAACTTCATCAAGCTAATCTTGGCACTGAAATATCGTCAAAGGAGCCACCGAAGTTCCGTCAAATTTTTATACTCGCAAAGCCCTCAAGCCTATATTTTCACGCTTCTGTAATATCATCCAACGGAAATTAAGATATTACGGCGCAAAGTGAAAACACTCCATCTTCACTCACGTACTTTAGGTTTTGATATTTCAGAAAACTCGTCAAAAGAAGCCGCCGAAATTCTGCTAAATTCCTCCAAAAAATTACCTTTAGCTCAAGCCTACATTTTCAGGTCTTTTTTTGTGGGATTGCATTCAGCGGAAATGTCAAATATCGCTTGCGGAGCGATGTAACAAGAGAGAAAGGAAAAGCTAGACAGAAAAGAAAGAAAGGCTAGACAGAAACACGACCCCCTCTCAACGCGCGTTTTCCCAGGGGAAGTCACAACCGGTAAAATTCTGTATATTTCTATCTAAGTAGCTATCCGGCCAACAGATATCTGAAATATTGCCGCGCAAAATGATTTAAAGAAACGTCAGATAGAATGGAAAACACAACTTCACTCGCGTACTTGGAGTCCTCAAGCCTAAATTCTTGGCATCCGAAAAGATCGTCAAAAAGCCGCCGGAATGCTGCCAAATTTGTACCCAAAAGGACATTGAACTCAAGTCTATATTTTCACGTCTTGTTTTTTTTGTGGGATTGCATTCAACGGAAATGTCAAATATTGCTGAGCGAAGTCGATGTAACGCTGCACAGAAAACAAAACCCTCCCTCAAACTAACGTAATTTCAAGATGATGTTGGCATTGTCACGACAGCCAAAAGGCTCAAGAGTTATATTCATACCTAAACGAAGCTAAAATGATCCGAAAAGTGTATGTTTTGTGGGATTTTTCTCGACTTTAGCTAACATTATTAGGGAAATTACAAGCACGCGGTGTAAACATATCAGCATTTTATCACTGTAGCGCGCGTTCAACATCCCGGCAGAAACTGTGGAAAAGTAGCAGAAATTCACAATTTTACTGGCCGATATCTAGTCCAAGTGTCCACAACAATATCATCTACTTGTGCCATGCAAATATATCGATGGATTTCACCGAGGAGGAGAACATCTCGCCGCCGAAGATGACTCAACGCTGGTTTCTATTGGGAGCGCTGGCTTGGTCTTACCGGGTGTTGACTTTTCCCGCGCTCGAATCACGTGCGCGCGCCCTGGATTCAAAATGGCCGCGGTATTTGGAAAGGGGTCTATTTCGTACTTTCAGTACACCGGCTAGCAAACATAAGGACTACCCTAATGTACTCCTAGACAGTCCTAGTAATATACCTTATATACCTTCTACATTTGATTCAGCTGAATAACTTAGTAAATAACAGATGCCGAAGCTTAAATGACAATATCAGATTAAATTTTATAACCCTTAAATACACCATGAATAAAATAGATAAGGAATGAAAAAAGTAATTACTAATGTAATGAGAAGAAATGTACCTAGCATACCTTCTACATTTGATTAAGCTTAATAACTTAGTAAATGCCAACGCTTGAATGACAGCATCGGATTTGTAACCCTTAAATACACCATAAATAAAAGAGATAAGGAATAAAAAGCAATTACTAAATATGTAATGAGAAGAAATGTACCTTGCATATCTTCTACATTTGACTCAGCTTAATAACTAGGACTAAAGTAATTACTAAATGTAATGTAATTACTAAATGTAATGTAATGTTTGTTCACTTTGCCATTTGCTGCAAATTGAAGTGATCAATGAACTATTTGATATGTTTCCAGAGTCTTTTAGTGACATGTCATGATTTTCCTGACTGGAAAATGTACAATTATTCAGTTGTTTGCAACTATTGTATGAAGGTTGAGCCAGGTTATCGTGCTTGTGCATCAAACTTCTAGATCAAAGCCTCAAACGGATTACATTGCCAATGAATGCTGAAGGTATTATGGAACCGATAATGATGAAAATGAGATATATGGCAAACGATGGACAGTTTTCACTGTTTCTTCTTCTGGCTTGCGGCCATAGTCTTCATAATCCTGGAAGGGAAAGGGCATTCAATTAATCATTTATAGTAAGTTGCTATCGTAGGTAATGTCATGTTAGTACAATTATCATATTCTATGTCCCGTTACATACTTTTCGACAAGTAGAATGAACAGTGAACCACGGCTTAACATCCTGTCCTATTATTTGGGACTGCAACTCTTTCAAGTAGCATGAATGTAAGGTGAGCGACACAGCGAGAAGGGACACACTTTTAGCATAAAGGATTAAAGGGACACAAGTACTAAGAGACAACCAAAAAGTGGTCACATTGGCCACTTGTACAGGTTTGACTTGTACAGCGAATCGGACAAAGTGGAAGGGACTGAAGGAAGACTGAATGCGGCTGCAGGATGTTTCAACTACTCCATAACCTGTTGTTTGAGACCGATATGATTGTAAACCAGGTTGAATAAAGACCTACCAGTTTCCGATGAATGGAACGTAAGTGAAGAGGTAAGCGTTAATCAGGTATGGGTTCCTGGATATCCAGATCTCCTCCAGTCTGTTTGCCATCCCAACCACGAACAGCCTGGCACAACGCGGTGCAGAAACGTCATTGGCATGAGCGGGGTCCAACTTCCCGTCCTGGTTGTACGACTGTCAATCAATCAATCAATCAATCAAAATGGTTTATTGATAAAAAAGCTCTGCAGCCAAAGGCTGAATTGTGCCTTTTGTACATAAGGTATGTAACACTTGGTTTTCACATAAGACATTACACAAATCATTTGAAAGTATTCACAGTGGTATTAAAACAATGCATCTGCTTATTGGATGAACGAAGGACAGAAGTGAAATACCGTAACACAGTATTTGGGATCAACATTATTGGGAGTAACACATTGTCTTAGTTCTGCTAATAGTTAACGTTACGTGAACTTAACGTTACACACAACCTTAAGGAGTTTGCTACTCTGGGAAGCTTTTGAGACGGACTCAGTCAGATCTAGTCTTGGAGACTTATCACGTGACTTGATGTTGATCATCACATGATAAGAGACAGTCATATACAGGCTTGAGATAGTGACTACCCCTGTCCCTGTTTAACGTACTGTCTTGTCTGTAGACTTGGATCACCTCTCGAACACCCCTTGAAAACCAGTCAGAGTCCTGATCCAGCACTTTACACTGTCCCAGTCTATCTTTTGTGATACATGACTTTAATGGCGTCGTGTGGCGCAAGTGTAGAGCGTGCGGCTGTCAAACAATGGGACCCGGGATCTAATCCCGGGTTGTGCCCAGAGACATGTCCGAACTTGCGCCCCGACGTTGTGCCCTTGGGAAAGGCACTTAACACGACTTTCCTCACTTCAATCAAGTGTAAATGAGTACCTAGCTCATCTAGGTTTAGGGACGTCCCTCGGATAGGACGTTAAATGGAGGTCCTGTGTTTGGGGAGAGCCAGACCCCGCGCACGTTAGAGAACCCACCACACCTTTTGAAAAAGAGTAGGGGCATGCCCCGGTGTGCGTTGGTCCAAATCCTACAGTCCGGTCTGGGATGACATCTTGAAAAGGTCATAGTTCACCTGTTATGTCAATCCTTCCACAAAAGGTGGTAAATCAAAATAAATAAATAGATAAATACCTTATCTGGCTGTCCCACCATGGCGTTCTCGACGACATTGGATTCCACTGGACCGGGGCAAACTAACAGAACATCGATGTTGTAGGAGTGGAGCTCAGCCCGAAGTGTTCCATAAAATCCCTGTGCCAAAAAAAAGCATGAATGAACATCTGCGAGGCAACAGTCACTCAAGCAACTGGATAGATTTAAGAAATGGTCTGAGACATTTCGGGTGGCATCCACTACCTTTTGTCAATGACTTTTTTTAATGAATTGTCAAGATCTTTGATTTAACAGGCTTTTAACCAATGAATGAACATTCTATATCAAACAGGGCTGGGTAAATTGGACTCTAGTGACAGAAGACTTAATTCTTTATTCTCAGTAATACTGCTTTTTTCAGACTTAAGATTCTCAGTAATACTGAGAATTCTCAGTAATACTGCTTTTTCAGACTGTAGATTTAATTAATAGCTCTGATATGTTAATGAAATACACATCATGAAAGATTGAACTTATCCGTAGAGAGAATTTGCTGCCAGGCGTATTAAACCAAGCCTGCACTTACCTAGCCAGCCCGTAACCATTAGACCCGGCAATGGTTACGGGCTGGCTGCACAAATGACCTAGTACAAAAAGAAGTCATCAGCAAAAGCCGCCCCCCCCCTAAAGGCCCAGAGAATCTGCAATGGAGGCTAGAACATACCCCTAGAGCAAACTTGCTACCTGTAAACATGCCTGCTATGGAGGCTACTAGCTTACCCGTAGAGCGAACTTGCTACCTGTAAACATGCCTGCTATGGAGGCTAGAGCTTACCCGTAGAGCAAACTTGCTACCTGTAAACATGCCTGCTATGGAGGCTGGAGCTTACCCGTAGAGCAAACTTGCTACCTGTAAACATGCCTGCTATGGAGGCTAGAGCTTACCCGTAGAGCGAACTTGCTGCCGCAGTATGCTGACGTTCCCGGCGAGACGAAGATGCCTGAGGTGCTGCCGGTCACCACGATCTGCCCCTCCCCGCGCTCCATCATGTGAGGAAGGACGGCGTTCGTCAGCGACACCTGGGGGGGCACGCCGAGGAATAAGATGAAGATCTACTGAAACCAGCCAAGGGGCACACCCGGGGGAGTCACCATCTCAAATTTCGAACAATTAACGCCAGCACATCCACATACAAATATTCATTTCCTCCGTACTATTCCCCAGTGGAATGCCCTGCCTGGCACGGTTGTGGCGGCTTCCATTTTTTAGTCTTACTGTGCCAGGCTGGAGGACTGCCCGCCTTAGCCTGTGACCCCCCCCCCCTTCTTTGCCCTTCGTGGGGTCATTTGGGGGTATTTGAAGTTGAAGATCCCACCATTGCTTTACAACAACCATTCTCTCTTCATTTCAGTACCATGGGCAGGCAACACCTCAAGCACGTTAAAGAACCAAGGACAGAACCCAACACACTTATCGAAAAGAGTAGGGGACTGTCCAGATATGCAATTCTGTACTGTACTGTTCTGTTCAGTACAAAACTGTGTGTTACGCCATGAGCAGGTTTACCGGGTATGCAATACAGACAAACAAACAAACCTGTCCTAGAACATTCAGCTCAAGGAGAAACCTGTTGCCTTCCAAACTTGTCTCCGAGAACAATGACCGCTGGCTACGGCCGCTGTTGTTAACCAGGACATCAACCTGGTTAAAACAAACATTAGATACATTTTAAGGCAGCCTGCATGCTTTATCCTGTAGATCAGGGCTTTCTCCAACTTTTAAAGTTTTTTTCGGTCCCACTCATTGTTTGGGAGCCCAATTGTTGTTGATTTGCCTTGTTGAATCTGTCATTTCAAGCTTATAAAAAACTTTTTTTTTCCATCCCAACAAGGAATTCCCTGTGCCAGAGGGACCAGTCTTGGAGACTGTTAGCTGCTTAGCCCTTAACATTATTATTAGAAACATAGCTTACTTTGCCGAAGTGAGCAAGCACCTGCTCAACACATCCAGCATGGGTGTCGTAGGCTACAGAGTCCAAAGGCACAACCAGCACATCCTTGTCAGCAACTTTCCCTGTTTCTGTAGGACAACATGCATGTACAAGAGGAAGAGTTAGTACATTGTAACAACTGAATGCACGTGATCCATTTAGCCTGAATACAAGTCTCTCTAAGCTTTCAAGAGGTTTCTAAGCTCTTCCTGTAGCTCAACTGGTAGCAACCTCACAGTTGAGCTCCTGGTTCCAATTAGTTGGTAGATGGGATACCCAGGTTCAATCCTGGGTCAGGACATCTCGGTTGGAGCTGCACCCGTCTTTCAGAAGGGACATTCTGGAGGTCCTGTGTTCAAGAAGGTGCCTTGAGCACATTAAAGGGGAGGCACTACAAGCATCATTGTACAGCATGACATTACGGATCAGGTACAAATTAACTTGACTAAGACTTGCAAACTCAAAAACATTTAGGAGTTACAAGGATAAACTTCACGTTTCTAATAAGACGAATATCTTAGCATCTTTTCCTTTGATTCAAAAAGAATGGATAAATCTGACAACATGAAGCCATTACAGAATCTTTTTGTATCAAAACAATTATGAATTGCAAAGATAAACCTCAGGTTTCTTGTCAGAGGAACGTCTTACCAACACATCTCTGTTTGACCCTCTCCAGCTCCTCCTTTCTCCTGGCAGACAGCACCAGTTTGGCCCCCACCCTGCTCAGCTCCACGGCCAGGGCCTCTCCTATCCCACTGGACGCTCCCGTGATCCACACCACCTTTCCAGCCAACTGGGCTGGAGTGAAGATGTATATGAATGCATAGATTTGTTGCACAACAACTGTACAAGGTCCTGGGTTCAAATCCGGGGGTCCCCTGATTTCTCCCGTTGACGTGTCCTTGGGAAAGGCACTTTACACGACTTTCCTCACTTCACTCAGGTGTAAATAAGTACCTAGCCTAGGTTAGGGATGTCCCTCGTGTAGGACGTTAAATGGACGTCCCGTGTTTGGGGAGATCCATATACCACGCACGTTAAAGAACCCACCACACCTTTCGAAAAAGAGTAGGGGCATGCCGGTCCAATGGTCCAAAAATCTTGGAGTTGGTTGACTCAATACATGTTAGTTATTGCCAATTCTTTGGCAGATGAATATTACGGAAGAAGAAGATATTGTAAATCTTAGTAGGACTGGGGCTTTAAAACACCCCTAAGCTGGTCAATTGGATAATCACTAGGCTAGTGCCTGCTGAAATCCTCAATTTAAAATCATGGCTGCTGCTGGGCTGGGCACAGCTGTTCAATTTGGCAAACTTCAGGATCACTTTTTTACTATGTTGTTATCACTTTGTTTTTTCTCTCAGTTTTTCACAACAAAGGTATGGGTATGTATGACAAATTCTAGCATGTCCTTTTCTTACCTGGACTTTCTCCAAACTTCTCATACCACAGTAGCGAGAGATCTCCGTCTGCCCTCCACAGTCGGAACACTTGAACCAACAGGAACAACAGAAATCCGTACACGATAAAGTCCAGCATGGTGGGTGTACTGTTGGGGAGTAAACACGAAAGACACTCTGATTCTCAATCATTTATAACTTGATTTTCTTAGATGACAAAAGTTAAGTCTTTGATACGTTGATGGTTAGACATCCAGGTATCAAGACAGACAGGATAACAGTTACTCAAGCAGATGAGTAGATTTTGTAAAACATTTAGTTTCAGGTAGCATTCATTTTCATTGACCTTTTTCATTGTTTTGTATGATAGAGAGAGATGGCTAAGGATCATGCTTATGGCATTCTTTATTGCTCATGAGCTTGGCATAATACACCGCAACATGTGGGAGCCTGCATGTGGACATGACCCAAACTGGACGTAAACTGGTCCTGCACGTAAATAGGTCATATTACGTTGGCATATGTCTATCGGAGCTGAATAAATTGACCAAAATGGAGGATTGTGCCGACTGGTTGAATAACTCTTGTGGCGAGCCATTTACTCAATTTGGACCAAATATGAAGTAATCCTCGGAGGGCATCTCGGTTGGGGCTGCACCCGTCTTTAGGAAGGGACGTAACATGCGGTTCCCGTGTTTGAGGAGGTGCCTCGAAGGGCTAGCAACCTCTCCCTGTAAAAATATACCCTGGTACTGAAACAGCAAGGAAACTTGCTGCCCTGTGTGCCACTAGGCACTACAAGGTGAACAACAACAGCATACAGTGATAACATACCTTACGAAAACGTTTGAGGCTATGCAACAATAGTTACCTTTATCTACCAACCTTAATAGCTCCTTTGCCTAGTGATACCGCCTATCAATCATAAAATATATTCTAGAAAAGAGCTACCGTTACTACAACCAAGGACATAATATAGAAAATGTCCACATTATAAGCAATGTCCTTGCTAAAACTAAGCCTTACCGATTTTTGGCCGTTTGGTTGACTTCGTAGACGCCTCAAAGTCAGACACCGACAGACTTCTTTGTGCAGGTCCCTTGTCCAGGTGTTTAGACTCTACCACTTTTCAGTGTGGGGGTGGTAACTTCCAATTTCATGGAGACGGCGGCTGCCTCCTGTGAGTTGTTCTGATCGGTGCTTAAGATTTATCTCGTGAAATAGAATGAAACGAAGGTTGCTTGTTGCGTTTGCAGCTTTTTCCGTTTTGCATTTCTTGTATGTCAAATATCCTGGCACTCGAAATGGCATGCCCATGTAGTAGCGCTCCTGACGGATAGTTTTGGTATTGCATGATCGAAAAACCGGTTGGTATACTTAAGTACGTCGACATGTTAATAGGTTTGATCCATCTGAGAGTAAATATTACTAAGTAATGTTAGAATAAGAATGGCGACACGACAATTTCCAATCTGATTATGCATGCGGAAAGGCAAGTTTTGTCCCGACCGTACATCGTGTCCAACCGTACGAATACGCGTTTGAGGAAAGTTTGGCACAGAAATATGCGACCTAATTTGCAACCTGTCACAAACATGCCCTACTAGATATGTTTGACAGTTTGAGAATAGATCTTTTGCATTACTGTGATGATAGTCAATCTTTTCAGAGGGATTTGCTTTAACTCTGATATCATGTTACAAAAATATCTGATTGCTTTTCTCATTGTTGCTTTTTTTATTTTTCGTGTCATTTATTTTTGCGTCACATACAGATTGTATTTATAGACAAAATTCATTTCTTACATAGCAACACCATTAAGTGGCGTTTCGCATACCACTAATTCCATACGACCAAATTCAATTTCGTTTAGGATTCGCTTATAACATCTTGAACGCTGACCACTGGAGGAGTAAGGAGGGTGTCCGAGGGACAGGTGTTTCGGCCGGGCTCTCGGAATCAATACGCGCATGCGCGTTCGAAGAGTAACTCGGCAGGTTGCTATTTTCTGTATACCGGTAACACCCGCATTCCACTAAGGCGGCGACCTCTCTTCGACTTAAATTTTGAATGTTTGATCAACGAATTTCGTAGATAAGAGAACGAATATTTTTACGCTTTGTTTGTTTTGTTGTCTTTTTAGCCATACATTTACTTACGTTTTTCAAGATATTTCAATTACACATATCCAATTTAGGTCGCCGAGAGGTCGCAGCGCAATCGCCGTCTAGTGGAAAGTGCACCTAACGAACTCCCTTTCCGATATTCGACGATATCTATAATAGAAGTCTCTGTAATGGGTTCATAAAACGCACCAATTTGTCAGTGTCATATTTCACGGTGGCCTCTCCCGATACACACGAATCGTAGCGCGAGGGAAGACTCCAGTCGATTTGCGCAGAGCCAGAGTTATTCCAGGCGGCGTATGATCACCACAATTACGGGGCTTTCTCTCTTCAGTCTTTGGCGCTCGTAAATAATTGAATCCGACATATGATAGCCACCGGAGGCAGTCGCCGTGAAAGAGTGTACGTGAGGTGGTGACGTGCGCGTGTAGATCTTGGAGAAGAGCGATGGAATGCCGGTAGAGCGTTAGGAGATTCCCCCATCTCGTGCCGACAGCTATTATGTTACAACGGTACCACTCGCAGTGCGTTGCTACTACCGGCTGGCAGACGTACCGGAGCTTGAATCGTTAAAACTCGGCAGGGCTCCAGTGTTTCCCTTGTGTTTAGGACTTGCCGGCCGTCTTTTTTCCCCCACCAGTGAATGCACTCGGCGTGTTCCCAGGGTCTCTACTGTCAGGCGACACAGAGAAACGCCGTCGGAACCAGCGCGCCTGAAAGGGGGGAAGCCAGCCAGGGTCGACCGGATTTCTACACCCTACTCAGCGTGTCGGCTCCTTGTGGGGCGCCGAGCGGGCCGTGTGCGCCGGACTGCCGCTGACCTAGAATTGAGAGTACGCAGGAAGCTGGATGGGTCACATCGACACCGAGAAAGGGAAGAGCGGAAATTGAGAAGGGACCAAGAAGCCTTCTGACCCAAGACAGAGCGGACCAGAGACACCTGTGCGGTACTGATACTGGTATGAAACGTACTTTCACTTTCAAACTACATGTACACCTAGCGCGCATTGCTTGGCGTAATCATTAGCATTCGTTACTGTCGTTCCTCCATAAATAAATCCTTTATCCAAGAGTTATTCTTAACTATTGTAGAAAAGGCCTATACTATACGGTATTTTGTGATCTAATATTGTTAGAAATTGCGGTAGCACCTTGCATTACTTGAACATCTTCGTCTGGCCGAGATTCATTCACAGGTACACAGACTTGCATATCTACTAGAGAGAAATTTGAAGATCGATATCACAAGGGGTTTTTATCATCATAAACTGTCCGTGTTGCTTGAGGGTTTTTTTTTTGGTTCTCCACACCAATACCGTTATGTAATCATGGAATACCGATAGAGTGTGTTAACCAACGCTGCCTCCCGTACGTGTAAGAAATACCTAAGTGTGTCTGTGCCAACGTAAGGTCGACACCACCTAATGACTAGCAACTTCTGCCACGGAATGCGTGGAGACGTTCTGTTCACGGTGGTTCACGTTCCCTGGTATTCTATCATGTCTACAGTTGTTATTGCTTTCGAAGGGAACGTGAGATTTTAAGCAAACCGACACAAATATTAGCCGGAGTTCCAACCCTATTAAGGTAGTAACGATAATGATAACAAGCTAAACCAATTCTATAATGCAACATCGGCAGTGATTTTAATCATTTTCTTTTCTTACGAAAAACGACTACGTTGAAGAATTAAAGCTTCTAGAACATTCTTAGCGGTAGGCTAGGGAAATATGTGCAGTGGTATCTTGGCAGCTCTCGACTGAGGGATGCACGATATATACATTAGCCAAATTACACTAAATGTCCGGTAACCCAGGGTTCGTCTCTTTACATCGGCCCTTAAGGCCCCGTGCGTCCTTTTATTCTCGTGTGGCGTTTGTTTTATGTGAATTGTAGTGCAAATTCATTGCATATAGGTCAGGTCAGGGGCACAGCCTAGAACTGAGGTAGTATTCGTCGTTCCCTCTTATTCATTCTAAAAAAAAGGAATTATTGAATGAAGACCTTTTTTGTACATTTTTGCCCAACTGAGCTAAGTACGGGTCACAACAACGACATGTCTAGAAACATAGGTTTGGATTATTGTCTCTTCTATGTAACGTAAATTGTGAAATTGTATGGGTTTAGCCATAGTCGGTTTATGAAAACGAACGAGAAAAATACATTTTTCAGTGCTACCCATATATCTAAAGTGGGGTAATTTGCTTTCCATTTAACTAAATAGGACATTTCTATCATTTACATACATGGTATAATCTACGATAAAGTGCACTACGTCTTCTACCGCGTTTGAGGTACATAATGGACAAATTCTTTGCTTTAGAGGAGTACGGTTATGCCTCCCTGATTATTCTACATTATCTGTTTTGCCATCATCCATGACCCCGTTTTTAGTCTCAATTCTTCCCTTGAATTTTCTACGCTAGACTGATGACTATGGACATAACGAGTCTCCAGTGGGATTTCCAATAATCAGTGGTCTAAAGTGAAGTAGTTTAATAATAATAATAGTCTTTATTGCATATTCCTGCCCAGAAGGGCAAATGCACAGAAGACCACATGTGGCCTGTAAGAAACATAATGCAAAACATAAGTTGATAAAATGCTACGCTAACATTAAAAACTCAAAAACATGCAAACTGTGGGCTATTGCTAAACTCAATGATGATCACCTATTAGTTTCTTCTCTCTTTCTTCTTTAATATGTTCTTTCTCTAACAAATTGTTCTTAACAGTTGAACGTAAGTTCATCTATCGATTCCTATTGCACTAGTAGCATTGCGTCCCGTTAAATTGATTTGATAGACTATTTTTAACATCATTTCGCGCTTAAAAGGTGACAAAGAATAAACTAAATATTGGCTATTGCATGTCACGCAATATCATACTGTTGACATGTCTAAAGAAGGAAGATGTCATACTGTATTGTATTGTACTGTATTGTATTACATAACAAAGGTGTCATATGCTCTATTTGTAATCTTGCAAACTGTGCAACTCGTTTAGAATTCTTCGTAAAATTTAGTCTGCTTTTGTGCCAACAGTAATAACAGTTATATATATTACAAGTACCGGTAACAATGTTGTTTACCTTTGTCGTTGATAGTAGCTTCAGCTGATTCTATCCTTCTTTGAAAGCTCAGGGCTTAAATGCAATGATAAATGCACCGTTCACGCCCAAACAGAACACCTTATGTAAAGCAATGCGAGTTTTAATTGTTTGGAGGCTAGATTCGTCCCTGAAGTACCGGGAAGATGAATTTGCCATTATCAGCGACAACTGTGCTCTAGGCCCCACCGTGTCAGCGATTCTGTATATCGACGTATTGGCTCCAATTCTCTCTGGTAGGAAATAGTCAATACCAGAAGATACAATGGGTTCTCATCTGTGATGATCCAATTTAGCCTTGGCTGTGTGGATTTTCTCTATCAATTTTTCACCTTGGTTGTAGTAGGTGTCCATGTTTTTTTATTTGGGGAAGGGGGGCGTCTATGTGTGTATGTGTATGTGTGTTTGTGTCCGGTATTCGAATTTTCGACAACGAAGCGGGTTCGAATCATTCGATGGAAGCCCGTGTGATAAAAGTATAAGCCCGTGTGATAACCCAAGTTATCACCCGGTCCGGAACACCCGTATCGAGCGTTTTCGCGGCCCAGATCTAACATAACGCTGGTTACCACCCGTTGTCATGGAGACCAACCTCCCGGCGGTACCACAGGTACAAACATACTCTTTAACGAAGTTTGACCTTGGGGAAGGGTGATACATGGCCGCTTTCTACCGAACAGGCAGCGAACGCACTGGCCGGAAAATTGTCCGCAAAAGAGCGGATTCAATTTGACGGCCTCTTTAAGGGTATACTCCACATCGTATGTGGTGGTGATGAGAAAGTGGGGAGGGGGGCATCGCGGGTTGTCTTTCTTTCAGTTTATTACTTCATATCAGGATTTTAGCTGCTTTTGGCCAACAAGTCATGTCTGTAAGAAATACAAACAAACAAACAGACAGACAAAAAAAACAAATTGTACTTAATGATATCAACCACACACACACACACACACACACACACACACACACACACACACACACACACACACACACACACACACACACACACACACACAGTGACACACACACACTAACGAACAAGCACACACAAACACACACACACACACACACACACACACACACACACACACACACATTCACCTCCAAACCATTGGGTACAGCTCTTGATAGAACCTGCGGTGTAATGGCTAAGCAATGAATTATATATCCCGCTACCCCTGACACGGGGCGACCTCAGCAGTCTCGGTAACATCCTGGGATCTCAGACGTGAAATTCGATCTCGGCGCGAACCGTACAAACATACGATTAGACCGGTATTCTTCAATGAATTACAGTAGTGCTGCTTTAAATCATAACTTATGTCAGACATATCATCTTTTTTCTTCCTAGGATTGCACTGAGCAATTTTCTTTTTCTTTGAGACAGCCAAATTAGACATGTATACATGTATGTGTTGTAAAGGTTCAAATCTGTCAACATAAAACTGAATTAAGTTGAGGTTACTGCGATTTTTTATAGGAATATTGTTTTACTTATTCACATTAGTTTGCTTCATTGGGTTCAATGATAGTGTAAGTAAGTGACAGCTGTTCGTTAAATTGCCTTCTACATGGGATTCCGGAATAACAGATGAAATATTCAGGACTGCTCTCAGACTAGAATGGGGATATGAAACAATTGTGTTGCTAGAAGGCCTTTCTTTCCTTTTTGTGTGTAATTCGTGTTTAAAGTTGAAATTTAAAAAGAAAGTACCCCACGCGGCCTTTGGTTACAAAATCGCGAGCACGTAAAAAATCTGTTCGGTTTCTCTGTACAAAGGCGGCTGTGTAACCAGGACGAGGGGAAAATTAATAGACTCAAGCCGACATTGTTGAAGCGAAGAAAGGAAGAAGAAAAGAACAACTATACGCTTCTAGGCCGTGAAGATTCGGTGTATTGTCCGCGCCCCTCCTACTTGATACCAGACCGTTGCTGGGGTGCACGCTGCAGTGAACATGCCGTCTACCCCGCGGTGGACGCTCAAGGAAAATACAGAGCGAGAAAAATTAGAGGGAAAACTACTCGTGTTTCAAGGCGAGCCGCTGTCGGTTAGAATTATTCAACCCTGTCGTTCATACATCCTTTGATCTGACCGACAACGGCGCTGCCACGCGGGCCAGTAAAAAAGCTGAACACAGAAGAGCGTTTGGCTCCTTTTAATCGAATAGTTCCAATGCTTTTAGCTCCACCGGTTACCTAGAGGGAGGGGTCACGTAAAGGGGACGAGGCTGATTTCTATTCCAACCGCGTTGTCTGAGTTTGCAGCCTGGGTACGAGGTGTGAACACTGCCCCGGCTATGACCCGAGTAATCCTGGGAAAGAGTTCACCGCCACGATCTTCGGCTGATAACGGACATGAACGGTTCACCGGACTCAGACGGGATGGCGATCTGTCATAAAACGTGTTGCTGTTCGCCTCGTGGTGCCTAGTGGCACATGGGTCAGCAACTTTCCTTGCTGTTTTAGTAGCAGGGCAAACTTTTTTAGGTCGGTTGGTTGGTTGGCTGGTTTGTGGTTGATTGGTTGATTGGTTGGTTTGTGGTTGATTGTTTGGTTGGTTGGTTGGTTGGTTGGTTGGTTGGTTGGTTGGTTTGTTGTTGCTGTTGTTTGGTTTGTGGTTGGTTGGTTTGTGGTTGGTTCGAGGTTGGTTGGTTGGTTGGTTGGTTGGTTGGTTGGTTGGTTGATGGGTGGTTGGTTGTTTGGTTGGTTGGTTGGTGGTTGGTTGGTTGGTTGATTGGATAGTTGGTTGGTTGGTTGGTTGGTTGGTTGGTTGGTTGGTTGGTTGGTGGTTGGTTGGATGTTTAGTTGCTCGGTTGCATGTTTTCGTACTTGCTTGGTTGGTTGGTTACTAAGTTACTTGGTTAGGCATATATTGATTACAAATCTATGAATCACCAAATTGCAAAGTAACACTTTATAGATGATCTGCTGTCTAAACACGCGGCCCTAAATACACACAGATACATAAATCCATTTCTCCCATCACCCTCGATACGTAAGTACGTGTGAGTGTAATTCATTCCTGTGCAGACGGGTGGGTATATTGAATATCTGTGTGGTGCAATTACTCGGTAGCGTCCATACATCAACACCCCCGTGACAAACGCATTAACATTTCAATTCAATTTTGGCATAAAACCTACTTCTCCAGTTCCTTCCTTAGTCACTGACGAAAGACAGTAGATGATGTCTGAAACGTCTGACTTTCAAAATTTTATCCAGTTGCTTGAGTAACAGTGTTTTGGCCTATCTTATTACCTGGATGTCTAGCCTTCATCAACGTACACATATCACTGTTTATCACGCCTCTAACGTGGTGCTATGAGAGCTACAACGACAGAACTACCCCGACTTTAGCACTGACAGTTAAGCTATATTCATTAGATACGCCAAAAATAATTACTCAAGCAACTGGATAAAATTTTGAAATAGTCATATCCAGTTGCTTGAGTAATCATTTTTGGCGTATCTTAATACCTGGATGTCTAACTTTCACCAACGTATATTCATTAGAACGTGTCAAGCTAGTGTAACGGATGAACATAAACCTGCAGTGCTGATAATGATTGGCTTTTGTTGTGAAAATACTAGCGTCGTAATACAATCATCATGCTCATGGCGTGTTTTGAATATTGATGAAATTAAAACGAATTATACTGCTCAAATGGCAGATATCTAGGCATGCCTATCGTTAACCTGAATGATTGTAAAGAAAACAGTAAATAGAGGAACGGATTACTAGGTGTCTTGCGAGGCTTTTTCGTAAATCGCGGGAACTTTCCTGTATTAATGTGCCGGTGCCTAGATAATCTCATATCTATATCCCCCCTCCTCGTCTCTATTTACGTGCTGCAAACTCAATCGTTGCGCCAGTTGATAAAATGGTCCAGCTCAAATTACATCACGGCGCGACTCGCTTAACGGGCGCATTACGATTTTACGGTTCAAGACTAAAGCCGATGCGTGACGCTGTTCGTACTAAGAAGATACGCAGCGAAGCGTTTGATACGTGATGCTAAAACAGCACGAACCACTCTCTCCTGATTCAAATTTGATGCGTTTTTAATCAGGGATTCGCTGTAAAGATTAAGATATATCCTGTATAGTATGTGCATACAGATGCTTGTACTTCTTTCGGTACTTCTTACATGTATTTGATTCGGTTTTGAGAAGCGAGCGATTGAAGATTCAAATCTACGTTTCTACAATTTCTGCTGTACCTTTCAGTAAAGTGCGCTTTGCAGGAAACAAGCACACAGAAAGTATCAGTTTTTGTACCAATCTGTTGCCTTAAATTTAGTATACTTTTTAAAATACTTTTTATACTTTTTATACTCTGTAGAAACTGCAAAAGCGTTCCATGTTGTTGAATTACTTTCTTAGTTTTCTTTAGTTGTCTTTTGTACGTTTCACTTGTTTTAATAATCTGCATTTCTTTATCTGTCGTCTCAGACAATTGTACAAAAATATAATGTCAAAATGTCGTTATAGGTATAGGTAGTCTCATAGTACATTCAATACGTCACAATACAATAGGACACAGGGTTTAAAAAAATGACATTCATATTTACATTAGATCATACAATTTATACACAAGCTCACAATATTTACGAAGTTGATAATGTAGTGTATATCTATCGAGTCGTAGTTGCCAAATAACCTAATCCTATCAACCTTTGACCTTCCGATTGTGCTCGAATTTTCCGCGGCGACATTTGGACAAATGGCACAGAAAGGCGATATCTAATTTTGTCGACAGTCGCGCCCAGGTCAGAGGGGTCACAGGCGGTGACCTGCCCAAAGAGCTGCCCGTTAACGAAGGGCCGAAATCCCCGGCCCCGCGACCTAACGAACTGTGGACTGGTGATTAAACCATGTTACTCCAAATGGGCTTACATTCAACTGCATTATTAGATTAAGATGAACTCGTTGTTTGTTCGTTCACACCCTTGAAGTGCCTAGTGGCACATATGGACGCAAGTTTCCTTGCTGTTTTAGTAGCAGGGTACATTCCCTCTTACATGGAAGGGTTGCTATCCCTTTAACGTGCTCGAGGCATCTCCTCAAACACGGACCACCCTCCGAAAGACGGGTGCAGCCCCAACCGAGATATCCTTCCCAGGATTGAACCGGGGTCTCAGAGATAGCAGGTAATTAGAACCAGGAGCTCAAATGTGAGGCTGCTGTCAGTTGAGCCTCAGGGATATCCCCGTCGCATCGGCGGAAAGGGACGCGAGTGTGTTGCCCGCATGACCTGGGTACAGTTCACCCACGTGGAAATACGGTAACAGGTGCAGAGAACCGAGAGGAATCGCCCAGAGGGACCGGGAGCACATCAATTATGTCACTTGTACATGGTGCATGTAATAGCCTATCAACCCCTTCCAATCAAACGCCAGTTACTAATGAGGAAGGGACTGTTCTGTGTGATAGGGGAGGACGGGAGCGGTGTTTCAGCACCAGGGACAGGGTCTGCGTATCCCAAATACAGGATTTTTGAAACATTTTGGTGCAGTTATCCGGCATTGGTGACAATGCGCCGTGCAGATATGCGGAGTCACTAAGAATGCAGTGAATGGGAACCGGTTTGGGATTTTTGTATTCGGTGCAGTTAAATGCAATGTGCGTTTATCCGAGGTGCAATTAAGTGGCTTCTACTGTAGTTCAACGAATTATTTGTCGTTATTTTGTAATGGATCGGCCCTCCGCCTTACGGCGTATTAATACAATGAAACAAAGGCTTCATTTTATAAAAAGAAATTTGATGAATATGGCCACAGGATACAGGTGGTCACCAATGCTTAGGTTAACGTTAATGGGAAAAATTTAAGGCAGTATTAAAAAGTGGCCACAATGGCCAGATGGTCCCAATGCAAAGGTGAGCGCTAAAACAGGTCTGGCTGTATAACATGTGCAAACTCGTGCTCTATAGTCCTGCCATTTATTCTAAACCCTATCAGTATTCTACTTTTACTCACGGATCGTCACTAAAAAGAGAAGTCTTGATGCCTAACCGTTAAGAGTGCCCAGATGGTCCCAATGCATAGATGGTTAATAGTACAAGTTTGAATGTAGAACATATGCAAGCTCGAGCACAACGGTCCTGCCATTTATTCTTAACCCTAGTTGTTATTCTAGCCTTGGCTGACATTAATCCAATTTCATAATCAAGTCCACATCTTACAACCCTCTGGCAAAACGCCAGTGTCTGACTGTCCAGGTATATTCGTCGAACACCATATCGAACATATAGAACCCCCTGTTCTATTTGGAATACCTCCGTCATTAATTAAACGCTGTTTTTGACGGAGGTGTTCGAAATAGAACAGCCACGCCCCCTGTTCTATTTGGAGGTGTTCGAAATAGAACAGCGGGGGGCGTGGATTATGGTGTTCGACTGGAACGGTCCATTGGAGATCCCAGACATGATTTATAGGTGGATTTAGACGCACTGTAATCCGTTGATCCGTTAATCCTTCCCAGAACGACAGAGATATCTTACCTTACCGTTGGCGGGTCCTCTGGGAAAATGATGTCTGTATTAAGCCCACTCCACTAGACGGCGATCGCGCTGTGCTAAAGCGGATTTGTGTAACCCTTGATTTCATAATTGAAATATCATGCAGAATGTAAAAGTATGACTGAAAAAGACAGCAAAACACACAAAACGTAAAAAGTTTTGTTTTTATCTATGAAACTCGGTGTCAATGGACAGTGATTGACGCTATTGTAACTGAAGACTACTAATTACTAGTGTTGGTTATGTCTGGACAAGCTGGGTAAGGCTTCTTTTATGGAAAAAGCCCTACTTTTTTGGGTTTTTGGGTTCTGTGATTTTCAGAGGGAAGTGGTTTTTTGTAAGTCCGTGGATGTGGGAAAGACGAGGTCGGTCGTAGTGACTTCTTAAAACAATGCTCTCGACAGTTCTTTCGTCGTGGTTTGATAACAATTGGAAATTGTAAAATTACGTGCTTCGTCTTCCACCGTTCTAGACGTGCAGTACACAGGTTGACACGGTACGAAAGAATTATATCGCCCTCTCTGTACCTCTAGGGTCCTCTAGGGGATGAGCAGTAAGTTAGAATACTAAGCTGCGAGGCTCATATGACAGATGACGTTAATACGGGGTGTAATCCAAGATAGCGCAAAGCTTCATTTCCGTTTTGCGTCTTACGTGATGCGCTCCACCTGATAAGGCAACGTTATAAGGCACTGTGGTATTTTTGGCCTCCTAGTTCCTACACTATCAATAAATGGCGGGAAATTCACGAGTAATTTCCGTTGTACTTGGTGACTCGAAATGCCGTAACTAATGTTACTCTTGTTACTCACCCTCGTTGAACCAGGACCCGTCCGCTCCACGTTACATCGCTCGCGTATAGCGATGTAACGTGGAGCGGACGGGTCCTGGTTCAACGAGGGTGTTGTTACTTAGATAACAGCGTCTTACGTGATGTGCTCCACCTGATAAGGCAACGTTATAAGGCACTTTTGGCCCCCTAGTTCCTACACTATCAATAAATGGCGAAAAATTCACACTTGATTTTCGTTCTACTTGGTGACTCCGTAACTAATGTTACTCTTGTTACTTAGATAACAAACGGCAACTTGTTTTGCCAAACTTTTTGTATCTTCGCATCAGTTTTGGGGTCCCCGAAGGATGCCATCCATATAATCAAATGGACACAGCCATTATAGTATCTCGAAATGCAGCCATGGCTACGCCTTCCCAGCTGCGGCATTCTAAGTGACCTTGCTGGAACGATTCAACTAATGGACGGAGAGTACTAGCGCTGGGAGCCAACTCCGTGGGGAAAGGAATTGCAGATGAACGTGAACTTGTCTGCACGGGAATTTCTTGGGGGTGATAAGAGCTAAGTACGCAGGCGTTTCCGTAGTCGTATGTGTATCTGAAAAGTCGGATTAACAAACTTTCGGTGTATCACACTAGCCTCTGTATCTGTATCTGTCTAGCCATTATAACTGCCATTCTGCGTAATATACCAGCTTCGCAGGCACACTTGGTGGCAACGAGCTCCCCTTAACGATAGTTTTAGGGAAAAACGAATTTTTGAACACCTCTATCTCGGGTTGATAACTCTGGTACTTGAAGGCGTGACCATTTCTTGTTCTTTTTTGAGCTGGAATTAGATAATTAGTAACCCTAAAACATTTCGAAGTTGCCAGGAGTCAGCATACAGTTTTCCTGCGGACGTACAATTTGGTAAGTAGAAGATGCCATTAGATCGATAGTCATGTGTCGTCAGTGATAGTTCTACATCGTCGAGATAGAAATGGGGAGGGGGGATAATCTTCGGTTCCAACAACAGATGGTGCCTTTACTGACAGACGAAAGATAAATACACTGTACGACCTTGTCGAAGGGTAAGGCATTTGGGGACATGGCATCAGAGAGCACGCATCATGGTATCGTCGTGTTTGGCCAGGAGGTTGTCATCGTCTCAGTCATATAACCTTTCATAACGCTATGGTGATGGATTCTTATTATTGATACTACAAGCCTTGCAATTAGCAAGGTTATGAACGAAAGAAAAAAGAAAAGGTAGGGAAAGATAGAAGGTAAAGAATGAAGGAATGTTGAGAGAAAAGGAAAGAAAGAAACAAAGAAAGAAAGAAAGAAAGAAGGAAAGAGAGAAGGAGGTAAACAAGAAAGAAAAGAGAAAGAAAGAAAAAGCACATTCAAAATATTTTGTTGGAGTTTTCTTCTAATGCGTAGGCTGTTAGATATATTCTTCCTTTGTATTTTGCGTTCTCCTTGCCATCTCCTTTCTCCAACTTTTTATTTTCTTAGGCCTTAATTTTCCTCCTTTCTTCTTCTTTTTCTCGATGCAGCTTTTCATGGAAGACATCTGTCAATGCATGCAATCTATGCAAGTAGGACATGTGGCCAGGAACTGAGATATAAATTGTCGGCTAAACGCCATTTTATCGCAATAGCTCATCAGACAAGGCTAATATTAGAACAATTGAAGCACACCACGCCAGCCACCCTGATTAAACAAGTAAATCTTTCGAGCAGTAATTCATGCAGACTGAGTAAGACATCTCTACAGGAATTCTGACGTCTAGTTTGGAATACATGTAGCTTGAGCCCCCCTCTCACTGGACCCGCGGCACGCTGGCGGCGTCGCTGCGTCCTAAACTGGACTTGTGTTACCCTTGACTTTATTATGGGAATATCATTCAAAACGTACAAGTATGACCAAAAAGACAAGAAAACACACAAAGCTTAAAAAGATTCGTTTTTTGTCGATGAAATTCGTTCAGTGCTTTGTCAATTCAATCGGCCGCAGCAACGCCGCCAGCGTGCCGCGGGTCCAGTGAGAGGGGGGGGGGGCTTAAGACATCCTCTGGGGACCCCAAAACTGACGCGAGCGTGCGAATTTGACAAAAAAAGTTGCCTTCATTATGAAATCATCAGGCAGGATGAGCAAAACTACATACAGAGTATGGTATACCGGAGAATAGATGCTTCATTGCTGTTCTTTGACTTTGGAATTGGCTTTGGTATTCTAAGTATCCGTTTTTGAAATATTTTTTTTGCAGTTTACAACATACATTTGCTCATTTTGCAGCTGTTTTGTAATGGTACGATTTATAGCATGGCCGTTTTTTTTAAACGGACGAAAATTCATGCGCGCGCGCGGATGTCTTCCATATAACCAACATGGCCCAAGTGAGTGCCGTTATGATACAGGACGGGTCTGATGCTGGTCTTGGTTCCGCAAGTAGAGATTCGGCTCCGGCTTGTTTTTGACGTCCTTTCAGACGTTTTTGTCGGGCTTTCTATTTTGTCGGGTTTTGCAGGCTATGTTCGATCAAGGAGGTTATACAGAACCTCCTTGGTTCGCGGAGGATCCCCTAGCACGTTAGCAACCCCTCCCTGTAAAAATATTCCCTGCTACAGAAACAGCAAGGAAACTTGCAGCCCTATGTGCCGCCATGCGTTACTGGAGTTTGTAAGTGCCGGTGTCTGTCGAGAGTGTTGCTTTGGTCGGTTTGGGCTGCACCCGTCTTTCGGAAGGGACATAAAATGGGGGTCCCCTGGGATAGGGGGTAGGGATAGCAACCCCTCCCTGTAAAAATGGTCCCTGCTACAGAAACAGCAAGGAAACTCGCTGCCCTATGTGCCACTAGGCTGTGCTGTATGTGTTGCTTGTGTATATACTAGTAAGTGCCGTTAGGACACAGGCGTGACGCCGGATGTAATGAGTCGTAGCGCAAACACCTGCTACACTATGTCGGCCGACACACGTCAGCGGGCTCCTATAACGATTTCAACACGTAGTCACCGTCTCAAAGGTTCACACGTCGTTTTGAAATCGATATCATATCACTACGCAAAACGTAACCGGACGTGCCCTGTCTCGAGTACTAGTACGTTAAAGGGGAAGGGCTAACAACCCCCCTAGTAAAAATATACCATGCAACAGAAACAGCAAGGACATTTCTTGACCTATGTGCCACTTGGCTCTACAAGGTGAACAACAACAACAACAAACGCGCCCTGGTACACACACGCAGGTATCGTTCGAAAATGTATTGTACAAACTAGAGTTAAATATTTGTGCTACATATACTTCAGGTTTGCTATGTTAGTTTAGCGATTACGGGGTCTTTGTTTTAAATATGAATTGGTATTGAATATTTCTTTTTATTTGAGTTGAATGTGTGATAGTTGTGTGCCGATTTGTTAGGAAAAGAGAGAACACTAGCGACCCAAAAAACACCCCTCTCAATAAAATGGTATGGTAACCCTGTGACGTTACAAAATCAAGATGGCGGCCACCACACATGCCAACGGATGCAACAAAGGTTTTGCTACGCAAACCTGTAACAAGGTGATGACTTCTAGTCATAAAAACGCAGTGCTAGTTCTGCCACTTATCATGTTGATAATTTGCTCTGAGTTTGAGTTTAATGGGTTTTTTAAAAATACAAACCTTGTTATCATCGGTGGACGGAATTTCATCGCTGTGAAGGGGACCGAGAGTCGAATTGTAGTCCTAAAAATGGGAGAGACGATCAGACTGGTTTAAAGTTGACATGAAGCTGATGAAAATGAGCGTGGAATTCTGCGAGGAAGATGATGATCACTTGGCTAATTGAGTAGAATGCACTGTGGATAGAATATATGCTTAGAAATAAACACACAGAGGGGGAAAAAGTGAAGATGCCGTCTAGAACCTAATTTGTCATTTATTGAAAAACACGTCTGTTCTTTTATCTCTACTATAACAGAAAAGCGAGGAGAAGTAGAATTTATCTAATGATAGTCATATTCTTTTGTATCCGTTTACTGTAATTGTTATTTTGTTTTGTTGCGACCTGTTCTTAGCCAAGTGTGGCAGAAATGTGCAATAAAGGTCTTCATTCATTCATTTATGTGTATAATAAAACTGGATGACTACATATTGCCGAATGAAAGCAATATCACCATATATAACCTTCCTTAAAATCTACTCTGTAGGTTACCTATAATTCAGACATTTCATGTCTGCCCAATTCTAAAAAAAGTTATTTTCTACTTGAATTTTTGTATTCAAATAGTGGTGACGTGAAACCAAAGAATCATCACACATTGTATGTGATATCCCTATAGCCCATTGAAACTATCGGCGTTCCCACCCTTTTCTTAATGTTTTATGGAATGTACTCTGTAAATTATTTATCATTCAGACATTCTATGTCCGCCCAATGCTAATAAAGTTCTTTTGAATTTGAATTTTTGTATTTAAAGTGTGGTGACGTGAAAACGAAGAATCAGCACACATTGTATGTGATATTCCTATAGCCCATTGAAACTGCCGGCGTTCCCAGCCTTTTTTGAAAGTTTTATGGAATGTACTCTGTGAATTATCTATAATTCAGACATTCTATGTCCGCCAAATGCTAATAAAGTTCTTTTGAATTTAAATTTTTCTATTTAAAATGTGGTGACTTGAATACGAAGAATCAGCACACATTGTACGTGATATCCCTATAGCCCATTGAAACCGCCGGCGTTCCCTGCGCTACTCTACTTGTAAATTGCCCCACGGAAGGTAAATCACTACAGCAGCAGCCATTTCACCAGCACAAGCGCCAACTGTTCCCTTTGTGCAACACAAAATAGCTGCACCGTTAAATCACTCCCGTAGACATTCAAACGGCCGCTGGGGGATAATTTAAAGAGATACCCTCTCCTCAACTTTGTAGTCTTTTGTTCCCCCCTCGCAAACTAAACCATCTAGACACACAAGCCCCAACGTGCCAGATGTGGGCCCTTAACCCAATTTGTCCTCACATTACCGAACATTTGCTTCAGGGTTTGGTTTCATTGTGACTTTACGATGACAAATATGTTTACTCTGGTGAGTGTATTGGGCCATTTGATGCTTTCGTCTCGCTCTTTTGTTTCACGTAGATAGCACGCTGTGACCGATCTTGTTACGGGCACGTTAAAAGATCTAGTTTGGGGGTATTTGGGGAATAAGCGGATCATTGTAATTAATAGCTTTTAGTATTTAAGTATTCATGATACTAGAATATCATGAATGAAATATCATGTTACCTCTAGTATTTTGTATGCTCCATATTCTAACGTATACTCGATGATTTTAGATTATAAGTTGATTTGAAACTATATGTTTGTAATCGTGTCGACTTTAACAGTCGATTCTTAAATGTTATGATGTTGAAATGTTACAAATAGTACATTATGTACAAATAACACAAATACATATAAAACATATAACAATCATATATATAAGTACATTGTACATACACAATCATTGTATATGTCCCTGTCCGTGGTACTGAAATGAAGAGAGAATTGCTGTTGTAAAACAATGGTGGGACCTTAATCCTTTACGCTTACTCTGAGTAACACTTGATGGCTATCTCCGTTACTGAATTTCTGTACCTGTATCTGTGTAGCCTTTATAACCGCCCTTCGTCATAACACACAAGCCTCTGTGTCGGTATCTACATAACCGGTATAACAGCCCCTCGTCATAACACACAATCCTCTGTGTCGGTATCTACATAGCCAGTATAACTGCCCTTCGGTGACACACACCAGCTTCCGTATCTAAATCTACATATAGCTTCATAGGTACGCGGTGCAGCAGCAGCTGGTTACATTACACTGCACGACCTGTCGCACCTAACCTTTGCACCTAACCTAGCTGCGAACATTCTTTAAAACTATCTAATGACAATGCCCATACTGTACTTGGTGGGAACGAGTTACACTCTACCATAGTTTTAGGGAAAACGAATTTTGGACCCCTCAATTCTTGCTTTCACTGTATTATGATGGAAATTGCTCATCTCATCCCAACAGGTTACACTTAGTTGCACACATATTTATTTAGATGTTCTGCCGCTGACATGACAAAATCATTCAGAATCCACGAGACTGGAATAGTAAAACGTCTATACAGCTAAATTGGTGCCCCGTGCAAAATCAATATGTTGGTTTTCTGCCACCTGCGTAGCCAATACCATCTGTAGCCTAGACAACATGGTGTCAATCGAGGTCATTTTAGGATGGTCACCTTTGACACCAGGACGATGAATCTATCAACAGCAGCAAGAGGTGGTTATCTTTGAAACCTGGTCATATAGAGACCACACACGCACGCACACACACGCACACACACACACACACACACACACACACACACACACACACACACACACACACACACACACACACATACACACACACACACACACACACACACACAAACACACTCACTCACACACACACATAGACACACTGACACTGACACACACGCACACACATATATAGACACGCACACAGAGAGAGGGAGATAGAGGGACACACACACACACACAATGACGCGTCGGACTTAAGAAAACATTTTCATCTTCTCCACGGGATGGGCGTCAGTAGATCCCAAACTACTTGCCTGGCGGAGAGTCTGTTTCTTTATTTCACGTCGTTTTTGGACAAACAAGGACGACGTGGCACTGCACTCAGGTTTTTCATAACTTATTTCAACAATGCCACGTACAGAGAACAATAAACCCATTTCTACACCTGGGTGGAGTGAGGAAAGTCGTGTGAAGTGCCTTTCCCAAGGGCACAACATCGGTGGCGTCAGGGGATTCGAATCTGGGACCTCTGGGTTCTGGGCCGAGGACCCTGTTGTTACGCCACACGACCCCACAGTCTGTTATTACTGCCCACGACTCCCCAGATCGATCAGCTTTGATCCAAACAATTACCGGCTAACAACCCCGCTGGTCCGAGGCACTGGCCGCGCCATCGTACCGGGAATAGGAACAGTGTTTCTCTTGGGAAAATCTGCTATTGCAATAAGACTTTAGGTATGTCGCAAATAACTCTAGGCAAATAACCCCAATCCTAAATTTAGATTGGGATATAGATCTTTCCCAAATTTTACCCCCTCCAAAATTATGCCCCCAAAATCATGTAGATTTATCAATACCTCTTTGTGTTTCATATAGAAAAAAAAAGCAACAAAAATCATCAAACAAACCAAACAAACAAATGGCAAAAACATAGCCCCTTAGGCGTAGGTGTTAAGTCACACGTTTCGAAATGGACCGTTATTACTCTGTTATGGATCGTCCAAGTACGCAGGAAAAGGTTGCAATTACATCAATAGAGAGGCCGAGCCATTCTCAGAAGCCCTATTCCGGAGGGGCCCTTGATTTACTCGTGCGGCGCGTCCCGTACATGTTACCGATCTATTTCAGGGACAAGGGGAAATAAAGTTGTCGGAACAGGTGCCTTTTTTAGATGGAGGGGGTACGATTAAGTAAGAAAGGCGCCAAAAATAGTTACTCAGGCAAGTGGATAAAAATTTGAAAACAGTCTGACGTTTCAGACAGAACCAGGTTTTATACCAAAACTCTGGATAGTTATGTTAATGAGATTAAGACAATTTAGGAGGTCTTTACATAGTCTTTAATAGAAGACTAAGTCAAGACAATGCTATGTGCTGATAGTTCAATTAGCTACTGTTGTTTTAGTACAGGAACTGATGTTGTTTGTCCGGGGTGGGGGTGGTAGCGCATTACCCCAAGTAATGAAAGTTCAACGCGTAGACCTCTTTCCCCGTTGAGGTTAAGTAAGATTCCTGTTAAGTAAGAAATGATCACAAGTCTAATACACAGAAAGCTATATCTGTATCTATCTAGCCGGTATAACTTCGGCGTAACACCCCGGCTTCGCAGGCTTACAACTAATCTATGTACATCTAACTGTGAGCGTTGTTTAAAACTATCTAATGAGGATGTTTCACCAAGACGTACTTGGTGGCTGCGTGTAAATCATTGGACAGTTTCGTTGTACTCGAAAGTTAACGAAAATCAAACATAAAACATTTATTTTGCTTTCCATGCATAGTAATGATTTATGGAAATGTTCACAAACAAAATGACAGCACACCCTACCTTGTAGAAATTTACTGAAATGAAAGATTTCAAATTCAGAAATGGATCTTGATATTGAGGTACATTGTATTTTGATAGAAAGTCACAGGTACAAAATTTCCATGATAAACGTATCGTAACTGCGACGAGATATATACGAGTATCATTTTTTGATTGTATGTTCGAAATATTCTGATGTACGTTATTCACTATGCACAAGGCTGTCATCTTATATACCAAAATTTATCTCAATGGACTTTAAGTACATATTGACATGTAACATCCCCTGCATTGTATACATAGGAAAATATATCAAAGAATGTCTAGACGTTAGAAATTCTTCCTTTTCTAATGATCCTAAAAGCTCATGATCCCATACTATACACTATTGTAATAGGTAAATTAGCCTTATAGAACTGTAGTTAATTACCAGTAGATGCCATACTTTGTACCTTGTAAAATTGTTGTGCAATAAAGTTATAAAGACGGTCATCATAATTAATATTCAGCCAACAACACGAGTTGATTATCTGTGCAGTATTACCATAAATCACCGCTTAAGTACTTCCTCTCTTTTTGATAACACACTTACCCACCAGATGAGGATGTTATGCAAGGTTAGCCACCAGTGACACTGTAGTTATCCGACACCAGAACGTGCCGCATGTGTGTGTAACGTTACAATAGAGTAGCCTTCACCAGGCGCAGCAGATGGCTGGGGAAATAGTGGAAGTGGCAAAATAGATTGAATAGTATGCTAAGGGAGCCGGCTACGGAGAGAGGGTCCAGTATGCCATCGCCTACGAATGAAACCCTCCGATGGCCAGACTCCCCTGGCAAATATTCTCCCAATTACCGGCGTGGTTAGTCTGGTAGAGACTAACAATAGGGTCTGTTCCGCTTGTTCCGCATATATCTGGAAGGTATCGTAAAATTCCCCGTGATCAAAGGTTTTGTCCAATCTGCCCAAATGAGATTGAATATGAAAGTCACTTTATCATGAATTGTTCAAGATATGAGGATAAACGCTCAAAGCTATTCACCGTTATCTCCGCTTGTCGAAATGAATTCAATGCGCTCCGTTCTGTCGATATCGATAGATTCAATTACATACTAGGAGACGATAATCCCTACTGTGTACAGATAGGTATATACATCAAAGAATGTTTGAATTAGAACAAGCAATGTCTAAATATATGACATGTGATATTTCGATATGTTGCTCTTTCCATATGATTGTGTGTAATCAAACTCATTTGTATGCACTTATTCGTTTGTATGTACGTATGTAGTAGACCTTACGAAAGTCGCTGTGCCTTTGTTGTGTCTTCTATAACCAGTAAAACGGCTTCAGACGTACCACACCGGTTGTGTACAGTAGGTACAAGCTGCGTAATACCGGACTGTAAGGTTTGATTCACTCACATCGGGATGTTTTCGATAAGTGTGGTGGGATCTTTAACGTGCTAGAGGCGTGGCTCTCCTCAAACACGGCGTCTCCGGCTTTATGTCCCATCTGAGAGGACATCCCTAACCGACGCTAGGTACTCATTTTCACCTGATTAGAGGGAGAAAATTGATGCAAAGTGCCTTTCCCAAGGGTGCAACATAGGGGCCTGATAAGGATTCGAACCAAGTCAACAAACTTAACCACAAGACTACCTTGCCACCATCTTCAAGCTTCGAAGGAAGGGCCGGGCTTTGTTAATGTTATAACTTCATCTTTTATAGGTCCCTTTCCCGTAACAATCGTATTATAGAACTTTCAAACAATTCTCTATCCGCGCATGCCTTTCGAAAGTGATATCCTTTTCTCGTTTCTTGGTCTTGAGTCCCCTCGTTATTTATTTATTTCTATTCAAAGAAGAATCAAATAAATGAAGAAAGACAAAGCGGCGACCAACTCTAGTTGTGCACAACTTATATTATAGCCGCCACTTGTACATTATGGAAAATAAAATGTTTGACAACACATTAAAACATGAATGACAGGAAAAGAAAGCAAAAGAACACTGAGCGGCTAACATAATTTTACAGCTAATACTAGAAGAACTAATGGAACTACCAGGTAGATTTAAAAGTTGTTTGCCGTTGTCAGAGAGGGTGTTGAAATTGGCTATGTGTTCAAGGATCCCAGAAAGCTTGCCGAGGAGGACTGAGCGCTGATAAGACTGAACGCCCCTCGTTATTGATGTAGTTTGTCCTTCCACGGTCATCCTTAATGACTAGAGTAGAGTGCCGATTCTAAATCGCAACAATAAAGACCATCATCAAACGATCAATATGTCTGACTTTCAGACTGTACTGTTGCCAGGACTACCGACTGACTGGCGCAGTATCCGGTCGTCTGTCGGACCGTTACGTCGTTCCCCATCGTCGGTGAGCGGTGTGTCATAGACTCTACCAGCCTCCACGAGTCGCTGGGAAAACAGTAGAAATTGGCCAAATAGAGTCAACTGTATGAAGGGAGTCGGCTATGGAGATAGGGTCAAATATATGGGAATGTTATCCTCCATGGCCAAAGTCCCCCGGCAAATGTTCTCTCTATAGCCGACGCAGTTAGTCTGGTAGAGACTAGGTGTGTCAGTGCTTAGGGGGTGACGTCAGAGCTAGCGCATGCGCCTAGACCCCCACGGTGAGGTTTAAACCACTGAAAATCCTTCCTTGGTGGGATCAAATCTAGGCCGTGTAGAGGTGGCCATTGTAGGAAAGAGTCTATACTAATTGCTTTAAAAAATCACCTTTCTCCATCTTGGGGTTTTGATCGTCAGTTGGCTGTTTCAAGCCTAAAGGACCAATCCACGGGCCCTGGTTGGGGGCTTATTTGCAGACTAGACGTATAGAATTTATCGGAAACGCGTTTGATGACAGTTGACAGAACAGGTTAGAATTTGAGGGTATGATTTATTTCATGGTCCGAACTTTTGATTCTTGAGATAATGACACCTTGTTTTTCTCCACTTTCCCATAGGATTGCATGCATTACTGGTATATACTGGAACAGTTTCGTCCCCATGTTGCTGCCGGCAGTGCCTTTCCCTGAGTTGTCCGTCCTTGTGGCAACTGTGGTGGTGTGGACATCACGGACCGTGCAAGGTAGGAAATAAAAGGAACGCATTTTCTCTGCGAAGCGTCTTTCCTATTTGGAGAGCTAAGCACTACTCTCCAAGCAGAGGTTGGTGGGGAAGATTGTTAATCTCCAAGCAGATCTATAGGTTGCGAAGACCGTATCAAACTGGCAGAGGAAGTACGGATTGCTATACAAGCTCCTTCTTCCAGTTGGATACGGTCTTTGCAATCCATTGGGCCTGCTTGGAGGCTAGAAGATTGTGACCGCTCTCAGTTGGTTCGGGAGAGCGGACAAAAAAACGGGGCATGATAAAAAGGTAATCTTTCCCACCAACCTCTGCTTGGAGAGTGCTAAGCACGACATGAGTGTATTCTTTTAGATTTCACAAGCGTCTGTTCTTATACTTGTAGGCAGGCAGGGATTGCTTTTAGGTAGTATCAACTGTGTTGCTCAGTCTATTCTTATTGTTGCTTAAAACGTCGTGATTGTTGCCCTGACCATATCTACATACCTTGTCTAATAGATAGTAGCGTTTTACAAAAGAGATAATGTATTGTACCAGACAGAAACGGTTAACGTACATTATGCCAGTACACCATTTACGTCCATGTGGTCAAAGTTTTTAGAATAGACTAGTATAGTATCTATTGCATTGATTTCTTTGTCATTCTTGTCATACACTGTGCCGTTTACAACTGTCGAGTAATAAAGTTAATTTATTCACTTAACTTGACTGCGTCGTAGCCTTGTCTGTATTTGTTTACTTATGTTTGATTAATAGAAAAACTAGGGGCATTTTCCCTATACAATGAAGCTGTGAATACTGTACATATCGTCTGTCTTCCCTGTCACGACCAGTGAAAGATTAGCTCTTCAGTCACCCCGACCAATCAAACCACGTGAATCGCATTGAAACTCAGATTCGCATCAGCCATTTCCCGACAAATCGCTTTCTAACTTGCGTTAACGACTACATCTGACAAAACAAACTCGCCAGTGAGATGGTGGAAGGTGTCAGCTTTCCAAAGATGTTTTCAGATTGACAATTTTGGCACTTTGGAAGTGATTGAAAGCGACCGCGATTTAACGTCAAGAAAAAATAGTTTCTACTACTTTTCTCTAAACGTTAAATTGCGGTCGCTTTCAATCACTTCCAAAGTGCCAAAATTGTCAATCTGAAAACATCTTTGGAAAGCTGACACCTTCCATCATCTCACTGGCGAGTTTGTTTTGTCAGATGTCACAGATTATTCGTTAACGCAAGTTAGAAAGCGATTTGTCGGAAAATGGCAGATACGAATCTGAGTTTCAATGCGATTCACGTGGTTTGATTTTTCGGGGTGTCAGTGAGCTACACAAAAAATTACTCTTTCACTGTATTTCTCTCTCTCTCTCTCCCGTTGTAGGTAACAACCCTCCGTTCTTCACGATGACGCAGCAAGAATGGATATGGACTTTACCCGAGGATACTCCCAGAGGTAATCTTGCTAGCCGAATTAACCAACCAATCGGAAAAAATCACGGCTGAGATGAGAGTTACGTCACACCTGGCCTGCGTGGAGCCAAATTTCTGCTCGCCAGATTTTCGCTCGGCGGGGTAGTGCGCTACTCTCCAAGCAGAGGTTGAATGGGCAGATCGTCACCGTTTTATCATATGCCGTCATTTTTTGTCGCTAGCCACAAAAAATGACGGCATATGATAAAACGGTGACGATCTGCCCATTCAACCTCTGCTTGGAGAGTATAGTGCGCGTTCTTTGTGTTCCAGTAGGGCTAGGGTTACGCTCGTTCTCATTTAAATGTACACATTTTGTCACTTCCGTTACCGTTTGAAGTAAGACGTTCCTGACATTAAGATTTGCCACATATACGGTGCCAAACCGTCGTTTTTATGACGACTTAAAACTTTTCTGGCTCAGTTTAAAAACAACAGTTTGGCACCTTGTATGTTGCATATCTTAATGTCAGGAACGTCTTACTTCAAACGGTAACGGAAGTTACGAAATGTGTACATTTAAATGAGAACAAGCCGTTAGCCTTCAGATGCAGCGCGACTCTTCCTCCTAGAATCCGGTCGGACGTCTGCTTGAAAATTATTTTTGAAAGTTTGCCGCACGCAATGCACCTTGGGCTTTTTGACCTCTTTGACCTCAACATCAGAATCCCTCTGCACGGCACGGACACAGAAAGGCCGATAGCAAACATGATGGATAACATTAGACTTGCAAGGTTTTTCTGCATGAAGACAGTTTGTAGCTGTTAGTAAGATCATACTGTATGATAGTGACCATAAATAGGCTTATTACCTTCGTCAAGTAGGTTATGTTCACGTGTGTGTGTGTGTGTGTGTGAGTGTGTGTGAGTATGTCTGTGTGTGTGTGTGTGTGTCATGGAGTATGCCTGTGTGTGTGTGTGTGAGTGTATGTCTGTGTGTGTGTGTGTTTGTGTGTGTGTGTGTGCACGCGCAGAGCAGCGTCCGGACTTGATACCTTAATTCTCAGATTTTGAGGAACTGCGATAGCCCAGTTGAAAGTGGTTAATATATTGGTTGGGGTTTGGCAAAAGGAAGAAACAATAAGATTTTAGGCCCTCTAGTGGCTGTCTATATATATGGTACTGCAGTGGAACTTCCGGACTTGATACCTTGATTCTCGTATTTCAGGAACTGCGATAGCCCAGTTGACAGCTGTCGACCCAGAAGGGAAGCCTGTTCTGTACGGGGTGGAGGGGGAGATAGGGCAGAGGTACTTCTTAGTGGACCCCGTCACTGGCATAGTGGAGCTGTATAGGGAGTTTGACAGAGAGGTAAGGAATGCTGTTTGTCTCGCATTCATACAATACCATCAATATTCTGTAAATCCATTTTGTGTTTATGGCACTGTGAAAATCAAGAGTAACTGTACCTGAGAAGTAGCGTGCATTATGTCTTGTGGTAAGTGACCCTGCAGGGTGCAAAATACCTGGTTGCACGTTGCACAGTGCAACAATATTTCGGTTGGTGCAAGTTAATTCCAAACCCAGGTAGCGCAGTGCGCAACCTTATATTTTGAGCCAAAGATCTCAATCGGAGCCCTGGAAGCTCACAAAAACACAGTGTCACTCTCATAAAGTTCGGTAAATCTTCAATTGAAACAAAGAAATCAACACTTTTTCATTTTAAACCATCCAAAACCCTTTGTAGATCGTGGAATTTGAGCTGAAAAAGACGAAAACACACTGCCCTCTGCAAAACAAGATGTTGTTAGGTCAATGGGAACACAATACTAACTTATTTATATTTTGAAATATTAGTATAGTATTATACGCTACATACGAGCTTAATTTGAAGAAATCGGTGAATGTTGCTGGAGCAACCTGAAATTTGGATGTGCAAGCTAGCATTTGCCCTAGGTTGCAACATGGGCAACCTGGCTCAAAAAAGTATTTTGCACCCTGGACCCTGCCCCTGGACCGGTAGGTTGGGGGTTCGAATCCTGACAGTTGTTGCTTATACCCAACATGCATGCTTCTAGAAAGGGTCATAGTCCATAGGATAGGAGGTTAAGCTGTGGTCTACTGTTCATTGTACTTGTTGAAAAGAGCTAGGGAAATTTCTGCAGTATAATGAACCTGTAAATACTGTACATACCGTCTGTCTTCTCTGTCATGACCAGTGGATGGTTAGCTATTCTGTACATAACGTTACATTGTATGTTCATTGAGTTCCTTTGAGCCTTACTGGTTAAAGATCCCTTCCCTTTTTTATCACATCCCTAGACTATAACAGGATTTTCCTGCCATTTCAGGTTGATGATGAGTACACAGTCAAGTTCTCTGTTATCGATGATGCACCTGCAAACAAGGTAATACCTTCTTGTGTCTCCCACAGAATTTTGTGATTAATTGTGCACCAACTTGTCTTATTTTTCTGCCATCCATCTTGAATTTTGAACTTTATTGAAGAAAACCCATTAGCGATGGGCTCTAAGGTACATCACTAGTCTTCCTGGACTTCTTATCACATACAAATACAACATTTGGTGTATGTCAAACTGTTTTCACTCAAATGTTCTTGTCTTGTACTGTACATGTATCTGTGTTCTTGAAAATAGGGCTTCTCACAAGCATTTTTCTTTTTGCCTGATCCTCATTGTATATATATATATATATATGTGAATAAAATATATAAAATAACAAGTTGAATCTGTCTGCTTGTAGGTTGAACACGAGGCCACCATCTATATCACAGATGTTAATGACAACCCACCCACATTTGAAGGGACTCCCTACGAAACTAAGATACCAGAGGTATGTAGCAGGAAAGAGTTATCCTGCTTGTCCAGTTCTTGCACATGTCATTGTCCAGCCCCCTTGCTACCCCTTGTTTGCACCTGTTACTAACACTTGCGCAGCTGCTAATAATCCACCGAAAGGCGGGCTGAGCAGTATTGAAGATGATGATGATGATGATTATCATTCTGTCCTGTTGATCGTGCTTGCCTTTGTGAGTGTGTGTGTGCGTGCGTGTATGGATAGTGTTCAGCAGCAAAGACAAGCACGTTTGCGTTTGTGTGCATGGTGTTCAGTGCCACTGACAAGACACTGTGTTGTGTGTGGATGGTGTTTGTCAGAAATTTGTAGAACACGTATAATGTAACAGTGCTTGAGTTCACAGCAATCCAAAGCCTTACGAATATTGACCCGCCCAACTACAATGTCAGCTTTGAAAATACCACTAGCTGCCACAAGGCTTTTATCATGCAGGTGGTATATTGATTTTGGGATAAAACGGCAGGTATCTTTATTGTCCTCATCAAGCTTTGCAGTCTGGCCCGATGCTACCATCAGCTCCAAACTATATCCAATTTATTTTTACTGCGACCTTTTTGTAGTCAGACCATCCTAACTTGACAGTTAAATTTGACAAGGATTTTGTAGTGCTGCACTTTGAAAAATGTTAGCCCTGATTGCATGCCTTTGAAGCATATTCAAATATCACATTCAAACTTTCATTGACAGAAAAAATAATCAACAATATAGCAGCTATATCTGGTTTTGTAACCTTTCAAGAATGTATATATCAGATCTAAAGAGATTTCAACATTTGTCCACACATTGTCATAACTTTGAGCTCAAGTGATAGCGAAAAATCATATTGGGTGGAGTTACAAATCTGTAAAGATTTTTTAGTTTAATTACAATTTTGAATAACAATGATATGTGCAATAAGTTTTAATGATATCTTGGTAATAACAGATAATCTTAAAACGAATGTGTAATTGTCTTAGTGTATCGGTTCCGTGTAGTCTGATTGTCAACATTTGTATGTAACACACAGTGCAATTCAGCTGACTATGCATGATATATACTTGTTGGCTGTGAGACTGTATATGTTCAGGGTGTAAAAGCTTTGAAATTGAATAATAAACCAAATCATCATCATATTTCTGATCCTTTTTTCCCTTGCCCATGCAGGACTTACCAGTTGGCAGTACAGTATTCACTGTAGAAGCCAGAGATCCTGACAAGGGGGCCGGGGGAACAAACACGTTCTTCTTTGATCCTGTAAGTATGCAAGAAGCAAACTTCTGTCCCTGGACGGAAGGACTGGTCCTGGAGACAGCACTGGAACATAAAAATCAAATTGGCGTAGACTCAGCATGTAATGTTTTTCAGTTTATATGCTAAAGATTGATAACTGATGTTGTGTTGTTTGATTTTTCAAATCAGCCGTCTCCCAAGTTCCGGATCAGCAGCGTGGATGGTCATGTGATCCTCGTCAGAGCTTTAGACTACGAGGAAAAGAATGTTTACAAGCTGAAGGTCGTTGCCAAGGTAACAGTCAATCATTGTAATTGTATTATTACTTTATAACCTTTGCCAAGAAAGTTATGTGAATAGGTTGTGTGTGCATATACATGTCTGTGTGTATGTGTGCGTGTGTGTGTGTTGTGTGTGTGTGCGCATGTGTATTTGTGTGTGTGTTTGTGTGTGTGTGTGCATGTGTGTGTGTTTGTGTGTGTGTGTGTGTGTGTGTGTGTATGTGTATGTGTGGACCGCAGAACTCAAGAAGCTGTGGATGGATCTTAATGATATTTGGTATATGGGTAACGGTCGGGAAAACAAAGGTCAAGTATAGGCCTCCTAGCAGGTTTCTATGAATTGCACCTGAACTTCTGGTTTTGATAACTTGTGATTTTTGAATATTTAGTGGTAAATAGCTCTTGTTGTGATACTGATATGGCATGATGGCTATTCTCAATCCTAGTGTATTTCAATCTCTGAGTCAGTGAAACAAGTGCAGAAACCATTTAGTATTCATGTGCATGAGCTATAGCATGCCAGACTTGCTAGACGCTGGTGTAAGTATTGATTCTGTAATTGATACTTCCTTTTGTAAGGACATACCAATGCAATATGTAGGCTTACAATAAGAACCAAGGATGGCATTCAGCACCAGGGACAAGCATGTTTGCTTGTGTGCGAATGGCGTTCAGCACCAAGGACAGGCATATTTACTTGTGTGTGGATGGTGTTTAGCACCAAGGAAGGCATCTTTGCTTGTTTGTGGATGGTGTTCAGCACCAGGGACAGGCATGTTTGCTTGTGTGTGAATGGTGTTCAGTACCAGAGACAGGTATGTTTACTTGTGTGTGGATGGCGTTCAGCACCCAGGACAGGCATATTTGCTTTTGTGTGGATTGTGTTCAGCACCAAGGACAGGCATGTTTACTTGTGTGTGGATGGCGTTCAGCACCAAGGACAGGCATATTTGCTTTTGTGTGGATTGTGTTCAGCACCAAGGACAGGTATGTTTACTTGTGTGTGGATGGTGTTCAGCACCAAGGGCAGGCATGTTTACTTGTGTGTGGATGGCGTTCAGCACCAAGGACAGACATATTTGCTTTTGTGTGAATGGTGTTTAGCACCAAGGACATGTATGTTTACTTGTGTGTGGATGGTTTTAAGCCCCAAGGACAGGCATATTTGCTTTTGTGTGGATGGCGTTCAGCACCAAGGACAGGCATATTTGCTTTTGTGTGGATTGTGTTCAGCACCAAGGACAGGCATATTTGCTTGGATGTGAATGGTGTTTAGCACCAAGGACAGGAATATTTGCTTGTGTGTGGATGCTGTTCAGCACCAAGGAAGGCATGTTTGCTTTTGTGTGGATGGCGTTCAGCACCAAAGACAGGCGTGTTTACTTGTTTGTGGATGGTGTTCAGCACCAAGGACAGGCATATTTGCTTTTGTGTGGATGGCATTCAGCACCAGGGACAGGCTTGTTTTCTTGTGTGTGGATGGTGTTCAGCACCAGAGACAGGCATCTTTGCTTATTTGTGGATGGTGTTCAGCACCAAGGACAGGTAGGCATCTTTGCTTATTTGTGGATGGTGTTCAGCACCAAGGACATGTAGGCATCTTTGCTTATTTGTGGATGGTGTTCAGCACCAAGGACAGGTAGGCATCTTTGCTTATTTGTGGATGGTGTTCAGCACCAAGGACAGGTAGGCATCTTTGCTTATTTGTGGATGGTGTTCAGCACCAAGGACAGGTAGGCATCTTTGCTTGTGTGTGAATGGTGTTCAGCACCAAGGACAGGTATGTTTACTTGTGTGTGGACTGTGTTCAGCACCAAGGACAGGCATATTTGGTTTTGGATGGATGGTGTTCAGCACCAAGGACAGACATGTTTGCTTGTGTGTGGATGGTGTTTAGTACCAAGGACAGGCATATTTGCTTGTGTGTGAATGGTGTTAAGCACCAAGGACAGGTATGTTTACTTGTGTGGGTGGTGTTCAGCACCAAGGACAGGTAGGTATGCTTGCTTGTGTGTGAATGGTGAACCAAGGACATGAATTAGCATGGCCCATATAGGTTAATGCCATGTGAGGTACCGCATCTCAGATCCCTTATTTCCACCTGCTGGTTTTACAGCCCAGCGGGGGCCGAGATTACATGTTTTACCATTTGTATGCAGTTTTACTGGCAACCCCGACGAGCGCCAAAGGTCACCGTGTGGGTTCTGCCGTAGATCAGCTAGCCAGGCACAGAGGCAGAATCAGTGTACAAAAATGTATACTGTAATTCACTTTATCTTCACGGTAGCAAAATTTCACGGTGAAAGGAAAATGGACATTTTCACCGAGCTTTAACTTCACGATGGCGGCAAGTGATATACAGAATGGATGTGTGAAGGAGTCATGAATGATGAATGATAAGAACAGATTTTTTCATGGTGATGATAAGTTCATGGTACAGAGGTGACTGTGAAAACAGTGAACATAAAGTTTCATTAGAAGTGCTGCTACAGGCTTGATTCAGTCAGGCTGAAGATCTCGATAAGGCAATCCAGCTTCCTGAACCCTCCCCAGAAAACCTCCTTTCAGAATCAGAATGGATGGATCAATCTCAGCCAACACTGCAGACAAGATGAGCAGGTGCTGTGAGATAGGGATATCAGTGTTGGGGCCATCTAGGTCGCTCCAATTTGATGTGTTCTGCTTGATAATCTGTGAAACAGATTTTCCCGTTTGATGTTGACGGTTATTACCCTGTGCCGTGCGTGTTTATGTGTGTGCGCGTGTGTGTGTGTGTGTGTACAGCTGCATGCAAAATTATTCACCCCCTTCACATTTTGGACATTTTGGCAAAATGAGGAACAATAGAACTACAGAATATTACTACATAGTGATAAGTGGCAAACAGATAGTTAATTGCGATCTAATACCAGGGCAAAAGTCGAGATTTATTTCATCGTTCATCCAAAATTGCAACTTTCACACAAAAAGCAGGTTGCAAAATTATTCACCCCCAAGAGGGTATGTCTTTAGTACTTCGTGCAGCACCTCTAACTTGGGTCTAACCTGCCAATTACCTGGTGCAAACGGGAACGATAGCCTGTCAAAAGCTTCTGGCAGCTCTCTTTATGAATTCTGGCCCATTTCTCGTCGGCAATGGTCTCAAGCTCAGCAATGGTCTGAAGTCCACGTGCCACAACAGCTTTCTTCAGATCCAACCAGAAGTTCTCTATTGGGTTTACGTCTGGAGGCTGTAATGGCCACTCAAGAACATTCCAGCCCTTTTCTGTAACGTGGCTTGAAGCCTTTGTGGATTTTAATGTGTGTTTGGGGTAAATGAGTTGAATACATATTTTGTATGTCAGATAGGAAACAAAGATAAGACCATGAGTAACTTGCGCTTACACATTGTCAAGTCTGCTTGCTTACCTACTCGTACCAGCCAAAATGTCATGTGGCATTGGCAATGAATGGGTAATGAATAATTCCATTACAGTTGATGACATCCCACCACGTCGGCACCGCGCCGTTAATGCCTCCTAATAAATGAATTATGGGGGTAGGGATGGGAGGGTTGTTAATTTACGAAGTGTGAAATTGCATACTGAGGTTCGGTACTACATATAGATGTTAGACTGTTGTCACAACGGGGATGATAATTTGATCAGTGTGTAAAGGCTTCTTTGCTGCTTAGGGATTTACACAATGCATCCTTTGCTCAGTGGCTTAATCAGTTTATGTTAATGAATAGTAATGTATAAGAAAGGAATTAAAGAATGTAGCAAGCACAGAATGAGATGAAAGTGACTGCTTGGCTGTATATCATTTCACTGATCTCTCTTGTTCCCACATTAAGCCTAGTTCATTATCAATGTACTGTAAAAGCGGAAATGTTTGCAGGGATTAAGTTTCGGGGTTGGGAGAAAATTGAGTGTTTGTGGCGGTTTTAAGTTTGCGGTTGACTGAAACAAGAGGTTACCGCAAAGATCACAAAGGTAACATAAAATCACAGTGAACATTTTCCCTTTTACAGTAACCCGGTACCCCTTAGTCAGCAGTGATAACTAGCCCTTGCTATTGCTTAGCTCAACTTGTAGCATTCTAGAAAACTCCAACTTTTAACTTCACTCTGAAGAGCTTCAAATTCACTCAAGTCTATGCACTTTATTCTTATTCTCAGACTAATGCATTGCACTCTCTCTCTCTCTACTTTCCTGTGTCCTTCTGTGACTTTCCTGTGACCTTCCTGTGACCTCTACCTTTAGAATGTGTTTGAAGAGGTGAGCATTAGGTGTTCCTTCAAGCATGTTTTGAACAACGACTTAATGAACTATTATTATGCAAAGAAGTTACACATGCATGAAGAATTTTTAAAGAACACTTTAATTTACTTTTGGCTTCTCTGTCAGTGTAAGACATCCAAAAAATCTTTGAGAAGGCTATTCTTATCATTTACAAATGGTGTGCATGAGAGGTTTGTATCATTTGCTCCTTTCTAGACTAGAAAAATTGTAATCTCTATTTCCCAAACACATTTTTTAATTCGAATGTCTGACACGACAATGCTTGCAAAATGTTCTAATTTCCCAATCTCTGGGGTGCCTATTAGTAGGTATTTTCATGAATTTCATGAAATTTGAATGGACTCAAGCAATATAGGAAAAGGTATGATTCTTATAAAAAATGCATGAAGCATTATGCAAAAACGTGATTTGTGCATTTTTCATAAGATTTGTACATTTTCGCAAAGTGATTTGTCTGTTTTTCATAAAGTATGTAAGAATTTCTTGAAACTGAAATCCATGCAAATGCTTACAATAGGCACCCCTGAATCTTGAAGTCTCTCTCAAACTTGTCAGGCATTTTGAATGCGAGAAGAAAATGGCGTCCATTTTGTTTCCTTCAGGATGGAGGTAACCCCTGGTTGTCCACTTCCACCAACCTGGTGATCCAGGTCAAGGACGTCCAAGACTCCGACCCAGTCTTCCTCGGGCTGCCTTACGACGCCTCTGTTAGGGAAGACGCAGAAGTCGTGAGTCTAGAAAAGATCATCTTACTGTGTTTTCTTGAATAAAGTATGCACCCCAAGTAAAGTATGCATCCCTGATTCTGGGCTAGTTCTAGACAAATTTGCAGAATCGTAATCTTCTCCACTGATCTTGAACACATTTTAAACAGGATAAATTCAAATTTATGGTGTTCCTTCTCATTTCATAAATACAGATACAGATACAGAAGCTGGTGTGTTTGCCGAAGGGCAGTTATACCAGCTACATGTATATAGATACAGACACAGATTTCTACAGAGAAAATCTTCGCTTAATGCTTAAGAAAACGTTTAAAGTGTTTTTTCCTTTTTCTTCAGGGCCATGTCATTGTAAGGATATTTGCCATGGACCAGGACTCAGGCATCCCGAATGACATCCAATACAGTATAGTCACAGGTTTGAACAGTTGTTTTTCCTATAATATTTCACTCAGCTCTTTTTTTCAATGACAAAAGAAAGTAAAAGTAAGGCCATTGTCAATATCACTTCTTTTTCTAATCCAGAAAAATAGGGGTTGAGGTCATTTTCTGTCAAAATGCCACAAGGATTTTGATGCAAACCAAAACATCATGTGTTTATAATTCATAAAACACTAAATATCTTTGCTTTGTGTCTAGCTTCATTCAGTCTTGTCAACAAACGGTGAAAGGTTGAATGTATATTTGCAACTTTATGGTGTCAATAAGTTGTTTTGTTGCAGATATGTTATTTATCGTCAAATGCAACAATTCATTTACACCAACCCTCAAGAGTCAACATGTATGGACAGACAGATACATAAGCCATGGAAAATTTACACGACACTAGCTTAGATACAATGCTACAATCAATCAATATATTACAAAATATGATCATGATTTTGGTCTGAGCCCTCTTGTCTTATAGTCCACTCTAATACATTAGATTTAACGTAGGTTAATTCTTGTACTGTCTCTTAAGCATCCAAATTTTGAGAAGAATTCTAATTTCATTAGGCAACCTGGAATCCTCTAAAGTAATTGTCATTCCTACCCATCACTTTGCTGAAGCTACAAAGACTAATAAAAGTACCCTTAATTATAAAACTAGGTCAACGCTATAAATTTCTCTATGCTTAAAAAAAGGCTTGAAAATAGATAAGATAACTTTTCTTGTTATAAAGCCTTCCTTGTATAATTGTATTTGTTTATTTATTGGATTTTCATACCAGGTTGTTAAAGTTCAAGCATTTCCAATACTCTGTAATTTCCTTGGTTGCATCGTATGTTAATTTGATGTCAATCAAGTCGTGAGATTTTAGTGGTTGTTATCAACCATTAAGTAAATGACTTTAATTGTGAGTAGATTTTGATGATTATTAGTAACTTATGGCAAAAACATGGTGCAATGTGAGTAGAGTGTTCGCCTTGCCTTTGGTACGTTCTAAATTTGATCCTCGGCCGAGTCATATACCAAAGACTTCAAAATGGCACATACTGCTTTCCCTGCTTAGCACTCTGCATTTGGGAAAGAGTGTGGCAGTTAAACACTCTCCACTAGCCCCCTGCTGTAGTGACTGCACAAAGTTGTATGGCCCAAGAGCTGTTGAAACGAAGATGGGCGCTGCCCTATGCATCATCTAGACATTAGCTGAAACCAATTTTTCCATGAACACTTTGCCTACAGTCTTGTTTTACTTTGACCATGTATTCTGGCAATTCAGTACAAAGGAGATTTAGTAAGACACTAAAATGAAAGCATCCATTCTGTTTTACACAGCAAGCTTAATTTTGTACACAGGAAATCAATAAGGTGATGAAAAAGAGTGATTGGATTTGCTTATCCAGTCAGCGCTTGCTTGTAATGAAAATAAACGGCCTTTTCGGGATGTGTATACTAGTGACCTGTCAATTTTAAGAGGTGTACAAATGGTTTATTGACATTCTGATATTGCAGTCATCTTTAAAGAGCTAAAGTATATGTAGTGATAAAAACACAGTTTAGTGTTGGGATTAGACTTATCATCATGCTGTGAAAAGCAGTTTCATGAAAGATTTATACACATGATACCAGCTCAAAAAAGAGCAAGAAATAGTCATGCCTCACTATCAACACTACAGGTAAGGATATTTTACCTTTAGGCCACACCAATTTAATTTCTTGGTTGACGGATTTTTTATTTTAATTTTTGATAGCAAAAGAAAATCATGAAAACAGAAGACTGGGATGAAAACTTGCACCTGACCCTGTTCACTCCCTGAGACTGTGTGCACCAAAGTACAAACTTTCCTCTGAGATTCTGTTTTCCTGTTGATTTTCCAATCTAGCATTTTTTTAAAATTCCGTTAACCAAGAAATTAAATGGTGTGGCCTTAGTGATCTAATAGATAACTGTTGCATTCAGCCCATGTGGACAAGAACATGAAAATAAACATCATCATGAAATGTTTCCAAAACAGGGAATGTGGACGGTGTGTTTGACCTTGACGATCTCACCGGTGAACTGAGGGTAGCCAAGGTCATAGACAGGGAGGCGGAGGGTTTCGACCAGGGGCCACTGACCATCACTGTTCAGGTACGACTGTTTGACTTTTCACTTGAAAGTTCATCTGTGTTGATAGAAGTCAGGGGTTCATCTAAATCAGGAAAGAGGGGCGCTGCGCCCTCTTGTTTCAGCCCAGCTCCCCCTTGTTGACTTCAGATTTTACCTTAATATCCAGCATACAGCCTTCAGTCTGCAATCCATTATTCCATAAATACATACAATTTGCTCCCTCGCCTGTGTGTGCTCCCTCTTATTCAATTTTTCTAGAAAAAAACCTGGAAGTCATTCACAGTTACTCTTTATCAAAGATGAGCTGCAATTGCCAACACAAAAATTAGACTTCATCAAATTTTCAACTGATCAGCTCCAGTCTTTGTCAAGGAATGAGCAATCCACAGTGGTTCTGTGACTTTAGTGCTGACTGTTAAAAAAGCAACCTCAAAATGATCCTTTTATGTGCCAAAAAGACAGAATTGTTTCCTTTTATGAATGAAAACCTTTATTGCACATTTTTGCCACACTTGGCTATGTACAGGTCACAATAAAACAAAATAACAAGTACAGTTAACGGATACAAAAAGAATATGACTATCTTTAGATAAATTCTACTTCTCCTCGCTTTTCGGTTATAGCAGATATAAAGAACAGAGAATGTCTCATAAAATCTCAAGATTAAACATAAAATCTTGAGATCATTGAAATGAATCTTGAGATCATTGGAATAAATCTTGAGATTTTGTCATTTTCAACGAAGCGTGAAGACCCCCGCTTGGGGTCATTATGATCCGTTGTGTAACAGAGAAGTGTTTCACAAAATATTGGATATGTACCTTTAAGATTTAAACGGTCAGAAGCATTAGTCGCTGTTTGACATGTTTTTCAATGGGAGGTTTGTCTAGTCGCATTGGGAATAAACAATCACATCACAATATACAATATATTTACAAAATATGACAGATGTTCTACATGTGCAAGCAAATGTGATTTATTGTTTCACTTCCCCTCTGTGCTGTGTACTCTGACCCAGTCTGTGTGATACATGTTGCCAATATCAGGCCCTGCTTCCCTGTTCTTAGTGGTGGATTGATATTGATGCAGGGATTATATTTACTATTGCAGCAGGTAAACCTGTTATGCTGCGTGCTCGTGTGTCATATATCAGTTCCGCTCTAGTTGCTGTTTAACGTTCATGGCCGGGGTCGGAAATTAATATTTCACAGAATCTGTCGCTGAGACGAATGCAGTGGGGTAAAGTGGTTTAGTAGGTTTTGCAGACTTTGCATTGTGTTGTAATCCATTTGTACTTCAATACTGTATAATTCTAATTCAAAAACTGGGTACTGCTTGAAGAGAGGCATACCTTGAGTACATTGCAGAACATTAACCACCACTCTTGAAAAATTATGACTGTAAGACGTATGTTTGTTAACCAGTTTTTCAGAGTCAGATTTTAGCCAAAATACCTTGGAAGCCAGATTTTTTGCTATTGTACCAGGCTTGTCCTCTTTCTGTCAACATACAAACATATGATAAAATCTACAGTAAGAAAAGTACAAGAACATGGATTGTAATGTTGATACAAGCTCAGGGCTGTCTCCAGCTTTAATTTTTTTTCAGTAATTGGGAGGCCATATTGTTAATATTTATTGTTGTTTAAAGCTTAGGAAAATACATGTTCATCAATCTCATGTCAGATCATGGAGTTCAGATTTTTTGACGGTCAGGGTGAAATTAATGTACATCCCAACAAGAAAAAGTCCATCCCAGGATGGAGGGACAGGTGCTGGAAACCAGGCTTTTAGCTAGGATTTATAGACAAGGGGTCCAAAAATGGGGGTGGGGAGATGCTGTGATACAGGGGTTAGGTGTGTTCTAGTTTTATCATACTTTTAGCAGGCCATTTTAAGCACTAAAAACTGCTTGTCCCGTCTCTGTCTTCCAATGGGCTCTATGGATTAACAATTTCATGGTAGCTTTGCATGTCAATCAGTTTTCATGCTGTCTCAATGTCTGGTAGGACTAAAAAAAAAAGCATCAGTGACACTGTAACACAGTCATGTGTCTGTAATTACCAGGGAAACAGGGGGCCTCTCTGCGTCCAGCTGAAAAAGAGGCCGTCCAATTTCCTTGTTATTTTAGTATCATGCGTCCAATTGACGCATGGACGCGTGCCTAGCTAAAAGCCTGCTGGAGACAGCCCTGCCTGCATAAAGATTCTATAACAATATGAAACTGTTTCCCTACTATCTTTCACTGCCCAGTATTCCTGATTCTTGCTTACCATTTAAGAAATGCCTAAAGTGACCATTTCCAATTTGATTATAGCTGAGTGCTTAACCCCTGCATCATGTTTGCTGTCTTTATATGATGTAATGAAATACTGTAAATGTAGAAATTTTTTCGGTGGTTTAATGTTTGCGGTTTGCGCAGTGACCTCATCACGACGAACTTCAAACCACCACATAAATGCTTGTTCTGTCTTTTACCTGCCTGTTTTTTCAACGACATTAATATACATTTTCCAACATTTTTTCCAATTTAGTTGGCTCGTTTTGCAGCACCTTTGTACGATTTACAGTATGGTCGTGAACCTTTTTTTGGAAACTGACGAAAATTGATGCACGCGCAGATGTCATCCGTATAATGAAGTCAGCGTGGCTTCACCTGTGATCCATCAAAAGTAGTGAAATTTAGCCTATTTGTGATGGTGTTGACCTCACCACTATTGAATGACTTTAGGGGTTGAGTTGGTCCCATGCAGGCTATTTGGGAAATAAGCCCTTAGTGTAAAATGGCCTTGTGATCATGGCAAGGTGAAAGAAGTTCAAAAGTCAACTTTAAAACCATATCATTATAAATTATGTCTGTTATGCAAAACAATGTTTGAAATGCATTTTTGTACAAGTATTTTGTAGGTGGAGTATCGTAGAGAAAGTCATCTGAAACCTTGAAATTTTGTGTATGAATTGTAAGAGTTAATGTTATGCAAAAATAGATTCTGTATTTTTTTTTTAATCCACATTTCAGGCTAAAAGACTATGTCTAATTGTGTTACCCTACAGGTGAACATTGATTGATTCTATGTGTCTAAAGCGCTATCAGGGGTGCCTGTTAGTAAGCATTCGCACAAATTTTGTGAAAAATGCACAAAGCATTTTGTGAAAGCGTGTCTGTTTTCACCAAAGTCGTACCTTTTCCTGTATCAAGTTTTTTTTTAATGACATTGAGCATTTTCTCATAAATAGTGCTTTGTGCATTTTTGATAAATGGTTGATGACCCACCCCAAGATGAATATGGTGTCACAAGGCCTGGCAATTTGCTATACCACCGAACTAAATCACTGAGTGAGAAATGCAAACAAGGTGATTTTATGAGGAGGTTATAGCAAATGACCAGGCCTTATGACACCATATACACAAAGGAATAGGTGGGTCATTAACGTTATTATCATATAGCCTATCCAAACTGACCCATATAAGAGTCAGAAATTCCATTCCTGTATGATGCATAGATACCTTAATACTGTAAGAAATGCAGTTCAAAATTTACATTTTGTCCTTTTTGCACAGAAGATGATAGATTTCATTTTGAAACCAAAATTTCCACAGACAATATTAAGTAATGATAACAGTGCAATCTTGGCATGTCAAATCTTTTTCAAATCTATTCTACTCTGCTCTATTCATCATCATTCCTCCCTACTGGGTGTCCTTCTGATTGGTCAATGCTGTGGGCGGTTCCACTTACAGTGGTATCAAGAATACTGTAGACGGTTTTCTTCCTGTCCGTTAAGATTTGACTTGTATTCAAAGGATTTATTCTATTTTGTCAAATCTTCACAGAAGATTTGTTTATTTTAAGATGGTAAACATTTCATAGAACAAATAAAAATGATACAAATGTTAACACAACATACCTAGAAGGTAGTTGAATCTATCTATTGAATGGGATGTATCAAATTATATGGATACAGATACAGATGCAGATACAGATGCAGATATTTAGATTTTCCGTTTTAACGTTTCCAGGCACTTGAGATTCCCACTGGAGACTCTCCAGGTGGTGCTTTCATCCGTACGACCTTTGACATCGCCATCATCGATGTCAACGATGAGACTCCTACCTTCGACCAATCAGAATACAGCATCACTGTGTCGGAATCCACCCTCGTTGGAGCAGCATTGCCCTTGACACTGCAGGTCAACGACCCAGACGAGGTATATATGACATCATTGTTCAGGGCTCAAAATTTATTTTCGGGAATAGGTGCACTGGTGCACCCAATCTAGAAATTTAGGTGCACAGAAAGAATTTTGGATGCACAACATAGAAGAATTAGAATGTCAGCAAAATGTAATTCTGCTGATAACTTCAAACTTTTAATACATCAAACCAAGTACAACCAAGGTTATATCACTTTTTCAGACACTTATATTTCAAGAATACAATACAATAGTACCTTTACCCTATAGCCCACAGAAATATCACGGTGCACAAGGGCACAAGATTGGTGGCGTCAGGGGATTCGAACCTGGGACCGCTGGGTTCTGGGCCGAAAACCCTGTCATTACGCCACACGATCACATGCTTTCTAATGCAGACAGACTTTTGATAGAGCAAAATTTCTGGGTTAAAGAATGTCTTCTCTCATGCTGTAGGAGGAAAATGGTGCCTACTTGCTGCACCTAGTGGGGCGCACGGCCCCCCAGTTCCTGGTTTCTCCGTCCTCGGCTATGGGTGAAGCTGCCATCACCCTCAGGGTTAACAAACCACTGGACTATGAGGTTGAACAGACCCACTTGCTCGAGGTTTGTTTTTTGTATTGGTTACTTACGCTGAAGTTATTCTAACGTTATGCGATGCAATGTTTCTAATGTGTGTAACGCTTTCAAGCAGTGTAACTTCTAAATATGGACGTGAACATGATATGTGAGTGTTTTTGGCCACACCAATTTAATTTAACGGATAACAGATTTTTTGATTTTTAATTTTAGCACGAGGACATCAGAGTTGCAATTTTGTTTTGTTTTGTAGGGACTTGATGTTTCTTTTTGTAGTGCTTGACCAAACAGGGCTACAATAGTCCATATGATTCAATGTAAGACCACAGCAATTTAATTTGTTGGTTCTCGGATTTTTGGAAAATATGCTTAAGTGGAAAAACATGTCAAAAAGAAAGGCAGAGGACCAGGTTTACACTCAGTTTTATGGGTAGAATACAGTCATATTCAAGTTCCCATTCCTGCCCTCTGCTTCTATGTTGTCTGCTTGCTATATTATCATTTTTAAAAGTCCGAGAACCAAGGAATTAAATTGGTGTGGCCCAAGTCATTGTTTAATGCTTTGCCCTTACTCCCTGTAGATTTTTGCCAATGAGACCAACGGAGACAAATATGGGCATGCCACCATCACGATCACCCTCATCAATGAGAACGACCACAGACCGACCTTCACTCAGCCTACCTATTCACTCACTGTGGAGGAGAATATTCCTATAGGCACCAGTCTGCTCAATATATCAGTAAGTACCTACTATTGACAGGGGTGTCCCTGTGGTGTAGTGGTCTGCGCCTCTGCTACTCTGCCACATCTGGTTCAAATTACTTGGACCAGAAGGACTGGGGTTCAAGCCCCAGGTAGGACACCTCTGGACAAGAGGCGCATCGAGTCATACCAAAGACTTTATAAAAATTTTACATACTTATGAAACAGTATGGAAGTTAAATACACTCCACTGCCAGTGGACTAGCCCCCCTGCTGCAGTGATTGCACCACAGTGTGGCCCAGGGCTATGAAACGGAGATGGGCACCGCCCTCTACATCAATTATGGTGTGGGAGGATTTTAACTAACCTACTATTGACAAGCTGAATAAAAGTTTTAAACAGGAACTATGTATATGCAGTTCTAGATGTCTTACTGAGGGATGACTACAGTGTGATAGATGTCAGTTAGCTTGAGGAATGAGCACACTCTACTTTAATTTTTATAGTAAGTACCTACTATGAAACAGATATCTGTGGGGAAAGTGTCACAAGAATGCCTTTCACTTAGCTCAAGTAGCTTTCTCCATCCTACCTGCTATCTGCTATAAGATAACATCTCAAAAAACAGTTGAAACCCAGTGCTTCCCTAAGAACATCTACTGGGATGCTCAGATCACTAACAGTCCACAGTGCTGAATGTTGGTCATGTCCTCTGTGCTGAAACTTGTATTGTTTTGCCTTCTCTTTTCCCAGGCATCAGACAGAGACATAGGGGAGTTTGGTGATGTCACCTACTTCATAAATGATGATGAGTAAGTCATTAATTCATTGATTTCTCTCATTTGCTACTTTCCTGTGGTAATCTATTGTACTAATAACAACAATAAGGGAATGAGTAATACTTTTGTGAGACTCTTTTAAAGGGGCCCAAAGCAATATTAGGGCCAAAAAATAGAAATAAAAGAATTCTGAAGTCTTTATGATAGTCACATTTACTAACTCAATTTAGGTCATTTGCTTAATGACTTCGTATTTTGAGCATTTCAAAACCTTGCAAAAGTATGCCGTATGATGATTCCCTAAGTTTCGCGAGCCTACAAAAACCCCAGTGACAATTTTCAGTGAGTTCTAACATTACAACGAAGTCATATTTGTGCATCATGGACGCAGTACATTGTGCTAGTGTATAGAAATGACTGAATTGACTTTCACAATCCTATTTTTGGGTCCTAATGGCAGAAGATACATACAAAATCATTTAGCTTTTATAATCTTGATAATTCTGTCAGTCAGGTTAATGTTTTCTTTTAGACTTTGGCCTGTGCACTGAACGTTCTTTTCCTACCTTCCCAGTCCCAGGTTCAGGATAGACAGTGCAACAGGAGTGATCTACAGCCAGGAGCATCTCGACTATGAGGATACCTGGAGGTTCGTATATGCACATGTATATGTATAGGTATAGGTATATGTATAAGATAATTCACAATGTTACGTCAACTTAATGGCTCAATCTGTGTTCATCACAGGATGCCCTATTGCTTTCATTAATTAGATGGAATCAATGCAAATATTTGAGAATAAAGGATTTGCTTGATGGTTCAGCCTGATGATCATGGCACAGGATGGAGGCATGCTGAAGTGCTTCCCTTGTATGTCCTTAGTACTGAAACTTGTATGGTTTTGCCACTATTGGTTATTCACATTAAAAGTTCAAAATTCATTGCTTGCTATGCTGTCCAACCTGGAATGTCAACTTTATGGCTGATTAAAGGATTTGCTTATTGGTGGTTTCTTGAAAAGGTTCAGCCTGACGATCATGGCGCAGGACGGAGGCACGCCGCCGCAACAGAGCGCCGCCAGGGTCCGGATCGACATCCGGGACTTGAACGACAACAGGCCGATCTTCCAGAGGGACGAGTACGTCGGGACGGTGCAGGAAAACGACGAGTCGCGCACGCCAATCTTACGAGTCAGGGTAAGTGCGACACGTCCTATCTGTTCTCGGACCGTCCTTCCACCTCTTGGTAGGAATCTATAAGGGTGAAACCAGGCCAGTATGCACTTTCAAGCTGTTTATTCTTAAGGTCTCTGCACAGACATCTTTGCCTGCCGAGGTTCTCTCTTGGGCTTCTCATGCTACGTCATATACGCATGCGTGTTAGTCTAACATGTTAATCAGTTACTGGTGCTAATAAGCTACACATGTTACAGTAAGGAGGTTGTTTATTTTATAGCCTCCGGGAAACAGAGATTTTGTAGTCACTTGATGTTTGTAGTGTCGGTGTGTTTCTCACACTTCCACAATTGGCATTTGAATTCTAGGCATGTCGTGAACACTAACAGAAAAGTAGGTCACAGTTGGCAGTAAGGTCTCAGAAAGGTTGCAGGAATGGGCTTGAGGGTAAGGATTTGATTTTGATTACCATATCTGAATACAAAGCAGCATCTTTACCACTTAACACAAATAACACAGCCAAAAACCCACAACATTCAGGTCAGAACATTAAGTCAGCTGTGGCAGTTTTCTTCAGCCTCCCTTTTGCTTGATGAAAAACAGACCATACAAGTGTGAAACCCAAGCAGCACGACCATAAGATTGCTTATTGACTTTTACATTAGACCATAACAAGGAGGATTTTCTAATTTCTCCTGCTGATATGGGAACAATGCAGTGAAATTGGAGGCCATTTGGTCGAGGTATTATGGTGAAAGAAACTGGAGTGAGGAACGTGTGTGTCATTAACACCTGTGTTCAAAGCCAACTAAGCCAGCCAGCAAAAAATCGATGGAAGTATTTGACTCTGGGCTTCTTTCTTTACTTTCATAGCTTTTCGAGAAAATTTTTATTTCTATTTCTGTACAGTATGTGACTATACTACTATTGCAATCTTAAAACACTGCAAACACTCCTTTTTCTCATTATCACAAAATTAAATCAACAAGGCCCACATATTTTGGGTTACTGTACTGGACTGTGATGACAGATATTTATTCACCTTTGAGCCACACCAATTTAATTTCTTGGTTAACAGATTTTTTTATTCTTAATCTTAGTACGAGGACATCATTGAAACAGAAGGCTTAGGTGAAAACTTGCACCTGACCCTGTTCACTCCCTGAAATTGTGTGCGCCAAAGTACAAATTTTCCCCTGAGATTCTGTTTTCATGCTGTTTTTCCAATCTAGCATATTCTTGAAAATTCCGTTAACCAAGAAATTAAATTGGTGTGGCCTGATGTTGTACCCATGTGATGACAGACATTTGATCACCTTTGATGTTGTATCCATCCGGGGAGCAATCACGAGAAAGCTTGTTCCATAGCAATGTAGTTTAGGAAAGAAGCTTTCAGCGTGGAACTTCCTCCTAAGAGGTGGAGTATGGAAGAAAAACATGCTGTGGCAATTCAGACAATACCTTAGGCCACACCAATTTAATTTCTTGGTTAACGGAATTTAAAAGAAAAATGCTAGATTGGAAAAGCACACAGTTTCAGGGATTGAACAGGGTCAGGTGCAAGTTTTCACCCCAGCCTTCTGTTTTAATGATGTCCTCGTGCTGAGATTAAAAATAAAAAAAATCCGTTAACCAAGAAATTAAATAGGTGTGGCCTTACGACCACTATTCTGAGAACTACCATCATACTGTGAGAAGCCCCTTATCTTAAATTCCTCCCCCTTATCTACTAGCCATCCCTAAGGCCACACCAATTTGATTTCCTGGTTAACAGATTTTTATTTTCAATTTTATTTTTAATAAAATTGGTGTGGCCTAAGAGGTGGAGTATGGAAGAAGAACATGCCGTAGCGCGGCACGGCAATCCATACAATTCCTTACGACCACTGTTCTAAGATCTATCATCATGCTGTGAGAAGACCCTTATCTTAAATTCCTCCCCCTTTTCTACTAACCATCGCTAATCTGTGAACTCCTAACCCCCATTACAACACTACTGATCAACAGACCATCCTGCGGAGAAAATGAGCGACCTGCCACAGTAATTATGGGATAGTTAGGGGAACGCCGATCTATGATATTCCCCATCGATTCTAGCCAGGCACTGGAAAAGGTTCGGAGTGTCGGGTGATTATATGTCTACTGCAGTCATTATCTAGCCTAGTCACTTACATGTAGAAATCCTTTAGAACACATCAAGGATCTTTTAAAGAAAATACCGGCATCATGCATAGTATCATTTCTCATAAAAGATTTGAGCACGAAAACTTAGATAATCAAATTGCATTAGAGACAGTAAAGATCTTTATTGATAATAATGATGATATTCATAGCTGGCTGTAAGTTTAGATATTTAGTATGAGACAGGCCACATTTATTTCAAATGAAAAAAGCATAACCAAGACAGTTATACTGAATATTTAGGGCAAGAGTACATATTGAGTTTGAATAATGCTCTTTGAGTCTTTTTCTCATTTGCACTGCTGTCCAGAGTTCAATGAAACAAAAAGGTGCTCCGGTATTAGGAGAACATCAGGTATTAACAGTGATAAAATAAAAATCAATAGAAGACAATCCGACATCATTGCCCAGATGTTTTGCCTCCTTTGCTGATGGCGTCAGCTCCTTCCTTGGTGTTATTGATCGCTGGATCAATGTCTCAGCAATTCCATCGTCATGCTTATTTTCCAGGCTCCAATTCTTCCGTCTGTTACCACATCTTTATCATGAAGCCAGATTGAATGTAATCTGGATTTAAAAAAAGATAATACTGAAACAACGCTGAGTTTAGACATTAGTGCACACAGTTTCCTGTCTTTTAGAAGGGACGTAAAATGGGGTCCCGTGTTTGAGGAGGTGTCTCGTGCATGTTTAAGGAGAATAGCTATCAACCCCTCCCTTAAAAATATACCCTGCTACTGAAACAGCAAGGAAACTTGCTGACCTAAGTGCCACTTACTTTCCTTTTTCACTTAAACAATTTTGTGTGCTTCTAAAATAGTTTTAGCAATACTTATTAGGCCACAGCAAGTAAATTTTATGGATTACATCAGCTCGTACATTGATTTTTGCCTGATTTTGAAATAAAAATAAAGAATTTTTTACCCTTTGGCAATGGTCAATATACCGAAAACGGGGCAATATGTTTCAAATGCCTGTCAGTTTCATTGCAAGAATGTTCTAGATGCCGTAAAAAGACATTTGCACATGTAGGAATGGTGATTTCCAAGTGAGCAGAGCCAGCATTATTTAGTCACAGTCAGTCTGCCGCATGACTCAGTAGACTCCAGTGCCCTGTGTACAGGAAACCTTGTCTCTGTATCCTTGATGTTCTATACAAACCCGGATTTAAATTTATAATGATTTTAATGTTGACATCAGTGTTATTTACTGTTTAATTGACTACAGTGATAAAAGACTTGTTGGTTGTAATACCATGTTTCATGGCTTTGATTCTTCTTACATGCTTTATGGTATTCAAGTTTGAAAATGTGGAAATCTTGTTATATTTCCCCACCTTGTTTTTTATTTCTTTTATAAATGTGGAGTGTGCAGAGGATGTCATCCATAAAATTTACTTGCTGACTGGTCTTAGGCCACACCAATTTAAGATTTTCATTTTCCAAAAAAATCCAAAAAAATTATTTAAAAAAAAATCATGAAAACAGAAGTCTGGCCCAGCCTTCTGTTTTCATGATTTTTTTTTCTTCTAAAATTTTTATTTTTGGAAAATGAAAATCTGTTGTCCAAGAAATTAGATTGGTGTGGCCTTATAGAATTTTTTATAACTTTTCCACACAGGCAACGGATGAAGACTCCCCACCTTACAACATTCTGGTTTATAACATAACATCAGGAGATCCTTTCCATAACTTCACCATAACCACAGAGGACGGTTACGGGTACATCTACACCTCGGCTCCACTGGACTACGAGACGATGACAGGAAATTTGTTCGAACTGACCGTGACGGCTTCTGATGGTGGCAACCACACTCTGAACAGTACCACGGAAGTTGTGATAGAAGTTGAGGTAAGATTTTGCAGTGCATACTGTAAATGCAGAAATGTTTTTGGTGGTTTTATGTTCGCAATTTTCCCGGTAAACTTTTTGCGCGAATTTTAAACCACCGCGATTTTATTTGCCCACCTGTGACCGTAGTGCTACTATTGTTTAAAACGCGAACTCGAAACCACCGCGCACACTCCATTTTCTCCCTACCGCAAAATAAAAACCACACGAACTTAAATGCATTTACAGTACCAGGGCCGTCCCCAGGACTCGTTCCTCCGTCCTGAGATGGAAATTTGCCTTGAAATTGATGAAAATGTATTTTCGTAAGCTCAAACAGATCCAACAACAAAAATAAACAACATGGGTCCCAAACAAAGAGCAGGGCAGGAAAAAAAATTGAAGCTGGAGAAAGCCCTGGTACATACTGAAAGGTGAACTGAATCAGGCTGCAGCAAAATTAAGGACACCTGTTTTTAAGCTAAGGATGACAGCTACTGATGGTGCAAAGATTGGTGGAGCAAAAGATCGGAGCAAAAGATTGGTGTGCTTCCACCGCGAGCTGTGCGCTAAGAATGATTTGGATATAGGTCTTTGGGATGTGGCGATGTTGAGACCACCCAAGGGTGTTACCCATTTATCGCTTCAAGATATAATCCTGACACCCCCGTTTTACAACTTGTTTGTCGGCTACTTGGCACAAAGAGATTTCGGGTTTTCATTTGGGAACGGCCTGACCACCTTGCTAGCTAGTACGTCGGTCGGAGTTCCTTTCCTTTCAAAACACGTTTTACAACAGTACTACACAAGTGGTGATAGAAGTTGAGGTAAGATTTTGTAATATATATTACACAGAATGGTTTACTGTTTCAGAATTGAACTGCAGCAAAATGGATTGCTATACAGTAACGGATGCATATTATTGAGACTTGTGCATCAGCCCAGACTATACCCCTGGCCCTGGGAATAATATACCCAGATCTGTTTTTTCTATCTCTGGGTTTGTGGTCATTGTAATGTTAAAGTTGTTGGGATATGCCGACCTGATGCTGATTTAGAAAAAAATCGCTTTCCACTAGTGATATATTCTTTTTGAAAAATAGAAAATATTTCAGTTACACCGTTTTTTGAATGATTTGCTTTGTTATAATCCTTTCAGGATCAAAACGACAATGGCCCCGTATTCAACCAACAGGAATATAATGTGTCAGTGAGAGAGGACATATCTGCAGGTAGGCGTGTGTTTCCTTTTTTCTTTCTTCATTTTTCCATTCTTATTTACTACTGTACCTCTACCAACACTCCTATGTCAAGTTTATGTATTCAATTGGTGTCCTATAAGTCCGTATGGGCTGGGTGACTTTATTGAGTCGCAGGACACGAAAATAAAACATTCACTCATTCATTCATTCATTCTTCATCTAAATTGATCACTTTTAGAATCAATATTTTTACGACAGCTTCTGCTTGGAAAAAGTTGATCTAGTGAGGAGTGGCCCACAAAAATCTGTAGATTTCAGGCTATTTCTGCTCATTCTTGAAAAAGACTGAATAAAGTGGAAACCGGTCGAATTCCGTCAGCGCTGTCATTATCTTTATATATTTGTTGCTTCTCGGATTTTATAGAATAATGAATGAAAGACCTTTATGGTACATTTTTTCTTAAACAAGCTAAGTACAGGTCGTGGTGATAAGCAAAGGAATACATATAGTGGAGATAATATAACGTAATAGAAGGTAATATCTTACTACGTCTAATAGGACTAATCTATACTTGTCTACTATTTACAGGTTCTACTTCTTCTTGCTTCTTAAGGCAATTAAAGTGACGATTTGAGCGAAGGCTCAAATATGCTAATTAGCCGTTCGAACCCTAGCTCACGTGATCAGTAGACACGTCATCCACGCCATAGCCACGCCAGCGTGCTAGCAGTAACATGGTTCGAATTTCTCAGTGAATTTCTCCTTATAATCTCCGCCTTGTGCCCTTTACTCGACCATGGTGAGACGGAAACGATGCCCAGGTTGCGGCGAGGAGTTGATCCTGCACCCGAAGGGTAAAGGGAGTAAGCATTGTGAGGGGATAGACCCTCCTTCCGAGCGGGTCAAGGACCCTCCCCCACCACATGGCCAAGAGAAGGACAACGTCAAGGACTCGCCGGAGGAGACGGAGCCGCCGTCGCACGAGAGCGCCACTGCAGAGCTAGAGAAGAAGAAGGAGGCCCTGCTCGAGCGGCTGGCTAAGGTAAAGTTGGAGAGTGAGGTCGCCGCCTTGGAGGACGAACTCAAGCAAGCACAAGCAGCTATGGCGGCCCGCGCGACCATTACCGGGAAACCCCTACAATCCCCTAACAAGATGGTGTTAGGAGAGGGAGATATCACCTTACAGCAGCTACGCGAAAACGCAGCTCTGCAGCACGCAGTGGACACCAAGTACGCGCTACCGGGAGCCGGAAAGAAGAGGAAAGACGAAGGTAAGCCGCTGTCCCCAGAAGCATTCGTGTACAACTTAGACAGCTCCGAACCGAAGAAGTATGATGAATTGTCTCTCGGAGAGTTTGTGTCCGGATGTATGGCGTTGTTGCGTTCTGAGAATCTGCCACGTTCGGAGTTGCTCGGCCGTCTCTCTGTGCTGCAGTATTGCTTCGACAGATTGGCTAGGTACAAGTGGGCTCACGTGCGTACTTTCCATGCTGCCGCGGTCAGCGAGGCAATGAGCGTCCCAGGCGTGTGGTCGGACTGGGCGCATTTGAAGGAGATGTTTTTCGACGGAAATAAGGACAACCTCAAGCCGGCGGATTCCGGTGATGGCGGCACGTCAACACAGACAGTACCGCAGATATGCTGGGGCTTCAACAAAAACAACTGTTTCCTCTCAACGTGCCGTTTCGACCACTGCTGTCGATTCTGCTGGGAGAGCAAGTCAATGAAATACAAGCACGCAGAAGCCGACTGCGAACGCAAGAGGCGGGAAACCAAGCAGACGCGAGTGCAGACGGCTGACAGCACTGCGTGATAAGCACGCCCACCCAAGGGCACGGGGACCGGCTCAAGAGCCGGGGACACTACCGTGCGGAGAACTGTGAGTTTGGTTTCTGTTTGTCCACGTCCGTCTCCTTCTAGTAGCCACGTTCAGCTCGCTTCTGTCAGTAGTTTTCCGTATTTAACTCGCCACAGTGCGGATAGTTTCAACAGCCTTCCCTACGCAGATTGTAGCGATGTGTCAATCAACACAGATGATAGTTCTTGTGTTTCCTTCAGTTAATTAAGCGTCCGACATTCAACTCGCCACAGTGAGGATCATGTTTACAGTCTACCTCCCACTGACGGTAGCGACATGTCCATCCGCTCAGACAATGCTCCTCGTGTTTCGGACAGTTGTTCACAGTTTTAACAATACAGATATGACAAGAATTGGTACAGATTCTTTCGTCTCGTTTCCCCTCCAAGAGGGCGTCGCCGCCAGGCAAAGTCAGATAGTTCTCGTGTTTCCTTCAGTAGCGTCCGACATTCAACTCGCCACAGTGAGGATCATGTTTACAGTCTACCTCCCACTGACGGTAGCGACATGTCCATCCGCTCAGACAATGCTCCTCGTGTTTCGGACAGTTGTTTACTTATGACAATACAGATATGACAAGAATTGGTACAGATTCTTTCGTCTCGTTTCCCCTCCAAGAGGGCGTCGCCGCCAGGCAAAAGTCAGGTTTCCTCTAGAGCAGCCGATGTTTCCATGACTGTACATCCCCCAGCGGGCGTTGCCATGAGGCACAATTCGAGTGACGGTTTTCAGGTCGGGTGTACCTGCGACTCTACGAGTGATACTCCCCCAGCGGGCGTTGCCACAAGGCACAATTCGAGTGACGGTTTTCAGGTCGGGTGTACCTGCGACTCTACGAGTGATACTCCCCCAGCGGGCGTTGCCACAAGGCACAATTCGAGTGACGGTTTTCAGGTCGGGTGTACCTGCGACTCTACGAGTGATACTCCCCCAGCGGGCGTTGCCACAAGGCACAATTCGAGTGACAATTTTCGGGTCGGGTGTACCTGCGACTCAACAATTGAAGAGTCGACCCGGTCAGTTTTTCCGTATTCAACCCGCCACAGCGCGGATAGTTTCAACAGCCTTCCCTACGTAGATTGTAGCGATGTGTCAATCAACACAGACGATAGTTCTCGTGTTTCGTTCAGTATCGTCCGACATTCAACTCGCCACAGTGAGGATCATGTTTACAGTCTACCTCCCACTGACGGTAGCGACATGTCCATCTGCTCAGACAATGCTTCTAGTGTTTCGGACAGTTGTTTACAGTTTCAACTCGCCACAGTGATGAGCGTAGCGGGTCTTCCCACACAGTTTGTAGCGATGTTGCAGGCACAGAGGCCAGCAGTTATCGTGTTTCCGTTCAGGATTTTGATGTTGTAGCAGAGAGGGAGAAAATACTCGATTCTGACGAAGGGAGTATAGTTGCCGGAAATACCACACGGTATTGATGTGACGATCGAACCAAGCCTTGGTTCTAGTGTTTCACTTCAGAACTGCCACGGTTCACCAGTCACGTTCACGGCTGGCGAAAAGCAAGTAGTTTCAAGACATTCAGACAGTCATTCGTTGCACGGTGCGGACAATGTTCTTCTAGATATGACAAGAATTGGTACAGATTCTTTCGCCTCGCTTCCCCTCCAAGAGGGCGGCGCCGCCAGGCAAAGTCAGGTTTCCTCTAGAGCAGCCGATGTTTCCATGACTGTACATCCCCCAGCGGGCGTTGCCACGAGGCACAATTCGAGTGACCACCTCAGCCGCTGGTCGACTTCGCAGTACCACGAGAACGAATTCAAACGCCTGACGGCCGGGCAGCGCACAGCCAGCGTTGTTGTCTGCCCACGACATTTCGAGTTACTGACATACTGTAATCCTTCCGGGTACCTGCACCCTGCTACGGCGATTGGACTCAGACGTAGAGGACGCAAAGCTGTCGGCTTTCGCGGCGGGCACTTTCGCCAATTTCCGAACGCAGTGGAGGGCATTTCTACTAGTGAGTTTTTCAAACTACCTGCTCTACCGACTGACTCGAAAACTCTCACCCGTTACGCACAATTCCTTACGCGCTCCTTGCGGAGCCCGAGTAGCGTCCAGCTGTATGTACACGGGGCACGCATGTTGCAACGATTTCACGACTTCGAACCGCCCGAGAACAGCTTCGAACTGAAGCTCGTCGTGTCTTCCTTCCGTAGAGGTTCCCCACATGTGCCAGAGCGAAAGCTCCCTATCACGCCTGTCATCTTGCTCAAAATCCGGGAGTTGTTGGACCTGACAAGGCCCATGCACGCCACGCTGTGGGCAGCATTCTGCGTGGCCTTCTTCACATTGCTACGGAAGTCGAACATAGTACCGCGATCACAGTCAGCATTCGACCCACGCAAGCAGCTAACGCGTCGCGCCATTCAAGTTTCCAAGGATGGACTCCTGGTTCAGGTGACTTGGTCGAAGACGATCCAGTTTCGGCAAAAGGTGCTTCTCCTACCATTGCCCGCACTGCAAGGGCATCCCCTGTGTCCTCAGTACGCATACGTCAATATGTGTAACATGATCCCGGCCGACCCAGACGGGCCGGCGTTCCTGGTCCCAGGTAACGGAGGCGGACTCATCTCCCTCACCCATGACACGTTCGTCCACCACTTGAAGTCGTTATTATCCGCGGCAGGCTTCACCCCAGGGAGTTATTCGGGACATAGTTTCAGACGCGGCGGGGCGACTTACGCGTGGCACTGCGGTGCTGACCCACAGGTGATTAAACTGTTAGGCGACTGGTCTTCAAACGCGTTCGAACTGTACTTGGACTGCTCCTTCGACAAGAGGTGCGAGTATTCCAAGCTGATCGCGGAGAAGCTACAGAACAGTTCGCTGGAGCAACCAGATTAGTCTATTGGAGGGACTGTTTAGCAACGACTGACTCCCCAGAACAGTTCGCTGGAGCAACCAGATTAGTCTATTGAAGGGACTGTTTAGCGAAGACTGATTCTCCAGATGTACTTGCAGTAGACAGACTTCCTTCACGAAGCGGACTCCTATAGACATTATCAGCAGCCAACTTCGGACTCTAGTACTAGTAGCGGCTGGTTCAGTATGACAGCACATGTCATATAATCAAGTGTTTAGGACAGTGTTTATACATTCGTCTTGTGGCTTAGAGACAATGGTGCAGTTGTTTAAAATAGTCACCCACCTGTTAGGTTAAGGTTATTTACTCAACTGTTAGGTTACGGTTGTTTTAGTTTGCTCACCTGTTAGCCTTAGGCTGTTTAGTTTGTTTAACTGTTGGTCGTCAGTCTTCCCTAGCTTGCTAAGTTGCACTAGTCTTGGCGCTGGCTAATTTACTTACTACTAGTTTCGCTGTTACAAACAACGGCCGTATACCAGTTGATGCCACCAGTAATATCTTATCGGCAGCTCACACTTCTTCACATGACAAAAGAGATTAAGTTTTAGGGAATGATCATACATGTAGTAAGATGCAAGCTTTCCTTCCAGCTTTCTGTTTTCGTCTTAACCGCTAGCTACATTTCTATTTCAAACTGTCTGAAAATCAAAAAAATAAATTGGTGTGGCCTGAACAAGAAAAAATAACAACTGTCTGTGTGCTGTGGGGGTGTCCCTGTGGTGTAGTGTTCTGCGTTCTGTCTCTCACCACATCTGGTTCAAAATTACTTGGACCAGAAGGAATGGGGTTCAAGCCCCAGGTAGGACACCTCTAGACAAGAGGCGCATTGAGTCATACCAAAGACTTCATAAAAATGGTACATACTTCTGAAACAGTATGAAAGTTAAACACACTCCACTGCCAGGGGACTAGCCCCCTGCTGCAGTGATTGCATCACAGTGTGGGCCAGGGCTATGAAACGGAGATGAGCACCGCCCTATACATCAATAATGGTGTGGGAGGATTTTAACTTTTTTAAAACTGTGCTGTAGGGGACACGGTGCTGCTTGTGTTTGCCAGCGATGCAGACATGTCCGCGGAGCTCGGACAGGACTCTGTCATCTACTCCATGTCTGGCTCCAGTCGCTTCCGCATCAACCCTCGCGACGGCGAGATCACCACGACAACCTTCCTCGACCACGAGAGGGAGACGGACTACGTCCTAGAAGTAAGTCCCGACGTTGTGCCCATGGGAAAGGCACTTAACACGATCGACTTTCCTCACTTCACTCAGGTGTAAATGAGTAACCTACATGTAGCTCATCTAATCCCAGGTTGTGCCCAGAGACATGTCCGAACTTGCGCCCCGACGTTGTGCCCTTGGGAAAGGCACTTAACACGACTTTCCTCACTTCACTCAGGTGTAAATGAGTAACCTACATGTAGCTCATCTAGGGTTAGGGAAGTCCCTTGGATAGGACGTTAAATGGAGGTCCCGTGTTTGGGGAGAGCCACATCCCGCGCACGTTAAAGAACCCACCACACCTTTCGAAAAAGAGTAGGGGCATGCCTAGTGGTGTGGATCTAAACCCGAGTTTAGGTTTAGGTTCGGACTCGAGTCAAGAGGTTTAGGTTCAGGTCCGGACTTGAAAGTCCGGACCTGAACAATAATTTTGGAATATTTTTTCGTGTTACATGTAAAATTGCATATTGGCAGATATTTTACACGTAATTTGAAAACTATATATACGGAATTATATACAGTCAGTAATTAACACAAAAGTTCAGTTATAAACACAAAAACAGCAATGCTTTAATATTTTTCTAGTGCAAATTTCACGATTTAAGGAAGGTTTAAGATGGTTTAAAACAAAAAGGAGTGTATGAGTGACAGAATTTTTTTCAAGTCCGGACTTGTTTCCAGACGTTTAGGTTTTTTTGGACTTGAACCTAAACGTTTTACAAGTCCGGAACCGGTCCGGCCGGACCGATCCGCACCACTAGGCATGCCCCAGTGTGCGATGGTCCAAACCTTACAGTCCGGTCTGGGATGTCATCTTAAAAAGGTGATAGTTCACCTGTTATGTCAATCCCTCCACAAAATGTGGTAAATCGAAATAAATGAATAAATAGATAAATAAGGCAGACGCCATTTCATTTATAGTCTGGATGGGAAATTACTTAGTTTGTTGTCACTACAATTTAAAGCACTGCAAACAACTAGTGCAGAACAAAGCAACCTGAACCATGAATAGATTCATCAGGCTTGTAAGTCATTATATAACGAAACTCTTTGCACATGACAAAGTGTTTTATTCACATCAACATTTTGGAGACCGCTATCACCTTCCTCAGGGTAGTTCTGACTGGTTCTAATTATCTCCATGAAAAATGGAGATATAGTTTTGAGTGTGTCTGTTTGTTTATCAGTCTGTTTGTGTTTCCGCACCACTCCAGTCAGTATAACTGAAAAGCCTCTTGATGGATTTCAATGATATTTGGTATGTGGGCAGGTGTTATGAAGCTGAAAGTCAAGGTTGATTTTAGGCCCCCTGGTATGTGACCTTGGTACTGCAGTAGAACTTCCGTTTTTGTATCTTTTGACCTGGACGTGCTGTGGTCTTGATTTTTGGGTGGCAGATAGCTTGTGATGTAATAAAGAAGTGGCGTAGGTTTGGGCCCCCTAGTTTGCACTGCAGCTATAGGTGTTGCTGCTTACAGATGCAGTCCCGAGCATTAAGTATTTACAGATATACATAGATAAGGTGTTACAATGTGGTCCCAAACGTTAAGTATTTACAGAATCTCAGTAGCATAGAAGTGTAATTACATTGTGGTCCCAAACATAAGGTAATATACAAACTTTAAGATAGGGAGTTATCCAGTGTCCAGTGACTTACCAACCTGATGAAACTATTCACAGAGACTATAATGTCCTCAATATTTATGCTGTTATTGATCTTTTTTTTCTAGATCAAGGCTGTTGATGGAGGTCAAGGCCAGGATCAGAGGACAGCTACAGTGTTTGTAAGTCTGCTAACTCCTTAAGCTATGATCTAGATTTGAATCTATATTTTATCACATGGTATAGATCTTACACAGCTTTAATTCTTCTGAGAATTTTTGCATGATTGTAAAATAACCATCATACAAGGAACAAAAAAAGATGGGAGGATGATATAAGATAATGGACAGGCATGAGTCTACATGTATGTGAAACACTAAGAAACGGAAAACCAAGAAGGGTGGAGGTGGAAAAAACTGGATGTCAGATGTTTTGTGGTTCCGAACAGTCAAATAGTTAAGAATAATTTAGGGATAGATCATCAGAGATGAGAGGTGAGACAATGTAAACATGTAAACAAGAGAAATTTTGCCACCCTGTATTTAACTTTAAAACCCTTCAACCCACCATATGTATTAAATTTTGCTTCTCCCACAGGTAAACGTTACAGTGCTGGATGTAAATGACAACAGCCCTGTTTTCGTCCAACCAGAGTACTACACAAACATACCAGAAAATATCACAGACACAGAAGTAGTGGTGCAGGTAAGGACTAAGTCCACACCATTTTAATGTCTTGGTTAACGGAATTTAAAAAAATGCTAGATTGGAAAATCAACAGGAAAACAGAATCTCAGAGGAAAGTTTGTACTTTGGTGCACACAGTATCAGGGAGTGAACAGGGTCAGGTGCAAGTTTTCACCCCAGCCTTCTGTTTTCATGAGTTTTTTGTAGCTAAAGTTAAAAACAATCTGTTAACCAAGAAATCAAGTTGGTGGGGCCTAACTCGGGGATTCAATCATTGAAACAAAAATCTTATTACCATCGCCAAGAAGGTCATTTTGTGTGTGTGTGTGTGTGTGTGTATGTGTGTCTGTAACTCGAGAATGCCTGGGCAACTTGATACTTGGTATGTGGGTATGTCTTGATGAGACCTCAAAATGATTAGCGGCTTGTATAGTTGGTACTGTAGCAGAACTTCAGGTTGTGATCTTGTGTTCTGGACATGCTATGGTCATGATTTTTGGGTGGTAGATAGCTCTTGGGACTGACTAACTACAAAATCTGATGTTCTTCCCTGAGACTCTCTAAGCTTTCAAAAGTATTTTGAATTCATTTCTTGTAGATGGTTTAAAGCAGATGAAAATGAGTGGTACACGTACATTTAGAAACAAGATTTGTAAGGCTATTAGATTTGAAAGATCGATTTATCTTTCATTTCCAACAGGTAAATGCAACAGATGAAGATTCGACAACCAACGGCGACATCCTCTATGCCATAACTGGGGGAAACAACGACAACGCCTTCACAATCGACCCTCAAAGTGGGGTCATTCTGCGAGGAATCACCCCTCTAGACAGGGAGACCCTTGATGGATACGTGCTCACCGTAGACGCCTATAATGGCGGGAAACCGGAAATGCGGTCGACGGTACGGGTGAACGTAAGGATCCTGGATGTTAACGACAGGCCGCCGGTTTTCACGCAGACGCAGTACGGAAGACTCGGCTTGCGGGAGAGTGCAGGCGTCGGAACCTCCGCTGTCCATGTGCGCGCCCATGACCCTGACCTTGAACTGGGAGGACAGGTGGATTATGGGTTTGTCTCAGGGGATAATGGGAAGTTTGCAATCGACGAGAACGGACTGATCACCACGTCGGCCGAGCTGGATTTTGAGAGCAAGCGGAACTACACGATTTCCGTCTACGCCAGCGACAAGTCGCCTCCGTACAACACAGGATACGCCACGGTGGTGATCGTCCTAGCCAATGAGAATGATGAGCCGCCGGAGTTCAACAGCGAACACTATGATGCGGCAGTGTTTGAGAATGTGGACGTCGGCACAAGCATCTTACAGGTTTTGAAATCTTTGAAATCTTTGAATTCTATATTCAATATATCACCTTGCAGACTTGTTAAGTCCAATTGTATATCGTTCGTGTCAGTTTTTGTAATATCTGTCACTGTAAAAGCATTATGCTTATATTTCACAATATGTTAATCATGTTGCGCCAAGCAAGTATCATAAGTGAACATCCTTTTATCCCTGTTAACATCTTTAATGTTATATGTTTTACCCGGTAGTCATTTTACATTGGTTTTTGATTCAGTAGCAACACTGCAGTTTCCAATACCCTGCTCAGCAGGGCTTCATCTGCAAATGCATCGCACCTCAGTGTGAGTGCTAGGAGAAACTCGTCGGAAACTTGCCAAGTCGTCACCACTTTTAGTCACCAACTAGTTGCATCTCAGTGAGAGGGGGGCTTAAAGGATCAGCGCATTATTCAGAACAGCTTCACGTTTAAAGGCAGGCTAAACTTAATTTCGTAAAGCATACTGCAGTATGTTAGATATACCACTAAGACCAGTTCTGACTTCTTTTACACTAGTCCATCATACATTAGCGTTTTTACAACATTTGAAATTCGCGGTGTGGTGATGTGATACTGGCGATGTCCAAAGCCCTTTGACCGTTGTGACGTCAGATTCCAGGTCGGCCACACCTTCACCATAGGAATTACTCCAGACGCCATTCCTCCGACTCGGAATCTGACGTCACAAAGGTCAAAGGGCTTTGGACATCGCCAGTATTACATCACCACACCGCGAATTTCAAATGTTGTAAAAATGCTAATGTATGATGGACTAGTGTAAAACAAGTCAGAACTGGTCTTAGTGGTATATTCAACATACTGCAGTATGCTTTACGAAATTAAGTTTAGCCTGCCTTTAAGAAGTGCCAAAGTGTTCATTCGAGATTTTTTCAACAGGTTTTCGCCACGTCCCCTGACAACTTGGCGGCCATTGAGTACCTCTTCGACCCCAACACAAACGAGGAGGTCCTGAGGAGGTTCAGCATTAATGGATCTTCTGTAAGTACATTCCATTAGGCCACACCAATTTAATTTCTTGGTTAACGGATTTTTATTTTCAAAAAAAAAAAAATTAAAAAAAAAAAAGTCATGAAAACAGAAGGTTGGACCAGCCTTCTATTTTCATGATTTTTTTTTTCAAAATTTTTTTTTTCAAAACTAAAAATCAGTTAACCAAGAAATTAAATTGGTGTGGCCTAACGGATTATTATTTTAAAAAAAAAAATCATGAAAACAGAAGGCTGGGCCAGCCTTCTGTTTTCATGATTTTTTGTTGTTGAAAATAATAATCTGTTAACCAAGAAATTAAATTGGTGTGGCCTTATTGGTAAGTGTTGCGTACCGGTACTTTGTACCAGTACTGTACCGTGAAAATCGATTAGGTACAGGTCCAAAATACCGGATCATGAAGTACTGGTACTGTACCGATATAAATCTACACCAAGTCTATGCCTATTTTGTGACTGATAAGCTAACCTCATGCCTCATAGCCTCATGCCACACCAAACATGACCAAAGTGACACATTGGAATATGCGACAGATCATTCAGGAGGGCTGGTAGTTTTGATAGCAAGGCCAAGGGAGTTTGGCGGTAGGAACCTAGTTATATTCTTTGAATAAGTTGTAAACAGCTTATTAATGTTTCTGTAATTATTGAAGAAGTTCAGAAGAACACATGTTAATTTATAAAATTGTTCAGGTACAGGTTCAGGTACAGGTCCGGACCCTTACCTACATGTAAAACTCTGTACCGGTACCTGTACCAGTCCTGATGTTATGTTATGTTATGAAAGTAGCACTATGTGTGACCTGTCTTTGGGAAACAAGTCCTTAATTTCAAGGAACAGAAAGGTGTTGTGTTCTCCACATTTTGGGCACAACTCAGCCATGGCAAAAAGCTGGCAGAATTGCTTCCTATGAGGAGATTCTATCTGAGCTATACCTTGGCCAAACCCTGCTACTGAACAAGCTGGGCTTTGTGGCAGTTAGGTTAGCTGTGCATATTTGATCCATTAACTATTGTAGTGGACTTAGTCCAATGGTTCACCAATGGCTGTATGTTTCACATGTGGTCTTAACAGAAAAACATGCATCTTTGCCAAATTTCAAGGAGAAATAAGATTTAGAATTAAGATTTTTACAGGAAAAGGGTATAATCAATTTTACTTAGTATTTTGATGCTTGTAATGATGTGAATTTGACAGAATAAAAGCAATTTCAGTCATATTTCGACGGTACACAGTAACCTCATCATCATAATTTATGCAAGAGCAGGTACAATTCCCTGCTCATTAAACTGCTAATCTACCTACAACAAAAGCACTATTATGGGTGTGATTACTTAGGCCTAGGAAATGAACATCATGTTTACAATTACCGTCCAAAAGAAATTTGGGTCGGTAGGTAGGGATTCTCTCTTTTTTTCTCCTTTTAGATTTCGGTCGAAGTGATCCAACAAATAATGTCTAACAATGTAAAACTGAACTGCATCAGGAAACTGTTATAGTCTACATCATATTTCACTTATACCGGTATACGCCAAAAATAATTACTCAGGCAACTTGATAAAATTTTGAAACTGTGGTCTGAGTAACTATTTTTGGCGGATCTTAGTACCTGGATGTCTAACCTTCATCAACGTTTCACTTAATATATAGATACGATATTATGCAGGGTGTCAACGTCATGGTGATCTAGGTTTGGTGTGTCTGTTTATATTACTTTTTCCATCGCAACAGAGATGAGGAGAGCATGTTGGAAAACGGATCCACAATGTTTTTATTACTTACCCACATCGGGTCTTGCCCAGTAATATAGATGAGACAAGATGTGACAGATAGAAAATTCTTTGTCAATAAGTCGACCCAAAAGGCTATCATAGTTCACAGGTTTTTGCTAGGATCGGTCAGATAACCAGAAACACAAGATTTTTTCCTAGGCCTTAGACCACAGGAAGTAAACTGTGTGCATGACATCAGTGCGTGCATTGATTTTTGCCTGGTTTCAACAAAAAAAGAAGAAATTTTGAAAGTGATTCGGTAATTGTAGAAGTGACTTTGTAAGTGATACTAGTCTACCACACTAATGTCACTTTGTACACTTATTGAATACAGGAAAAAACTTCTTGGGTGTGATACTAAGTTTTGTCGCTTCAAAAATTATTCTTGTTACAATGTCTAAGATCACCATTTTGAAAATCTAGGCCTCTTGTCTTTTTACTCATCTTATTTTTTTTCACGCTCTTGCACCAAATTTGTCATCTGCAGATTATGTCATCCATAAAATTCACTTGTTGTAGCCTTTGTGATGCAACCCTGAGCTAAAGGCTCAGGATAATCCTGTTAACAGGGATGGATGGAGGCAGTCTAATGAAGAGTAGTCGTTCGGAACTTTCAGGATTGCCTCTTAACGATGCAGACAGTTAAGATGAATATTTGGGTTTCTTAGGGCATGATTAATTCAGGGCTTTTGGCAGTAATGGACCCATTGTAATTACTGGTCTCATCCTGAGAGACTAAGATGAGTCTGATGCGGATAAGTTGAAAGCCAGGTGAAACATATGATCATTAAAGAAGAAGAACTTTATTGCACGACAATTGTACATGGTACAATGTATGGCAACAGCTATCATACATGCTTAGTACAAGATAGAGGTATAGAATAAAAGTTAACATTCTAATTACTAATACAATAAGGTCTTGAGTGAGTAAAAGACAAATGAATGGGTGACAGTTTGTAGTTTTTACATTGCACATGGAAGTTCTGTGAGTTTTTGGACTAGTCCTTTCGCCACTTTTGCTTGAAGGCTTCATTTGTCGATCCCATCTCGCACTTGTACTTGAGGAATTCATTTTCGAAACCCTCCCTAGCGGATCAGAAATTCATCAGTCAGCTTCAGGTTGCTAAACAAGGTTTAACATCAACATTCTCGCTATGCACGCATACTTGATTGATGATTGTGAAAGACACGTTATTGGATTTCCTGAAGGCAGTGATTTTGTGCTATGGGACTCAGTAGGCAGTAGACTTTGAAGTAGTGTGCAGATTTTCCGCAATGTTCAATAAGTGTTGGACGCTGAAGAAGTGATTTTTTTATCTGCACAAGATCTGTTAGTAGAAAGCAAAACTTTGCTAAATGGTGACAATTTGATATAAGAGTGAACACTGGACCAGGTACAGTTCAGAGTTCAACTGTTTTAGATTCGTAGCCCATTTAAGTCTCAATCTAGCCAAAGATTTGGCAGGAACAACACAGTCGGTTGACTAAAAAAAATGGAGGGAAATGACTGTTACAGTTCGTTGCCAAGACTGGAAAAGCTCAACTGATTTGTTGCCTGTTTGAATCCTTAATTATCAGTCTAGCCAAACAAATGGCAGGAAGACTGGAATCAATTCCTCCCAACTGCCTTTTACCTCTCTGTGGTGGAAAATTTCTCCTGGGAACGTACCGACCAGCCTTTGTTTTATGGGAAAATTGATTTTCGCCCTGAAGCAGTGATAGGTATGAATTAGTTGGGTTTGTCGGAGTTGTCTCAGCTGGTGTTGTCTCATCAGAAGGAGACAGGTCCTGATACCTGAGGGCCTGCATGCCCCTTTTACGTAGAGCGTAATCGGCCGTTTTGATTTTACGTAGAGCGTTGCCGACCACTCCATAATTTAGTGTAGAGCGTAGGGCGGGCTTTCTGAATTTAGCGTAGAGCGTAGGGAGGCTTTCTGAATTTAGCGTATTATGTAGCCCGCCCTCCGAATTTAGCATAGAGCGTTGTCGGGACCCCCCATGCAGGCCCTCCTGTGTGGCGAAAGGGTGGGGTGTTTGGCCCAGAACCTAGAGGTCCTGGGTTTGAATCCCCTGACATGCCCTGTTGACATTGTGTCCTTGGGAAAGGCACATGAAAATCCTCACTTCACTTAGGTGAAAATCAAATCAAATTGGTGTGGCCTTCAGCTACAAAGAAGCATTGTGCTTTGTCTCAAGTCATTCAGGTAACACGCTTCAGATTACCATGGAGCCATAGGTTGGTCCACAAGTATCATGATCTGTTTCAAGCCCTCCCCTTGACTTCATAGGGTCAATATGACTTTTTGAGAACAAATTGGACATGTCTATTATCTGCAAAAGGTTGAACAGTGGTCATTCAACTAAGCGTGCTATTTCAGGTATTGATTTTGCATCCTCTACAATCCATTGGAATATTTTGTTCATGGATCAATAATTGGATTTAGCTATGCTGGATTGATTTGGGGTCAATGCATTTGTAGGTGAGAACAACAACATTTTGCGTCTAGTTAGTGGCGTTAAAGGCTTAATAGCAAATCTAGACCCCGAGATCGAGAGGTCATAAGGTCGATTCCTGGCATTGTGTCCTTTAGGCACTTTACACAACTTTCTTCACTCTACCCAGGAGTGAAAATGGGTACCTCACTTTGGTTCAGACTTAAAAGGCGGTGAAAGGAGAGGGTTGGGCTCCACATTCCAAGACCCTGCCCAAAACACAGTGGATAACATCCCACTGCCCCTACAGCCTCGAAAAGGCTATGTGACTAGTAGTTTGATCTGTCATCATTTATCCAGCTACTTAACTTTGACTCATGGATCAATATCTAGGTTCTGATACATCTGTAACTTGTTTAAGGCTAATTTTTCTGCATTTCTTTTGCAGATCTGAACATATAGAAACAAATGTACACTAAGTCCACACTACATATACATTGCATGTACGCATCATTTCAAATTTGTGTTTTGAAACAACACAACCTTCAAGTAAACCAATGATACAGTTACATGTGTCAATAACTTCAGAATCTGTTCTCTCAAAACTGAGTACTGTGATAGTTTGGGGAAAATATAAGTTTTTGAACACCTCACTCGTTGGTTGATACTTGAAGACATTACTATATGTTAGACGGCATTTTGATGTACTGTTTCTCTTGTTGTTTCTAGGGCCTAATCAGCACCATTGACAAGATAGATCGCGAAGAGGCAGCCCAGTATGACATTACTGTCATCTCTACTGATGGTGGGATAGAAACTGATTCTGCTACGGTGAGTGTCACTGTCATCTTCTTCCCCTTTATGACAACTTGAGTTCATTCCGGAATTGTTTTGCATGTTGTCATCTCCCAGACAGAGAGAAACAAGTTTCGGCTTGGCTTTGTTAACGATTTCATACATAGACTAGTTTCGTGCATTTTTTTTCCATCATTCTGCGCTTCAGTTTTGTGCTGGTTTTTGTTAACTTTGTTTCTTCTATGTATTTTAGTCTTGCGTTGTGTGTACGCGTTCATGTGTGTTTTGACATGCTTTGTGAAAGTTTGCATTGAATTTTGAATATTGTTCCCAGGGCTAACCCTTTGTAATAGTTTTCGGCTAATTGGGTAGCCCTGGCTGTACTTTTTTACAGCCAAATAGATCAATCAAATCAAATGAAACAACAGGCAAAAGAATGAGTTTGGCATCCCTGTCCTTGCTGCTTAACTGCAGGTGGTTATTAGAAATAGAAACCATACCTGTGCTTAGCTTGAAAGTTAATCTGTGTTGGTAGATATTTAGTCATTCTGAAACAAAAAGAACCCCTGTCCTGCTGGCATTTTTTACGCAATCTATTTCATCAATTGATTTCTTTATCAGGTCATTTTCCCTTGACTTTTTCTGCGCTGCTATGGCATAGTTACTTCCATATTCTGTGCGTTTCGCTGCGATGTGATGCGTTCAGCTGAAAAATAACCCCAACCTGTACATAAACGGGACCCACATACAGGCTCTGTAATGTGCAACCCGTATGTATATATGGGTCTCGCAGGACAAGGGTTAGACTGTTGTTTCCAACACAAAAGATTGGACATACACCACAGATTTCCTGATCCACTGCTCCCCAAGTCACATGCTCGATCTGCCATAACATAACGTCATAGAAGCAGTGGATTGCTCAGTCCTTGACAAAGACTGGAGTTGGTCAGTCAAAAATTTGGGTGAGTCTAATTTGTGTTTTGGAAATTACAGTTTCTTCGATTCAGCATACCTGTCCTTGGTGCTGACCAGCATATGGTTGTTAAAAGTAAAAATCACACCTGTCCTTGGGTGCTAAACAGCATTTCTATGTCACTGCTAACCCTCTCTATGGTGCTGAAAAGTAGAACTAAAAGTCTAAAAGACTTCCACAAAGGCAAATTGTTTCATAGTATACAATATGTAGCTTTCTTACAGCTTCAATACAGTTTTCGAAAGTCAAAGATTCACAATGTATTTCTTTATAATTCTTTCTAATTTACTTCACTTTCACCAAAAAGCAAGGCTCAAAGAGCCACTCAAATGTTTTGGGTTACTGTACTGGACTGTGATGACAGATTTTTGTTCACCTTTGACTTGAAAAGTTTTAGGTTGTACACATCATGATGAAGCCTGTTCCATAGCAATGTGCTTTAACTTTATACTGTACTTTCAAATTCTTTCTGCCCAGCTTAGCTGCCCCAAAGTATTTTGGACAGATGTAATAGAACTACCATGCTGACATGGAAGAGAACATTCCCTCTAATGATTCTGTCCCTGACCCAGTGTCTGTTCCACTCTGACCTAGATTTCCTAATCCCATCCCCTTGTGATACTGCAGTATCAGTTGGCTATCTCCCTGCCCTAATTGATTTATTGCATTGCTTGTTTCCATTGCTTTCTGCACTTTAAGGCCAGAACAATTCTATTTCCCAGTTCACGGATTGAAAAGTGATGATATTGGATTTGGATTTGAAAATCAACATGAAAATTGAGTCAGAGGGCATGTTTGGCCGTGGTTTTGACAGTTTTTTGAATGAATATTGTCAGATACATGTTGCAATCCTATTTTTTCATGTTGTCCTACAGCTCGATGCTTTTTTTTCATATTTCAAACGGATGATTGGTATGGACCCGGATTGATTCATGGCATTGTTTGCTTCTATTTGCTTGTATGTCTGTGAATCAAGAGAATTAATTGGTGTGGTCAGGTTCAATTTTTTTTCTGTCCCACTCCTTGTTTGGGAGCCCAGGTTGCTGATTGGTCAGCTTCAATTTTTTTCTGTCCCACTCCTTGTTAGGGAGCCCAGGTTGCTGATTGGTCAGCTTCAAATTTTTTCTGTCCCACTCCTTGTTTGGGTGCCGTGCAGGCCTGTCTAAAGCTTTAAGTTTTTTTCTGTCCCACTCCTTGTTTGGGAGCCCAGGTTGCTGATTTTCATTGTTAGATCTGTCATTTTAAGCTTAGGCCACACCACATACAGATACAGATACAGAATTTAATTTATTGCTTCTCGGATTTTTTCAGAAAAAAATGAAAATAGATTTTTTTGCAAATAGTCTAGGGTGAAGATAAGGGTTTACATAACATAAAAAATAAGAGGATTATTCAAGTTTTAGCTTTGTATGGATCATTTTATGCAATGTACCCCTTTCTTTGATCTACAACTATAATTTTTTTTTTAATGGGAAAAACAGGACAGGTTATTCCGAGAAGCAACAGAATAGATTGGTGTGGCCTTATTGAAAAATACAATTTCATATCATGAAGTTCAGATTTTTTATACAAACAGTGTAATGGGGTGAAATATTTTTCTGTCCCAACAAGTACTAGTATAGATGGTCCTGGAGACAGCCCTGAGTGCGCCCCAGATTGATTTATGGCATTCCTTGCTCCCATTGCTCTTTGCACTTTAGGGTCCCTTGCACCATTTCAAATGATTGCACTTTGAAGAAGGGTCTGTAATGATGTGGTCCACTTCAGATGGTATTCCATGTATCATATGACTCTGTGATCACTTTCCCTTGTATGAAAGTAGTTTTGGTCTTAAAGAGCACTTGTGGGGTTGCAAATCTACTCAACTGCATGCACAAATTCATAGTCACTGCAATTTGACTTCTGAATCATCATACTTGCATCTAGAGACATTTGGTCCACGGCAGGCTACCGATCTTCTGAAGGTCTCTGAAGACTATGACACCTTTACCATTACCTTAATTTTTTAACACAGTTGTACAATTTAAATGCAAATCTAGAAAATGTCACCACAATGTTGCATGTACTATAGGCTAGCTGGTGAATGTTACAAAGTTGAAAATTTATTGCTGATACTAAAATTATAGCTTTTTCACTTAACAACTTGTACCTCCATCAGTTTTGATAAAAGGCCAATCATGAAATGGATGACCATTGCAAGTACACCACATGTGTTAATATCTAAAAGCATACATTATACACGGCTCCAACACCATATTTCATCCATTCACCCCATATATTGTGCCTTCCCGTCAATATGTATATAAAGCATGGTGCAATTGCATGACTTATGTCACACTGGGGATTCCCACCCTTCAGAAAAGCTGAACAGAGAGACTGTCTGTTATTGAGCTATTTGATCTGTCATATGGTGAGATTACAGAGATAGCTTATACACAACCTGGGCACCCTCCTAAAAGCAGGACCCCTATCGCTTGATTCGTTAGCTTGCTCAGGCATTAGCCTCAAGTGTCAAACCTCTGCACGTAAAAGAACCCAACACACTTATCGAGAAGAGTAGGGGTGACCCGGTGTGCTTGGCCAAAAACACGAGCCGTAGCGAAGCCGCATTGCACTACCACTAGCTACTTGAACAAGCATCATGCTTCACCTCAAATGAGGATGCCTTGAAACAAAAACCATCAAAATAGGTGCGTACATAATGCAGTGGTTTCCTCTGTAGGAAATCTATATATGCAAATTTCTTTTTTCAGGTACTTTACACGACTTTCCTCAGTCCACTCATGTGTAAAAACGTGTATACCTGATTTTGGACAAGTAAGTAAAAGGCGGTGAAAAGAGAGGGTTAGGCTTCGTCTTCCAATACCCTGCCCTAGACTCAGTGGATAAGAACCCACTGCCCCCTCCTCACTTGAAAGTTCATTCTGAATCAAAGTTGAACTACAATTGGTAACACAAAGATATGATCCATTGCTCACCGAGTCACGTGTCCTATCTGCACGTGATGTCACAGAAGCAGTGGATTGTTCATTCCCTGACAAAGACGTTGCCCTTGGGAAATGCACTTAAAACAAATTTCCCCACTTCACTCAAGTGTAAATGAGTACCTAGCTTTGGTTAGGGACGTCCCTTGGATAGGACGTTAAATGGAGGTCCTGTGTTTGGGGAGAGCCACACCCTGCGCACATTAAAGAACCCACCACACCTTTCAAAAAAGAGTAGGGGTATGCCCTGGTGTGCGATGGTCCAAACTTTACAGTCTGGTCTGGGTTGACATCTTGAATAGGTGATAGTCACCTGTTATGTCAATCCTTGCACAAAAAGTGGTAAATATAAATAAATAAATAAAAGACTGGAGTTGATCATGGGAGTCCATTAACCTTTACCATTACCATTTCTTTTGCAGGTATCTATAGTGATTTTGGATGAGAACGACAACTTTCCTAAGTTCGACCTCTTCACACAGACAGATGTGAGTGTGACAGAGGGTCCGCTGACGCCGAACGGTTCAGCCATTGCCAGAGTCATTGCCAGGGACCCTGATGATGAGAACAATGGAAGGGTAGGGAGCCATACATTTTTTGTTGTCTATAAGGCCACACCAATTTAATTTCTTGGTTAACAAATTTTTATATTCAAAAAAAAGATTTTAGAAAAAAAAATTTTTTTCTAAATTTTTTTTAAAAATAAAAATCCGTTAACCAAGAAATTAAATTGGTGTGGCCTAACATGCTGTTGTGAACAATAGCCACTATTGGGAATGCTGAGATAGAAACGCAATATAGTGACCAATCGGTGGTTCACAGCTGCCAAGTGTTCTTGCCTTTTTAACAGATATTCTGTATGTATCTGTATCTATATAGACGGTATATCCGCTCTTTGGAGTAACACACCAATCTCTGTATCTATATTTATATACCAGTTGCAAGTATAACCGCCCTTCGGCATAACACACTAGGTTCTGTATCTGTATAGCCAGTATATCCACCATTTGTAGTATGGCTAGATGGGAGTTGGCCAACAAGCAAATCATTAGTCATGACTTGCAAAAAAAAGAATCTAATAATAAAAAGCTCTTTGACCAGGTTCAAGCTATCTTGAAATTTCCATTTTCCTACAACACAACCCAAGATTCCTCCTCATTCTTTCTCCAAAAGTAAAACTGTTATGATTCTATATTTCTAGAAATGATTAGAAACTTGTCTTGCATCTTTACGTAGTCTTCTACTGCACAGATTTTTATCATCCATTCTTCTCTATTTCACATTACCTTCTGTCTCAGAACCAAATAAGAAAGTTAAAATGTAGAGTCAGCATTTAAAGACTAGAGACTACACACAGGCTATGCTGTTCTACATTATTTGTGTGTCCTTTTCATGTTACTTGCAATTAGCCCACTGGCATGAATTTGCAATAAATTATTACTATTAATTATCAGAATTTGCTGAACCCTGCAACATAGTAGACTTTCTCTGAACTCTCTGCCATACTGCTGCCCTGATCCGACCAGAGTGGTGCCGCTACACTCTGCTATCCAGCTAAATACTCCTCCCCTCATCAGGGGGCATGCCTCCCCTGAGATGACCATTCTTTGAGTCATCTCCTGACCATTTTTTCTCCACTTTCCCTGGGGTTACTTGGAAAACTCCCTCCTAACTGCCCATCTCTTCCTATTATATTACTCATCACAGCAGGCCATCCTTGTTTGATAGGGGTCAGATCATTAACGTCGCTTAGCAACCGTACCAGTCGCTAAGCTGTTATTATTGTCTTCATTTAGGTGGAGTACACAATAGAGACAGGGAACGACCTGGGGTACTTCAGAATAGAGAAGACAGAGACAGGAGATGGGATCATCAGGAACCTACATACGCTGGACAGGGAGGAGCAGGAGGAGTATAGGCTCAGGGTAGGGTGATATCACCATCCATTTGATTACGTGTAACGTAACATGACCTATTTACGTCCAGGAGCAGTTTACGTCTAGTTTGGGTCATGTCCATATGTCGAGGTGTATTATGCTAAGGCCTGTTCTCATGAGCAACAAAGAACGTCATAAGTATGATCCTTAGCCATCTCTCACTTTTATACAAAACAATGAAAAAGGTCTGTAGACTACTTTCGACAGTTACTGTGCATTTTTTTCTGGTCTACGTTCTTCCAGCATAGCGCTAGAAGGGAAAAGACAGAAGTGGACGATAATGGGTTACCCTAGCACAATTCTACATCATATACCCCAGTATAAATACATGCTCGCACGGCGTTAAACAGGCGGAGAAAAACCTAAAGACCATGCATTTTTCTTGTTAGAATAGCTGATATTTCTGCCCATTGATTTAACAATTGGCTCTGTCCGCGTCGTTTTAAGATAAATAACGTTTTTAATAAATCAGACGTTAATTGGTCATGTTACATTACTACCAATGGCACATCAACTTTACTTGTTCGTTCCTGGATCAACATGACAACAGAGTCTGATTCCTAACTTTAGGCCTTCATGCATTGGGAGCAAACATACTAGTTTCTGTATCTGTATCTATATATCTGGTGTAGCCCCCCTTCGGCATACCATACCAGCTTCACAGCCTTAACTGTACCTTTACCAGTTTTGTTTACAGTCCCTTGGTAAAGAAGGTTATGTTTTCCGTGCTGGCTGTTTGTGCACACAGGGGGGAACAGGCTTCTGGTGGGCTGATATCAACATTGCTTGAGAAGTTTTTGAAGAATCAATTATGGCACTCTTACATTATGCAAATCAGGCCCATATTTGCATGATTGGTAATATATATATTTCCTTTCGCTAAGAAGGTTTTGTTTTTGGTGCCGTTTGCTTGTGTAAAAGCTGCAGATGGATCCTTATGTTATTTTAGGTAAGTTGGGGTCAGGAAAACAAAGGTCAAGTTCGATAATGGGTCTCCTAGCAGCTTTCAATGGTACTACAGTCAAACTTTTGACTTCAATGTCTCGTGTTCTGGATAGGCTATGGTCATGATTTTTGAGTGGTAGATAGAGAGCAAGTGGTGTAGGCTTGTCCCCCTAGCAGCTTTTTTTTAACTGCAAGGGCCAATCCCCCTAGCAACTTTTTTTGAACTGCAGGGGCCAATTTTGTTTGAAACTTTGTGTTGCAGGTTGTTGCGTGTGACCAGGGCATCCCACAGTTGTGCAACAATGTGACAGTTGCGGTCACCTTGGAGGACGTCAATGACAACGTTCCCGCCTTCATCTTCAACTCCTCCTATAGCTACAATGTCTCAGTACAGGAGGTTAGGGGGTAGCAAGTCTTGTTATTTTAACTACAATCAAACCTGGCCACCCACCCACCTCCAGCTAACAACCTCCAGTAACAAACCACATTAAAACAGTCCTATCCGATTTTACACAGTTGAGACCCTCTGCTAAACAATTGACTGTTTTACCCAAGATCCCAGATCAGAGTTGCTAAGGCCAGGTTTGACTGTAGCATGTTTCTAAAGTGTAATTGCGATTGCCGCAACCCAGGGCCTTGTAGTCCTACACATTTATGTAATGTTAAAGAATAGAAGTCAGTATATTCCAGAAGATGATGATGTCGTATTTTGCAATTTCTGTCATATTTCACTACTTAGCAAGACTCAGATGAAATGAGAGCTAGGACTATGGATGTCTCACATTAGATGTTTTATGCCTAACATATACTAACATAATTCCACCAGGATACATAATTTCACCACCCTTAAAAGATATGTCCAAACAGATGTCCAGCCCAACTTTTACCAGTATAATGCACTCCTGTATAAGTATCTAAACTGTGCGTACCTGAGGGGTGCTTCACTAGAGATCTCTCTAACCCACTGTTTTTCAAAGTGGCGGATTTATGTGACCTGGCGGATTAATGTAAATAGAGGTTACAGTTTTTGTAAAAAAATTTAAAAAAATTTTGCTCTATCATCAGTTTATGAATTGTTTTTGCTAGCTTAGGCCACACCAATTTAATTTCTTGGTTAACAGATTTTTATTTTCAAAAAAAAAAAAAATTTAGAAAAAAAATTCTGTTTTCATGTTTGTTTGTTTTTCATTTTTTTTTTAAAATAAAAATCCATTAACCAAGAAATTAAATTGGCGTGGCCTTAATTCTGATCTCTCCTTGCAGAATGTGGGAGGTGGTACTACTGTGACCCAGGTTCAGGCCATGGACATTGATGCTGGAGACAACGCCTTCCTGTCATACTATATCATCAGTGGGAACGAGGACTCCATGTTCAGGTATGTGTGCATAAACAATGAAAGACATAAAAGACATAAGCCTCAAGCGTCAAACCTCTGCATGTACAAAAACCCAACACACTTATCAAGAAGAGTAGGGATGACCCGGTGTGCTTGACCAAAAACGCGAGCCATAGCGAAGCCACATTGCACTAACCCTACCGACTTGAAAAAGTATCATGCTTCACCTTAATTGAGGATGACTGCTTTATCTTACCTTAGCTCATCATTTATCTATTAATCTTTAGGGTGATCCCTTCAGTTAGCTCAGTGATTTCCAAGGGAGCCCTTAGATATTCATTGGACATCATCATGTACATCTCCTTGGTGCTGAAAGCCTGGATGTGGTTGTGTATCCATCCCTACATGTGTTTTTGTCAGGATGGACAGGTTGTCAGGAGACATCACTACTCGTCCCAACTCGCCTGATCGTGAGACTAAGGATTTCTACAACATGACAGTCCTGGTGGAGGATGAGGGGTCCCCACAACTACAGGTACAGGGAGCTTTCAAAAGTTGGACCAAGAAGTTGTGAGTTTGAATCCCAAATGTGTTGCTTACTCGACATGCATGCTCCTGGAAAGGGACGCAGTCCTTAGAACAGGATGTTAAGCCGTGGTCCACAGTTCATTGTGCTTGTCAAAAAGAGCTTGGGAAATTTGCCTGGTACAATGAACTAGACATACAAATACTAGACATAGCGTCTGTCTTCTCTGTCATGAGCAGTGGAAGACTAGGTCAGCTGCTTATTTTAGCTAAACTTGTTTGATGTCACTTTCATTTTATATAGTAGTAGTATCCAGTATTAGATTATACTGCTGCAGGCCAGTCTCCACACAGCGCCTCCAAGCGACTCTGTCCAGTGGGTCCACGTTGGTGAGGCCGCACTCTGTAATGTCCTTCTTAACACACTCAATCCAGGATTTCTTTGGTCTACCACGACCTCTGTAGCCGGGTAACTGCAGTTTTGTGATAGTGTTCATGCAGCCACTAGCTCTTTCCACGTGGCCGTACCACCGCAGACGACGTGACCGCAGCACTGAGGAGATGTCTGCAACACCTAGTTTAGAATGTAGACTCGCAGATATTTTCACTTTTTCTCTTTCCCGCTTCAGGCATACACTGCTGTGTTCATCTACATCCTGGATGAGAATGACAATGCCCCTGTGTTTGAGTTCCCCACCTACTCCTACACCCTACGGGAGGGGAAGGGGAGTGCCGGCATCTACATTGTGGACATCAATGCTACAGACATCGACCAGGGACAGAACGGCAGGGTCGTATTCAACATCGCTGATGGGAATGATGGCAATGAGTTTGAAATTGAACCTGACACTGTAAGGATTTTTGAAATTGTGACTTGGTTCTATGTGTATATAGAATACAACACAGGGTATTCCATATCACCCGAGGTACCAGCTCGACCGCAGGTAGGATCTGGGAGGGCTGGGACCGAGGGTGATGCGTAATACACCGTGTTGTATTTTATTTATGTCATACCCACCCGAGAAAACACACATTTCAATGCAGAATGCACCAGAAGTTAGGGGAGTTTTGTGTCCTCGAACAAGAAACTGCAACAACATTGATTCCAACCTCCGAATCCGATATTCAAATTTTCGAAGGCGGCGCAACTGGCGCGCTCGAAATGCATTCTAAATATTCTATGGAAACCTGTGTGATACAACTTAGAACCCCGTGTGATACGGAAAATTATCACACGGTCCAGAACACTCGTATCGAACGTTTTCGCCGCCCAGGTATGACATGATATACAGTATACAATGTATTGTAAGTAAGCAATCTTTTAACTTCTATATGTAGCTCAATACTACAGACATTGACTAGGGACCAAATGGCAGGGTCGTGTTCAACATTGCTGATGGGAATGATGGCAATGAATTTGAAGTTGAACCTGACACTAAGAATATTTGGAACCTTACTTATTACGGCATACATTTTCTCATTTTGCAACTGCTTTGTACGATTTACAGTATGGCTGAAATTTTTTTGGGAAACGGACAAAAATGTATGCGTGTGGGAGTGGGTGTCATCCATATGAAATACCAAAAGGGAGTAACATAAACTGCCGGCCCCGGGGTTCGATCCCCCTAACTCCGGATCATAACATCACCCACCCTAACCACTAGGCTAAAAGGTCGCGACCCCATAGGCTAAGCAGTTGGTGTGGTGCTATCACTGCTGCATGATAGTCCCTGTTACACATATAATCAAATCAACATGGCCCAACGGTGCCTTACTACCTTTTTTGTGCAGGGAAAGATCAGGACTCTGAATGAGCTTGACTATGAGAACAGTGCTGGAGAGTACCGACTTACTGTGACTGCCACCGACCAGGCGCTAGATGTGAACAAAAGGCAGACCTCCACAACAACTGTGAGTACAGTACAATTAGAACAAAAACACACAAATGTATGTAAAGTGGATGTAATATGAAGCTAAAGTCTCCGACGGGGATGTCTCTGTAGATCACCTGGTAGCAGCACCACAGTTGAGCTGCTGGTTCGAATTCTTTTTGGACGTACATGTAGTGGAAGATGAAAAACCCCACTTTTTCTATAATCTGTGAGTTTCGGTGATTCTAAGGGCAAAGGTTTAAGGTGACTTTAAAGGGGCATGTTGTAGAATCTGGTGGGCAAAAACTACAAATATTCCGAATTTGACAAATCTACATTCAGATTCACATTTGTAACTTACTTGTAACTTATTTCCAACATATTTCCGTCATTTTGTCATATCTGGCTCATCTGCATACTATTTATCGGCCCCCATTTTATAATATGCAAATAAGCCAGCGTAGAACACTTAGAAATAACCGAATCGGCCGTTGCGATCAGAGTTCTAGCGTCACAGGAAAAATCACCACAAGTGAACAAACTTCAGAACAATGCACGTTCAATCACGTGTTTGGTGGTTCGAATGTTGGTTGAAATGGTGGACAAGTCAAGCTGGGATGGGGATTGCATATATAATTCTTTTTCAAGACTTTCGCACAACACTAGAAAGTTGCATCCATACGTGACAATTACTGCTGTGCGGTGTAATAAGGTAGATTCAACTAATAATGTAACGATGAATTTTGTTTTCTGTTCCGGTCACAATATGCCCCTTTAAGGGAATTTATTTTCTGTTAATCCTTGAATGTGGGAAAGCTGGTGTAGATCATGTTGACTCATGGTAAACAATGCGGGTCTTTCATCGTGTTTAAATGGACAATGGCAATAAAAGTTGTTTGGTCTTCCACCGCTTTAACAATACTTCTACCTCACCAGGTAACCATCTCTGTGAACGACATCAATGACGTGGTTCCACACTTCCTGAGCGAGTATGTGGGCCCGATCAGGATGGCTGAAGGTCTGCTGGGGTCCTTTGTGGGCAGCTTTCCTGCTCTGGACGAGGATTCCGGGGATTTCGGCAAGATTGACTACACAATTGACGATGGAGATGAGAATGGTGAGTTCAAAAACACTTTTTTTTAATGGCTTGGATTTTTTGTCATTATATTGTATCATTGTTCTGTACATATGTTATGATATATATGTTTATTTCTGCATTGTAAATGATACTTTTCTTCTTACTTGTATCAAGCCTTGCTTGTAAGTAGTATCTTGTTTGTTACGGGGGAGACGACTAGTAGAGGTGAGAGGTCACCTGTTTTTTCTCCCCCTCCTTTTTTGTAAATGGAGGAGTTTTATACATAAATAAATGAATGTGTTTGTACTTTCCCGACAGATGAGTTTTACATCTCCCTGTTGGATGGTGATCTGAAGGTGAAACAGGGGCTGGAGCTGGACCGGGAGAGGACGGCTTTCTACAACATCACCATTCGGGCACAGGACAGGGGACGCCCGCCTCTCAAGGGATTTGTAAGCTTTCTGCTTCTTTTTTCAATAAGGCCACACCACCTCAATTTCTTGGTTAACGGATTTTTATATTGAAAAAAATCATGAAAACAGAAAGCTGGGCCAGCCTTCTGTTTTGCATGATTTTTTTTTCTAAAATTTTTTTTTTGAAAATAAAAATCCGTTAACCAAGAAATTAAATTGGTGTGGCCTAACTGTCATCTTCGTGCTTTCGTTTAAAACTGCTGAAAAGAAAAGTGATTGTTGTTTCTTTGTCATAAACAATTTTCACTCCCTGTTAATAACTGCATCAGGTTTTTTTAGAGCCTTAACCTTTTTTTCTTATTTTTTTACTTTATAAAAAAAATCCTCTTCCTTGACGTGGTAGAATTTAACAGTTGTGGAATAGCCTAATCAAAATAATTTGTCTGAATCTGTATGATGTTGGTCCTTTTTATTTTTCTACAGATGACTGTCAGTATAGAGGTTCTGGACATCAATGACAATGACCCGATGTTCCAAGACCTGCCTTACTACTGCAGAGTAAGCGAGAATTCACCGGTGGACACTCTAGTGTTTAAGGTGTCCGCAAACGACACAGACGAGGAAAACAATGCCTTCATCACCTACAGCATTACCGGTGGGAATATCGGGCAGGTCTTCAGGATAAATGGAACGGTGAGTGTGGTTTGCACAATCTAACATTTTGTAAAGTTTTGAACTTTAACTGGCTTTCCCAAGGCCACAACACTGGGGCCTGCAGCAGATTCAAACCAAGGACCTTTAGATTCTAAAATGTTAGATTCGTATGTAAGCTCATCTGTGTTGGTAGAGTACATATTGTAAAGTTTTGAGCTTTGATCCAACACAAAAGAAAGAATCACCATGAATTTTCGGTCGGAACTCCAACCTTCCTCAAATGTTTGATTCACTGCGCTGACCACTGGGAAGCCAGAAGCGTGATGACGTCAGCAGTGAATCAAAAGAGGTGGGAAGACGAAACCTTCCACCATCACGGTTCAGGGAGGGTTGGTGGGCCCTGATTTAGATTGCCTCTTTTGATTCATTCAGCACGTGCAGCGCAGTGAATTAAACATCTGAGGAAAGTTGGAGTTCCGTACTCTCCAAGCAGAGGAGGGGTTTGGCTGGTTTTTGACGTGTTTCAAGGCTTTTTTGTCAGACTTTCTACTTTGTCATGTTTTTTGTTGTATAGCCGCAGAGGTGTGGGTTGGCTATACAAAAAAAAAACATGAGAAAGTAGAAAGCCCGACAAAAACGCCTAGAAACACGTCAAAAACCAGCCGAAACCCCTCCTCTGCTTGGAGAGTAGGAGTTCCAACCGAAAATTCATGGTGAGTTCTTTCTTTGTGTTGGATCAAAGCTCAAAACTTTACGATATGTACTCTACCAACACAGATGAGCTTACATTCGAATCTAACTTGTTGTTGACTTAGAATCTAAAGGCTTTTGGTTTGAATCTCCAGCAGGCCCAATGCTGTGGCCTTGGGAAAGCCAGTTAACACCCGTTTCCTCTCTTGGTGAAAATGAGTACCTACATGTTGCTTCAGTTAAGGACTTCCTTGATGGGACATAAAGCTGAAGGTCTCCACATCTTGAGTACGCTAAAATTCCCACAGTACTTATCGAAAAGAGTATTTCTTTATTTGGGTTCATCACAATGAGTAGGGGTCCTTCCCAGTGTGAGTGGATCAAACTTTACAGTACGGTCTTATGCAGCTAATACATATGGTACAAAACTGGTCCGTTTGTTGGTATTGCAATTTTAGTTAATTTGAATCAAAGAATGTTCTTAACTTTTACATTGTTATGTTTCAGAACGGAGAGATCTATGTGAACGGCCTGTTGGACAGAGAGGTCATTCCTCAGTACACCCTGACTGTCACAGCCAGCGACAACCCTCAAAACCCCACACATGTTAGAAGGGTAGGGCACTTTCATTCTGATTATCATACTTTTGCCCACACACTCTTGATATCTTGCTTTATTCATAGTCGTGTCTGGGTGGTGTAGATCCATCCATCCATCCATCCATCCATCCATCCATCCATCCATCACATGTATTCCGCATCACCCTCCACGGTGCGGTCGGGCTGGTACCTCGGGTGATACGAAATACCCCGTGTTGTATTCTGTATTTATTCATAGTCGTGTCTGGGTGGTGTAGAGGTCTGCTCACTCTGGTTCAAATTCCATGAGACCGGAGACCCGGGTATGCGTCTTGGTCTCAACAGAGCTGGAAGAGAGTCGCATCGTTCTTTCAGAGGGGACATAAAGCCGGTGGCCCTGTGTAAGAGTCATTAGTCTCAAGCATTAACCTCTGTATGCAAAAGATCCCAAACACAGTTATCGAGAAGAGCAGGGGTACTTGAAAAAACACTAGATACTTGAAAAAGCATCATGCTTAAGCTCAACTGTTTTATCCTTTCTTTACCTATGGGCTTCTGCCTTTTTTAACCTTAAGCCACACCAATTTAATTTCTTGGTTAACCGATTTTTATTTTTGATTTTAGCAACAAAAAAATCATGAAAACAGAAGGCTGGGGTGAAAATTTGCACCTGACACTGTTCACTCCCTGATACTGTGTGCACCAAAGTAAAAACATTCCTCTGAGATTCTGTTTTCATGTTGATTTTCCAATCTAGCATTTTTTTAATAAATTTTTTCATACCGTTAACCAAGAAAATAAATTGGTGTGGCCTTAAATATTAATTATTAATGTTGCCTTTCCTTCCTCCAGGACACCACGCAGGTTTACATCACAGTCATCGACGAGAATGACCAGAGACCGCGGTTCACCCAGCCGCTCTACAGGGGCAGGATCTCCGAGAACTCCCAGGCAGGAACAGCTGTGGACATGGTAACTACAACATTCACTTCTTTTTTTTTAACGATGTCGCTCAATGCAAGGCCGTAAGAGGCCACTTCTCGGCATTGAACTAATGTGGCATAGGTGAGAGGCAGCGGTGTGTGTTTGTTTTGAAGGTTTGTAGGTTGTGTTCGGGGGGAATTCCAGAGTTTTGCAGTTCGTGGAAAAAAGCCGTTACCGTAGAATGACTTAGAGGCTGGTAGTTGTACAGTATAGTGGTGTAAATCAGAGGAGAACCTGGTAGTATGCTGAAAAATTCTCTGTGGTGGGACAAGTAGTGAAAGTTCATCAGAACACTGGCCGTGGAAGTATCTATAAAATAGAGACAGGGAGGTAATGTTTCGTCTGTGAGAAAGGGAGTCTACAAATTTAAACAAACCTGTCCTTGGTGCTGAACACCATCTACACACAGGCAAACACACCTGTCCTTGGTGCTGAACACCAGCTTCACACAGTAAACACATTTCAATGGTGCTGAACACAATTTCAGATCTGAAGAACATGATGTATGAAGTAACTTAAGGAAAACCTAGAGAAATAAAGAAAAAAATGAATCCCTGTACTTCTGTTGGCAGAGTGAAGACATCCTTGCGGTTGATGCTGATGCCACCACCAATGCAGAAGTGCACTACTCCATCTTTGGCAAGGACGCACGATTCTTCAGGATAGACAGTGTCAAAGGTAACCTTTATAGGGCTCAAATTTGTTCCAAAGAATGTGACATGTAGCCGTACCACTTCAGTTTTCTTTTCTTTACTGTGGTTAGGAGGTCTTTGTACCGTAAAACTGTATCCCTCTGTACTTCTAACTGTTACAGGAGAACTGTTTATGAAAGATGCCGTTATGGTTAGTTTTTATGGCCCAGAACCCAGAGGTCCTGGGTTCAATTCTCTTTGGGAAAGGCACTTTAAACACGGCTTTCCTCACTGACTTTGCTTAGGGAGGAATAAGGCGGTGGAAGGAGAGGGTGGGCTCTTCCTTTCAATACCGTGCCCAAGATACAACGGATAACATACCGCTTCCCCTACGGCCTCAAAAAGGCTGTGGGACTACCTTTAACCTTTTTTTTCTGTTTACACAGGAGAGCTGTTTGTGAGAGACGGCAGTTTACTGGACAGGGAAACAGTCGGCAACGACCTCAGCTTCACTGTCATGGCGGCCGATCCGGGCGGGCTGAACGAGTCTGCCGGCATCTACTTGGAGATCCTGGATCAGAACGACAATTCTCCCATCTTCACATCAACACTCTTTAGGGCAAATGTGTCTGAAGGTGCTTTCCCAGGTAAGGGGAATATATTTGACCAAAAGCAGACATCACTGAGTCAAACATTGTTTTTGTCAAGTGCTTACAAGTGGTAAACTTAACAAACAACAAAGAAGGAACAATAGGATATAGGCATTGAATTCTTCTTTCGTTTCAATTTCATCCTAGCTTTGGCTGCAACATACTTTTCTTAGCTTATCATAATAATGATCAAAATAGATTTGTTCATCCATCCATTCATTCATTAATTCTTTTATTCATCCTTTTATTCATCCATCCATCCATCCATCGATCCATCAATCCATCCATCCATCCAACCATCCTTCCATCCATCCATCCATCCATCCATCCATCCATCCATCCATCTACCCACCCATCCATCCATGCATCCATCCATCCATCCATCCATCCATCCATCCATCCATCCATCCATCCATCCACCCGCCCATCCATCCATTCAAAAGTAATCAGTTATAATACAAACAGACCCCTTCTCTCCAACAGGAACCTCGGTGACAAGAATCCAGGCCAGTGACCAGGACGATGGCCTGAACAAACTCATCACCTACCGGATAGAGAGCGGAGGGCAGGACAAGTTCACCATCAACCCCGAGACAGGCGTCATCCGCATCGCTCACCGACAAGCACTGGACAGGTAATTTCAATCTTCACTAACTTTCTTCACTTGGATCAACATGGCATACTCCTGTATTTATTTATGTTATCTATTTATTCTATTTTATTAGAATGGCAACAGTGCAATACATGTGGGACACCGGTAGCTATTGCTGGTGTCGTGACCCACACACGTTTTTCACTTGGGTGGAGTGAGGAAAGTCTTGTTAAGTGCCTTTTTCCCAAGGGCACAAGATCGGTGGCGTCAGGGGATTCGAACCCTGGACCGCTGGGTCCTGGGTCAAAAATCCTGCCATTACGCCACACGACCCCACAGAGGAATTGCGCTGAATGTAGGACAAAAGAATGGACATTAATACAACTGTTACAACACTATGACACAGTCTGCGTTTGTCTGTTGTACAGACGGATAGAGTAGTGGAGAAAGGAGTTGTACAGTCTGTTGGTCTGAGCTAAGGGGACACTGATTCCACAAGCGCCACACAACGTCAAGTTGTGTTATGTTGTAATGACCTTTGAGGTCAATGATGACATCACTGTTACTGTATATCACTTTCACTTCAACCTCACTTTCTCAGGGAGGCACGTGATCAGTACGTCCTGGTCGTCAAGGCAACGGATCAAGGCATTCCCACGCGGTCCGGAACCAGCACGGTCCTGATCGATGTGGAGGACATCAATGACAGCGCTCCGTACTTCCTACAGGTCATCTCACAAACTGAAAATTCCTTGCACTCGCTCATTCTCATTTAGATGCACACATTCTATAACTTCCGTTACCGTTTGAAGTAAGATGTTCCTGGCATTAATATATGCCACATAGAAGGTGCCAAACTGTTGTTTTTATGACAACTTAAAGCTTTTAAAAACGACCTTAGCACCTTAGATGTGACATATATTAATGCCAGGAACGTCTTACGTTAAACGGTAACGGAAGTTACAGAATGTGTACATTTAAATGAGAACGAGCGACTGTGTTTTCTCAAATCAAGTATCAATTAAAGTATTTGCCATGATTTTTGGAAATGGTCAGACGTTTCAAGTAACATCCACTACCTTTCATCAGTGACTCTGAGCAAGATTTGTCCAAAAGCAGGTTTTTAACTAAGAACTATGAATCAATACGCAAATAAGAATTATCATCAACAAATTTTAGATTATAGTCCAATAGGAAAAAAAAATCATATCCAGCTGCTTGAATCAATGTTTTTTGGTATATCTTATTACCTGGGTGTCTATCCTTCATCAATGTAAACCATTGGTATACTACTGTATATAATTTTCCGTAAAATCTGAAGATTTTCTGGAAAAATCTGAAGATTTTCTGGAAAAATCTGAAGATTTTTTTAATTTTGAACCACACTTGACGATATGATCCATTAAGTGGCATGAAAGTATAAGCTGTGTGGGACTACAAATATTTGTCCAAAGCGCACTATTTAGTCCAAAATTAATCTGGAGGGTGTTTCAACAGTACATCCACACAGCGACTGTGTCGGAGAGTATGGGGATCGGGAGCTGGATCATCAACATCACGGCCGTGGATCGGGATCTGGACAGCCTGCTGGATTACTCCATCACAGCAGTGGTGGCCACAGACCTGCAGGGAAACCACATCGTCAACGGGATGGGCTATCTGGACTGGTTTGGAGTGGACCAGTTTGGAGGAGGGCTGTTTGTGAACTCCACCTTAAACAGGTTTGTTTTAGCTTGGGTGCCATCCTATTAAGTTCTAATAAGAGCGTTAAGGTTAGGCAAAAGGGTCAGAATCACTCATGTAGAACCGATTGGCGGAGTTCCCCGAAGTCTTATTTATTCAAGAGGCGAGTCCTTATCTGGCCAAGCTGGGCGGTGATAAGCTGCACCACCTGTGGTGCAGAAGGTGGGTCGGGTCGGATCGTATGTCTTGCTTGATTTTTCTCTAGTTGAAAGGCAATTCGAAAGCATAGTGCCACTCCATATACCACATTACAATAAAATCGGAGAGTTTGTGGCACAAACTCGTGGGGCTGTTTGTGAACTCCACCTTAAACAGGTAAACTTTGGGTTTCCAGCATTACAGAATATCACCAGAAGTGTACAAACTTCAGAACGTCACACATTCGATCACGTGTTCGGTGGTTCGTCGGAATGTTGGACAAATTGGCGGACAAGTCAAGCGGCGGTGGGGATTGTGTATACATCTTTTTTTAAAGACGCTCGCACGACGCTACAAAGTCACATCCATGTGATGAATATTGCTGTGCAGTGTAATAAGGTATATTCTACTAATGATGTAGAAAGATAACCAAAAAACAGTGAATTTTGTTTTATGTTCATGCTACAATACGTCCCTTTAAGGGTTAACCCAGTAGGTATATACATGTATGTACAATAAAGGTATCCATTCTTTAACAGGGAGCAGGCAGAGGTGGTGCAGTTGACTATCGGTGTGAAGGATCTGGCGTCAGACGTGCCACAGCGGGCACGGAGTGGGAGGGATGGTAGGGACAGCTTCTGTCTTGCATTTAGAACATATAGAACCATCCAAAAATAATTTCATCAGCTTGGTAGAACATAGGATATTAGAGATTCTTTTTACACAACCGGTAATTCTCACCTGCTGACGTTTCAGTGTCTCTCAGACACCTTCTTCAGAGCTTCTGACTGAAGTACTGCTTCTCACCGCTATATATACGTAGCCAAAGTAGGTGGCGCTTTTGTAGTGAGATCACTGGTGTTGACTTCCTTATCCAGACGTACGAAAATGTACGATGATCCCCTTAGTTTCGCGAGCCTACAAAAAACCCGGGGACGATTTTCAGTAAGTTCTCACATCACAACGACAGCGTATTTTTGCATCATGGACGTCGCTATACATTGTGATAGTGTTGTTTGGACTAGAAAAGACTGAATATATAGACTTTCAAAATTCAACATGTTTGGGCCCTAATATTGCTTGGGTTCCCTTTAAATCCCTGCATACTTAGGCCACACTAATTTATTTTCTTGCTTAACGGAATAAAAAAATGTAAAAAAAAATGCTACATGAAAACAGAATCTCACTTGGTGCACACAGTATCTGGGAGTGAACAGGGTCAGGTGCAAGTTTTCACCCCAGCCTTCTGTTTTAATTATTATTTTTTGTTGCTAAAATTAAAAAAAAAATCCGTTAACCAAGAAATTAAATCCCTGCGTACTTAAATCCATTTAAAGTACACGACTGTTCTACCCCAGCTCAGGTGACCATCAGTATCATCGATGAAAACGACAACACGCCGACCTTCCAGCCTCCCGGTGTCGCGTTCTACCAGGAGAGGATTCTGGAGGAGGTTCCCGTGGGGACCGTCGTCATGAGTATCATAGCAACGGACGCAGACAAGGGAAAGAATGGCATCATCACCTACAGGATTGTCAACGGCTCGCTGGCTACCGAGTTCTTCGCCATCAGGGATAAATATTTGGGTTTGTTGAACAAACTTACTTACGACTTTTCTCCCGTTGGAGCACAAAGCACTGACAAACTTTCTGCATGTTTAGCAAAGCAGCTTTTATCAATGGTTTTGTCCAGTTACATGTAGTCCAGTGGTTAGCATACTATGTACATTACTACAGTCAAACCTGCCTAGGCGACCACCTCTTCAACGTGACCACCTGGCCATGGCGACCGCTTTTTCTCGGTCCCGAAAATTTTCCCCATAGGCACAAGCATTAAGCTGCCTGCCCAAGGCGTCCACCCGTCCAACGCGACCGCCACGAATTGGGACCGCACAGAGCACAATCCCTGCCCATGGCGGCCGCCTCATTTCCAAGTGTGTGGTGACATTGGATCATTTTGCTGTTGGATTTCCGGAAATGTTTTAACTTAAGACCTTGAAGATGTGCTTGTCTAACATTCCATGATTTATCCCCCAGGCACCATCACAGTGAGCCGTCCAGTGGACCATGAGCAGCACCAGTGGGTGAACTTCACCGTGCAGGCGGCAGACGAGGGCAAACCTGTCAGGACAGCTGACATCCCCGTCTCCATAGAGATCGTTGACATCAACGACAACAATCCCATCTTCTCACTCAAAAAATATCAGGTCAGACACAACTTGATATATGCCTGTCTGTGCTTACGTGCACTTGCTCATTTGCATAAATGGGAAAACTACATGCTCCCCTTACCTACCAACTGGATAGGTGACAGTTGTATGATTGCTGTGGACTGGAGCTTTACTTTTCTCCAGAGGAAAGAAAATTATATTAGATCTTAATTTGTAACAATTTTTTTCTGATGCACAAGCAGTATCATCAATTATAGCATTTTTGCAATAAAAAAACACTGTAGTTTGGGCATTATATTTAAAGCCAACATTGTTGTCCATCAATGGTCCACCAGTGTTTATCACACAATCTATTAAAGGCACCCAGAGCATTTTATGAGGCTTGAAAACTGGAAATATTCTAGTTGCTGTAATCTTTATGAAATTGACATTTGATGCCACTGTTTTTCTTTAAGTTATCAAAAGTGCTCAAAAGCGGCACAAAAATAAGCTACATAGTGATATTTTAGTTTCACGCGCCTAGTGTAAATAGACCGATACCATAGCCTCGCCCACCTCCGTCAAAACGTAGAAATGCAAATTTTAAATTAAAACATAAAAATGCAAATATTTGATGGACATGCAGTCACTCTCTCATTGATCAAACTGCTAATTGTGATGGACAGTCAGGATCAGTCTATTAGGGCTTGGATTTTCTATCAGTTCTCACCACACAACGACATTATATCTTTGCTCCTTTAATGTCGATATGTTATGGTATAGTGTTATTGAAACTTACTATGTGTAGGAATGACTAGAAATTGGAGTTTTTTTATCCAAGTTTCAAGCCTCATAAAATGCCCTGGATGCCTTTAAGTTATATACAAGTTACATAAGTCAGACATGTCCCATGGACTACTTTCATTTAGTCTTTTTGCAATTCAAGAAAAGAAAATTCATTTTGTGTCCATTGCTGTATTTCCAAATGCTACAACAAGTCTGTGCGCTTATTGGTCACGGTCAGTCATCTAGGATGTTTATTGTGGAATGTGCATTGCATTGCTGAATGCTGGTAAGTATGCCAGGCCTCCTTTGACTTTTCTGTTTGTCTGCAGGCCTCAGTTTCAGAGAACCAGCCTGCTGGCACAGAGGTGCTGAGGGTCACTGCTACAGACAGGGACAGCGGCAGCTATGGCAGGGTGCAGTACCACCTCTCAGGGGCAGGGGGCAGGTTTGCCATCCATCCTGATCAGGTGAGTGAGACATTTGTACAGGGCTGTCTCTAGCTTTAGATTCTTTTCATTCTCACTCATTGTTTGGGAGCCCATGTTGTTAATTAGCATTGTTGAATCAGTTATTATAAGCTTACAAAAATACAGTTCCATCAATTTTAATTTTGGGAAGTAAATGGGGTGAAATATTTTGTCCGTCCCAATAAGGAAATTTCTATCCTAGGACAGAAGGACTGGTCATGGAGACCGCCCTACATTTGTGTCACTGTCACAGTTTTGAAGGATTGGTAGGAAAATTTTGGAAAATGGGATTATGGATGAATGGTTGTAAGTCTAGAAATATCTAATAGATCAATCAATGAATCTATCAATCAATCATCATCATCATCGTTCATAATCAATCAATAACTCTTATAAATTTTAGATAAATCTTAAATCTTAAAATTTTTAAGATAAACTGTTATATCTTTATGATGTTATAGTTTATATCTTTATGATGTTATAGTTTATTCTTGTAGTTATAGTTCCAGAATAGAATAGTTAAGTACTCATTGTATTGTTATTGTTGCCATACATTGTGCCATGTACAACTGTCGAGCATGCAATAAAGTTCATTGTATCGTTTTGTTTGACCATCAGGGTAACATCACCCTGACTGAGCCTCTGGACAGGGAGGAGCAGACAGACTACCTCCTGAGTGTGACAGCCACGGACAACACGCACGGGTTGCCTAGCAACAGCAGGGAGAACTCAGTACAGGTGAGGTCACCACACACGTGCTGTCAATTATTTATCATTATGTACAGTCAAACCTGCTCAAGGAGAACACCCAGGCGACTGATAAAATCTGGTCTATGTGGACAGGTGGTCACCATTCTCACTCTTAATGCTTGTGTCAATGAGAGAATTATCTAAGGAACCACCAAAAAGTGATCACACTGGCCAGGTGGTCCTTAGGCCACACCAATTTAATTTCTTGGTTAACGGATTTAAAAAAAAAAAAAGGTACATTGGAAAATCAACATGAAAACAGAATCGCAGAGGAAAGTTTGTACTTTGGTGCACACAGTTTCAGGGAGTGAACAGGGTCAGGTGCAAGTTTTCACCCCATCTGTTTTAATGATGTCCTTGTGCTAAAATTAAAAAAAAAATCTGTTAACCAAGAAATTAAATTGGTGTGGCCTTATGTACATGTAGAGGTGTCATGGTCACTTGAGTAGGTTTTACCATGTGGGCAGGCATACTTTCAGGCCTCAATTTGTACCTTAATGCCAAGATGGTTATGTTTTCCGTGCCGTTTGTGCCGATTTATCCTTATGATATTTGGTAGGTAGATAGTAGGAGTCGGGAAAACAAGCAACACATTTGATAATGAGCCTCCTAGCAGTTTGCTACGTGACTGCAGCAGATATCTCGTGTTCTGAACATTATTTTGGGTGATCTTGATTATCTTCACTCCATTTTGACAGACAGATACAAACGTAGTGGTATTCCATACCTAGCCCAACTACTGAACACCAATTTGTAAGGTCTAATCTGTTATATATGCTACTGCATATGTACATTTTGTATATATTTTCCAATTGTTTGAGTGTGCTCTTTTGTACTTTTAATTTCAAGACTGCGTAATTCAGCCGGTTTACTTGAAAGAAGGTAACATCTGCTGCAATGCTGTTTTAATTTCTGTATGTGTCAATTCCTGAATAAACCATTTATATATTTTGAACCAGGTTGCGGTGACAGTGCTGGATGAAAACGACAACACCCCCGAGCCGTCCACGTCCAAGTTCGACTTCCGTGTCCCAGAGAACCAGCCAGCGGGAGAGAATGTGGGAACCATCCTGGCCAGCGATAGGGATGAAGGGGACAACGGCAGGCTGCAGTTCTCCATTATCAAACAGGAGCCCAACCATGGTAGGTCAACAAAACGTTTTCACGTCCCTTGAATAATTTCATCAGAAAAACGTGTTTTGAAAGGAAAGGAACTCAGACCGACGTACTAGCTAGCAAGGTGGTCAGGCAGTTCCCAAGTGAAAACCCAAAATCTCTTTGTGCCAAGTAGCCGACAAACAAGTTGTAAAACGGGGGTGTCAGGATCATATCTTGTAGCGATGAATGGGTAACACCCTTGGGTGGTCTCAACACCGCCACAACCCCCAGACCTATATCCAAATCATTCTTAGCACACAGCTCGCGGCGGAAGCACACCAATCTTTTGCTCCAATCTTTTGCTCCACCAATCTTTGCTCCGAAAGCACAACAATCTTTTGCTTCCTTGAGGTCGGTAAGGATTCCTTGCATTGTAAAACAAGTTTGCCATGGAAACCTGACATGGCAAAATTGTTTCTACATGTACAATGACTAGCACTTGCTATTTCCTTTGCCACTAAACCACACTGAGTTGATTACATGGATGGCATCCATGTCTGCATCACTTTTTGTCCATTTCCCCCCCAAAAAAAGTTGGGGACAATACTATAAATTGTACACTCACTCACCTGAATTGAAGCTGCAAGTGTAGGTCAATGATACAAGCATGTCACTGGGACTTAAGCTTATAAGATCGTGTTGGCATATATAATTAAGCTTATTACCCAGTCTGTAGGTTCATATATAGGTCCAAAAAGAGATTATAACATTTTTATGAAACAGAATACAGACTTTGTTATTGGTATACCATGTTCTGATTGTTCAGTCATTTGTTCAACCTTCCTGACCGCTTAGATTTCATAATGAAGGCAAACCATTTTTTTGTATGCTTGCATAAGTTTTGGTGTTCCCACAAGACATGCAATAAAATTAGTAATTTAAAAGAAATATTTATCACGTTTCTTCCCAGTTGTGCTGTTTGAGGTAGAGAACAGCACAGGAGTGATTTCTTCAGCAAGGCTACTGGACAGAGAGACCATGGGGTACAATGGCATTGTGGAACTCACCATACAGGTAAATGCCAAATTCAATACATTTTGTCATGTGTTCTATTTGTTCATTAATGCGTCCCTACTTTAAATGGGGATTTGATTTTGTTAAAGGGAGAAAATGGAGTGTTCAAGATGGTTTTAATTTTGTGGTGGTTTTGAGTTCGTTGTGAAGAGGTCTATGAGCTTTTTGGCTAATGTATAAACGTAACTGAGCTGTATCTTGAACCTTTTTACATTTCAGATATCTGATCTGGGTACTCCTCCAAAGATGACGAAAACAAAGGCAGTTATACAGATCCTGGACAGCAATGACAACAGTCCGTACTTCCAACAGTCCTCTTACAGTCTGGCTGTCGCGGAGGACGAGTATGGGGGAACCTCCGTGAGACATATTCTATCTTTTATTAGGCCGTATGGGCTGTGCATGGGTTGGATGTCTAACTTTCATATGTGTAAGACAACCTTACATTATCGTCCTTGTCTTGACTGTTTCTCCTCTTACCTTACACAGATCCTGGGTCTAGTTGCCCTTGACAACGATGAAGGAAACGTGCTGACTTATTCCATCACTGAAGGAAACGAGGATAGAGACTTTGCTGTAGGAGGTACCGTGTACTTCTCTTACATGCCATGATTTGCTAGGATGTTATTACTACTGATATATATGGATAAAAATCATGTCCAATTAGGGCCAGATTTCATATACTGCTATTAGCTGGTGTGTTACACTGAAGGGCTGTTATACACCAGCTATATAGACACAGATACAGATACTGAATGAACTTTGAAAATGTTGCTATCACGTTGGTTAATTGATATAGTGGTAATATAAGAGTTGATTCCTTTCTCAGCTAACCGACATCTTAAGCACTGCAGTCATCCCTCAGTAGACCATCTGGAGCCGCATAGCTCCACCAAGAAATGCAAACTTAGGGCTGAATTGATAGAATTCATTATATGGTAAGTAATCCACACTTTTGATGTGGAGGAGACAAGTTACAGTTTGTGCACAAACCTTTTGTCAGTATCCACTGGTTGTTACCAAGTCACTGGACCACGAGACAAAGCCTGACTGTACTCCCTGACAGTCACCGCATCCTCACTCAATAGAACCCATGCAGTTAGATGTGCAAAGGTTACACTACCAAAAACCTTTTTTCTTATTCTGTCTTATTTTTTTGTTTTCTTCTTTCTATTTCTACTCAATTATAGCATGATGTTTTCCAATAAGAATTTTCCAGAAAAATAAGAAAAATTTGCTTTCTCTGCCTTACTGTAAGATTAATTTTTGTTTGGTCAAATGTTTTGTTCTTTCCTTAAAATATTTTTTCTTGAAAATTTGATTCTACTAGAATAGTTTTCTTAAACTTTCTTGGTTTAAGAAAGCTCAAGAAAAAAATTGTTGGATGCAATTCTTGTTTGTGCTTAAAAGAGGAATTCTTGTTTGTGCTTAAAAGAGGGATACTTGTATACAGAATGATATTCTTACTGACAGAAAAAATTCTTTGTAGAAGGAAAAACAAGAAAAACAAGTGGTAGGGTAAGTGTAGGTGTGACATTAACACTGCTTAAAACTTTTCTCAGCATCTACTGGTCATGTCATCGTTGCCAAGTCCCTGGACCACGAGACGAAGCCCGCCTACACCCTGACAGTCACCGTGTCATCACTAGATAGCTTTAAACAGCCCTTGCAGTTAGATGTGCAAAGGTTAGGTGTGACATTAACATTGCTTAAACCTTTTCTCAGCATCCACTGGTCATGTCATCGCTGCCAAGTTCCTGGATGAGACTAAGCTTGTGTACACCCTGACAGTCACCACATCCTCACTCAATAGAACCCATGTAGATAGGTGTGACATTAACACTGCTTAAAACTTTTCTCAGCATCTACTGGTCATGTCATCGTTGCCAAGTCCCTGGACCACGAGACGAAGCCTGCCTACACCCTGACAGTCACAGCGTACGACCAGGACCGGAGAAACGGTTCCACCACGCTTCTAGTCGAGATCCTAGATGTGAACGACAACCCGCCTGTCTTCTCACAAGACGTCTATAGAGTGAAGGTGACGGAGGATGTACTACCTGGTACGTTAAGATCATTTTTATCTTTGCAAAGAAGGTTAATATGTTTTAGGTAACATTCCTGTGTGTGTCTGTAGGTAGATCTTGATGACACTTCAAAATTATTAGATTTTGGGCCCCCTAGTGGCTTATTGATGTTTTGGTACTGCAGAAGAATTTCAGGTTTTCGTATTTTTTTATCTGAAGATGGTACGTTCCCCAAATTGGAGTCGCAGATAACTCTTGTGTACAGAAGACGAATATAGGTTTGAGCCCCCTAGCAGCTTCTTTTGGAACTGCAGAGGCATTTTGTGATAATCTTTTTCGTTCTTTAATGTAAATATAGAACTGCATAAAGAGGAGACAAAGAAGTAAACTTAAGGTTTTATGACTGTTGATGCCCATGTGTCTATGCAGGTGCTGTGGTTGGACAGGTGGAGGCCACAGATGCTGACAGTCTGCCTCAGAACAAGAAAGTTTTGTATCACATCATCTCCGGCAATGTTGACGACACGTTCAGGTGGGCTGACCACGCTGTCATTGCCTCCATTAAGAATTGAGCTATTGTTTAATCGTGTCTGCGTGTTTGTTTGTTTGTTTGTGTTTCCGGAGCAATAACTTTTTAACCTTTGAATGGATTGTGATGATATTTGGTATGTGGGTAAGTCTTGGGGAGAGAAAGGTAAAGGTTGATTTTGGGCCTCCTGTCAGTTTTCCTTGGCACTGCAGCAGAACCTCCGTTTTTGTATCTTTTGTCCTGCACATGCTAGAAGTACATGTATGTGAAAAACATCAATTGAATGTACATGGAAAGGAAGATAATCATTGCGATTGTATCCATGATTCTCTCTCTCTTCAGTTTGAAGCCAGGACTTAACCTCTTTACTATCAGTTAAGGGTAAGACATTACAGATGGAATTCATCTGTGTTATCTTCAACAACAGGATAGATACAGATTCAGGCGAAGTCTTCACCCAAGCTGCAGTAGACAGAGAGTCCCTCTCACTGTACCAGCTGACCATCCAGGCCACCAACCCTAGCGGGGACTCACACAACGTCAACGGCACCTCACAGGTTATCACTCAGGTAAACTGAAAAAAGAAATTTTTTGGCTGGTTTAAGTTTATGCAGGAATGGTTAAGATCTATTAACATAATTTTTTCAGGGTGCATAATTCCGCCACCCTGAAAAGATACATTCAAACAGATCTCCAACCCAACAGCCCCCAGTATAAGGCACTGTCTCCTGTATATCTAAACTGTGCATACGGGGGGGGGGGGGGGGGGGGGGTGCTGCACTAGAGATCTCTCAAACCCACTGTTTTTCAAAGTGGCGGAGTAATGTAACCTGGCAGATTCATGTTAATGGAAGTTATAGTCCATGTATCTTCCAACTGGGCTTGTTATAAAGATGATATATATATATATATATACAGACTGTTTGTTTTGAAAGGTGTTACTGTGAACAACGTGTGGCTGAGTAGCTAATAGCATCATAGAGTAAGCTAACCTACATTTGTACAGTCATGTACATCTTGAACATTTCCCACTGTTACTGTAGTTGCTTTTATCTTGTTCAATTTAACTTAATGGCTTAATCTATACATTGTGGATCAGCTTGTAGACTGTACTAGACACATGTAACTTCCTGGCATACAAATGTATTTCATTTGTGTCACAACATTTGCAGCAGTGTTGTATACATGTACATGTATCTTCATTGTCACAAAGTCAGGGGTGTCTAAGTATTCATACGTATTTTGATTAAAGGATTTCATACATTGTACAGTTTTACAGAATACATAAAAATTTTATGGAATTCATACAATCCACTACTAAGAAACATATAAATTTTATGGAATTCATACGATCCACTTCTAGAAAAAAACATGCAAATTTTATGGAATTCATACAATTGTATGGAATACACACGGCCCTTACTATTAGCAAAACTCCAGGGACAAGTATGAATTCCATGATATTTGACGTACGTTCCTTAGTGGGTCGTCTGAATTCCGTAAGATTTGTATGTTTCTTAGTAGTGGATTGTATATTGTAAAACTTGTACAGGGCTCGAAATACTGGGTGCATGTGCACCCCAAATTGGAGCTGTGCACCTATATTTTTAGGTTAGTTGCACCAGTGCACCTATTCTTAAAAATGAAATTCGAGCCCTGTTGTATGAATTCGTCTTAAAATTTGTCTGTACATTAAGGCACCCCGAAAGTGCTTGCCAGTAGAGTAGTTCTGCTCCATGGCTTCTCACTGTGCTTGACCCTGTCTTTCACACTTCCCCACCTTCCGCATAGCTTCTTCCATGGAAGTCAACTCAGGTAATATGGGGACAAGTATACCGTCCATCATTTTTCTATTGCCGCACCACTTGTTTATATACTTTCCACTACCTTCTTATAGTCCAGCGGCATAGCTCGAAAAATTAGCTGAGTTGTGTGCCAAATTGGGTGCTTTTGGACAAATTTGCACAATTTTCAGCTATGCCGCTGGACTATTAGACAACATAACATAGTATCTCTTCCAATAGAGATTGAAGAAATTGATGGTTTTGACCAAATAGAAGAAATGAATGGATGAATTTGTGAGTAGCATGTCTGCATCTCCATACGAGCGATCGCGATGACGTAACAGTTACGTCACGTGACGTCATGGTAGGCAGAAAGTTGTGGTAGGCGTGGGGGAGCGCGCGCGCTACGAACGCTGGCGGTATGCCGACGAGTTGCTGCGCCGTTAACTGCACCAATCGGTGGGTGACAGGCTGTACCAGAAAGTTTTTCCGGCTCCCACAGGAACCAGAACGAAGAACAGCCTGGCTGCGAGCCCTGAAAAGATCAGAATTTCAGAAAGGGAGGAAAACAAGCCCGGCAGCGTGGACACCAAAAGGCCACGAGAGGGTCTGCAGCGACCACTTCATTTCAGGTTAGGACGATGTCTTGTTGTTGTTTCCCCCTCTCACCGCTACATACTAGTAATAGATGGCCTAAATTTCGTTTTTACCTTGCACATCCAAAGGAAACTTAAGTTTCGTTGTCGCTAATTAATGTCATAGCTGTCCACATGTTTAACGGCAAGTATCTGCTGCTATTATGTAAGGCCAGGGCGTGGGGGGGGGGGGGAGACGCCTGGCTTATAAATGATAGTAAATATGTGGTAAATACGGCGTCGATATATATATTTGCCAGAAATGTAACGTATTTAACTCAACTCATTCATGAATACATCTACATGTCTGTTTTAAGCATGTTGAGACAGCGTAAAAATACATGTCCACAATGAGGAAATATGATACATGTATACTTATTTAACGTTAACTTAAAAATATTGACCTCGTTGCTTCTTGTATTGCAGGGCATTATTCAACAGACCCGGCCGATCCGGATTATGTGCCTAGTTTGTTTAACCTGCCAGCGTCAGCAAGTCGCTCAACTACTAGTAATCCATCAGCCAGGAAAGAACGGTAAATAAATGTTTATTTATTGCAACTTCATTTCCTGCACATGCTTATTTGTGATTGTGTAAAATATTGCTACAATCTGCCTCCATGACTGACAAGATTATCATAGAAATTAACCGAGGAAATACTATAGTGATTCTGGTAAATTCCACAGCCTGTCAGTTAACTCCTTAACATTAAACATCTTTTCAAATGCTTATATTTGACATGACAGTTTTCACTAAATGCTATGTTAACATTATAAATATGATAACAGAATGTCAGGAAACAAAGTATGCAACTGTGATTTTAGAACTTACAGCATGCTTAATTTTTTGCAGGTATTTCCGTGCAGCAAAGAGGCTGAGGCTATCGGAAGAGCCTGACAACTCAGACCATGATCCCGTACAAACCCATGCAGAGAATGGAACCCCACTTGATCATGGTAAGGGCATTACAGTGGGAAAATGTGTCTTACCTATACAAACATATATGTTAAACATGAGAATTCTTACTCAACAAGTTATTTATCACTTGGTATGTAGTTTAACTTTGTTAGATTTGGGGGTATAGTTTTCTTCAACATGAATCACATTTCTAAAGTACAACATATTGTAATTGTGTCCAGACATTGAAAATAACAATTGAAACAATATTCTTGTCCATCAAAATTGAGAATATTCATTCATAATACTATTGTCAGGTCGCAGGTATTTTTTATATACTTATTGAATGTTAATTGAATTATAGATTTGGTTTTCTTTCAGTTGAAGGAAGCACAAGTAGCGAGGTTCCTTTGTTAGAACAAAGTGGGGAGACCGTGAACACCCTCAAAGAGCAACTTTCAGTGGCACGAGAAGAAAAACGTCAACTAGAGGTACTGTGCAATTCCCTACAGAGCGAAGTGAACAGCCTAAGAAAAGAGAGAGACGAGCTGAAGGAACAGCTAGAGAAGACAAAAGTGTCAGCAGCTGGTTTAACAGACAGAAAGTGTAGCTTGTACACCGGCATACCGACTGTGGCTTTGTTTTACTTTGTGTTCAGACTCGTTAGCGATTTTGTGTCTCCCCTTATGTCTATATGTCCACAAGACCAAATACTGCTCACGCTCATGAAGTTGAGGCTCGGATTGAGGAATGCTGACCTGGCATACAGGTTCGGCATTTCTGCCACTACTGTCTCAAAAGTGATTAATCGTTGTATACCAATTTTGTCATCTAGACTTAGTTTTCTTATACGCTGGCCTTCTAGAGAAACCGTCAAACGAAACCTCCCCAAGCTTTTCCGGAAGAAATTTGCAAACTGCAGAGTTATCATTGACTGCAGCGAAATTTTCACAGAACGGCCATATAACCTAGAAACTAGGGCAAAGACATGGAGCAACTACAAACACCATCACACATTTAAGGTTCTTATTGGCATCACACCTTATGGAACAATATCCTTTCTTTCAAAGTGTTGGGGGGGTAGAATCTCTGACAAAGAAATCACGCGAAGAAGTAAGTTCTATGACAAAATAGAACCCCTAGATTTAGTGATGGCAGACCGTGGCTTTACTATCTCTGAAGAGCTTGCTGTTAAAGAAGCAACACTAGTAATGCCGCCGTTTGTTGCCGGTAGGAAACAACTCCCTGGCAAAATTGTTTCTGATGCCAGAAGAATATCAGCTTTAAGAATCCATGTGGAACGAGCAATAGAAAGACTCAAGAACTTCCAAGTCCTTAGCCAAACGTTGCCAATAGCTCTTGCCCCCATGGCTAGTGATATTGTTGTTATTTGTGGGGCCCTAACTAATTTCCTGCCAAAGCTAATCAAGAAATAAGATAGTAAAGCCACGGCCTGCCATCACTAAATCAAGTAAAATTTATACATGTCCTTAAATTGTTTTATAGTTACATTGTTAAAGCTGATATTTGTAGTTGATATGTTCAATAGCTATAATTCAAACTGTTCCTAAAGCTTTAGCATTCACAGCTGGGACAGAACCAGAGGCCCCTTGGTTTTCTCTTCATGCCAACACATTTGTAATGGAACCATTTCGGTTCACACTCATTATTGTCACATCTTATCATCCTACCATAAGCTGGTTTCTGACAAGTACAGTAACGTCTGTTTGGGTCATCATCTTCCTGCAAAGTCAGATCTATTCCAGAGTCTCCACTCTGTAGCTTGTGGGTCAATATCTCAGGAATAAGGCTGGACTTTACAAACTGGACACATGTAGACAACATTACATTTAACAGTGAGTGGTCCCTGGGAACATTTACCACTACCATACCTGCATTAGTCCACACTACAAAATCACATGTTGAGACACCGGTAACAAGGATATGTGTCTGAACTTGAGTGTAATATCTGTGTCCTGTCTTTAGCGTACAATCCTTATCTAAACAGTAGTATGGATCTGACAAACACACATCTGCAGCAGGATGGGTGTCCCTGTACTTGTATGGGCACTTGATCTCGATCACCGATCTTCCATGGCAGGAACACTGCTTCATTCCATCAGGAGATGCACCTACATGCACAACAGTAATGTATCAATAAGTGGCAAAGTTTCTGATTCTCTTTTGTCACGCTTATTCCAGTTCAAACATGTAATGGATTGCATTTGTTATTTCTGATGGTGACATAAAGCCAGTGGCCCATGTATGATTCGTCATAAGTCTGAGGTTCGACCGCTCTACCTTTTATTCGGTCTAAGGCTGTATATATAGCACTTATTCATCTGGTATGGATACAATGCACTTGTAAAAATAAATGTTACATTGTTACATCATCAAAACCATAAGTACAGTCAATTAGACATTGCGTAGAAGCAAAATTAGCTGTACCTATGAAAGGAAAATCTTTGTAGAGGAAGAGTCCTGCTCTCTCCACTTTTAGGTCCTTGCAGTGACGTGCCATTTCTTCTGTGTACAGTCGCCTTGCCGCCTCCTCCTGTGCCATCCCCCACTCTATAGCTGGAACCTGAAAGTGAAATTCTCTATTTAGATTTTTCCTTCATAGAATTGAATACAAGTACAAGTACAAATGAATATGAAAAAGTCTGGCATTGATTAGACCTCAATAAAGTTCTGGTACTAACTACTACAAGCTAAAGTCTTAATTGACAAGGTTTCTTTAAGTTGACTCACTTTACTTAGATCTTTGTAGTCATACTGCATGATTTTGCGTACAACAGAGCTGGACTTTGCTGCATGAAGGACATCATGCATTGATGTAGATGTTATGCGCCCCTTCCTGTACTGCTGCCACAGCGCAGAACTCGACTGGCCTATAGTTGTACTGTTCAGGTTGTTTACTTGTTCTTGTGTGCAGGAAACGTCCTTCAGTACTTGGTCAACATCACTTGATGGAGACCATCTGTAGGTGACAGGAGGGAGGGCTTCAGTATTAACATCTGCCTCCCCCTCAGATGCTGTGTCTGTGTCGTCGTCTTCTTTCAGGTTGGCGCCAGCAGTTGGGTGGATTCTTCTCAGCTCTGCAAATGCAGCGGCGGCTTCCTGGTCTGTGAGTGCTGGAACGTCACGTCGCTGCTTGCACTTACTCTTACTCTTACTCTCGACGCCATGGACTGGATGTGAGAAGTCCATTTCCTCCGAAATCTGAGGTGTCACCTGAAATAGATATTCATATTTTGATACAGTACAAACATAATATATTATGTACAACACACTTTATACTATATTATACAGATTTCTTATTACTGAATCTGTTATCTTACTATGTGCATGTATTCATTGCCTGAAATATAGATTTTACATAGATGGTTTTTCATCTCACCTCAGTCATTTTAATACAGGTAAAAAAATTTAGCATTGAAAATCTTTCAATTCCAAATAAGGACATTCATGATGTACCTTCTCTTTGTAGTACTTGTTCCACACAGCCTTCTTGCTGGTGGACGCAGGGCGGTTCTCTTGCAGGCTGGTAGAGGCCTCTATTGTAAAGAGTAGGGCGGCTATGTGGCTGCAGGCCTCCCCTAACCTACATCAAAGTACAGTATAACAACACAATAAGCACGAAACCATAACATCCAAGTATCGTCAGAAAGAATTTTAGAATCATTTCTAATAAGAATAAGCATGATAAAATTGGGAATATTTGGCCAACCTCTCAGTCCACTATTGACAGTTAGAAAATTGCTTATACTTTGTCATGGAAGTATAGATGTATGCTAAAACATGATGTTTGAACCTTTATACAGTAGACTTCTTTTATCCTCATCTATGATAGTATGTGTTAGTATACTCACTCTGCAGATATGCTGACAACTCCAAACTACCTAGAAAACGGAACATGTCAACAAGTAAAAACAGCAAGAATATAACATTAACAAGAACAAATGCATGTTGTTACATGGAACAGATACAAACAGCAACATACCTGAAAAAGGGAAATGTATAGAAGATATGAATCAGAACATTTTTGCAGTGTTGCTGGATTATTTCTAAAACTCTCCTTAAACTCTATTTAATCAGAACCTTTGTTAAATAAAATTGTGAATTTGTGGATAGGATGATCAATGTAGTTCCATCCCATACCCAGCCATACAGGTACAGTGGGCTGCAACCACATAGCCCTCCCTCTTGTTGATCATGACCCATGGGTTATAGGGGGAATCCATCACTCTCTGACCTGAAACACAAGTATCAGAAATAAATTAATACAGTAGATATACAAACATGTATCTGGCAGTTAATCATAGGAAACTCACTCTTCATCTTCAAGAGTTCTCACTACAGATAAATAGAAAATATTGTTCCAATGCATTCCAATACACACCTGGCACAACCTTCGCCTTAAGGAAGCATACTCCTGTCTCCTTGCTTATAGAGTGGTAGCGACACTCCCTGACATGTCCACTCACAAACAGGTTGTAGGCCTGGAGCGACTTGTATGCCTTCATGGCCTGACGACATGGCCCAGGTGTATCGATCAGGTAAGTATAAATACAACCATAATCTGTGTCGGGCCACAGGGTTAGGTTATCCTTCCAACCTGTAACAACATGTACATGTATAAGAATCAATAAAACATAATCATACAAGTAAATCTTAGCAATATGGAAATTATTAATTCTAACTGTTATGCCACTGATGGGTCACTGAATTAATAAAGTTTACATACAGTGTTGTCAGATTGTGTTGGGAGGCTGTATAAGGTATTAAACCATTCATCTTGGAGCTCAAATGTACAATGTAAAACATGACAAATTACTATTGTGTACTAGGACTGTTCATTTTTTCCTTATTAGACGAAAACATTTATTTTATTTTAATATCCGTGTATGTACATAATTTATCAAAGCTCCTTGTTTGCCAGTATTCACTCAAAACAGGATTAGACCGCACCGTAACAGTTACATCAACAAACACGTTATACGTACTTTTTTTTACCTTCATCTGACAAAAAACAAGAACTAGCTTATCAAAATCTAGAAGTACATGTACATAAGATCCTTACCTGTCAGACTGTAGGGGTCCGGTAGTACAGTGGTACTACTACATGCACTAGGGCCGGCCTGGTTCACCGACACTTCCGGGTTTTGACGGGATGGTATCGTCAATTTTTCTAGATACCTAGCCCGATCTTTGGGCTCCAAAGAGCTAATGTAACTGTTATTAACATTCATTTCCCTTATGCAGGGGGGGCAACAGTGAAAGGTCGAGGAGAAAAACACTCTTACATAATAATAATATTTGACAGAAGCTCTGACAGCCCGGAAATGTCACCGCGGGAAAATCAAACCAACCGGAAACACATGACCGGAAGTCAAGATGATTCAAGGATAATTTTCCCTCGAAATAATGCGCAAGAAGCAAAGAACTAGACAAAATATTAGTGAAAAAAGTACAAGAGTTTACCCAACGCCACCAAATACGATAAAACTGCGAAAGCGCGGTGAAAAATAAGCGTAAATAAAGGTAAATAAATCCCGCGCCGGCAACGTGTTATGCTAATTTGTAACGTGATCTACCAGCGCTTTCTGCCTACCAATCAACTCGCGGGCGCCAAATACCCCGGATGTAAACAACAACAGCGATCGCTCGTATTCTCCAGTGCACATCTGTCAGCTTTGCAGCATTTCTCTTAGAAAAAATTGCACTTATCTCTATAGTCGTTGACGTCCCTAAGGCCACGACAATTTAATTTCTTGGTTAATGGATTTTTATTTTTTATTTTAGCAACAAAAAAATCATGAAAACAAAAGGCTGGGGTGAAAACTTGCACCTGACCCTGTTCACTCCCTGAAACTGTGTGCACCTTAGATTTCTTTCGAGTTGCATCATTTTTTTGAAAGTTTTCCTTTCCCCTCTCTCCCCAAGATGTTTATCACCATTGCTGATGTAAACGACATCGCCCCGGTGTTTGATGAGAGGGAGTACGCTCGGCCCATCCTGGAAAACGAACCAGTAGGAACGTCGATCCTCTATGTGCATGCCGAGGATGGTGACCTTGGAAACAACTCAAGGTTATCCTATTCTATTGCCGAAGGAAACATTGACAGTAAGTATATGTAGGTTGCGTACATTTCAATAATGCTGATATTTTCATCATTAACATGTTTTCAACTAAAAACAGAAATCCTACTATACTATTAAATGAATGTGCTTTACATTCAATGTAGTATGAATGTATTCTGCATTCAATGTATGTATTCCACATACAATGGCTGTATTCCACATTCAATGGCTGTATTCCACATTCAATGGCTGTATTCCACATTCAATGAATGTATTCAACATTATGCATCTCTGAAATATAATGAATGTCTTTACTTCAATAGCAATGTGATTCTTGATACTTGTGTACCCAATGAAAGTAATATGAATGTTAAAATTTTTGCGGTCATGTCCTGTTTTTACGGTGACGTCTTCACCAGAAACTAAAAAAAGCTGCTAAAATGCTTGATCTGTCCTCTGCCTCCTACCCCTTGTTCATGATTGTTCCTACCGCGACCTTAGAACCACCTCGAAACTTTTACAGTGTGATTCATAATGGAGATATTCTACTAGAGATTCAATATAATTATCTTTCATAATCAATCAATCAATCAATCAAACAAACATTTATTGTAGATTACACACTTTATAACTGTCCAACAATGGGTCTTCTCCAGATGCCTTCAGAATCGACGAGGAGTCCGGACTGGTCATGGTGAACACCATACTGAGTGAGAAAGCTCGGATGATCAATGAATACCGGCTGGAAGTGGTAGCCACAGACCACGGTACCCCCCCTCTGGAAGGCAGGACCCTGGTGCTACTGACTGTGGTGGATGTAAATGACAAGAAACCACGGTTCATCAGGCCAAAGAGGAACATGACTGTATCCATACCAGAGGTATTGTTTATTGTTTATTTGCTTGCACTTAAAATAATAAATACCTTACGATGAAATAGAAGTGATATATAAAAGTGCAAGGGAGGCCAGCAGCTTATGCTTATGTAAAGGCTTCCCTTTATCAACTAATAACAATTTCAACAACGCAATTAAACAAAGGAACAAAGTATGGATAATGAATACTTAAATGAAGCAATATAATTAGAGAACAGTACAATAAAGGATTTGCCATAGCTTGCCATGGGTAGTCATGCATCAGGGTATGAGTTGAATATGGAGTTTCTAGTCCAAGGTAAGGGCTTGTAGGCAACCCTTTTATGATGTGATATCAGGTGTGTTAACCTGTGTGGATGGTGTTCTGTATCAAGGACAGGTGTGATTACATGTGTGTGGATGGCATTCAGCACCAAGGACAGGCATGTTTGGGTGAGGATGGTGTTCAATGCCAGGGACTGGTGTGTTTACCTGTGTGGATGGTGTTCAGCACCTAGGACAGGTGTGTTTACCTGTGCGTGGATGGTGTTCAGCACCTAGGACAGGTGTGTTTACCTGTGTGTGGATGGTGTATACCTCGTTTGGTTGTTGTATGTTGTAACATTTGTAAAATCAAGAGATGAATTAAGAAGAAAGTCTTGTAGCCCAGCAGACAGTTTGAAGACTCTAAACCCGCTGTCATCTTAATTCACGTTCATGAGTTAGGTGACACGTTCAGGAGATCCGGCCGCCTACTAGCCTGGCACGGAAAGGGGTTGTGAGAAGTTCTGACTTGAGACCCCCCCAAAAGTCTATTCCACGTGCAAAGCTGCTCTCTGATTAGTCGCCTTTCATGCGCTTGCCTCGTGATCAGGGGGGGGGGGGGGGTGAGAAGTAAGTGGAACAGCGGCCCGACACTACAGGGCCGAAGTAAATCAAAGCTCTGTTCTTCTCGTACGGAATAAAATCTGTATTTCTTTGCTGCAGAATTCTCCCTCTGGACACTTTGTCTATCAAGCCTTTGCGGTGGATGAAGACACGGGAATAAACGGGATTGTTAGCTACGACTTCTTCATCCCCAATGGAAGGGAGCGGGGAGGGGACTGGGAGAAGTTTGCCATCGACCCGTTCACAGGAAACATCACCACGGTAGAGCCGTTAGACCGGGAACATCAGGCGGAATACACGGTGAGACTACGGTGTTCAATTATCCGTATGATACCCGCTATGTTAAAAGTTACATGTATGATTTAAAGAAGATGCTGACGGCTTGCAACCAAACAAACCCCTAGAAATGAACTCTGAACTGAACTGCACTCAGTATGGCAGTTGTAAATATTCAAATTAGTAACTTTTTAGAAGACAGCAATATAACGGTTTATGCATGTAATTTTGCAGATTGTTCACTATGCATAAAGGAAAAATACAGCTGATATTTTGGGTCTTTTTATCAAAGACTTCCACACATGACTTTCTTTGAAAGATTGTGGTAATGTCTGCTTATTCTAATGCATTTCTTAACCTTTCTTCCCCAGCTTATAATAGTAGCCAGAGACCAGGGTCTTCCTGAGCCTTTCGAAGCAACTCGGCCCTTCCGAGTAGAAGTAGAGGATGTCAATGACAACGAGCCGGAATTTCCCAGGGATGTTGTGAGTTGTGCTTCATGACACATGGCTTATGACAAAGAGCTTGACTTTAATGACAAAAAACATAAAAGGTACAATGTGGTGTCACACTGAAGTTGGTAAGAGTTGTCACTAATCCGGCCTGGGAAAATAATTGTTGCGTTTCCTGTTAAAGATATATATTGTATACAAGCACAATTATATTGATATACTGAACAAAGAAGTAACGGTTACAGTGTTATCTACAAATTCGAAGAAAATTTGCAACAATACTTGGATTCTATTTTGAATATTCAGATGTCAGATCCAAAACTTTATGTCCCTTGCTAGCGATCGACCAAAAAAGGCTAGGCTTTGCAGGTTTTGCTTAAGGCCACACCAATCTAATTTCTTGGTTAACGGATTTTTATTTTCCCCCAAAAAAAAAATTTAGAAAAAAAAAATCTGGCTGGCCCAGCCTTCTGTTTTCATGATTTTTTTTTCTAAATTTTTTTTTTTTTGAAAATAAAAATCCGTTAACCAAAAAATTAAATTGGTGTGGCCTAAGGGTTGGTCAGGTAACCAGAAACACAACATTTTTTCATAGGCCTAGTATATTTATAAACATTGTTATTGGTAAATAATGTTAGTTGGTCTCATACTGTAGTTTGGAAAGGAATGCTTTCGTGGTCTCACACTGTATTGTCCCCCCAGTCGGGCCTGGTGTACATGCAGACACTGGCCGTACCAGAACATGCTGAGGTCGGGACAGAGGTCGGGAAGGTCACAGAGGCCATAGACAAAGACCAGGGAGAAAATGCCATTGTCTTCTACTACATCACAGGTTATAGGCTTACTCAGATTCAGTTTTATTTCTCATGACCTTGCATGTGACAATTTCATAGAAATATGCACATGAAATGCGTCATAATTTTCAAAGCGCTCATTATTTGTAAAATTCACTATGTGAAAATTGTCTAAAACATTACGAGTTTGAAATAACATTGCTCGAACAGATTAAAGTAAGGCGCCAATCCAAGTTTCCCTTATACATAAAACTTTAACAACTTGACAGTTCGAACAGTTGAGATTACATTTAGTGGCTCAATGTTCGTCCGTAGCACAGTACAGTAAAAACTGTGGTATCAACAGTCAGTGTGGTAGAGCAGTTTTAATGCTTGGGGAATAAAGGAAACTTCATGTCTCAAACATGATCTTTACTTGAAAGTTCATCTGTGTTGGTAGAAGTCACTCTGAATCAAAGGTAAACTGCCAATTGCCAGCACAAAATTGGACTCACCCAAATTTTTGACTGATCAGCTCCAGTCTTTGTCAAGGAATGAGCAATCCGCTGCTTCTATGACGTCGTGTTATGCAGATAGAACACATGCCCATTTATTGCATGTCATTAGTTGTAGCATCTATCGTTATCATATAAATGAGATGTTTACTCATACAAGTTTTTATACACCTAACACTGTAGTTGGTAAACATTCTTAGTTGGTTTTATACTGTAGTTTGTAAAAGAATGCTTTCTCGGTCTACTACTGTAAATGCATTTAAATTTTCATGGTAACCTCTTTGCTACAAATTCAAAACCTTACAAAAAGAGATGCTGTATATTTTAGAAAGCTGTGAATGTATTCATTTTGTTGTAATCTGTGGTAACCCCTAGGATATGGGAGATTTGTAATCTCACATGCTAACATTTCGATGTCTATCAGACACCTTCTTCAGAGCTTCTGACTGGAGTACTGCTTCTCACCGCTATAAATAGCTGATGTAGGTGGCGCTTTTGCGGTGAGAACACTGTCCCAAACGTGGCTGAGCTTGTATCCCCCTCGTCTCGGTTCATCACTGGTGTTGTCTTCCTCATCTTTCCTTCCTACACCGGCTATTTATAGCGGTGAGAAGCAGTACTCCAGTCAGAAGCTCTGAAGAAGGTGTCTGATAGACATCAAAACGTCAGCAGGTGAGATTACCTGGTTGTGTAAAAAGAATCTCCTATATCCTATATTCTACCAACCTGATGAAATTATTTTCAGATGTGTTAACCCCTATTTTCCATGTCATACCTTAGGAGGAAATGAAGGGAAGTTCTTCCTGCTTGACAAGGAGACGGGGATTCTGTCTGTGCACAGAGACCTGGACAGGGAGACCAAACCTGTTCATACACTACTCATCAAGGTACAGGAATCTTACGCTACACGGTTGTCTTACCTTTGCTTTGCCTCTGTGATACTTTTGGCCCTGTCCCTTGTGCTGAATGACATTCACACTGATACTGCCATCCTGGTGGTTAGGTGATGATAATGACAGTACCTGAGATTCTGACCAATTTTAATGTGTATGTATATAGTATGTATTCCGCTGATGTTGTTGACAATGGACAGTGCTTGTGATTTATGACCAATTTTTTGTTATGAAATACGCAATTTAGTCCAATGGACTACTATGTATTTTATTCGAATAAACTTTCAAAACTTTCAAAAACGGTCCCTGGTGCTGAATAACAAGTTAGAAGCAGAATGCTGTATTTGGGCTCATCATTTTGAAGTATGAAATGTTCACATAGTTTCTTTAAAGCAATAGTGAAAAATTTCTATATAAAAAGATAGAAAAAAAGTTAATACATCCTACCTCAGTATAAGAAAAGATATCCATGCCAAATGGTGCTTAATGACATTCACACTGACGCTGTTGTCCCTGGTGCTGGCGCTGAAAGTCTTTCACAATGACTGTAGTTTCTATCCCTGGTGCTGAATGGCAGTCACACTGATACTGGCATCTCAGTCCCTGATACTGAATGACAGTTACACTGATACTGCCACCTCAGTCCCTGATACTGAATGACAGTCACACTGCCAATACCATCCCTGTCCCTGGTGCTGAATGGCAGTCACACTGACAATACCATCCCTGTCTCTGGTGCTGAAGGACATCCACATGAACACTGTTGTCCCAAATGGTGCTAGATAGAAATAGCACGGATGCTATTGTCCCTAACTTCAACTAAACGAGACATAGGGGAAACTTGTGGGCTCTTATTTTTTGTTGTTCTGCCCTCCTGTAGGCCAGCAGCGATGCAGATTACCAGGTACCCAGACAGAGGAGAAGGGTGATCGACGTGTCAGACTCCTCCTTACAACAGCTTGTGATCGAGGTCGAGGACATCAACGATCAGCCGCCCAGATTCACACGCAAACAGTACACCGCAGGTACGCTACACAAATAGTACACAAACAGTACACAAGCAGGACACAAACACTACACAACAGTACACAAACAGTACACAAACAGTACACAAAGAGTACGACACATTCTCTGGGTTCCAAATGTTTGTGCACTGCCTTTGATGAAAATGCTGTAGTTGTGTCTGTGTGGTGTAGAGGTCTACACACTCTGCCATTCCCCACATCTGTGGAACCATGCAGTGGCCCGGAGTTCGTGCCTGGGTCTGGACACAGCTAGAAGAGTTGCATCCTCCAGCATCGGATTCCTGAGAAAATTAAAAGGTCCAAAAGTCTGTGTGGCATAGTGGCAGAGCATCCGGCTATGAACCAATGAGACCCAGGTTCAAGACATGTCCGTGTGGCGTCTGTGTGGCATAGTGGCAGAGCATCCAGCTATGAACCAATGAGACCCAGGTTCAATCCCCAGTGGAGTACCCAGACATGTCCGGACATGCACCCAGGTGTTGTGCCCTTGGGAAAGGCACTTAACACATATTTCCTATGTCCTAATCCCAGCAGTAGGGTTTGGGTTGGCGTTTGGAAGGGCATCCAGCCGTAAAAAGACTTGCACTCTGATGAGGAGTCCATGGGCTCCCCTTCCGTGTGCAAGCACGTCCAACCCCCATGTGATGGGGAATAAAAGACGTTAAATTGGATAGATAGAGAGAGAGAGAGAGAGATAAGACATAACACCCTGAGAGACTATTTCCCGCATGTTGAGGGACAAATTTTGTGAAGTTTTTCCTCTATGTCAAACTTATTCTAAAGCGAAAAGTTGATTTTTTCATGTGATGTAAGAAGGGAAATAGGGTTCACCCCAGAAATAAACACCCCTTTGTCAGTGCAGCTGCCTAGATCAAATCATCTGGGGTCCAAATAATAGCATAGGCTCTAACTATTCTAGCTAGAACACTGGATTTAGGATCATTGTTTACTTTTTTTCATTCAGGAGTTACTGTTGATGCAAAGTATGGATCCGAACTAATACAGATTGAGGTAAGCAAAAGTCTCTGATGAATCATTACCTTTAGTTCTAATGTTAGAAATTACCAAATGGTGAACTATATCACTCTACTCTTAGAATTGAAGCTGTCTTAATGTGCTAACAAGTAGCATAGTGGTAGGGAAAATAGTTTCAGAGCTGTAATTAGGAATTTTTTTAGAAATCTGTCAAAGTTTTCTTAACAATCCTTACATTTCCATGCAACAGACACAATGTCCTTTTGTTTTCCAGGCCATAGATGCAGACATAGGGAACAACAGTGTTGTGTACTACTACATAGAATCAACCACGTACATAGAACGGGGGAAACAACCGAAGCCAATGAAGAAGACTTTTCAGTTAGGAGTTTTGAGCGGAGTACTAACGACCAACGAACTGTTTGTGGACTACACCAAGGGATATTTTGAGCTGATTGTTAGGGCGGAGGATGATGCTAAACACACGGACAAATCAAAAATAGGGGTGAGGTCTACGTTATGCTAGGGTCACATTTACAAACCAGCCCCAGCCTGACTGTTTGTGTGAACAAAATAGTAAAGATAAAGAATGTTTAAAGCTGTACTTGCGACAATTCCTCATAATGCAAGTGTGGATAAGATATGTTATGTATATGTTGTGTATTATGAGAAACCTGTTAACCCTGCATCAATTCAGCGCTAGAAAGGCTGCCATTGCGGGTAATTTCTGACCAATTAAAAAATGTATAGTATTACTGACCTGCTGATGTCATGTTCCCATCTCCAGGTGTATGTGTTGCGGGATGAGCACAGGGTCAAGGTTGTCATCAACGACATACCTGACTACGTACGAACGTTCAGGGAGGAGTTCATTGCGTAAGAGTCGAGTTGTTGAACCTGTATCAAGAATTTTAGTTGCAACATTAATTCATCATTATTAGAAATCTCAACAGAAACACTTACTACCACAATGTTGCATGCTACAGATAGGTATAAGCAGTAAGGCCGAAGCCATTGGTAGGATGTTCCTGTCAATAAGAATTTTTTTGCACTATTGACAGGATAATAAGTTCAATAAAAAGTTTTTGGCACTAATATATTGACAGGGTAGGGTGTCAATAGCCATGCCCAAACAGTTAAAAACTATCAATAGAGGAGTGCATTCTAATACATGTACACTAGTTTAGTTCTCTGTAGATTGTACCATCACATGTGAATATCACTTAAAGTAGCTTCAAACAAGATAGACATTCCTGTGTAAGTTTATGCTTTTGTTTTCTTCTGACTTCCCATTTCCTCTCATCTAATACACATTTACTAACTTCTGTACTCCCTCATGTATTGCACAACAGCCAACTGAGTCAGATCACGTAAGTGGAACCTGTACATTCTTTAAACAATTGTCTTTCTTTCATGTTGCCTATTCCTAGCAAGGCCTTATTTTTTTGTTTGTTTGGATTCTGTCTCGTAAAGTTCCAAGACTTGTCTTCTTAACATTTCTTTTGAGCTTCAGTATTTATAGGAGTATGCAAGATGACATTTCTTGTATCAAATACAGTTTTACATTTGCATGCAATGTGTTGACAGTCCTTTCTGTGTCAAAAGTTGTTTATTGAATACCAAATTAAAGATCTGTTGGATCTGTAGGCAGAAGGCGATTGCGGCATCACTGAATGCCGCCCGAAAACACTTAGAAACCGTGATCACTTTTTTTTACAAACAGATTACAAAATGTGTACATTTAAATGAGAACGAGCGTATACATGTAGGGCGCAGGAACGGCTCTGGGTAGGAGAATGCATTTTTGCCATTTCTTACATGATTGTGTTTCTTTGCGATAGGTTTGCCTCTAACATCACAGGAGCAGTGGTGAACATGGATGATATACAGTACCACGTGGAGGAGGGGGAGATAGACTTCACAAAGTCAGTTCCTTTGGACAGTAATGCTTATTCTTGTAAGGCCCCCATTCCACTAGATGGTGATCGCGCTGCGCTCTCACTGCGATCTAAATCAGATTCGTGTAACCCTTGACTTCATAATCGGAAATCATGCAAAATGTACAAGTATGAATGCAACAAAACACACAAAGCGTAAGAGGATTCATATCTATGGAATTCGTTGAGCGCTCTGTTAAATTTTAGGTTACGGAGAGCATGCGGCGAGAGTGCCGTCCTAGTGGAGTGGGGGAATAAGGTAGATAACAATTAGTCAAGCAACCAGATTTTGGAAACATCAACATTTCCAGCCTCTATCCAGGTGCTTGACTAACTGTTGTCTTGCGTATCTTGGTATCATTCACACTGACACTGTTGTCCCTGCCCCTGAATGACATTCACACTGACACTATTGTCTCTGTCCCTGGTGCTGAATGACATTCACACTGACACTATTGTCTCTGTGTCTGGTGCTGAATGACATTCACACTGATACTGCCATCCCTGTCCCTGGTGCTGAATGACATTCACACTAATACTGTTTTTCCTGTTTCCTGGTGCTGAATAACATTCACACTGATTCTGCCATCCCTGTCCCTGGTGCTGAATGACATTCACACTGACACTGTAGTTCCTGTCCCTGGTGCTGAATGACATTCACACTGACTCTGTTGTCCCTGACCCTAGTGCTGAATGACATTCACACTGACACTGTTGTCCCTGTCCCTGGTGCTGAATGACATTCACACTGATACTGCCATCCCTGTCCCTGGTGCTGAATGACATTCACACTGATACTGTTTTTCCTGTTTCCTGGTGCTGAATAACATTCACACTGATTCTGCCATCCCTGTCCCTGGTGCTGAATGACATTCACACTGATTCTACCATTCCTGTCCCTGGTGCTGAATGACATTCACACTGATTCTGCCATCCCTGTCCCTGGTGCTGAATAACATTCACACTGACACTGTTTTTCCTGTCCCTGGTGCTGAATGACATTCACACTGACTCTGTTGTCCCTGACCCTAGTGCTGAATGACATTCACACTGACACTGTTGTCCCTGTCCCTGGTGCTGAATGATATTCACGCTGACACTGTGGTCCCTGTCCCTAGTGCTGAATGACATTCACGCTGACACTGTGGTCTCTGTCCCTGGTGCTGAATGACATTCACACTGATACTGCCATCCCTGTCCCTGGTGCTGAATGACATTCACACTGACACTGTGGTCCCTGTCCCTGGTGCTGAATGACATGCACATTGATTCTGCCATCCCTGTCCCTGGTGCTGAATGACATTCACACTGACACTGTTTTTCCTGTCCCTGGTTCTTAATGACATTCACACTGATACTGCCGTCCCTGTCCCTGGTGCTGAATGACATTCACACTTACACTGTTGTCTCTGTGTCTGATTCTGAATGACATTCACACTGATACTGTTATCCCTGTCCCTGGTGCTGAATGACATTCACACTGACACTGTTGTCCCTGCCCCTGAATGACATTCACACTGACACTGTTGTCCCTGCCCCTGAATGACATTCATACTGACACTGTTGTCCCTGTCCCTGCCCCTGAATGACATTCACACTGACACTGTTGTCCCTGTCCCTGCCCCTGAATGACATTCACACTGACACTGTTGTCCCTGCCCCTGAATGACATTCACACTGACACTGTTGTCCCTGTCCCTGCCCCTGAATGACATTCACACTGACACTGTTGTCCCTGTCCCTGCCCCTGAATGACATTCACACTGACACTGGTTGTCCCTGTCCCTGCCCCTGAATGATATTCACACCGACACTGTTGTCCCTGTCCCTGGTGCTGAATGACATTGTTGTTCATATTGCAGGACTGACATGCTGATTCATGTGGTCAACACAAAAACAAACAAGATCATGGATGTGGACAACGTCATCACGTAAGGCAGACACATTCTATTCATATAGTAGATGGATAAAAGAAAATTGCCCATGAATGTTTGTGAAAACCAGAATGACAGCACATATTGTTTATTGTAAATACATGCCCAAGGGCTAATTGCAAGTACAAGCAACACAGATAATGATTGAAAAATACAATGATATTAAGGGCTACATCCAATGTTATGCTACGTCCTAAAATGTACATGATGCTAGTTTCGTTGTGTCTGACTTCTTCTTTTTAGGCAGTGGAATACAAATTTGCCCCCTTCTTTTATGATTTGTAGGTTCTTTGATTTCAATAGTAGAAGTATATGAATGAATAAAGATCTTTATTGTCCATAGATTTATATACAGGTAACAGCAAAGTAATAGATTACAGATAAATGTATACCTTTTTAAGTTAGTACAACAAGTACTATCTACTAGGTGAATTTCATTGTGATGGTGAAAATTTAAGAACAAAATAATATGATTAGTTAATCAAAGGGTTGTTAAAACTAACCAGAAAATTGACTAAATATCGGGATTAAATCAGACTGTTTTTTTACATGTTTTGATTCATGCGTTTTTCCCCATCTAGGACCATTGATGAAAACTATGACAGCCTAGAGAGACTTTTCAAGGACTTCAACGTGATAGAGGTTTTAGTAAGTAGTTGGTAGTAAACATCTTTTAATTAGTATGTACATTTAGTATATTTGGCATATATTTAGTGTCTTTTTGGCACAAAGGTTCCTTTTGTTGCTCTTTAAACAGACAGCACTAATGGGCAGAGAAAATATCTATATCATTCCATATACCATTTGAACATGATTTGTAGCACTCACAGAGACCTGTATTAATGTCTCGTGCTCCAAAATGTGATATAGTCCTACTGTGCTACTATAATCCGTTCAGCTTCAGACCTGCAGGTCCAGCTAGAACATTCCTGAACCTAAATTTTCCCTTGTGGGGTCGTGTGGCGTAACAGCAGGGTGTCTGGTCCAGAACCCAGAGGTCCCGGGGTCTTTTTATAAATATAGATTGGCATTGAATTTTTCTTTTTATTTGGGTTGAATGTGTGGTAGTTGCGTGCCGATTTGTTGAAAATAGAGAGAACACTAGCGACCCCAAAAAACACCCCTCCCAATAAAATGGTATGACAACCCTGTGACATCACAATTCAAGATGGCGGCCACCACACATGCCAACGGATCCAACAAAGGTTTTGCTACGCAAACCTGTAATTACAGTATTTCTAACTGTTGTCTGCAGCCGTTCGTGCCCCCGAGGACAGACAAGGACAACATCGACATTGTGCGGATCCTGCTGATCCTGATTGGGGTTGTCATCTTCTTTGGAGCCTGGATCTTCATCTGCCTCATGCTCAGATACAAGAGGCTGTGAGTAGAGTCTTTGTTGTCATTTTGACGCAAGGCCACACCAATTCATCTTGGTTAACGGAATTAAAAAAATTTAATAAAAAAATGCTAGATTGGAAAAACAACATGAAAACAGAATCTCAGATGAATGTTTTTACTTTGGTGCACACAGTATCAGGGAGTGAACAGGATCAGGTGCAAGTTTTCACCCCAGCCTTCTGATTTTTTTTGTTGCTAAAATTAAAACTAAAAATCCGTTAACCAAGAAATTAGATTGGTGTGGCCTTATCTATAACTTTGCATAACAAACCGTTCCACACACAAGCGGCGCTAATTTGTAACAGACCAACGCGACGAAGCCGGCTCACTTCTGGTTAGAGCATTCTTGACTTATTCTGTGGAAAAACGATCTGTCGCTTTTTATGTATGTTTAGGCCACACCAATTCAATTTGTTGCTTCTCTTTTTTTTTCAAAAAAAATTGGAGTGACAGGGAAAAAAAATAAAGATAAGATTTTTTGCAAATAGTTTGGGGTGAAGATAAGGGTTTACATAACATCAAGAGGACTATTCAAATTTCAGCTTTGTATGGCTCATTTTATGCAATGCACCTCTTTTATTGATCTGATAATTTCAGTTTTACTCCCTGAAACTGTAAACCTGATAGCTTCTGTTTGCAGTAAGGGTTTGAAAATTTGATAGATTAGAATTATATTACTAAGTACTCCATTCGTTGAGAATCTCTTTGTTGCCTTTAGGTACAAACGGAATGTGCGAGCAGCAATTGCAGGGAGTATAGGTAAGCTGGAGAAGAAATAACGGAACCTTTTTGTTGCATGATTATATTTTAGTCTTTCTGTATAGCATTTTAAGCACTCTATGTTCGCAGCCATTGAACAATATGCCTTACACAGCAAGTTAATCATGGAAAAATTAAAATGCATGATTGTTTCTATTCCAGAAATCGTTTTTTCCAGCTCTAAGTGCACTTCACGTCTCTTTTTTGGTTTGATCTCATCAATTCATTTCCTTGGTTCTCTGACATCTTTTCTGAGTACGAATTCAACAAGAGGGTTAGATCTGAATCTATCTGAATTATATAAATGCACTCATTGACAGTGAGTTTCCCAGGCAGACCCCATCAGATCTCTCTTTCTCTTTTGTTTGTTTGTTTGTGTCTTCATTTACACTCGAAATTGCTCTATCTGGCCATTAAGGCGCAGGTTTCATAGAGGTCAAGTTTGCACAGTTTACAGGGTAAAATTCTTTGCAATCTCCTTGTTTTTCTTAATCTGTGTCTCCTTCTGAATAAAATGACTCTTTTTACACAACCAAGAGATCAATTCAACCTACGTTTCGGTGAACATCTGTCACCTTCTTCAAGGCAATTCTGACTAGTTCACATTGCAATACAGCACAGGTGTTGCTGCTTATACATATTAATGAGATGCAAACGCAAAATATCTACATATGTACAATAACAGGTTGTGTAAAAAGAGTCTTTTTATTCTGAGTGACTTAAGCCCCTGTCACACTTGTGCGTATATACAAGTCCGCATGAGTTGCGTATTAACATGTTTTTGGTCAAGATTGAGTTTTCAGCCCAAGAAGTCATTTCCTTGGTTTGATAACTAGGCTGCACAACGGTGGGTCAACGCAGAAAACAACTTCTTCCCCGCAAACTTTCCTTAAACCTAGGAAATGTTAAAGCGCAACTCACGCTCACTTGAATATACGCACAAGTGTGACAGGGCCCTTACCAACCTGATGAAACTATTCACGGATGTGTCTCCTTCTGTCTCTTCCTGTCTGTGCCCCCCCCCCCAGCTGGTGCTCAAGTCATACAGAACCCCAACCCTGCCGCCACCCCGGTCGCCAGTCACCAGGAGACAGCGCACCCAGGGGGTGGGGCGGGGGGCGCACCCCCACCCACGGGAGGAGTGGCCGACCCACGGTTCTCTCAAATGATGGGTGAATATCTCAGGCTTCTCTTCCTACTTGTTCTTTTACTGTCCGCTCAACCTGTATCCTGTAAACTGTTTCTTTTTCAATAGTCAGGCCATGTTGAATCGATTATATGGAGGACATCTGCGCGTGCATCATTTTGGTCCATTTCCAAAAAAACGCTTTCGACCATACTGTAAATTATACAAAGCAGCTGCAAAATGAGCAAATATATTGATTATGTGAAGAAGAAAAATCGGAAAACAGATACTCATGTTGTAGAGTGCCAAAGTCAATTCTTAAGTCAAAGAAGAGGATGTAAAAGAACAAAAATTACGAATCTATTGTTCAGTTTACCATACTGTGTGTTTTAAGTCATGTATCAAACCTTCCTGACCACTTAGAGATTTCATACGGAAGGCAAGCTTTTCTTCTTCACACGGTTGCACCTGTTCAGGGGTACCCGGAGGAGGTCGTCCATATAATCAATTCAGTGTGGCCTTAGGAGTAAAAAGGTTTATAGGACTTACGTAGAAAAACGTTAAAGCACCAGTTTTAAGATAGTGTTGGAGAGGAGGGTTTCATATATGAACGGTAGGCAGTAGTGATGAAAGTAGTGCATATAGAGCATAGCCTGAAACTCGGTCCCTGTCTGAGAGAAGGAAAAGAAAACAGGCTTAGTTTCAAAATGTTTGTTTAAAAGATGACCTAAATCGGTGCCAAGTTTTCCTACACCAGTAGTATTTTCTCCCCGATTCCTTTTCATAAACCGTGGACTATTCCCTAGTGACCTTCCCAGTTGTTAAATGAAAACACCTGAAGCTTCCCCCCCCCCCCGAATAATGAAACTATGGACCAATTTTCTGTTTGTTTTCTCCTGCCCCCGTCTCCTACTGGATACCCAGGCTATATGGAACCCCCCTCTGCATATATGGATGGATATGAGGAAGGATGGTGCTGATGACCAACTTTACATAGCCAGCAAAAACAATGGTCGTGATGGCGTCTTCCAGACATCTGCCAAGGCATGTTTGCTACATGTTTATGTCTTAGACAGCCAAGGGCTGTCTCCAGCTTTAAATCTTTTTCCATCCTTGTCCTTGTTTGGGAGCCAATGTTGTAATGATTTTCCTTGTTAAATCTGTCGTTTTAAGCTCGCGAAAATACATTTTCATAATTTTAATGTTGCAAAGTTCGGATCTTTTTGACACGTGGGGTGAAATTTCTGTCTGTCCCAACTAGCGAATTTCAGTCCTGGGACAGAGGGACACTGGAGACAGCCCTGCTACAGTCGTTCCTTGCCTGTGTCCTTTGGTGTGCTCAACTCTTTTCAGTTCAAAAGTAGAAGTTAGCACAATTTGCTGTTGAATCCTTCACGGAAGGTTGTGATTTTCAGTGTTCTAAGAAGAACATCTTAGGAGAGTAACAGGTGTTCAACAGTACTGTTGTTGCGCACATGTACCCATCTGAGACCCTTTGGGCCTCGCAATGCATGCCTTCTTCCTCAGCTTGGAGATGAGAATAATCATTAACCTGAGAATTGTCTGATGAGATGCTCTGTATTCCATGCTTGAGGATTGAATTTATGATCATAGTATGATTAGTAATGTTGATAGATACACTACCTGAAAATCTACCAACTTAATTTAAAGCACATTTGCTAGCTTACTACTCTTTTAGTGCATTCTTCCTCACTAAATTTGCGACAGATTGCAACCAGAGAGATTTTGTTATTGCTGGCTATGCAATGTAGGTACTAACATCGACAAAAGTGTAAAAAAAAGAAATTCAGTTTCCCAGAAAGAATTCAGAGAAAGTGCTGTGTTACGGATTGTTTTATGTAAACTTGCTTCAAAGATCTGAATATATCATTATCATCAACTAAATAGTGCTAGAACCTTTTGGCACCATTAGCGTAACACATGTAAAATACTGGATCATCTTTTTGTAGTTAATCTTTTAGAGACAGACACAAACTTGAATATTCATATCCTTGCACTACGATCATTTTTGGCAAGGAGGTTAAAATAGGTATTTTAACCTCCTTGTTTTGGGGGAAACAAAAGTGACACTTCTTTTTTATATATAGGGCTTAAATCAATGTAGAGGTCAACTACACCAGGCAACAGTTTGGTCCCTAACATCCCCTGTGATACAATTATTACATCAATGTTGGAGAGGAAATTAAACTACCCACTCATACTATATTATGAGATACAAATGTTCAAAGTCTTCAGAGAAAATAATTTTCTTTCTTTCTTTATTCTTCATCATAATTCTTTTCAAGTCTGATCTCTGTCATTTCTGCCTTAATCCTCTATGGAGAGTCCCTTTCATCGTACTATGTGCCTATTGATGTGCTTGTGTGAGACTGGTTGTACAATACTGTTGGTGTTGATATGTTCCTACAGGTTCTGGAGTTGGTATGGAGATGTTTGATGTGCCAAACACAAACAAGTACTCGTTTGAAGGGTGAGTATCTGTGTCTGTATCTATTCAGCCGGTATAACCGCCCTTCGGCGTAACACGCCAGCTTCGTATACTAAGCTTCGGTAGTACAATTGAAAACTGTCTTTCAAGATAAGTCTGCTGCAATTGGCAAGAGATTGTGTGGTTGATATTGCTTGAAACAGTGTATGGATAAGTGCATTTTACCTCAGCTGGCATTCGTTGCTGCACGAGTAAATCTCATTTAGGGACTTTAGCAATTTTTTTCTAAGTGTTTACGGTGCACAGAACGTCCGGGGGGGGGGGGTAGTCCTGAACTGCCGAACGCGCTGAACCACTTGATGGTTCACCGCGTGGCCGTTTGAACTAGGAGGCTCACAGCCCGGACTGGGTGGACATGGGCGTGCAATCTGAACTACCTCCAGACCGGTCTGAACCGTCCGCGGCGGGTTAATTCCTTTTTACAAAGGAATTGAGAAACTTCAATCTACAATGCATGCTGCTAGTTTCCACCATGGTGTTACATGTACACACTATAACTTGTGATAATATTATAATGGTATTAGAAAGGATAAGAAAATTAACAAGCTTCAAGTTGGAAAGAATGTCTTTGGGACCTGCTTCTGAATATCATTTTGTGAAAGACTAATTCTGAGTCAAGTTTGAAGAAGAAATATACTTTGAATATCACAGTTAATTTTATGTTTTTACCATTTTTGTTTCAGGGCAAATCCCATATGGTTGGACCCTTACTACAGGTAAGATATTATTCATACTACATGTATCCTTTAAGAGAGAAAACATTGAATTTTTCATACATCTTTCACTGTCGGTCAGTCTAGTTATACAGACTACGACATAGTATTGTGCATAAAAAGTACACTTTCAAAAAAGCAGTAACTGTTCCAAAAGTTCAGATAACAGTTCAAAGTTCTACATTCGGTGTACGTTTTTAGGGGACATACACTACCAAAAATGATTTTTCTTGCTTTTCTAGTTTTTCTTAACTCGTGGACATATGTTCTTATAATCAGAGTTTTAAGAACGAATAAGAAAGAAAAATTGAAGAATTACTCTTCTGATTGTTTCCATGGAAATTCTCATAACAAAGAGCACTTTCCTAATTCTCTTAAGTTAAGAAACTATTTCTCAACAAGTTTTTAACCGTCAAGAGTTTCTAGAAATTAAAGTCTGAATTTCTTGTTTTTATTGACTTCAAGATTATTTTTCTTCTTAGGTTTTTTTAATGAAAATGTAAGATTTTTTTCTCCCCTTTCTTGAATTATCTTGCTTCAAGACAAATTTTCTAAGAAAAAAATTACTTCAGAAAGAAATTCCTAACTCCTGGACAAAATGGTTTTCTTAAACACAGAAAGTTTTCTTCTTTGAAGAAATTTTTTGTGTTTAATTAAGAAGAAACAAGAAAAATAAGAAAAGTATCTACAGTTTTAATATCATTCATAGTAACAAGAAGGGTGTCCCTGTGGTGTAGTGGTCTGCACCTTCTGTCTCTCACCACATCTGGTTCAAATTACTTGGACCAGAAGGACTGGGGTTCAAGCCCCAGGTAGGACACCTCTGGACAAGAGGCGCATTGAGTCATACCAAAGACTTTATAAAAATGGTACATACTTGTGAAACAGTATGGAAGTTAAACACACTTCACTGCCAGTGGACTAGCCCCCTGCTGCAGTGATTGCACAACAGTGTGGCCCAGGGCTATGAAACGGAGATGGGCACCGCCCTATACATCAATAATGGTGTGGAAGGATTTTCACTTTTTAACTAATAATAACAAGAGCCATTTTGCTGTTTCCAGCCAATTTGCGGAGTTCCACGAGCCTACAGAGATTCCTGTGGTTCTGGAGGACGGATTCACCATCGAGGGAGACGAGTACGAAACACAAGTAGGCTGCCACGACATCTTGTTCTCTTCTTCCTCTTCTTCTTCTTCTGTGTATATGAATAAGTGACCTCAATAAGCTAAAGATGCTAGCACGGGGGGGGGGGGGCTTGAGTACAACTCTTTGAAGGCAGGTGTATAGTACCAGTAGATGCCATACTTTGTACCTTGTATACCTGTTGTGTGATAAAGTTGTATAAAATTATATCATACATTTTTTTGCAGATGCCACTTTTTATCCTATCTCCCCTTCCTTGTTGCTAATGCAAATAGTGCAGATCTGTGTACACAGTTGTTCCAGCTTACCCATAATGTGTCCCCATTGTTTTATTTGCAGACTAGGCTTTAATGGCTAACCCCATTGTTTCCCACGAGTGGTCCCAGCAGGGAGCCTAGGCAGGTAACCAGCCCAACACGCTGCTCAGCTCTAAGACCCCCTTCATACTAAGCAGCGCAAGTCGCCCGAATCGCCGAAATCGCCCAAGCCGCATTCCTTCACACCTCATACACGCTCTTGTTCCGGCGCGATCGTCTGTAATTCCCCACATCCTTGAAGCTGGCCATGAGCACGCATGTCGCCCGATTCTGCCATATTTCCGCGAAATATTCCAACAAGCTAGGAGGTAGGCGAATATTGTATTATGGTGGCAATTAAGCGGAAATCAAGGCTGACGTCGCATATGACCCCTTGAGCCATGTCCAGGTCAATATGCAAAGTAATGCGCCCGATGCACATCGAGCGACTTGGAGCGTTCATACTAAGCCGAAATGCAGTCAAGTCGGTAGTAATCCACCTCCCGGAGGTAAATTCGTTGCGATGCGCATCGAGCATTTTCACATGCGAAATGGAGCGTTCATACTAGGCCACATCAATGCGGCTTCGGTGATTTCAGCGATTTGGGCGACTTGGGCGATTTGGTATGAATGGGGTCTAACTCTGGTATCAGGACAGTTCACCGCCTGGACAGTTCGGTCTCCGCGATTTAACGTTTAAAAAAAAAAGAAGATTTCTACAGGCCAGGGGTCGAACTGTCCAGGTGCCAAAATGTCCGACATTCTCTAACTGTCTCATTCTCTTCAATGCTGCTACTGGAGTCTTACTCTCACTCTTCTCTTCTATCCTCCTAAGTTAACAATGCTTGTGCTTGCTCATGCTACTGACAGTCTCCATATATAGACATGCTATTACAATAACAGTTACAGATATTTAAACTTTTACAGGTGTCTATTTCAACTTTCAGTTATCATCATTGAAACTGTGATCCTTCTTTTCTTCAGTGAGCTAGTGAAAGATACTGTTCCATGAATTCTATTGAGCTTTATAATTGTATTCATTAAAGATAAGAAGAAGCAGCCCCCATCAAATTGTTAAATGAAAAAAAGCAATTAAAGCCCACAGAATTGTTAAGAATGCCTGGAACTCAGCTTCTGCTGACCAGAATATTGAGAATTTTGGTAGTCTTGAAATACCTTACGTGCGCTTTGTATTTTTGCAAATGTTTATATACATACAGTTGTGTATATACATACAGAATGGTGTATATACACAACTCATATGCCCAGGACTCAGATGTGTTACTTCCTTTTTTTTAACTTCTGCAAACCAGAGAGAATTTTGATAGTCTCAACGTTTTTGCCTCCTCATCCAATACTGTAATGGTCAATCCATCTTTTGAACAATTCAGTTGTTCTGTTGATCCATTATTTTCATACCATCACAGGAAGTGAGTATGGAGATCCACGGAGACCAAGAAGACGAGAGCCCCAAGAAGGGGTCCCATAGTTCAGACGCCATCCTCAAGAGTGTCCTCAGTGATCAATGGCCCAACAACAACTCCTCCCAGGGAGACAGGGCGCCCCGGCCGCCTCCGCGGAGCGTCGGCGTTCACTCGGAGAACAACAACAACTCCAACAAGAGGAACGCCGCGAATTCCTCGGGGGACGAGAGTTTGAAACGCGGGCTCACCAGAACTACGAGTAGCACGGTGATTGTGAACCCGGCTGTACAGGACTGTCAGGACGTTATATCCTCCGGTGAGGAGAGTGATGCTGAGAACTCAAGGAGCGGCAGTAGTGGTAGCAATAGTCAGTCTGGGATGATCAAGGAGAGGGAAGTGCACCTGTGGAAAAGATGAGCCTGGAAAAGAGTGGTTTAGACCATGTAAATGATACGTTTATGAAGGTTAGACATCCAGGTAGACATTATTTATGGTTTATATAAACAAAACAATCTCTATAACTGGATAAAATATGGAGATAACTTCCTGACGTTTCCAGTGACATCCATCAATCCATCACAAGGAGAGGGAAATACAACTGTGGAAAACATGAACCTAGAAAAAAAAAGTGGTTTAGACCATGTAAATGATACGTTTATGAAGGTTAGGTCACACCAATTTAGTTTCTTGGTTAACGGATTTTTATTTTCCACACAAAAAATTTAGAAAAAAAAATTTAAAAAAAAAAATTCATGAAAACAGCCCAGCCTTCTGTTTTCATGATATCTTTTTTTCTAAAATTTTTTTTGGGGGAAAATAAAAATCCGTTAACCAAGAAATTAAATTGGTGCTGCCTTAGACATCCAGGTAAACATTTTTTATTGTTTATATAAACAAATCAATATCTACAACTGGATAAAATATGGAGATAACTTCCAGACATTTCCAGTGACATCCATCAATCCATCTCAAGGCGAAGGAAATACCACTGTGGAAAACACGAACCTGGAAAAACGACGCTGGTATAGACCATGTAGATGATACATTTATGAAGAGCAGGCATCCAGGTAAACAATATCGAAGGCCAAATCAATGTCTACAGCTGGAGAAGATACGAACGAAGATACGAAGGTCACTTTCAGAGAAGGTAGCATCTGTTCACTCTTCTTCAGCGTCACTAGAATGAAATGTTACAAAGTATTACAAGTATGTAACACATAACTAGACAGAAAACGGTAGAGCATATGTCAAAGTCAGTAACAACATATGCCTTGCCTCCACATGCACAAGGATTGGTAATTATAAAGTTCCTGATAGTATGATCATAATCATGATAGGATAGTTCCTATGTATATGGTAAGACAACATCATAGTATGATGTTGTCTTACCATATACATAGGAACTATCCTATCATGATTATGATCATAGGATAGGATAGTTCCTATGTATATGGTAAGACAACATCATAGTATGATGTTGTCTTACCATATACATAGGAACTATCCTATCATGATTTACATTCAATTACATTACACACAACCATAACAAGTTCAACTTGGTGAATTTGACATGCTCAATTGTTTTTTCCAGTAACATGTAAACCTGATTTAGTATTGACTTGTTCTGTCAGGTCATTCTAGTATATAACGTTACGCCAAAGGAGAGTGATGGGTGCCACTCAAACCGTCCAGAAGTTATTCCCGTATCTTATCCAGTCGTGGAGATTTGTTTGTTTTAAATATTGTTAACCTGACCGTCTAACCTTCATGAATGATGATGTAGATTATAGCCTAGAAGGAGAGAAATGAAGTGTGAAAAGATTGAAGCCTTCCATAATGCTTAAGAGGTGTGGATTAGAGATGGAACACACCACAAGGAGAGAATCTAAGTTTTCTAATTGTATAACCAGACCAGAGTAAGTGCAGCCGAACATTTTCAACATTTTGTGGATTAGAGGTGGAACACACAACAAGGAGAGAATCTAAGTTTTCTAATTGTATAACCAGACCAGAGTATTTGAAGTGCAGCCGAACATTTTCAAATTGGATTGAATATCGCTCTTCCAGGATTTGAAATCCAATATGGTGTTTTCACAGTCAAGTGACAACACAGCTGCCTTGCTGTTTGTTGAACATGGAAGAGTCAGCCTATACATAGATTTGCTTGTGTATAACATGTTTGCAATGGCCTGTAGCTCAATTGGTAGCAGCCCTATACAGTTGAGCTCCTTGTTCCAGATAAATTGGTAACTGGGAGACTCGGTTGGGACTGCAACCGTCATTCGGAAGGGACGTAAAAGGGGGGGGTCCCATGTTCGAGGAGGGCTTAAGCAACTGTCTCCTCCCTGTATTAAATAATACCCTGAACCAGCAGGGAAACCTGATGCCCTATGTGGCACTAGGCACTGCCATGGTCTGAACAAACAAACAAACAAACAACAACAACATGTTTGCACATTTGATTGCATCATAGTCTATTTTACCAATTCAATTTCACATGCAGGTTCAACCAATCAGAATGGTGGACAATACATGACGTCACGTGAGTGCAGAAGTGTTGATAGCTCTATGCAAGTGTTGAGGCTTGGAGATTACGTTAAAACACTGTTTTGATATTAAAGATCATATAATCAGTATAGTACAGTGTAGAAACCCCCAGTATGTTACTCTCCAAGCAGAGGTTAGGCTCCGAATTGTTTTGCACGTAGTTTTAGGCGTTTTGATCAGACTTTCTGTTTTGTCAAGTTTCTTTTCTTTTGGCTGGCAAGAAATCATGACAAAATAGAAAGCCTGGTATAGACATTTCACAAAAAGAAAACTACTCTCCTCTAAACATCACAAAACCCACACCTTTTAGAAAAAGTGGGATCATTCGTCTTCCACTGTCTCGGAAAAAGAAGTCAAACCCAAATAAGATAGAATTTAGTGATAGTATTTAGACTAGAAAAGTCACATGCTGTATTGTTATATATTGTAAGTCCGTCCTTTCATGTTACATGTACTTGCAATTAGCCTACGGGCAAGAACTTGCAATAAACTTATTGGTATAAACGCCTAAAAATACGTGCAAAACAATTCGTAGCCTAACCTCTGCTTGGAGAGTACTAGAGTATGTCAGATCATTGTAGTTTAACATATAGTCCCCTATGAAACAATTCTTAAAGCTGAAGATTTGTAGTCTTTATATCAGAGTTTAGTAATAATCATGATAAAGGGTCATTGTTGTTCTGTATACGTACTACGTTTGAAGTATTACGGGTGCTGTTTTTTATAAGTGATAATTAATAAAACTTTGAATCGGGATTCGTACGGATTTATTTTTGCTTTGAAATTCATCCTCTGTGAACTGTGGTGCAGGGAAAAGGGATTTTTAAGCAATTTTTATGCATGTGTGAATCATGATCAAGCGACGCCATACTTTAACCTTTAGCACTCTGAATTAGCCGTTTGTCCACCTGGTTATTGGGTTAGGATGAGGGGAAAAGGCTTAATGAGAAAGTCATCAAAGTTAGACACCTCAAATATGCTCTTAAACCAGGTGGCTTAAACTCAATTCACTTCTTCCCGATCGCAGGACTTATCTACCAACTAACAATCGTGACCATAGCTTGTCCAGAACACGAGATACATACATGTATCAAAACCAGAGGTTCCGCTGCAGTACTGCAACAAGCCGCTAGGTGGCCGAAAATCTAATACTTTTGAGGTTTCATCAAGACCTACCTACATACCAAATATGAAGACAATCCATCCAGGGTATTCTCGAGTTATCTTGTTAACAGGCACACACACGCGAACGCCAACGAAAGCATAACCTAGACGTATGTAAAGTAATAAGCGCATCACATTTTCACAAACATTCGTGGTACACTGACTCCTTTGGACTAACATTGGTCTTTACAATTCAAGACGCACCAGCCATTGCTAAACAGGGACGAGAAGGACTTCGACAGAACGTAATTCGTCTTTATAAAAGTCGTGTTCGCGTATATGATATGCCGTATATAAAGATTATATCCCGTGTGTTGTTTTCAACTGCTGTGTCGGAAAAAAATATCGCATGCAACGGACAACCTTTTGATGCAACGTTGACCAAACACCCAACAGCAGCAAAAGAAATCGTGATTAATTCTAATGGCAACTACGAGTACAGGACAACAACTGTACATGCCTGATAGCTCATTGCAACTGGGGTGCCATGCTGGTCAAGGGTTAAAGCCCCCCTCTCACTGGACCCGCGGCACGCTGGCGGCGTCGCTGCGGCCGATCGATTTGACAAAGCGCTCAACCAATGTCATCGACAAAAACGCTTTTTAAAGCTTAGTGTGTTTTGTTGTCTTTTTGGTCATACTTGTACATTTTGAATGATATTCCCATCATAAAGTTAAGGGTATAAACACAGGTCCAGTTTAGGACGCAGCGACGCCGCCAGCGTGCCGCAGGTCCAGTGAGAGGGGGCTTTAAATGGTGTCTAGTTATCTTTTTATTGACTTGCCACCGATTATTGAATGAAAACCTTTATTGCACATTTCTGCCACACTTGGCTAAGTACAGGTCGCAACAAAACAAAATAACAAGTACAGTTTACGTATACAAAAGAATATGGCTATCATTACATGTGTAGATAAATTCTACTTCTCCTCGCTTTTCGGTTATATTAGATATAAAGGAACAGACGTGTTTTTCAATGGGAGGTTTGTCTAGTCGCATTAGGAATATGAATTTTTGTACAGTACTTAAATGTGTGAAGTAGGGAAATAGGTTTTCTACAAGCTTATACAGTTCATTTCTTTCTTTAGTATATAATTCACATTCTACCACAAAATGACATTCGTATTCTATTCAAAGTATATTTTATCATTATTAGATACAAACAATTTACCAGCCAGCCAGGCTGATCGCTCTGCGTCCCGCGTATGCACAATACGTTCTGGGACAGTGCTAGAACGAGGATCATCATTCCCACGCCTCCACGGTGTTTAAAGTACTCAAGTATCATTTTAGACGATACGCAATCCTCCTTGTGATCTCGGATGATATTACGTCACATCCGACGCCTGCAATATTCATCACAAACTTTACGTTGCCGTCGTTTAGTCGTTACTCACACGTGTAATAAGACGTCACCGGGATCGCGAATGTCGTGTTCGCGAATGTAAGGTTGATATCCCGCGTACATGTATGTAGATTCCTCTAGTTGTGTGCAAAGAGATATCGTATGTAACGGCCGTTTATACTCTGATGCAACGTTGAGGACGAAAGAGACTCGGCAGCTGGAATAGGTTTAAATACCAGGCTATATACCGTGTTTACATTACGTTCTAGATACGTAATACAACCGTACGACGAAACTGCGTAGGATAGAATGATGCTGTACGGACAGGGATTGTTCTCCGTGAAGCTAGGTGGTACAGCGTGGTTTGTGCTGAAGGTAGCGGCCGTGCTGGTACTGTGGCGGTCGGCAGGGGTCCGGGCTGACTGTCCCGCGGCGTGCCGATGCGAGGCCGGGACTGTCTCCTGTGAGAACAAGGTAAGAAGATCAATCGTTCAGCTTTTGCACAATGTTCATAGATTTAAAAGTAGTCGTCCTGTTGGGATGGTTGTGCGTCAGGATAGCGCTTTCATTCCAAACATCTGCTTGGAGATTACGGTCGTTCGTGTACATACATGTATGACCTCATAGGGCTGTTTTGCTAGCCTCCTTCACAGACTTCTATGAGCGCTGATTCGCAATTCTCAACATGGGCCGAGTTCTCAAATGCCAAGGGCAGATAGTTAAAGGCATCCAGAGCATTTTATGAGGCTTGAAACTTAAATTTCTAGTCATTCCTGCACATAGTACGTTTCAATAACACTATACCATTACATATCGAAATTAAATGAGCAAAGATACGATGTCGTTGTGTGGTGAGAACTGATAGAAAATCCAAGCCCTAATAGACTGATTCTGACTGCCCATCACAATTAGCGGTTCGACCAATGAGAGAGTGACTGCATGTCCGTCAAACATTTGCATTTTCATGTTTGAATTTTGCATTTCTACGTCTTGACGGAGGTCGGCGGGGCTATGGTATCTACAGTATTTACAGTAGGCGCGTGAAACTAAAAGATTAGTATACCTGGTAGATTATGTTTGTGCCATTTTTGCGCACTTTTGAAAAGAAATCCGAACGTAAATGTGGTAAACAGTGGCATCAATTGTCAATTTCATAAAGATTACAGCAAGTGTAATATTTCCAGTTTCCAAGTCTCATAAAATGCTCTGGGTGCCTTTAAAGTCGCGAATCAGCGCTCCCCCGAAGAATGCACGCCGGCGCTCCTAGAGGTCTGCAAAGGAGGCTGACCACTACCATTCCCACGGTGTGACACGATCTAATATTATTATATACTACCAAAGAAGAAGTCAAACCCTCCAGTAATGTTGTATGTAGAAACATTAGCTAGATGCATAGAATAGACACTCGTTACCATTGTTACCTCACTACCGTTTGTACACTTGCAATTAGCCTACGGGCATGAATTTGCAAATAAAAGATTGTTTTTATTATTTTTATCTGTTATCGTCACTTCAAGTGGCACTTCAAGAATCACAGTCACTAAACTGCACCTAGTGGAGTCACAGTCAAAACAATGATATGAATGGACGTAGTTACTGAACACTTAGCGTCTGGATTCGCACTTCACTCAAAATGACACGGGATCATTGTTTCAGAAGTATGTACCATTTTTATAAAGTCTTTGGTATGACTCAATGCGCCTCTTGTCCAGAGGTGTCCTACCTGGGGCTTGAACCCCAGTCCTTCTGGTCCAAGTAATTTGAAGCAGATGTGGCAGAGTAGCAGACAAATACACCACACGGACACGCCTTAGACTAAATCAAAATCGCAAATTTTTGTTTCCCATTTTACTGTTGCCCAGGGTCTTACTGTAGTGCCGCCCTTACCACCTGACACATCCGCACTACAACTACAAGGGAACAGGATTACCGGTCTGAAGGAACTTACGTCACAACAACTTCCCAATCTAGAGGTACGTGTTACGACGTCTATAAAAGTGTGTGTGTGTGTTTGTGTCTGTGTGATTATGTGTCAGTGTTGTGTTTCATGAACTGTATTCATGAACTGACCAACACAAAACCCTTGATACAGCATGTGAGGTCAAGGCAGCTGAAGTTTATAGGACACGTACTGCGCATGCCTGAGAAAGAGCCTGTCAACCTATACGCACTGTACACTCCGTCACACGGCAGACGCAGGCGATGACGTCAACCTACAACCTACCTGCAACACATACAACAACTCCTGGGTGACGACAGCGGTCTACTTGTACCTGGACAAATCGCAAACCTTGCTGCTGACAAAAAGAACTGGAAACTTACAGTCGCCTGCGTAGCAGCCGTCCAATGATGATGATGATGATGATGATTATGATTATGTGTGTTTGTGTGTGTGTGTGGTATGTATGTATGTATGATGTATGTATGTATGTATGTGTGTGTGTTTGTGTGTGTGTGTGTGTGTTTGTGTGTGTGTGTGCGTGTGTGTGTGCGTGTGTGTGTGTGAGTGTTTGCATGTATGTGTGTGAGTGTGTGTGAGTTTGTGTGTGTGTGTGTGTGTGAGTGTGTGTGTGTGTGCATGTATGTGTGTGAGTGTTTGCATGTATGTGTGTGAGTGTGTGTGAGTTTGTGTGTGTGTGTGTGTGTGTGTGTGAGTGTGTGTGTGTGTTTGTGTTTGTGAACGTTTTGCAAGTCCTGATGAAGGTAATCTAAAGTGAAAGGTTAATTTACTCTTCTTCTTCCAGGCTATCGATCTCTCTGGGAATAACTTAACGACGCTGACTGGGAGAGAGTTTGCGGCGTTTCCGTCCTTAACGCGCCTCGTCTTGAGCGGAAATAAAATCAGGTAACCGATATTTTCAATCTAATCTGTTTTCTACAAACCTATTTCAACATATGGTTCAATGGAAGGAAGTCTGGACAAAAATAAACACACAAAAGCCACTAGTAACGTCAATACAAAATCAAATCTTTATAATCGTATGTTTTCTCTATATTGATTATTTTCTAATGTCAGACGTTGGTGTGCTTGATTTTATACACGTAGTACAATAAACGTAGGCTTTACCAAAGGCTTTTCACATTTATCTAGTTTGCATTATTTTTTTCTACGTAGTGATTTGCCCCGAGATGGTTTCGCTGGCCCGCCGAGTCTCCTGTACCTCTATCTGGATGGGAACCGGCTGACATCAATGGGAGATGACCGATTCTTCACCCTACAAAGCCTGGTCCTTCTACATCTGCAGAACAACCGGATATCGGCTGTTTCCGACTACGCCGTGGCCGGACTCACCAATCTGAAGGACTTGGCTCTGAGGTTTGCTCGTTCAGTTCGCTTAGACCCTTGTAGTAATCTCCACGCAGATCTAACGGTTACAAATATCGTATCCAACTGGCAAAAGGAGTTTTTATTTTTTTTACTCAGGTTGCAATAAAACCCCCTTTTGCCAGTTGGATACGGTCTTTGCAACCGTTTGATCTGCTTGGAGACTACCTTGTAATGCCTATAGTGGCCCATAGGGCAGCAATATTCCTCGCTGTTTCATTACGTAACAGGGTATATTTTACAAGGACAGGCCTCTAGCCCTTCCCTTTTAACGTGTACCTCCTCGATCGTGGAACTCCCATTTACGTCCCTTCCGAAGGACTAGTGCAGCCCCAACCGAGATTTTCTTCCCAGGGTTGAACCGGGGTCTCCCAGTTATCAACTAATTGGAACCAGGAGCTCAACTGTGAGGCTGCTACCAGTTGAGCTACATGGGCCGTCTTTAGGCTAAGCTCGTGCCGTGCTCGAGGCTGAATAACTTGTCTCTGAGGTTTTTACTTCCTTCAGTTGGTTCAGACTCTTGTAGTGCCTCTCCTTTACCAAAAGGCGGTGGAAGGCGAGGGGTGTGCTCAGCCTTCCAATACCTTCGTGCCACACAGTGGCTAACAACCCAATGCGCCTACGGCCTCACAAAAGGCGATGGGAAACTTTTACTGAAAATTGTTCATCCTGTTTTTCATTGTCTCAAAATGTAGCAACAACACCTTGTCGGAGGTCAGTCGTGTGGGGTTCCGCTCCCTGGTGGGTTTGAAGCGCCTCCTGTTGGACGGCAACAGACTGCAGTCTTTTCCAGAAGGAACATTCGCCTCGATGCAGAATCTAGGTAAATACAAATAATGCTGTATTTTACGGTAGCTTGATCCTATTAACGCTAACTTGACCCTTTGCTTATTGTCTCGATGGTCCATATTTACACTACCCAACGCACACACACACATCTGAGAGAAGAACGAAAATATCTACAGATGAATTTGACCGTAATGCTGTCAAAACCAACTCAAAGCAAATGGATGAATTACGAAATGATCAGTAGCTAGATGTCAACTTGTATGTGGTATATCTTAATGTCAGGAACGGCTTACTTCAAAGTTACAAAATGTGTACATTTAAATGAGAACGAGCGTAGAATGAACAGACAGAACGAATCAATACTAGTACATCTAACTGGAAAAACCGTCTGGTTGAACGTCTCAAAGTCACTAACTCCTAAGGATCGTATGCAAATGTCATGTCATGTAGGTATACTGTAGTTCTTAACTTCAATATGTCCACCACAGAATACTTGGATCTGGCAGACAACAGTTTCTCCTCCGTGGAGGGAAGCCAGTTCTCCGGCCTGAGTCAGCTGCAGGAGATCAGGCTGGACAGGAACGGGGTGGCGGACCTGGGCAGCGACGCCTTCCGATCACTACAGGTACATCTCCCATGTTAAAAAAGTTAAAATCCTCCCACACCATAAGGTGTATAGGGCGGTGCCCATCTCCGTTTCATAGCCCTGGGCCACACTATGGTGCAATCACTGCAACAGGGGGCTAGTCCACTGGCAGTGGAGTGTGTTTTAACTTCCATACTGTTTCAGAAGTATATACCATTTTTATAAAGTCTTTCGTATGACTCAATGCGCCTCTTGTCCAGAGGTGTCCTACCCTGGGCTTGAACCCGGGCCTTCTGGTCCAAGTAATTTGAACCAGATGTTGCTAGTAACAGAAGGGCAGACCACTACACCACAGGGACACCCCATATCTCCCATGGCCATGTCCATTTGTTCCTTGCCAATAATTTTGAAATCTTTGAAGAGTAAATATGGATTCTGTTTATTTTCTATGTATGAGTTGATATCTTCGTCCCATTAACGCTCACTCTGTACGCCTGTATTGTATCATGTTTATCTAATTGGTATATTCCCCTAACTTTATGTCCAGTATCTGTTGATTATGTTAATTTGTACTTTGCCTACCGACAATATGAAACTATTCTCCTACACCCCGTCCTGTGTTTCTACAGAATCTGTACGCGTTGCGCCTAGCGGGAAACCGTCTAACTGCAGTGCCTCGCAGCGCACTCCAGAACCTCCCCATACTCAGACATCTTCATCTCCGGTACAACGGAATCCGCAGCATCTCGGAAGAGGACTTCGCAGGACTCCCCTCGTTGACTCAGCTCGATCTTAGTGACAACCTCATTGGTGAAGTAGACACCTCCGTCTTCCGTACACTTTCCAGTCTTGAGGTCTTGGACTTGTCACAGAATCCGCTGTCTCAACAACGTCTTGGACCCGACCAAGGGTTGCCAAGCTTACATCGGCTATATCTCCAGGTTAGCAAACATTTGCATTCGTTCGTTCAGACATTATATGTAGTACCCGGTGGCACAAAGTGCAGGGACTTTCCTTGCTGTTTCCGTAGCAGGAAATATTTTTACAAAGAGAGGTCGTCAGCCCTTCCCATTTAACGTGCCTGAGGCACCTCCTCCAGCATGGGACCCCCATTTTACGTCCCTTCCGAAATACGGTGCAGTCCTAACCGAGATAGCCTGACCCCGGGAATTGAAACGGGGTTACCGAATAATTGGAAACAGAATCTCAATTGTGAGGCTGCTACCAGTTCAACCAAAGGGACATCCCCAGCAATCATTTACAGAGAGCGCAAATGACTAGTATTCTATGCTCTAAGGCCGCCTTGTTACTCGCTTTTAAGTGAAAACTAAGCAGGACAAAAAGATGACAACTCGATGGAAAACGTGGTTTTGTCTATATTCACTCCTGTACCATGGTCTGAACTTGGCCCTTAAACTCAAGACCAGATAGATCCCTTTCTGAACGGTAGCGTGCGTAGTCCAGTGGTTAGCGATCTTGCCTCTGGAACTAGAAGCCCCGGGTTCGGTCCCGGCTGTGTCGCTCACCCGACATGCACGCTACCGGAAAGGGCTGCAGTCCTTAGGACGGGACGTTAAACCGTGGTCCACTGTTCATTGTGCTTGTCGAAAAGAGCTAGGGGAATTTCCCCGGTACAATGAACCTGTAAATATTGTACATAGCGTTTGTCTTCTCTGTCATGACCAGTGGAAGATTAGCTCATCTGTTCATTGAGTTCGTTTGAGCTAAACTGGTTCGAGATCAACTGTTACTTTTTTTCCTTGTCTTCTCTTCTTTTGATCCACAGAACACGGAGATCACCGACCTTACAGTGGATACTTTTAAGGGCTTCTCCAACCTCACAGATCTGGAATTAGGGTCCTGCAAAATCCAGTCTGTTACCGCCGACGCCTTCTCCTCGACTCCGGGACTTATCTACCTCGGCCTGAGGAACAACACCATCACAAATATCACATCCGGGACGATGGTGCCGCTCTCCAAGTTAGAAGCTTTGCATCTTGACGATAACGGACTAGCGGGAATCGAGCCTGGTTCCTTCGGCCAGGAAAGTTCATTGAAGAAGCTGTATTTGCAGAATAATTTCTTGGCTGTTGTGCCTGACTTGGGGCAGTCAGGTAAGTTGTCGTACGTCTGCAAAAAAAAAAGTCTCTCCAATGGCCCTGTCGCATACGTCGTGCAATCTTCGTATGATCGGAAACTGAGGACATTCTTGCAATGAGATAGCCTGCATGTGTCTGGCAAAATTCAGCTGTTTTGTAACGGAAAAGACCTTGTCAGTAGGATATAGGAGATTCTTTGTACACAACCAGGTATTGTTCTCACCTGCTAACGTTACGATGTATATCAGACACCTTCTTCAGAGCTTCTGACTGGAGTACTGCTTCTCACCGCTATAAGTAGCCGATGTAGGTGGCGCTTTTGCGGTGCCACCTACATCGGCTACTTATAGCGGTGAGAAGCAGCACTCATGGTCATGTTTTCCTATTCTTTTTCTGGGGTGCTAACCGAGTTGAGCTCACCTCACCTCGCCAGTCCCATAGCTTTTATGTAATACAGTCAACACACACAAAAAAACACGTTTTTGTACTTTTCAGTTTCTTCAGGTCTGCAGACGTTAGTTCTGAGTAACAACGTCATCAAAGAACTGACGTCATCGTCATTCTCAGCCTTCACTAGCCTCATCACGCTGGACATCACCGGCAACAAACTGTCCAGTATCTCACGGGGCGCCTTCGACGAGCTGACAAATCTTAAGGTGCGTCTTTTCTACATAGTAGCAAAGGCGTTGCAGCTGAATCTTTAGAAAAGTAACATCAAAGTTTCAAAAGATCCACAGAGAAATACGTCAGAACAAAGGCACATTGAACTTTGATAGTCTTTTGATATGATTAGCTATAGAATACCTATGGGATATGATACGATTATGTCTTGTTATATCGATGATCATGGCATACCTATGTATCTGTCGTGTTGCCTCCTCAAGATTTTCTTTTTGCTTTCATTTTGAAAGACACTATCTCTGCTTCATTTCATTATCTTGTAAAACTTAGGTGTCATGTGTATTATCTTGTAGGAGCTCTATCTGGCGAACAACGAGCTCTTGACCATCTCAGGGGGTACCTTTGACGCACTGACGTCACTCGAAGCCGTCAATGTTTCGAACAACCCATGGAGGTGTGACTGCAACATCCGGGGACTCCGTGATGACGTCACAATTAAGATTGACTCTTCCACACTTTACAAGTTTCTATCCGACCAGGTCAGTTTGTACACGAGTCCTCATGGGAATTGCGTTCGAGCTGTCTCATACGAGTATATGATGGCATCGCTGTTAAGTTTATGATATAATGAATTCAAAAATAACTTTATTTAGCAATCAACATAACAATTAATCATGTTGAAGACACAAAGCCCTTCTAGTTCTGCTTGACTGATGCACACGCCCGTCAAGCAGATATAGAAGTCGCAACATGCCACAGGGGATAGGAGGCTTGGGCCCCGCGTTGGTCCATACTATCATTGTTATCTATCTACCTTTATTATCTCCATGAAAAATGGAGATATCGTTTTGGGTGTGTCTGTGTGTGTGTTTGTTTGTTTGTCTGTCTGTCTGTCTGTCTGTCTGTCTGTTTGTGTTTCCGCACTACTGTAGTCAGCATACCTTAAGAACCTCTTCATGGATTACGATGATATTTGGTATGTGGGCAGGTGTTGTGAAGCCGAAGTTCAAGGTCGATTTTTGGCCCCCTGGTTTGTGACCTTGTTGTTGTTTGTATGTGGTTTTGTCAAAATAAGATATTAACTTGAGTGCAGTGCCAAATTGCCTTTATCTATGTCAAAAAGCGAATAAAAACAATTAATAGACAGGTGGTGTAGATCTTAGAACTAAGTTGCTATATTTTTGTGGGTCGTGACCATCTTTACGAATGTTTCACAGGTTATCTGCGCAAGTCCACCCAGCCTCCGCGGGCGTTCATTGGACCAGGTAACGCTAGAGGATCAGGGCTGTGACCAATCACCGGGCGCCACGTCACCAGGGCCAACGTCAACTACCTGTCGAGCAACCTTTGCGGTGACCCTTCTACTTGGGGCCATGTTTACCCATGTAGTGTTTTTGGACATATTCCGTATCTAGCAGAGCTGACTATGCTCTTCTTGTAAGATTCTGAAGGATCTTTGAGTTAGTATATCTTTTATTTGTAGAGTGCAAAGAGGGGGAGAGACAAACTGAATCAGTTTGCAGCTTCTCTGTGCGTGTTTAACGTTAGAATGTGTACGGTTAAAAAAAAAAGACCGTGTTTTAGTTCAAATCACGTTCAAACTATCTATCATTGTTCATTCAATTCACAGGACATGTACGCTTGGCCGCTTTTACTGTTAAATCTATCGTCGTTCTTTCATGCAGTAGGGTTGTAGTCGTATATCATTGTTTTATTATGATGTAGAGTCCCAGATGTTTATTACATAAGCAGATGAACAGTTGAAAACGTTGTCAAAGGAAAGCGGAGAAGGTCTCCAAGCAGACGTTGGTCTGAAAGAGCGTAATGTTTTCAAAGTAACGACCGGGGTTCCTTACCCCATGTAAGCAGATGAACAATTGAGAAAAAGGCAAAAGGCGTCGAGATAAAACAGATGTCCACATATTTCCTTAACGCACTGATTACGTGCAAGATATGTTGTACACAGGTGGCGCTTCGACGGGCGGACATGGTGTTACATGGGCTCCTCGCGCGGTGCCTGAATATCGATCCTTTTTATGTCAACTAATGTTATCAAGCTAATTCTAGATGTATGTAAGGATACCTGGATCAATTTGGAAAGTTTTCACTGGCTTTAAGTCTAATGTCTTTTATATTTTCACATTTTGCAAGTCGGGACTACATACCCTATGAGAGCCTAATCTGCAGTACCGCTACAGACAGACCGCGACCTGAAAACTGCCAAATTTTCATGTTTTCGCGAATGGGGAAATCGCGAAAGGCTCGCAAAGGGGTTTCACTTTAGAGGCCAATTTGACTTTGATTCCAACAATGTGACCATTTAAAGTCAGGAATAAGAATTCTAAGCAGTTTACAAACAGAAGCATGGAATATTATCCATAAATGACACGTTCCCTTTACAATTTCCTAATTGGAGTGGTCAAGTGTACATGTCCGGTAAGATGTCACGTTCCGAATGACTACCACATCCGAATTTCATTATAATTTGTGGAACAAGAAGTTGAAGAAAGGAAACGCTATTTTGTCTGTTTGTCTATCAATAAATCCAATTTTTCTTATAAGTGCTTTAAGGGGTGTTGATTACTTAAAGATGCAATATAACTCTGAGCGCCAGAGGGAGCAGTTTGAAGGGCTCCGGGCACAGTGTACTGCAGAACTGGACAAAATGTTTGACAGTACATGTACTAGTCTTTTTAAGTTTTGCTACGGTCCTTTCAGCTGTTTTGTAGATTATCATATGATACAAGGCTATCATCTTATATACCAGAATTTATCTCAATGGACTTGAATAGCAAATCTAAGTACATATTGTAACAACCCTGCATGGTATACATAGGAAAATATATTAAAGAATGTCTAGACGTTAGAAATTCCTCTGATGATTGTAAAAGGCCATTCTCATCCCATACTATACACTCTTGTTTTAGTTAGATTAGCCTTATGGAACTATAGTTATGTACCGGTAGATGCCATACTTTGTACATTGTACAATTGTAGTGCAATAAAGTTATATATGGTGGGGTGACATGATGAGTTGACTTGCTTCCTTAGATATGGGCTATGTGCTGATCAATGAGAAAATAAAGTTTTGGACCAAGGCAATGTTGTTGTCTGTATTTTAACTAAACTAAGTAGAACCAACAGAAATGACTCATCATCATCATCATCATGTAACCCGGATGTAGAATCAGAAAACGTATTTTAACTTTAATTTAAGTGCTGGCTCCATTTCATCATCATCATCATCATGTAACCCGGATGTAGAATCAGAAAACGTATTTTAACTTTAATTTAAGTGCTGGCTCCTTTTCATCATCATCATCATCATCATGTATCCCGGATGTAGAATCAGAAAACGTATTTTAACTTTAAATTAAGTGCTGGCTCCTTTTCATCATCATCATCATCATCATCATCATCATCATCATGTAACCCGGATGTAGAACCAGAAAACGTATTTTAACTTTAATTTAAGTGCTGGCTCCATTTCATCATCATCATCATCATCATCATCATCATGTAACCCGGATGTAGAACCAGAAAACGTATTTTAACTTTAATTTAAGTGCTGGCTCCTTTTCATCATCATCATCATCATCATCATGTATCCCGGATGTAGAATCAGAAAACGTATTTTAACTTTAATTTAAGTGCAGGCTCCTTTTCATCATCATCATCATCATCATCATCATCATCATCATCATCATCATCATCATCATCATCATCATCATCATCATGATGTAACCCGGATGTAGAATCAGAAAACGTATTTTAACTTTAATTTAGCTGCTGGCTCCTTTTCATCATCATCATCATCATGTAACCCGGATGTAGATCCAGAAAACGTATTTTAACTTTAATTTAAGTGCTGGCTCCATTTCATCATCATCATCATCATCATGTAACCCGGATGTAGAATCAGAAAACGTATTTTAACTTTAATTTAAGTGCTGGCTCCTTTTCATCATCATCATCATCATCATGTAACCCGGATGTAGAACCAGAAAACATATTTTAACTTTAATTTAAGTGCTGGCTCCCTTTCATCATCATCATCATCATCATCATCATCATCATCATGTAACCCGGATGTAGAATCAGAAAACGTATTTTAACTTTAATTTAAGTGCTAGCTCCTTTACATCATCATCATCATCATCATCATCATCATGTTACCCGGATGTAGAATCAGAAAACGTATTTTAACTTTAATTTAAGTGCTGGCTCCTTTTCGTCATCATCATCATCATCATCATCATCATCATCATGTAACCCGGATGTAGAACCAGAAAACGTATTTTAACTTTAATTTAAGTGCTGGCTCCTTTTCATCATCATCATCATCATCATCATCATCATCATGTAACCCGGATGTAGAATCAGAAAACGTATTTTAACTTTAATTTAAGTGCTGGCTCCTTTTCATCATCATCATCATCATCATCATCATCATCATCATCATCATCATGTAACCCGGATGTAGAATCAGAAAACGTATTTTCACTTTAATTTAAGTGCTTGCTCCTTTTCATCATCATCATCATCATCATCATCATCATCATCATCATCATCATCATCATCATCAAGTAACCCGGATGTAGAACCAGAAAACGTATTTTAACTTTAATTTAACTGCTGGCTCCTTTTCATCATCATCATCATCATCATGTAACCCGGATGTAGAATCAGAAAACGTATTTTAACTTTAATTTAAGTGCTGGCTCCTTTTCATCGTCATCATCATCATACATAGCTTTATAATCGGAGCATGTATCATTTCCTGTCGCTTGAAATACTGACACAAGGTTTTGCCATCACACACAATCACAAACAAAACACTTGAAACAGGTAAATTTATTTCAGACATACGGTACAATATACAATGTAGACAGTACCTCCAGGACATGGACATCTAGTAAGTTACTACAGACGTTACACTGCTAACTCTTTTTATTCACTTCCTTACGGAAACCTGGTCTAGTTTACAAATTACCTACCCACCTAATCGCGGCACGATTCCACGCAGTATTTCAATACAACTTGAACAAAACAAACTACCAACGTTCGTCAGTAACACGGTTCCTATTAACTTCACATCTTTGCAGATAAATCATTTACAAAGCATTTACGTAAATTTCATCTAATAGAAACTTCAACTACATGTATCTATATTTTCTTTTTTACATATTGTAACATTTACTGGTATCATAAATTCATACTATCAACATCAAATACATCAGATATGTACGAAAAGCACAAATCGCATGAATATAAGCAGATCTAGAATATATTTTGCTCTCTTTTTGACCTTTGTCTTCAAGCTATTGTATATATTCATAAACCTCTTCGACGCAACAGACTGTGACCAGGAATTTGGTTTTGGTAGTGTATACGTAGCAACACCCATTTCTTTGTAAATCTTCAACGTATAGTCTGACTTAATCACGCTTCTACCAGCCCTTCAACAGGTTAACAATAAACAGTCCTGTTATATCAGTGCGCTGTACGCTTTTGCTCCTCCCCTCTTCCTCATCACGCAGAAGTAATGCCCCCCGATAAACACGCCCATGAACACCACGGGAATCGTCACGCCGAGGGCGACCGCCACGCCCAAGTTGTACTGAGGACCCATCCCGTCTTCTGGACAAGTCTCTTCTTTGCTAAATCTGCCGTCCCTAACAGCAAACGGCTGAACTTGAACATGGCTGATGCTCAGCACGTGATAACGGTCAAGGTGGATTGACTGTTCTGCGTCGCATTTAAAGGACGAACCCATAGAAGCCGCGAGATGCGTGGAAGAAAAGTTAGAGTAGTGAACAACAACTGGTGCATCAGCGGCTGACGTGTCCGGGAACAGGCTCCCGTCTAAGACGTATTCAAGGCTGACTTGCGAGAGTGCGAACGCGTTTTCCAGACCATCGAAAGTCACGTTAGCGTCGAAGGTAAACGTCAGGTTGAAGTCGCCACTCTGCAGTCCGAGAGTGATGTGAGAAGTGTTCGGTCCACAGGATCCCCTTGACTCGGCGGATTCGGGTAGACTGATGAGGACTGCAGAATCGGCAGTTGGGGACGTAGAGTAGGTGATGTTGACTGTAATGGCGGCTTGTAGGATAAGACAGGGTTCTCCCGACTGGTTAACGAACCAAGTTCCCGACGCGGGTGTTGGGAAAGTCGTGGTTGGGACAGGCAGGGTCGTGTGGATGGTTGTGGTGGGAGAAGGCGTGGTGTCGGCTGGTGAAGTAGTCGTGTGAAGTCGTGTGGTTTTCGTTGGAGACGTAGTATTGGGTAGCACCTGCGTTGTATTTGGTGGTGTTGTGTGGACGTGGGTTGTATTGGGGGAGTGGTGTACTCATGGGTTGTATTTGCAATTGGTGTAGTGTAAGTGTCGGTTGTATTAGGTGAAGAAGTGTAGACATGTGTTGCATTTGGTGGTGTAGTACTGTAAACTTTGGTTGCATTTGGTGATGTGGTGTAAAGAGTGGTTGCATTTGGTGGTGTGGTGTAAAGATTAGTTGCATTTGGTGATGCAGTGTAAATGCGGGTTGCATTTGGTGGTGTAGTGTAAAGATTGGTTGCGTTTGGTTGTGTAGTGTAAAGATCGGTTGCGTTTGGTTGTGTAGTGTAAATGTGGGTTGCATTTGATGGTGTAGTGTAAACATGGGTTGCATTTGGTGGTTTGGTGTAAATGTGGGTTGTATTGGGTGAAGAGGTGTACGTATTTGATGGTGTTGTGTGAATATCCGTTGCATTCGATGGTGTTGTAACATCCGTTGCAGTTGGCGATGTATTTGTTGCCGTTTCATCTACCGTCGCATGGGGTTTTGAAGGAGAGGTAACGAGAAAGCGGGAAGGAGTGGCCTCGTCTGGAAAAATCGTCGCGGTTTTGGGCAGGTCGGTACTCCCTGTACAGAAAGAGAAAGAAAATCATCAAGAATAGTAACATTTGCAAGCAAATACATTATGTCACCTTCACATGGTCTAGCCTAACAAACTACTGCTGTGTTAATTCTTACTCAAACACATTGATATACATTTTGTATATGGTGACCAGCCCCTCAGCTCTGTCCTGCCACTTGCTACAATATGTAATCGAACACCACAGGGTGTCTGTTACTTTACCAGTAACCATGGTGACAGCCGCCTCAACATTGACCTTATTTGTTTGGAACGGAAGAAGAAGAGGAAGAAGAGAAAGAAACAAAAATAGTACGTTTCCCTTCCGTGAAAGTTAACATGATGACCACCTGTACAGAAGGAGAATGAAACCAACAACCACCCCCTGCACGACCTTGCCCCCCCCCCCTTTCAGACCCTCGGCTACATGACGTGCACTGAACACACCTTATCTATCCTCCGAGAAAGAACGAAAAGACTTTTCTCTTTCATTCCATCTACCTGTAAAATCAGACAATAGAATCCGGTGTAAAAGAAATGGGTACCTGTCAAGTTTAAGGGTGTGTACATGTGTCTCAGTGTTTTGATTATTAATGTCAACATCATTCAGGCGACCATTTTGTGTGTCTGCAATGTTGATATACAAATAAAGAATTGGAAAATTCAATGAAATTTTGAAACTCTAGTGACTAAGAAGTGAAAACACATTTTTCTACGCTGTGTTGAAAGGGTGTATGGAATGGATTTAGATTAACAGCTGAATCTTTTAGGAATATCTGAATACTAGAATAAGTATTATAGTCTGTGTAACCGCCCTTCGACTAACACACCAGCTTTGCAGACACGCGGCGCGACAGCAGCTGGTTATTTCACACTGAACGACCTGTCATACCTAACCTTTGCACATCTAGCTGTAAGTCGTACCTGCTTATTTTCATGAGGATGCTCATAAGGCACGATGGTTCTAGGGAAAACATTTGCCATTCAGCATGAATACTACCTGTATATGATGCAAGACTTAGCCTGTAACCTGTAACCTGTAACTGTGCTCATTCGAGCTCTGATCCCTGTAAAAGCCACACACAACAAGGCGAAACTAGTCTGGGTGTGGGCCTGAATAAAGTTCTAAATGGTAACTATGTGGCTACAGCGTCTTTTCTGAAGATGTGCTGTGAGTGTGTACGGGTTGGCTTGATCATGAGGTTGTCCACTACTATTTGCACGGGTTTCTAGTCGTTTCCCCGTCATGTCAGTTCTCCGTCATGCCAGTTCCTCGTCCATGTGGATGTTTCTCCGTCATTTGTTCTTTTTTATATCGAAATGTGAACGATCTATCATTACTACATGGATTATACATTGTAGTTGATGTAATATCTATGTTATCTAGTAATAATTTTCACGAATTTTGCTGGTTTTCAAGCCGACAGACTGCGGCGGCGGGGACGGTTTTCCTGTCGTAAACACCACCAGATAAAGTGTCAACTTGGCGATTACGGCGACTGCTTGCTCCAACATAAGCGTAGAACGTAGCAATATTGAGCAATGTGTACAGTGATTCGTGTTTAAATGTTTTAAGTCGTTGATATGCGGTGCAGCAAATGGCTTAACCGTAGTTATAATAATATCCAATTGTTGTGTTACGGGCGACAATAAACGTAGCGCACGCTCTTTGGTGGGCTTCCGGTATGTTCCACACGCCAACAAAAATACCAAGGATGGCATCCAATACCCCTTCAAAGTATATCTTTCATACTGATACATTTTGATATTAAAGAAGAACATCTTAACACTAAATCTAATGACGGAGAAACATCCACATAGATGAGGAACAGGCATGACGGGGAACTGGCAGGACGGGGAAACGACCTGACACCGTTTTGCACGATGCAAGACTAAACGCTACCTGTCCAGCCGTTGTTGGTGACCTCACGCCTGGCGCCTGACTGCATGGCCGTCCCTGGGTCGGGCAAGGTAGAACTGTGCGCCTCTGAACAACAACATATCAGCACCGCTACCACAAACCACCGGCACGGTGACGTCATGGTCTTCTTATGGCCTCGCAGTCCCCGTAGTGTCGCCAGTCTTGTCTCCGGAGGGGGAATCAACAGGTGTTCGCAAGATGGAAATGTTACCTGCGTCATACAGGTGAGAAACTGTTACCTGTAGGCGGAAGTTCAAAGGTCATCTGCCTTTGTTATTAGCTGACGGCAGTGAAACGCAACTTTTGTTTATTTTGTTAGCCAGGATTATGGGACAAAAATACTGCTATTTATGGCAGCTAAACCATGTACATATTGGAGTGTACCCACTCATGAAAAATATCTGTCCTGGCTGCCATTTTAGTCTTTCGTACGAGCTTCCAAACAACATTATTACAACAGTCAATTGATTATCAAGGGACTCGACATTATGTCTGCAAGAAAGTCTCTTTATTGTGTGAACATTATAAATGATGAACAACATAAATAATGTTTCACAGAGGTTCAAGCATCAGAAGCTGTGAAAAGACATATAACTACATGATGCAAGTATGACAACATTACAAATGTAGGTACCACAACACACGAGAAAGTAGAATTGGTTTTACAGTAAGACATGTACAGTTGTATAAAAAAGTCTTTGAGTACACTTAAGACACATTCATTATCTACATATTCTACTATTGAATAATGGTAAACTGGAGTTCACTAGTTTTGTTGTGTATCTTTTATGGCACCGTTTATAAGAGTTATTATGTATTGCATATGTATTGCAATAGAAGTTTGTTCAATGTTGGCATAAAAGTTTTACAGATGCACTGTGCAAGATTGGATATTGTTGCGGAATCTCCCTAGCCATGCGACTATTGCAAACGGGCTAGCATTTTTACATATGTGAAAAAATATAGCTTGAATGTATAAGGTTTTTTCATTCTCATAATCTCGGTTCTCCCACTTATTTTGGGGTTTTCTTCTATTATGATATTGAACACTTTCAAATGAAACCACAACCAACACAGAAAAATCTTTACCAAGCTCTCTCCAGAATCATTTCAAGCAGCATAGACCAAATAATATTGCCACAAAGTTTTATATGATATACATCCTTTTATTGCACCTATAGATTAGACAACTTTCCTGTACCCACTTTCATGTGTGATCTTAGCCTTCACAAACCTGAAACATGGTCAGGAGAGTACAAAACCTGCACTTTTTAAACAAGGTTCTGCTAAATAACAATTCTAACAAGAGCAATTATTTTTAAGAATACTTTTCTCAGAATCCGAGGTCCAACAAATCAAATTTGTGTGGCCTTACATGTCAGACTATCAAGTATCAAGGATGAGCAAAAAAAGAAGACCCTTAACCTAGTTCTGAGGTGTCCCTGTGGTGTAGTGGTCTGCGCTTCTGTTACTAGCCACATCTGGTTCAAATTACTTGGTTCAAGCCCTGGGCAGGACACCTCTGGACAAGAGGCGCATTGAGTCATACCAAAGACTTAATAAAAATGGTACATACTTCTGAAACAGTATGGAAGTTAAACACACTTCACTGCCAGTGGACTAGCCCCCTGCTGCAGTGATTGCACCACAGTGTGGCCCAGGGCTATGAAACGGAGATGGGCACCGCCCTATACACCTTATGGTGTGGGAGGATTTTAACTTAGCCTAGTTGTTGAGTTCAAATTTGGTGCAAATTAAGAACCGCAGGTTATGAAAAGGCTAGACTCTCCCGAGGAATGACGCAATCTAAGAACTATCAAAAGATGGCCAGAAAATTATCTTCGAATTCAAGAAATTTCTGTTTCGTTCACTTTGCATGTCAAAGTTTCTATAGAAAAATCCAACAACAGTTTCAACATTCACATCTCACATCTCACAATGGTACATGTAGTTGTTGGGCATGATATGTATGACCGATGTCAAGTACTGTAAGATGTATATATATTACCGTTTGTACTAACTGTTGTCCAATGTCTAGTCATAAGCAAATTGAGCCCTTCTTCATAAATTGATAATCCAACGAACAAATTCAACTACAAGTACATCTTGTAATGTGATAATCATTCCCCACACTGTACCATCCTCCTCAGCACGGCTGAATGCACTCGGAATTCTACCCCCTGATTCTGGCTCATGGCGACGTCACCACCAAACAGCTTTCAGCCAATCAGAGGATTGGCACAAGCTCATCTTGTGGAAATCCTCAAGAGAAGCTATCAGTCAAACAAGTTACATCTTACAACGCTACTTCTGGTTCAGAACAAAATAACGGCTGCTGGTGCCATATAAGGCTAGCTCAGCAATTATTCATGAGCAACTGTCAGTAGCGTCGCCAGGAGCCAGAATCAGGGGGTAGACTAGCAAGGCTGATGCTGGAAGGGTTTGCCAAACGCATTCAGTTGTGCTGAGGAGGGTGCACTGTGCATATAGGGTGTTTTTGTCCATCTGTTTTTTTTCGGTGATGACCATTGACCTTGAGGGTATATCTACATAAATCAGCTACAAATGAGTTCACAGGTTTACTCTCTAAACCTTGTAACTATGTGAAAATGTAACTATCAATGTTATTTGTTGTTAGCATCATTCACTATCTGCAGAAAGTTACATCATATGGCAGTCTGAGGGTTTCTGTGCTTTTGTTATGTCAATTTAGTACAATGTACAACATAAGATAGTTACTGGAGTATCATCTAACAATGAATGGAGTAAGAACACTAACATTACACTACTGGCATTATAATATAAAAAGTAGACTTCTCTTAAGACATGCCTGTAGATTTCAGGAACTATCTGCATTTTGAATGTCATCAACAAAACAGATTTGTCTGGGTAGGAAAACACTGTTTCTGCTCAATATCAACCGTCAAAGTGTCAAGACAGAATAGAATTACTTGTAATGAACATTGCCCAGTGGCACTAAGTTGTATAAATACGTCACAGACACGGCTAAATATCAAGAAAATTAAAAGATGTTCAGTCTTAGCCTAGAAGAAACGGACATTTCTGGTGCAGAATAATCCTAGTCATCACAGTTTATTATCTAAGCTTAAGGTTTTTAATTTTGTCTAAGAAAGTTTGCTCAAGTGTCCCAAAACCAGGGCTGTCTCCAGGACTCATCCGTCCATCTCATGATGTTGGGACAGGAACAAAATTACACTCAGTCTGTCCAAAAAATCTGAACTTCATGATACGAAGTTTCATAAGCTTAAAAGGACAGATCTAACTACAAAAATTAACAACATGGGTCACCAAAAAGGGTGGGATGGAAAATCTATGACTGGAGACAGCCCTGTTTGAAACACACCAAAAGAAATCCACAGCTAACGTTACATGTAAAAGTTAACTACAACCTTTCATCATTTTTAGATCACAGGCTGGCTATTTTGGACATCGTCTGAGTCGAGTACATGTAACCGTTATATGGCACAACATGTTTCTAAATTGATAACCTTGCCGAAATTTGTATTCACCAACAACAACTCACAACATGAAAGTACATATCTGCATGGCACATTGAGACTACTGAAACGTATCTGAATATACAAATTTCTCTGATCTTGGATCATATACTGTACATATATACATCTGTGATATGGTCTTACTGATATTGGCAACAACCACGCACATCTAACTCTTGATGCACATTGTTAGAAATGAACTGATAACCCTTATATTAACCTTCTCCCTGCTGACTAAAGCCATGACCAAAACACATTTGGTGCTAAACGGCTACAAAATAGCAGAATGAAGGTTAAATATCACAGGCCAATCATTGAGGCCTAACTTCCTGCAAACAGCCAACAAATTGAATTGGTGTGGCACCAGAAGGGGTAACTGCCATTAACATTAATCCGCCGGGTTACATAAATCCCCCACTTTGAAAAACAGAGGGTTCAAGAGATCTCTAGTGCAGCACCCCCTAGGTATGCACAGTTTAGATAAAGAGGAGTGCATTGTACTGCAGGATGTTAGGTTGGAGATCTGTTTGGAAGTATCTTTTCAGGGTGGCAGAATTATGTACCCTGATGGAATTATGTTAGCAGGTGTTATAATATATAGATTTGACACAGTACACAAGCCTTTATCATTTGCCAGTGATTCTCCATTTTTTTATACAAAAGTCTCAGTTCTGTCCTTCTCTCTAGAAGTCGGTGTCCCAGACATTGAATTGGTGTGGCACCGGAAGAGTTTTAGATTTGACACAGTACATGAGCCTTTATCATTTGCCAGTGATTCTCCATTTTTTCATACAAAAGTCTCAGGTCTGTCCTCTGTCTCTAGAAGTCGGTGTCCCAGCCAGAGGTCTCCTCCGGGGGAATGTCAGTCTCTCGGGAATATTTATCAAAGTTGCTTGTGTCGTTTGGTCCTCGCACCTGGAACATATAACGGTTATGGTCCCATATTAGGATATTTGTTCGTATTTTTCTTTGTATTGCATACCCGGTTAGCTGTATCATGGCATAACACACCAGGTTTGTACTCATTTTGATAAGTGCGGCGGGTTCTTCCTTCGTATTCCTGCCTGTATGCTTGTGAGTCCTGAACTCTGACAGCAAAACTTGAAAAATGAGTACATAAGAGAATGGACAGGCATGACACATTAACATTAACCCGAGAAGGATTGAAAAAAAAACCCTCAAAATAACTGAAAATACAAAACAAACTTTACCCTTGGAACAATAGGGGGTTGTGTTGACTGTGTTGTGAGTCCATCCCAGTCAAAACCCTGGAACCACCTGAAAAAAAAAAGAAATTCTATTTAATTTTCTTGTATTTATCTAATGATAGTAAGTTTCATTTTGTATCTGTTAACTGTATCCATTCAACATGTTTTGTTTTGTTGTTACCTGTACAACAATGTGAAAAAAGGTCTTCATTCATTCTTATCGCAACAGTTCATGTACATTATGCATGTTACATACATTATAGAGCGGGACCTGACTCTACAAGCCTGGAAAGTCTCTTTGCTACCACCTTTATGGTGTATTTACTGATCTGTCCCCACCAAACATACCCCAGCTACACGTCTACTGGTTTGTCCCCACCTAACCTAACCCCATCTTTGTATCTAAGATGACTTGAAGGAGTTTACTTCTGCTTGAAGAACCTATTTCAGAACCAAGGACATTACCTGCAGATTCACTGCTAAAAAATACTGTAAATTTATTTAAGTTTGCATGGTTTTAATTTGTGGTAGGTAGAAAATGGAGTGTTCGCGGTGATTTTAAGTTCGCGTTTGAGACAAAAGTAGACAGGGGGGTAGGACAAAAAAATGTTTGCGGTGGTTTTCAATTCGCTGCGAAGAGCTTACCGGGAAAACCTCGAACATAAAACCACCGCGAACATTTCTGCATTTACTGTAGTACCTGGTGTATTTGTAATGTAATATATGACATCTGTACTTACTTGTGTTTCTTGATGTCGTTCATTCCGTTCTTCTGATAGCCCAACCTCTCCGATGGATTCTCTCTGGTGAAACACAACCAATAGATTGTCTAATCAAGCTTGTGTTATGATATCTTGTTTTAGTGTTGTAGGGAGTATGTTTGTTATGTGTGGTGCACAATACCAGCATTTGCTGTCTGATGATCCACAATGTATTGTGTTGATGCAATTTCAATTACAGAGGTGCCTAAGTATTCATATGACTTTGATGAAATTTGTTGAGGTTCATGGAATACATACAAATCTTATGGAATTCATACAATCCATTACTAAGCAAAATTACAAATTCTACAGGTTTTTATATGATCCACTACTAAGCAATATACAAATTTCAAAGACTTCATATGATATACTAGTAACAGAAAGGATCGTATGTATTCCGTAAAACTTGAATGTACGTTTCTTAGTAGTGTTACGGAAGTCATAGGTTCTGGAGTTTTACAGAATACATTGTACATAGTATTACAAATTTTACAGAATTCATACAATCCACTACTAAGAAACAAATTTCAAAGACTTCATATAAGTTACTGATAAATCATGCTTGGGTCACATTTCCCAGCCGGGACCCGGCCGGGCTGTTTATGGAAACGAAAAATTAAAATGTATAGCCATAAATATGCACAAGCTATGCTCTTGAATCATTTTTGGTACGTTTTGTGTTTTTTGTTGTCTTTTATATCATACTTTTTGTTCCCAAACACTGCCCGGCTGGGCCCCGGATTGAAAATGTACATGTGCAAATTTTAAGGGCTTCATACGAGTTGCTAATGGTTAGGATTGTATGTATTCCGTACAAGTTGTATGTAGTCCGTAAAACTCCTATGAATTCCGTAAAACTTGCGTTGACATACTTGCATAGCTTCTTGATGAGATGATTGGCATTTTTGCCGATCTTCCTGGGAAACTCGACAGCGTCAATGCCCTTCAGGATCAGGTTGTAGGTCTTCATGGGGTCGGAGCCAGAAAACGGCGGCCTGTGGAAGATAAAACATGTCACTTGATATTCACACCCTCCTTAAAGCAGGACCCCTATTGCTTGATTCGTCGTTGGCTCGCTCGCTTAGGGGCCCTGCTCTTCAGCGACGGTAGACATGGTTCTGGCGCCGTCGCCACCAAAACAGCTTTAGCCAATCAGAGGGTTTGCTAAACCTCATCTCAAGCAAAAGCGCAAAGGACGCTGGGAAGCTATCAACCAATCAGGTTACGTCTCACATCGTTACTTTAGGTTCAGAATATCTGAATGAGAAAAGTAATCAAAAAAAGAATGTTCCTTACGTTCCAGTCAGTAGTTCGAACATGAGGATGCCGAGAGACCAGACGTCCGCGGAGTAGTCGTGTCCCTTGTTCAGGATGATCTCAGGCGCAACGTACTCAGGAGTGCCGCAGAACGTCCACGTCTTGTGCCCGAAACCAATCTTCTTGGCAAAGCCAAAGTCACACTGAAACAAGAGTAGATTCTGATGAAGACTTTTGAATAAAAGGTCGAAACCGGTACATCGTTGTGTCTCAGCCGTCATCCTTCTGACGCCCAATCGACTATGAAACAAGAGTAAATGTTAACTGCAAGTTCTAGCTTCAAACTAAGCTTGCAGTCAGATGTGGAAAGGCCTTTACTGTGCCGATGGCCTGCAAAGCTGGTCAAGGGGCTGTTATACAAGTTATACAGATACAGGCACATAGGGGTGTATAAAGCCAAAGTCAAACTGAAACAAGAGTAAATGTTCACTGCAAGTTCTAGCTTTAAACAAAGCTTGCAGTCAGATGTGGAAAGGCCTTTACTGTGCCGATGGCCTGCAAAGCTGGTCAAGGGGCTGTTATACCAGTTATACAGATACAGGCACATAGGGGTGTTAGCACAATGGGCTGACTCCCATCCTGGTTTGTCCCTTACCAGTTTGACGTAGCCCCTCTGGTCCAGTAGTAGGTTCTCAGGTTTCAGGTCCCTGTAGATGATGCCCCTGCCATGCAGGTAGGTGAAGGCTTGAACCACACAGGCGGTGCAGAACCGCGTCGTGTGGTCATCAAAAGAACCTCTGCAGGAAAAGGTAACTCAGTTAGACATCGAAACGTTAGCAGGTGAGATTACCTGGTTGTGAAAAAAGAATCTCCCATATCCTATATTCTACCAACCTGATGAAATTATTTTCGAAAATATTTCCTGTTTCCCTTTGTCCACCTACATGATGTTATGTCATACAGCTGAAATAAAAAAAGATAAATTAAAAAAAAAAAAGAACTAACCTGTCTCTTAATATGGTCCAGAGTTCTCCACCCAGGCAAGGCTCCATCATCATGTACACATACCTGGTGTCCTTAAACGTCTTGTACAGCCTGCAGGGGAGGAGGTGGCATTGTTGAGTATTTAGTTAAAGAATATTTTTTATTGGTCAGAAGTTACCCGCAGTGGCAGCCTTTCTAGCGCTGAATTGATGCAGGGTTTACAGGTTTCACACAATACACAACATATACATATACATATCTTATCCACACTTGCATTATGTGGAATTGTCGCAAGGGTCTGGGCGGCTGCCATTCGGCGCCACCAGGTGACCTCAATACGACCTTCCCCAAACGAAGTCAGGTACCCATTTACACCTGGGTGGAGTGAGGAAAGTCGTGTTAAGTGCCTTTCCCAAGGGCACAAGATCGGTGACATGACAGGATTCGAACTCGGGACCTCTTGGTTCTGAGCCGAACGCTCTGCCGTTGCGCCACACGACACCACGACTTTAAGTTAAAGTTAACTAATTGATTTGATTTTGATTTGATTAGAATTGCAACAGTGCAATACACGTGGGACACAGTCAGCTATTGCTGGTGTCATGACCCAAACACATAATATACCCCATTTTACACTTTGGGTGAGGATAGTCATGTAAAGTGCCTTTCCCAAGGTCACAACATTGGTGGCGCCAGGGGATTCACAGGGGATTGCGCCACACGATGCCACTTAAGTTACAGAAGTAACAGAACAAGTAACAGAAGCGCAGAACAAGTAACAGAAGTGCAGACCACTACACCACAGGGACACCAGGTAGGAACCACATACTTGATGATGAAGGGTGAGTTACAGGACATCATGATGGCCTTCTCGGAGTAGATGTGCTCTTGTTGTCTGGTGTTGACGATGTGTTTCTTCTTAAGGCACTTCAGAGCAAAAGAGTTGTCTTGCCACTTCACCTAGTGTGATGGTAAAGAATTATAATAATCATATGACTGGTTTATTTGCAACACACATACCATCGCAGCCTTTCCTGGCTGAATTTGGGGTATGAGACATAATTCATTAAAATTCATTCAATAACTGTACCATAATTACAATAACATTATAACACTACGCTTCATAAAAAACTATAATTCATTCAAGACAGACAGGGAGAGAGAGAAAGAGGGAGAAACAGAGAGGGATAGAGGAAGAGAGAGAAAGGGAGGGAGAGAGAAAGAGAGAGAGGGATAGACAGAGAGAGGCCAAGACTGATGAGGAAAATAGAGTTAGGGAGAGACAAACAGAGAGAGAAGACAATATCTGCATTTTACCAGCTCCACTCTCCCAAAGCCTCCGACCCCCAGGGTGGCCACAATGTCCAGGTCATCCAGCGGCACCTTGGCGTACTGCAGCACATCCTGGGCGGGTCCGTTCACTTGGTCGCTGGACGATGGAATACTGGTCCTGAAAGTTACAAATACTCTATTGTTCTTTGTGAAATGTTGTCTAGGCTTTTTTCCAGGTCTTGATATGTTCCTTTTTCTCAATTTTGCTTTGAAGAACAAATTGTTGAGTGCAGGAGGCACAAGAAATCACAGAACCATAACCCCCCTGTGTCATCATTCTGAAAGATTTAGATTCATTTCACTTTTTACACGATATCACAATAATTTTTGAAGACTTAAATATCACAGAATTGACATTTTGATGCACTATTGTATGATGGAATTGTTTCAAGCACATTGGCTGCAAAACCTTACAGTTTAGAAACAAAAGAAGTTGTTATTTTCACAAGAAAATGAAAAATAATTGTTAGATAAGTTGATAGGCAAATTTTCCAGAGTTTTAGAAGCTCACTGCTCTCAATTATCATGTTCTATCGCATTTAGAGAGAGACATATTGAAGGCAAAGTTGTTGCAAAAATTATCTTAAGTTACCATTTAAGACAGAAAAAGGACTGATATTTTGATAGGAGATGTGTTAGTCAAGAGTTAATGGTAGTGGCCACACAGTCGGCACGGCTGACTTCGCTTTGATGATCACATCAAAAGTTCATGATTGAAACAAACAGATTCTTTCAGATGGCAAACAGGGAAAACAAACGAAACTCACTGACAACCATTAACAAAAAAGGAAATAGGAATAGAAAGACTCTTTGTACACAACCAAGTGTTTTATTCAACTGATGTTTCGGAGACCGTCTGTCACCTTCCTCAGGGCAAATCTGACTGGTTCATATTGCACTACAGCAAGGTGTTGCTGCTTATGGATGCGGTCCCAAAAGTATATATACAGAGATAGTTAATGCAGTGCTTTTTAATTGGGGCTGCATCTGTAAGCAGCGACACCTGTAGTTGCAGTGCAAAATCAGTACTGTCATGGGGAGGGTGAAAGACTGTCAGCGATACTGGGATATTTGGAGATTCTTTTAACACAACCAGGTAATCTCACCTGCTGACATTTCAGTGTCCGACAGACACCTTCTTCAGAGCTTCTGACTGGAGTACTGCCTCTCACCGCTATAAGTAGCCAGTCAGAAGCTTTGAACAAGGTGTCTGACAGACACTGAAACGTCAGCAGGTGAGATTACCTGGTTGTGTTTAAAGAAACTCCAAATATCCTATGTTCTACCAACCTGATGAAATTAGTTTCGGATGTCATTGATACTTTGGTCTTGAATAAAACACTCACACTTTGTCTTGGTTGTGTACAAAAAACTTTGCTATCAAATAGGAAAAATGGGATTGAGCCAGGATTGTGGGGAAACACACAAAGGAATGAAAGAATTCTGTTTCTTCAAACCATGAACTTTTGAGATGGGTCCTCGGGATGGTAGTACTTACTGACTCTCCTTTGAAGAGGTGCTGGACTTGAAATCTTTACTGCCTCGTTTCTGCAGTATTCTACACACACAACAACCAAGAATCTCGCAAACGGGTCCATGATAGAAGCTTGCACATGCACACCTTCAACCGATTGGCGTCATTTGATTGGTTGGTGATCGTAATTAACTTGATTACCGTGTAATTATTCGGAAAATTTGCACTACTGAATGCTGTGGTGCTGTAATTATTGAGTTGAGTTATGTTTTGCTGAGATTTGATCTTAGTGGCAATCAAAGAGTCTTTTTTGGAGCAATTAAATCATCTGTTATGACAGAGATCCATTGCTGGTACCTTTATATGATTGTGAGGAATAAATTGTCCTTTTTTTTTTTTTTTTTTTTTAAGATGTAAGATGTATTTTATTGGCTTTTCGCAGTTTACATACACTGAATTAAAAGACCAATGTACAGTACGTTCACAATTTTAAACTGCTGTCGGCGTACATATAATCATATTCATATATAAATTCGGTACATAAAACACTTTCAAGACAATATTGTTTCTCCAACAAAATTAGCAGCATTCGCAAATCATTCGCAAATATGGTGCAGAAAAAATATAACGTTACTAGTAACTGGTTACTGTACTGAACACTCCCAAGGCAAACACACCAAGAATCAGTAACCATACTGGTTACTGATTCTTAGTGATTGTACACCATCCACTAATAAAAGTGACACGTGAACTTGGGGAATATGAGTACGATTAGCAAATAAGTAGGATTAAAAACCAATTATGATTAGATCCTGGTAATGAGAATAATTCTTCCAGGTTGCATGCAGAGAACTTTATAAAATCCTAATCTGATTCAGTTCTGAAATTAATAACTCATCATTATCATGATCACAAGTATGTACATCACACAATGGAATGAAATGCACAAATTGAAAAATCACATCAGGCGTGAGACAATATAATAGTACACTACCAAAAATCTTTTTTGTTATTCTTTCTTATTTTTCTTGTGTTGAGAAAGATTTTCTTAAACAAAGGAAAAACAAGAAAATTCAAGAAACTTTCTGGGAAGTCTTGCCTTTGTCAATTCTTACACAAAGAATTCTATTCTTTTTTGTTCTGAATTTAACTTATTTTAAGAAATTATTTCTAGCATGCTGTTTTTTTATAAGAATTTTCTAGAAAAAAAGTGCTTTCTCTGGCTTAATATAAGATTTGTTTTTTGTTTCGTCAAATTTGTATTCTTACAGATTCTTCCCATAAGTTATTTTTTCTTGAAAATTTGATTCTACTAGAATTATTTTCTTGAACTTTCTTGGTTTAAGTTAACTTAAGAAAAAAATTCTTAGATGCAATTCTTGTTTGTGCTTAAAACAGGGATTCTTGTATTCAGATTAATATTCTTGCTGACAGAAAAATCTTATTTGTAGAAAGAAAAACAAGAAAAATAAGAAAAACGATTGTTGGTAGTGTACTACATTTGTGACAAAGATGGAACGAAACTGATGAAAATGATCTAACGTTACACCTCTTTCACGCGGCCGCCATGATGGAACAAAAACGAGACCAACGAGGCAAACGAACAAATATTTACGGCATGTGCTCCCATTTACGTTTCCTCCCAAATCACTCTAAGTTCTAAAATGTGATATCCAATTATCAATATTATAAAATGAGACTTAAGTGTAATGCACAGAAAAAAACCAGCAATTTGAGCCGTGTTGGCCGATCCCATAGTCCCGCCCTCCTCCGTCAAAAGGTTGAAATTCAAAATAAAAACATGCAGATATTTAATGGACATGCAGCCTGGTCACTTGCTACAAATGTATAACCACCGAATAAAACAACTGAGCAACGAAGCAAACAAGGTGGTTTTATAAGGTGGTTATAGCAAATGATCAGGGAATATGCATCATAGCCAATGTAAAATGTGGACTTCTGATTGGTCAATGTCGCCTGGCTATACGATATGACTTAAGACATACCTGGCTGCTCCTCTGTTCTCATCCTCAAGACTGTATTGTTCATCCACCTTCTTAATCTCGTTCAGCGGACCAATCAGCTGGTTGAAGGCTCTGATATTCGTAAAAGAAGTGTGAAATAGTGCTGCGTACCTAAACGTAACATCAGGCACAGGTACAGGTACCGGTACAGAGGTTTAGGTACAGGTCCGGACCAATGTGTTCTTCTGAACTTCTTCACTAATGACAGAAACACAAATAAACTGTTATCAATTTGTCAGCTAGGTTTCCTACTGCCAAACTCCCTTGGCCTTGCTATCAAAACTCCCGGCCTGCCTGAATGATCTGTTGCATATTAGTTACATTGTACGCTGTTCCAAGGTATCACTTTCACGTTTGGTGTTGCATATGAGATCAGGAGACCAGTCACAAAATAAGCACATAAATTGTGTAAATTTATATCGGTACAGTACCGGTACTTCATGATCCGGTATTTTGGACCTGTACCTAATCAATTTTTACGGCACAGTACCGGTCCGCAGCACTAGTGTGAAACAGATATACAACCTTTAAGGAAGTCTTGGCGGATGAAATTACTTTTTGATACAACTATCATGCACGAGACTCAATCACTATTAAGATGGCACCTTATGAGCTAAGTATAATACTTGATATAAGATATCATGATCATAAAATTAGGTACTAAATTTGCTGTGAATTATAGCAAGTGATTTTGCAAAATTCGCACGTATTGACGGTGTTCTAAGTATAGTCTATTCGACTAGTCACAATTTCCTTGAAAAAGATAGAATCATTACATATATATACATGTATATACTGTATATATATATATATATATGTGTGTGTGTGTGTGTATGTATATGTATGTATGTATATATGTACCTATTGTGAATATATATATATATATATATATATATATATATATACACACACACACACACACACACACACACATATACATATATACGTAATGATTCTATCTTTGTCAAGGAAACTGTGACTAGTCGAATAGACTGTACTTAGAACACAATTGATATAACATGATTAATATAATTCAATGTTATAAATGATTTTTCCCATTGACACAAGCACTGAGAATCCTGTCTATAGTGACCACCTGTACACATAAACCAGATTTTATTGGTTCCCAAGTGGTCTTCTTGGGCAGTTTTGTCTGTGTAATAATGTTAAAATAACTCACACTCTGTCCAGTGTAAGACATTTCACCCCACCAACAGCGATGACGTTTGCTGTTCTTTTTTCTTCACTGTTGAAAACAGCATACAAAACAATCAGCACAACATTGAAGTCTACAGCAAGTTAAAGGCACCCAGAGCATTTTATGAGGCTTGAAAACTGGAAATATTCTAGTTGCTGTAATCTTTATGAAATTGACATTTAATGCCACTGTTTACCACAGTTGTGTGCGGATTTCTTATCAAAAGTGTTTAAAAGCGGCACAAAAAATAAGCTACATGGCTAACTTTTAGTTTCATGCGCCTAGTGTAAATAGACCAGGACCATAGCCCCGCCCACCTCCGTCAAAGCGTAGAAATGCAAAATTAAAACATAAAAATGCAAACATTTGACGGACAGGCAGTCACTCTCTCATTGTGTCGAACCACTAATTGTGATGGACAGTCAGAATCCGTCTATTAGGGCTTGGATATTCTATCAGTTCTCACCACACAACGACATCGTATTTTTGCTCCTTTAATATCGATATGTAATGCTATAGTGTTATAGATACTTACTATGTGTAGAAATGACTAGAAATTGGAGTTTTTTTAATTCAGGTTTCAAGCCTCATAAAATGCTCTGGATGCCTTTAAAGCCATGGTTATAGACGCATTTTGCAAAACGATATTCTTGTTATCCTGATGTATTGCAAACTATAATGCCAAGGATAACAAGTAACCTACCAAAGAGTGCCAATTTATTAATTGACTTAACAATGAATGGAATGATTCATTATATCATGATGTAATATATTATGACTATAAAAACTGAAATCTTAACTTTGAAAAAAGCAAAATTCACATAATAACCATAAATGAGAAAAAGAAAACAATAATCTCCATGGTGAGAATAAAGAAGAAAACATGTTTTTCAAGAAGGACTTATTCTGCCCCATTTTCCTCAGCACTTTTCCAATACAGTATCTTTAAACTAAAACAGAGACTGTTTTTAAGAACAGTATTGAATGTCCAGAGCGGTTCCTACTCTGGAAAGCGTTCAAACTGATGACATGTGCGCTAGTGCAATGCTCTCAGGCATTTTGTGTATAATGTAATGTAACAAATATATATGGTTGATTCTTGACTTCAATATTTTACTGCTGTTGTACTTTAAACGTAAATGTGTTTTTAAAGAGAATCACTTCAATTTGTAGACTATAATTGCGATTTTAAACACTGTAACTCCAGCGCAATTCAGGTAACTACGGTTACCTGCGATGCTGTTGTTTGTTGTGCAATAACAACTAAACCATTCATCATCACATTGGAACCCAACCCGACATGGAAATACCCAAGAGGTCTCCCAAGATGAAGATGGGAAGACCAGATCTTCAACACACTCAAAGGGCTGGACATCACCAGAACTGACTGGAGTGTCTACGCTGAGATCTAGAGTAGACAAATCTGCCGAGACCTAGTCACGCATGTCTGTAGCGCCATACATCAGAGCCTGATGCTTGCGAATGATTGATTGATTGAATGAATGTCCCATCTTATGACATTGTCACAAAACCAGATATCAGCAAAACCGACAAAGGAAAGTTGAGATAACCTGAGAAGTGCTTTCTCTCCAAACGTCTCTCCCCGTCCGAGTCTCCTTGTCAGTTTTGGCTCTTCTTCTCCTTCTATTTTCTGTGTCACTTTAACCTGTGAAAGATCATAAATAATCATTATTGTTATATGTTCAACCTGCACCATCCAACAGCTTTTGCACTGCTAAATCATTAGGTAAATTGGTAAATTTTATTACATGGATGTCATCCTACGGGGACCCCAAAACTGATGTGAGCGTGTGAATACATAAAAAAGTTTGGCAAAAAACAAGTTGCCTTTTATGTAAACTGAGTGGTCAGGAAGGTCAAACAAAACTCAAAACATAGAGTATGGTATACTGATAATAGCCTCTTCATTTTTGTTCTTTCACATTTTCTTCTTTGACTTTGGCATTCTACGACATAGCATCCGTTTTCCTAAACATCTTTTTGCAATTTAAAGCATACATTTTCTAATTTTGTAGTTGCTTTGTACGATGTTAAGAATGGCTGAAACCTTTTTCTTGTGAAACGGACAAAAATTGGTGCGCAGATGTTATCCATATAATCAAATCAACATCAAGTCTTTCAGCGGCACCCCCATGTAAAATTGACCTGTCCAAAAATAACTATGGCCCAAACCAGATACAGACCCACCCTCCTAAAAGCAGCACCCCTATCGCTTGATTCGTTAGCTCGCTCGCGTAGGGGCCCTGCTCTTTAGCCCCGGTAGACATAGCTCTGGCCGTAACTACATTTTTACGGAGCTGGGTTGATAGTACTCTTTCCATCTAATTTTGTCCCTTAAAATTTTTCTCAATAGAAGAAGTAGCCCTTTACATTTAACATTTCCAAAGGCTGTTGCCACAATCGCTCTGCATTTAAGGATAGTTGAAGTATTATTCCCCAGTTGAAGCGCCGTCGTGTACATGTTGTGAGGAGACTTAGAAGATTGACAGGCTTACCTCTCCCTCAATAATGATGAAGAAGGTATCTCCGGTTTGGCCCTCTCGGATGATGTACTCTCCTTCATGGTAGAAGTCCTGCACGACAAAGTACAGGGAAGTAATAATGGTTATTGAATGAAGACCTTTATTGCACATTTCTGCCACACTTGGCTAAGTACAGGTCAGAACAAAACAAAATACATGTACAGGTACAGTTAACGGATATAAAAGAATACGACTATCATTAGATAAATTCTACTTCTCCTCGCTTTTCGGTTATAGTAGATATAAAAGAACAGACGTGTTTTTCAATGGGAGGTTTGTCTAGTCGCATTAGGAAATTTATGAATTTTCGTACAGTACTTAAATGTGTGAAGTAGGGAAATAGTTTTTTTACAAGCTTATACAGTTCATTTCTTTCTTTAGTGTATAATCCACATTCTACCACAAAATGACATTCGTCTTCATTCTATTCAAAGTACAGGGAAGTAATAATGGTTATTAAGAAAAGTGAGGTAGAGGTGAAGCAGGCGACCTCAGGATGAGGATGAAGCATGGCGCTTTTTGTTAGCTAGTCGTGCAATGGTTTTTTTATCATTTTTTATTGGTCAGAAATTACCCGCAATGGCAGTGCTGAATTGATGCAGGGTTTACAGGTTTCACATAATACACAACATATACATATCTTATCCACACTAAGTCTTGCATTACATGTATGTGGAATTGTCGCAAGGGTCTGGGCGGCTGCCATTCGGTGCCACCAGGTGACCTCAATACAACCTTCTCCAACTAAAGTCAGGTACCCATTTACACCTGGGTGGAGTGAGGAAAGTCGTGTAAAGTGCCTTTCCCAAGGGCACAAGATCGGTGACATGACAGGATTCGAACTCTCTCATACATGAGGTCGCTGGGTTTACATCACCATCCAAAATGACGAAGGCAACCCCTTACAATATTTCCGAGCTTGCGTCGACCTTAGGATCGAACTCTGGCCAATGGATCCACAGATTTTGATCTATAATGGCCAAGCGATGGAGCTGCCTTACTGCTTGCGCCACAGGGACTTTTACAGGAAAGTAATAATAGTTATTAACAAAACTGAGTTTGTTGGTAATCCTCAAAGCACACTCGTAGTTTGGGGTATCTAAAGTAGAGGACACCACATAAACTGATATGCCAGCACTTACTGGCAAGGGCATACCCCACTTATTATCATGTAGTTGTAGTTTGTATCCCTCAAGTAGCCTCTGAATATCATCATATTAACTTCATTGCATATCTGACATTGCAAGATATAACTTGACTGGATTATATAGTAGTAATCTTTTACTCTTTGAACGCAACTGGTTTTACGCTACATGTCAACAAATTTGGAGTAAGTTTATATGCACAATTGGATACTGTAAATGCATTTAAGTTCGCGTGGTTTTGATTTTGCACTAAGGGGAAAATGGAGTGTTTGCGGTGGTTTTAAGTTTGCGGCAGCGCTATAGTCACACACAGCTACAGTAACTGTAGTATTGGACAAAAATGTTTGCGGTGGTTTTAAGTTCGCGGTGAAACGTCTGCCGCAAAAACCACGAACATAAAACCACCACGAACACTTCTGCATTATCTACATGGATTTGAGTTTGAGGGGATGTAGAGTCGGTAAGGAGAAAAATGAATGTGTTCATGGTTGAAATAAGGGGGTAGGCGGGCTGAAGACAGAACATAGTGGTTTCAAGTTTGCAGTGACTGCAAAAGACGTGAACATAAAACCATTAACATTTATTTAAAATTACGTTTACAGAACTTAATGCTGGTATTCTGAATAAAAACTCTGATCTGCTTGAATATGTGCACATTTCTCCCCAAGTATGTGATTAAATGTTGATGTAATGTCTGAACATTGCAGTTTGAAACATCCTTGTCTCATGCTCTTTGGCCCTTGGCAAGCAAAACAGGCTCAAAGAAGTAAGTCACAATGTCAAGTACGGTAGACGCACTTACTGTAAATAAAGAAATGTTTGCGGTGGTTTGATGTTCCCGGTTTTTCGCGGCGACCTTTTCACAGTGAACCTAAAACCGCCGCGAACATTTTTGTCCAATATTGTAGCAGTTTGTGACTATAGCACTGCCGCTAACTAAAAACCACCGCGAACACTCAATTATCCACTTAGCGTGAAATAAAAACCACGCGAAGTTAGATGCATTTACAGTATTTGATTTGATTTGATTGCACTTATAAACTTTGCTACCTATCCAATTACATCTGCTGCAATGGCCAATGCTTTCTGCCAGTCTTTTCTTCTTCCTACAATTACGTCTAATTTAGCCTAATGGGCAGGATCCCTCTCCAGGATTGATTGGCGATTTTGTTTGAACTTGTTCGTACGTGGAGAAACGTTCAGACTCGATAGCCCTTCAGAAATGCAGAGGCAGAAACATCAAGGACGTAACTAGAGGACGTCCGGACTACCGTCAATACATGGATTGATCACGAGCGAGTGAGAGGCGGGTCAACTTTGGCAAAGACTTTGATCAATGATTCCATACTCCAGCCCGTTCCAAGAAATCAGCTTCTAAAACTTAGCCACGGAAACTTGTTTTGAAGGATGATACTACAGGATGTGGTATGGGGTATTTTAAGTTGAGTTCGTGCTGAAAGGTGAATGTGCGTTTGGCTCTAAAACATTTCCAATGGGCCACGTACATGTACATGTACATGAAATAAAGTGCCTTTCCCAAGGGCACAACGTCAACGGGACAAATCAGGGAACCCCGGATTCGAACTCAGCACCTCTAGATTCTGGGGCCAAACACCCTGCCACTGCGCCACCGAGTATTAATATTTTGTCCTCTTGCTAAGTGTTACTTATTATAAGATAGTAATGATTTTTCAAAAGTCAAGGACCCGAGGAAATAAGTCAGTGTTCATATCTGAGGGATTGAAAAAGAACATTACAGTTTAGTTGCTAATGTTTGCCAGTTCAATTTCGAAGGTTCATGTCCCCGATCTAATACCTCATATTCAGACTGTTCATGCATCTTCTGTAAGTTTGCTGGCTCTCACAGACCGCGATTGACATGTACATTTTCCAATTTTATAAGAGTCAGTCCGCAATATCGGCTGCAGTTACCAATTTAGCACACGGAACTGAAAACCAATTTTGAAAAATTGATGGACCAAGTACATGTACATCTTCCCCTCAGTAAACAAGCCATTGAGGTTCTAAAAGTTTGGGCACAGCCCCATTAGGCCACACCAATTTAATTTCTTTGTTAACGGAATTCAACAAAAAAATGCTAGATTGGAAAATCAAGTTGAACATGAAAACAGAATCTCAGAGGAAAGTTTGTGCTTTGGTGCACACAGTTTCAGGGAGTGAACAGGGTCAGGTGCAAGTTTTCACCCCAGCCTTCTGTTTTCATGATTTTTTTTGTTGCTGAAATTTAAAAAAAAGTCTGTTAACTAAGAAATTAGATTGGTGTGGCCTTAGGCGATATAAATGACTCGTTTTATGGATGAGATTCACATTCGCATTTCATTTTTCTATTCATCTTTATTCATAAATCTTTATTTATTTACCCTCTGTAAATGGTTTCATCAGACTGGTAAATCAATTCAACATAGTTTTCTCAAGTACACAACCTTATTTTTCTTCTCTACAGACGTTCCAATTTTCTTACACTGATAAAAACGGCAGATAGGTCTGCAGAGAAGAAAAATAAGAAATGTGTAACTAAGAAAACTATGTTGTACTTTTGCATCCTGTTCTGGGTCCCAAGAGGACATTATCCCATCTATCAAGATGGTGTAGCTCCCCTGCTAATGTCAGACTCAAGAGAACTTGTGAGAATTACGGATGGTCATGTCTGAGAGAAGGCTGTGGAATCCACACCACCTGTAGGATAAGTGTAAATTGCATGTTTTCCCCCAGGCAATGCGGTGTTTAAAAAGCAGCTGCACAAAGATAAGGCAAAGATCAATGTACAGTTCACAAGCTGGGTGAAGGCTCATTCATACCCTGGATCGGGGGCATGAAGTAATCTTTGCCATCAGGAGGGCACTTTTAACAGGTTTGTTCAATGCCTCAGGCCATACTTGAACACTTCTAGGAGGGCCTGCATGCCCCTTTTACATAGAGCGTAATCGGCCGTTTTAATTTTACGTAGAGCGTTGCCGACCACTCCATAATTTAGCGTAGAGAGTAGAGAGCTTTTCTGAATTTAGCGTAGAGCGTAGGGAGGCTTTCTGAATTTAGCGTATTACGTAGCCAGCCTTCCGAATTTAGCTTAGAGCGTTGTCAGAACCCCCCCATGCAGGCCCTCTTCTAGGCATTGAACTTAGTTGATGGAAAAGATGAAGATGATTGTGTTAGGTCTGTAGAGAAGAAAAATAAGGATGTGTACCTAAGAAAACTATGTTGAACTCTTGCATCCTATTAAGGGTCCAAAGAGGACAGCATCCCATCTATCAAGATAGTGTAGCTCCCCTGCAATGATTGGTTGTGAAGGCTTGCAGTTTTTAAATGGGAGGGAAACAGTTGTTATCGAGAGTTTTCCATAGCTTGGACATCTGTGGCAAGAAGCTGCTCTTGTAGAAAGACTTTAAGACTGGTTATTGAACAATGTCTCATAGAATTTTTCTCAGTTAGAAATATCCTCAATTTTCTTCCTTTGTTGTTTTGTATTTCCTTTCTCCAGCTTAACTTCTGCAAATTGTTTCTTTGACCTCCTTGAGATCATTTTTTTTTCAGTTTGCACCACCACAAGGCTTCTACCATTCTTCCCTTTTAAAGTTTCCATTGTCTCATACTTGACACATTCTTATTTCAATTTCAATTTCATTTTGATATCAAGGCTGTGCACTTTCTCAACTTTTATTTTGACCTCTTGAATGCCAATCCTTTTTAGACATGAGGATTTGCCAACCATTCTCACTTTTAACTCAGAATGCACAGATCCTGCTGATCAAGTGTGATGCCACTTTAACATTCATATAAAGACACTTATTATCTCCATGAAAAATGGAGATATAGTTTTGGGTGTGTCTGTGTGTCTGTTTGTCTGTCTGTCTTTCCGCACTACTGTAGTCAGCATTACTCAAGAACCTCTTGATGGATTACGATGATATTTGGAATGTGGGCAGGTTTAAGGTCGATTTTGGGCCCCCTGGTATGTGATTTTGGTACTGCAGCAGAACTTCAATTTTTGTATCTTTTGACCTGGACGTGGTATGGTCTTGATTTTTGGGTGGCTGATAGCTTGTTAGGTCTTGTATATATACATGACTGGTTAACTCAGGTTGAAAGGAAAACAACTATAACTAGGAGAGTCAACTCCCAGGTGCTTTTTATGATGACATCAGAAAAGCCATTTAGTCTCATGAATGTAATGCAGCGTTACATTATTCATACAGATGTGCGGCATATCTATTTGAGAATCAAGAGTGCCTTGACCTCATTCAAAAATGGCAATAATTGCATTTGCAAACTGTCAGATCTTATCTGGGTTAATTCTACCTGTAACAGCACGTCCTGCAAGCTAAATAGCTATAGTCGCAGATAAATAAACATAAGGCCACACCAATTTGATTTCTTGGTTAACGGATTTTTATTTTTAATTTTAGCAACAACAAAAAATCATTAAAACAGAAGGCTGGGGTGAAAACTTGCACCTGACCATGTTCACTCCCTGAAACTGTGTGCACCAAAGTAAAAACATGCCTCTGAGATTCTGTTTTCATGTTGATTTTCCAATCTAGCATCTTTTTTTACATTTTTTTAAATTCCGGTAACCAAGAAAATAAATTGGTGTGGCCAAAAGGGGACAATTTTTCCTTATATATTGTGTAATATGGAAGTGTTTGAACATTAACATAATGTGGATTGTGTTTCCAAATAGTTAAACCTGGATTCATGAACATGTCTTGACTTCTATATAGGAACTTCCTAAAGCCCCCCTCTCACTGGACCCGCGGCACGCTGGCGTCGTCGCTGCGGTTGATCGAATTGACAAAGCACTCCATGAATTTCATCGACAAAAACGAATATTTTTAAGCTTTCTGTGTTTTGTTGTATTTTTGGTCATACTTGCACGCTTTGAATGATATTCCCATTATAAAGTCAAGGGTAACACAAATCCGGCTTAGGACGCAGCGACGCCGCCAGCGTGCCGCGGGTCCAGTGAGAGGGGGGCTTTAGTGAATTTAGCCAACTAGATACAGCTTTCTAAATACAAACTTTAAGGTCATCAAAATATTGATAAAACAATACTACAGAGATGAAAACAGGAACTTCAGCAAGAGGCTTAGCACTAGTTAGCAGGTTCATTTCTAAAGAGGGGAGCAAGGGCATTGTGCCCCCATGCCCTGACCATGTGCCCCCTTACCCTAGGGAGCAGATCCTCTGACAAGCATAATATTCAGATTGACCATGGATGCTACATGTAACAGGTCTCATGTGGCCACAGTCTTCAACTGTGACCTGTCTGACAGTAATTTCCTTCCTCAGAAAAATTCAAAAGTTACGGTTTGACTTAGCATCCTTATTAATCAAATAAAAACTCCACACTGTGGAAGGGTGGAACACACGCCATCCCCCATTCAAGTCGGTCCTCTTTCTCGCATGGCCCCCATACAATTTGTTATCTAGAGAAAGCCCTGAAGCCGACTAAAATACAGCTTCCTAGATACGAAGCAATTTCATACAAACCTCTTTTAGGCATGACCCCTACACTTATCCTGAAGGTCAGGTCATTAGACGCACTGGCTGCAACATTATACAGTGGGCAGAGGATCCCTGGATGTGCAATTATCCGGGGCACCTTGCTAACAAGTCAATAGTGTGTGTAACAAGTGTGGGCATGACTGGAATACCAGTACACTAGCAGCAAGCCAGATATTAGAGGATCTGTATGGGGGATCCCAGATATTAGAGGATCTGTATGGGGGATCCCAGATATTAGAGGATCTGCAGTGGGGAGATCCTGTCAAAACTTAAAGGCGCCCAGAGTATTTCATGAGGCTTGAAACTCGAATTGAAAAACTCCAATTTCTAGTCATTCCTGCACATAGTAAGTTTCACCAACACTATAACGTCACATATCGACATGTGATGTCATTTTGTGGTGAGAACTGAGAGAAAATCCAAGTGCTAATAGAATGATCCTGACTGACTTTCACAATTAGCCGCTCGCCCAATGAGAGAATGACTGCATATCCATCAAATATTTCCACTTTATGATCTACGTTTTGACAGAGGTGGGCGGGGCTATGGGATCGGTCTATTACACTAGGCACGTGAAACTATAGAGATCAACATGTGGCTTATTTTTGTGCCGCTTTTGAGCACTTTTGATATGGAATTATCACACAAATGTGGTTGACAGTGTGGCATTAAACGTCAGTTTAATAAAGATTACAACAACTAGAATATTTCCAGTTTTCAAGCCTCATAAAATGCTTTGTGTGCCTTTAACGGTGACTTCACGAAGGTCACGAAGGCTGTCAATGGTAAGTGGTAAATTGACTTGCTGCAGTTCTGAGATCCATTTCACTGGGTTGTTGAGCATGTTGGTTGGCAAAATTAGTAAGTGAATGCAGACACAACCGGAATCTCCATTGTAACTTTTGTGCAATGATGCGTTCAACTTCGTGATAAAAATAAATTTTTCATTTAACACTTTTATGATGAATTCAGGATAACAAATAACGAGATACCTAGAATGATAAAGACCTGGCTCTTATGCGTGACGAATAAATTCTACTAACAACACTTAACGTTGAGCTAGAGATGGCCAGCTATGATTAATGGTGAATCAAAACAGCTCGCTACGCCTCACAGAAAAAAGCAACCTCACATTATAATACAGTAAATTCAGAAATGTTTGCGGTGGTTTTATGTTCGCGGTCTTTGCGGCGACCGTTTAACCACGACCTTAAAGCCACTGCAAACATTTTTGTCCATTACTGTAGCAGTATGTGACTATAGCACTGCAGCGAACTTAAAACCACCACGAACACTCCTTTTTCGCCTTAGCGCGAATTAAAAACCATGCTAACTTAAATGCATTTACACTACCTTTAGGCTAGCAGCATGCATCAGCAAGCAAGGGGAAAATTGTAACCTTTTACAATGTATGTTTAACACTTCTGGATAGAATCACACTCACGTTTGATCAAACCAGATGGGATTTCATGTGGAATTTTAACGCATCTCGAGTCCTCAAGAGGAAGGTATTCAGACTCAAGAGGAAGGTATTCAGATGTAAGGCATAAATGATTTTCTTACCACTTCAAGGCAATCTGCTATCTTGGAGAGTTTGGCTTGTGGTAGCTCTTTTAACAGGGTCACGCTGTACAGAAAGGATAGAAAGTTCAGTTAGCAATGTTGTTATCACATGTACATTGTATAAAACCTACTCGTAGACAACATGGGATTTTGAAGTTTTATTTTATCTTGCAGTTACAGGTGAATGTTTTTTTACGTTGTCCTGAAACTACAAAATAAAATAAGAACTCACTGATTGTAGATCTGACTGACTCTGTAATTCCAAAGTTCTCTTAAAAAGTCAAAAATTCGAATACCGGATTCGGACATTGGAATTGACTTTCAAGGACACCAACTTTTCTCAATTTCAGACAGCTTCAAAAAAGTGAGTTTTCCCAGTCTGCCTGGCTATAGCCATTTGGTGATCCGACCCGTGGTGAGGCTCAGGCACCTTGGGTGATACAGAATACACTGTGATGTATTCTATATTATCACATAGCCAGATGGCGTCGACCAATCAGAAGCCTCCCTTGTCCATGTGTTATGGGGCCATAACAAACCCGGGTTATAACACACCACTTATTCCATTTTGTATAGGGGGTGTCTTTTTGATGAAATTTTTCTTACCCTTGTTTAGAAAAATATTGTATTCTATATTGATAAGCTGTGGACGAAGGGGTGTGTGTTTGAACAGTGTTAGTCTCAGCAGAAGAAGTGTGTAATTGTTATCTACCAAGGTGGTGCTTTATTCTGATACACGACTGTACATCTCGGGTTGCAGCAACCCTGCAGTATGTTTCACACTTCTTGATTGATCACCATCTATGCAATGATGCTGAACCTAAATGGCTTTTCTGGACCTTCTCCAGAATTGAACCACCATCAACTGGACCACCCAGAGAGTTAACTGCCGAAAATGGTGTAGAAAGTCTTTCTTTAGTGTAATGCATCGGAAAAGGGTATGGATGTTTTCACGAGCCGTGATGGCCAGCGTAATGCGTTGTTTCCCGTCTTTACACCAGACATTACACTTAACAGCCTCCTTCAGTTGTAGAGTAAAGTGCAAAGTCAGAAACCTTTTTTGTGCAAATGACAAGAACCTGTTTTTGGTAATTTTCTAACAATGTTTGTTCCCAACCAGCATGCATACATCGTGATATGATCCGACACAAAGATGCTGTTATCAACAAATTAAATTGATTGCACAAATGATGTCTAAATTTGCAAAATTACATCTAACAAATGTTGACTACAATCAGATTTACACAATTTCTCATCAATTAATTCAAAGAGACTTTATAGTACATCTTCTATTATTTTTGCAAAGAAGGTCAGCATTTTCGAAACGCTAGGGATCTCAAATTTAATCACTCTTTATTTTGGTAGGGTCCTAGGGCTGTCTCCAGGACCTGTCCCTCCATCCTAGATGAAAATTTGCTTTTATACATAGGGATGAAAAAAACTTAACCTCATCCATCCAAAAATCTGACATACATTACATGTAATTGATGAAAAATGTATTTCTGTGACACAAATTAACAACATTTCAGCAATGAGTGGGACAAGGTTCAATTTAAAACTTCAGGACAGCCCCCCTCTATGTACCAAAATGATAATCCAACATCTTAAGTTAATGTTATACTAAGTCATGACACCTTCCAAACAAACCAAGAAACCAACACTCGTAAAGATAATACCTTTATGGAACGGGAGATAATACCCATTTTAGCGGACCAGGCAGGCTCTCTATACCTCATCAAGATGAGCATATAGATGTCCTTTTTTGCACTGTCCCTATTACCCCACATCAAATGGCTCTTTAAAGACCTGCAAGCCAAAGGCCAGTTTTGAAAGGGCTTTCTTACTTTCGAAAATGGGATTTTCTTTTGTGTGTCATTTTCCTACCAAGCCATTAAGATACACAGGAGGAAACATGAGATGTTTCTGTATAGCCTGAGGCACTTTGACAAGGCCATTCGAGGTTGCTGTGAAGAGCAGATAATGATGACTGATGTCTTCATTTGTAAGCCTTAAGGCCACACAAAGTAGCACTTTGCTCCTAGGAATCCGCCTGTATTATCTGACGTCTTCAACTCACCTCTTGAGAAACTTGAAGTGTTCCTCCCTTCTGGTTCTCCCAGTTTTGATCATGATCATCTGGAAAATATTCCTGTCAATGGCCCACAGCTTGGACTCTGTAACAGCTGAAAATTAACACAGATATTATCAGGAAGACGTATGGAGAAGAAGATTGGTGAAATTTCTCTGAACGATGATGAGTATGTCATTAAGCATTTCCACAGCTTGGACTCTGTAACAGCTGAAAAGTAACACAGACATTATCAGGAATACGTATGGAGAAGAAGATCAGTGAAATTTCTCTGAACGATGATGAGTATATCATTAAGCATTTCCATGAATTTCAACAAAAAAAAGTAATGACAGGAGAATGTTACTAGTGCAAGCTGAACTGAATGCACTGAGTTGAAAAGCTTGCCAGGGTAGAATCAAAACTGCCCAAGAAGACTACTCATCTATACAATCTGGTGTATGTGGACAGGAAGGTCTTACAATAGACCGAATTCTTAATACTTGTAGCAGTTATAATGGAAAAAATTATTTAAGGGACCACCTAAAAGTGGTCACAGGTGTTCTTTATGGAGAGGTGGTCACTTGCACAGGATTGACTGTATGTCACTGGCCAGGTGGTCCTTATGTAGAGGTGGTCACTTAAACAGGTTTTACTGTATAAAATTATATGGTCTTTATATATCTGTGTTCCTTGTACAGGTATGAATAAATATCAATGGCCAGGTGGCCCTTATGTAGAGGTGGTCACTAGTACAGGTTTGACTGTATATCAATGGACAGGTGGTCCTTATGTGAAGATGGTCACTTGTACAGGTTTGACTGTATATCAAGTGGTCCTTATGTGAAGATGGTCACCTGTACAGGTTTGACTGTACTTTCTTCATGTTTTCTCTCCAAGTTGAAGTTCATGCCCTCACCTTTGACAGTAGCTGTTCTGCTACAGTTATACAACAGCGCCAGCTCTCCAAACAGCGTCTTTGGCCCCATGTTACCCAGGTACTTGCCTCCTTTAGACACCTGTAGGTCACCAACTGTAGGAAACATTATCAATTTTTTAACATACATATAGAATCACCAGGACACGGGGGGTGTCCCTGTGGTGTAGTGGTCTGCGGCTTCTGTCTCTCACCACATCTGGTTCAAATTACTTGGACCAGAAGGACTGGGGTTCAAGACTCAGGTAGGACACCTCTGGACAAGAGGCGCATTGAGTCATACCAAAGACTTTTAAATTATAAAAATGGTACATACTTATGAAACAGTATGGGAGTTAAACACACTTCACTGCCAGTGGACTAGTCCCCTGCTACAGTGATTGCACCACAGTGTGGCCCAGGGCTATGAAACGGAGATGGGCACCGCCTATACATCAATAATGGTGTGGGAGGATTTTAACTTACAGAATCACCAGGACATGAAGTCTCACTGGATAAAGTCAAAATTTTGGACACTGAGCTGGACTTCTTTGCAAGAGGAATCAAGGAAGCCATTTACATCAAGGCCTTAACGTTGGGTAACATAAATTCGCGGGGTACTTAAATTCGGGATTTTTCGAAAACGGGGTGTTTAGGGATATGTGCTAGATGCAACATCAGTAATACCGCTAGAAATGCAAACTTGACAGACTAACGCATTCAGAACACTGTCTGA